>OV050032.1:49201878-49874757 GCA_920105625.2 Clusia tigrina | reverse complement strand
TGTTATATATATATATATATATATATATATATATATATATATATATATATATATA
The DNA here is from genome assembly GCA_920105625.2 of Clusia tigrina. Taxonomy (NCBI): domain Eukaryota; kingdom Metazoa; phylum Arthropoda; class Insecta; order Diptera; family Clusiidae; genus Clusia; species Clusia tigrina. The sequence continues at coordinate 49,874,702 of OV050032.1, read as the reverse complement.
TATATATATATATATATATATATATATATATATATATATATATATATATATATATATATATATATATATATATATATATATATATATATATATATATATATATATATATATATATATATATATATATATATATATATATATATATATATATATATATATATATATATATATATATATATATATATATATATATATATATATATATATATATATATATATATATATATATATATATATATATATATATATATATATATATATATATATATATATATATATATATATATATATATATATATATATATATATATATATATATATATATATATATATATATATATATATATATATATATATATATATATATATATATATATATATATATATATATATATATATATATATATATATATATATATATATATATATATATATATATATATATATATATATATATATATATATATATATATATATATATATATATATATATATATATATATATATATATATATATATATATATATATATATATATATATATTACAAAGTTATATTTCATATACATATATTTTTTTCACTTTTTCATTATAGCTGTTTTCATCATTTCATTGAATCTTAGTCGGTAAATCTCTCCAAATTACAAATTAAAAATACGTACCGTCTGTTTGATGCTTCTAATACAACAGGTTTATTGCTTCATAATGTTTAAGTGATAAGTATGTATATATTTGGCAAGTTGCTGTGCGGTCGCGTTGCCAAACAAAAGCGATAAAAAGAAGAATGAAATAAAATCGAGTTCGATTTAACATAAAGATACAGTTTTATTTTTGCTGCGCCAGAACCGGACGGACGCTCGAGAACCGCACCCGCCTCTCTTTTAATTTAAGGAATTCTTTTTTAATAAACGCTTAAGATGTTTATTAAAAAAGAATTCCTTAAATTAAAAGAGAGGCGGGTGCGGTTCTCGAGCGTCCGTCCGGTTCTGGCGCAGCAAAAATAAAGGAAAATGAAAGAGGCCGGAAACGCAAAGTTTGACACTCGGCAGCCAACACAGGCTAGTTCCGCTTGCCATGAACACAATGTGAGGCAGCGACAGCGCGTCAATAGATGACGCGTGGAACCAGCACCTGCTTGCAGAGTGCCGTACCTTACAACTAGGTGTTGGTAGTGATGTCGCCACATATATGCATGTGCATAAGGCGGTACATTTCAAAAGAGTAAATAGAGAAAATTACAAAAATGAGAAACAAACAGCGGAAAATACAGCGTGACCCAACACATTGATTACAATGGAATATCGATTAAAATCCTTAGTTTTTATCGTGCCTGAAGAGTGCGCATTGGGGCGATCGTAGATTCGTAAACTAAACATAAATTTGAACGATATCGATAACAATTTGATAGCACACCCTGTTCAAAGTATAAGTAAATTCGATGAAATGGTGAATGCTTATCCAAAAATATTTAAACAAAAGATCGGATGTATACCGGGATACGAAGTGACATATTGCGTGGAAAAGCTCAAGCTGTTTTCCGTCGAAAGCGTAAAATTACATACGCACACGCATCAAGAACTCGAAACTCTTGAAGCATCAGGTATGAAATGTCCAGTATAATTCAAACAGTTCCTCCACACAGAGAAACATATCGGATGAATCAACTCTCATTTGATATTAGTACAGCATCATCAGAATTTAATCGAATTAAAGATGAAATCTTACGAGATGTGCCTAAGACTGAGTCGTATTTCGACGACATTATTGTTCAAGGAAGTACAAAGGAGGAATGCAAGGCAAATCTTTTCAAATGCTTCAATCAGTTATATAAATTCGATTTGCATCTTAACCGAGAGAAGTGTAAATATTTTAAAGAACGCATAGAGTTTCTGGGAACACTATTGAGACCAATCAAATTTCAAAAGCAACAACAAAGGTTTTCGCAATAATCGATTTGGAACGCCAACTTCAAATGATTAAATTAGACACTGTTAGATATGGTCACATATTACTCAAGATTCATCCCAAAGGCGTCATCGCTAACTCCTAAAGAAAAAGAAAAAAATCACTTGGACAAAGCAGTGTGAAGCAACAATCATAACATTAAAATAAGAAATATCGAGCGATCGAGTATTAATGCCTGTTAACCCAGAATTACCACTTCAGCTTGCATGTAACGCCAGCCCAACGGGCATTGCTGAGGTAATTTCACACAATTTCGACGATTACGAGGGACCTTCGCTTTAGATCTCTAAAGCAGGCAGAACAAATCTACTCACAATTTCAAAGAGAGCCGTTAGCGATAGTGTTTGCAGTATATAATTTTTATCAACATTTCTTTGGCTTTCTTTTGATCTTATTACAGACAATCAACCTTTGGGGCGGATTTTTCATCAAAATGCGAAAATTCCGCGTATGACATCAGCACGTTTGCAGCTTTCTTATCGGGGTTCAATTAAAAAGTCGTGTTTAAACGTGGAGCCGATAACGTCAATGATGATTGTTTATCACGAGCACCAATCAATTCAAATCATCTACACGATAATATCAATGAAGCAGTGCATCAAATCTGGTTAGAATCTGCCTAATTGATATCAGAATTTAATGTGAGTTCACCACTGAGGACGACATCGTTTTTAGAGGACATTGAGTTGTTATTCCAATCTCTCTACAAGCTTCTGTCCTGCAAGAACTTCATATAATTCACATCGGCATAACAAAAATTAAATAGCTTGCACGAAGTTACATATACTGGAAAGCGTTCGACAAATTGTATTACAATTATAAAAAAATGGGTCAATTACATTACATAATTAAACTTGATAATGGCTCTGTTTTTTAAATACATATCAATCAGCTGTTGTCAAGTGATAGTCAACCAGAAGAGAAGGAATCGTCTAAGTGGGATGTCGAGTCCTGAAACAAAAAGTCTGGGGTCATACTTCGAGGATATAGTACAAGTTCCGAGCTGCGTGTCAGAATCTAAAAATTTCAGTCAACCTGAAATAGTACAAATTCTAGAATATTCAAATGAGATACCAGCCGTTTCATCTGAGATTCCTGGGGGTGTAATGTAGATCGCCTCCACGCGGTGCACCCTGGGTTACGCTAAATGGTAGACCATTTAGCGTAACCCCCCAGGTGCTGCTGTTTTCTTGCACGGGAGTTCAGTAGCACCAATTGGCACGACCCCCATCCTTCGTCCCCGGACTCCTGTCTGGACCAATGTACTTTTTCTGAATGCCCTGGGCTGGTAGCTGTAATTGTCTGGACCTAGCTGTCTTTTGTCACGGTAGCACCAAGGGGAAACTTGAGTGTGAACGGCTCCAGTCTAAGGTTGCAGCTGCCCCCGTCCCGTTAAAACCCTGGCAGGCCTCAAAGTACGTTCGACGTCCGTTACCGTTAAGTTGGTAATGTGGGTTCGGTTGAGTGGAACTTCAGATTAGCACTGCTCTGGCTCTGAACATTTGACCCCATAAGGGCTTGTGTCAACCATCGCATGGCCTCCCTGCTTGCACAGGGAGTTAACTTATATATGCAGTGTTAACTTATATATATATATATATATATATATATATATATATATATATATATATATATATATATATATATATATATATATATATATATATATATATATATATATAAGTTAACACTCCCGTAGCCAACTCTGTTCGCACCTGTCTCCAAGCAAGCTTAAGCGCAGCATAGGTAAATACAGCGAATCTGTTGACGTAGCGTATGAATGTTTGCACGCGTGTCCGCTGCAATACCGCTGCAGCGTCGAAACGGTACCGCGGCCAGGGAATGCTGACGCAGTCAGTTTTAGGCCAAGCTTAGAATTTATAAGTTATTAATAAAGTTAGTCTTAAGGATGACCTCGAGTTGTCAAGACCTGTGTAATTCAAATTTGTGTTTAATTTATATCCTTGCAGATCAAGTTTATGTAAGTATGCCTGTGTTGGTTGCGGCTAAATTAATTTTTTAAACGCAGTCCTTCCGACTGCCTTAACTGGCGCTAAAGAAACGGGCGCCCTAAAATCGGAAGGGCTTAATACAACAATAATTTAAACATAGTTAAAATAAAATTAAGATATGTGTGAAAAATTGCTCAAGGATTCACCACATTCGCGGGGAGGGACAATGTAAAAGTGAATTAATGTTGAAAAGTGGAAAATAAAGCATAGCCCTTCCGATTGTTGGAATCCGCATTTACCTTTCTCCGTGGGGAGCGTCCTTTTGCTGCTTGTATTGGGCGCGCTCGTAGATGAAAGCCTAACAATCACTTTTGTGAGAAACACCACGTTATACTGTTTAAAGATAAACCACCAGAGATTTTATTTTTAAAATCATAATTCTTATATACTGTTTACCATGAACATTTACAGTCTATGTATTGACCTTTCTGGTGTTCCAGTTACGCACCTGTTGATTGGTGTCAGTTGGTCAAGCCAACTGACCTACTCAATGTAAAAGTGTCGACGGTGCATTCTAAATTCCAATGCCCTTCGTCAACTCGACTACGGACTTGTGACACCCTAAAAGTTTACATAATAATTAATACATAAATACTATTCATTTACAATATTTGCACCCTAAAAATATGTGATTTCTTAATGAATTTAATTGTATAAAGTTAACTACGCCAAATGTGTAGTGTCTATTAGAATTTGCTGTGAGTCAACTACACACAGGTAGCTTGATTCTAACTCACAACACGATGCAAATATAGTGGCCCTTGAAAAATATTGTGCGAACATGGTGATGTAAAAACAACAAATTAAAACAAATAAATCCCCACGTCTACATCCTGAGATTCCCAACGGACTCTCCAGGACATAACAAAAGAAAAAGGTTCTGTGACCCCGAAGATCCTCAGATCTAATATGAAGAAATTCTTGATTCAAATTAAAGCAAATAATACCTTACGTCTACATTCTGAGATAGATTTCCAAGGGACCCTCCAGGATATAAAAAAAGAAAAAAGACTCTGTGACACCGAAGACCCTCAGACCTAACATAAAGAATTTTATTTTTATTTTTTATTCAAAATTCACTTAAAACCGATCATTGAAAATGGGACAGAGGTTCCTTAATTAAAATAGAATATTCACCATGATGTGCACAATCGAGTCACTGGGTACACACATAGTGTACGCCTATAAAATGAAAAATTAAATTTCAATACAGAAAAATAATGATGAAAAATATAAGCTAGATTCGAAAAATTTATTTGTCGAATTGCTGGGTGCCTTCGATTATGAGCGACACAAGGTTCAACCCCTTGCCAACATTTACGAAAATAATAATTGTAAATGATGGCGCCAAATAGTCGGAAAAATTTAAATTTGTAATGTTCGGCGAACTAGTGGGTGCTTTAATTAATTGTAGCACAAGTTTCGACTCCTTGCCAAGATTTATAAGACTGTATGTCAAAGCGTAAACTACGCAAAGCAAAAATCTGCTGTGCTGATGTTATATTGCAACGCCTGTCCCTGAATGATCGGATACGCCGTATCTGGGTGCACGTTGTCGCTCACATGGGAACACGAAAACCATTTCCTGATCAAGGCAGCGCATTATCAACTGGTTATGGTCAACGGTATCGGCATTGCATAACAACAGCCGCAAAATGGTCAGATACGTCCTGCCAGGGTACACTTGCCGTTCTTGTCCATGGCAGCAAAATTTTAAGTTGCATTGAATACCGAGCACCGCGGTTGACCGTAATCCGATTACGGACGACTAAAATGGGTTCCCGCGTCCCTTCCTTGACCTTAGCCAAAAATTATGTCAAGAATCTTTAAATGTTATTTTATGATATGTTATGTTATCAGCAATAACATTACCAATGCAATCAATCTGCCTGTGAGTCCGAGAAAGAAAATCTAAGGAAATTGCGGCATCAGCTCAGAGCAACACAAGCTAAAAGCAGTTCAAAGCAAATAAAAAACACAAAGCAGCAAAGGAAGGAATAAGGAAAAAATTACAAAAAAAAAAAAAACCAAATTGGTGAGTCAAAAAAATTTTTATTATGGATTCCTTGACCCATTCGGTTACCGAGCTGACTGGCTCTGTGGGTGCAATTATGGTCGAGTTGAACAAGGCGGAACACCGCATTCGTCAACTGGAATAAGTGAATGCACTTACCGTGACCCCAGCTGAGATCCCATTGTGTGGGCCAGTGAGCGAGGAAGATTTGAGGGAAATAGGCAGGTTGTCAGACTCAGTTAGTGACCTCCAGGCATTTGAGGGAAACCCAGCCCAATACGTGTCCTGGGTGACATCAGTTGAGAGAATCTTAGGACGTCAGGACGAAACCATTTTATAAGGCATTCCTCAAGAGCATTAGGAGAAAGGGTAGGCTTAACGCTGATTCTGCTCTAATATCCCATAATATTTTGGAAGTCGACTGGGCAGGAATAAAAGGTTGCCTGTCGCTTCACTAAACCGATAAAAGGGACATCCGTACCCTCTAGCACCAGCTGGATCAGCTGACTCAGGGTAACTTAAAGTTATACGAGTTTTATCCTCGTGTAAACCACCAATTTTATTTAATTATAAATAAGTTCAAAACCGAAAACTACTCTGCCGAAACCTACAGCAATAGAGCGCTGGATGTCTTTGTAAGGGGATTGAGTGGCGATCTTTCCCGCATGATCATTGCCCAAAGACCAAGATCACTACCCGAAGCCTACACAGCTTGTTTGGACATTCAGAATCTGAATTTTTGGAGCCATCCTGTGCACGGTGGTATAAATAGGACCTCGGTGACTGTTCCTGGAAACGAAATTAATAAGGACAGTAATCCTCGGCCGTCGTTCTCGAAGTTTAACAATAATTTCCCACCTGTTGGAAACAACCATAAGTTTGGAATTAGGTCGCAGAGTGGTTCCTTCCAGAATCTCCATTTCGCTCAAATGACTAAAGCACCAAGGGCAGTGCAAAAAATGGAGGTGGACCCTTCTATACGGACGCGCCGGGCGAGCTTCTCAAACAGACCTCAACAAGGATTCCCATTCAAAAGGAAATCCGGCTCAGACAACTTCCGCCAAAATCAGTATGGGAACTGTGAATGAGGACTATGCGAATTTGGCTGAAGAATACTCCGAAGATCAGGTGAATTTTATGACAGGAGCCTATCCAGCGTACCTTACATACAGTACGTGGATAGCCAGGGCACTGTGTTGAAATTCTTAGTAGACAGAGGTGCGAACAAAAATTTCATAAATGCATCTCTTTCCCTAAATAGCAAAAAGCTTGCAAAATCCTTTTTTGTAAATTCAGTCGGTGGACGCATCCAAATCAGCGAAGAAGTTAGCGGAAGATTTTTTGACCGCGTAGGAAATAATACATCGTTAACATTCTACATACTGCCAGGTCTCGAATCCTTTGATGGCATCATTGGCGATGATACCCTAAAGGAATTAGAGGCAGTAATAGACCGAAAAGAAAACGTTCTGACACTAAAACCAAGTCTTCCTCTTATAGAAAAATTATCCAAGCAGATCAATCAATTTTTGGACAGTAACCTTTTTAAGATACCCAAGAAAAACTCCGCAAGATAATTGAAGACCATATGCAACTTTTTACCCAATAAGCAACAAGGAAATCGTTAATACTATCGTGAAGGCAGAAATCAGGACTTCTACTAAGGAAGCGATTTATACAAAAAGCTATCTCTATCCTACCTGCATGAGGGAAGTTGAGAGGCAGATTGAGGAATTGCTTGAGGAAGGCGTCATACGTCCTTCAAAAAGTCCCTACAATTCCCCAAAGTCCCCAAAAAACCAAAGCCTTCTAGCGAAAAACAGTATATGATGGTAATAGATTTCAAGCACTTGAACGCTGTAACCGTCCCTGATACCTACCCGATTCCCGATATAAATTCTACAGTTGCCAGCTTAGGTTCTGCAAAATACTTTACTACGATCGACTTGACCTCCGGATTTCATTAAGTTCCGATAAAGGAGTCTGATATACCGAAAAAGGCGTTCTCTACAATGAACGGAAAATACGAATTTTTGAGGCTTCCGTTTTGTCCCAAGGAGCGCTCCTGCCATTTTCCAACGAATGATAGATGATGTGCTCAAGGAGTACATAGGAAAAATTTGCTATGTCTACATTGATGACAAAATCGTCTTTGAAAAACATGAGGAGGAGCACCTAAAGAACATTTCTTGCTCATTAAGCAAGACGGGGGAAAATTATGCCACCAATGAGAAGGAAATGTTAGCCATTGTGTGGGCATTGGACAACCTTCTTCAACAACTTCTTGTATGGCTCAAGAAACATTCAAGATTACACTGACCAGCAACCCCCCACTTTCGTGCTCGGAAACCGCAATCACAATGCCAAATTAAAAAGATGGAAGGCACGTATAGAGGAATACAACCACGAGTTGATTTTTCACTCCTGGTAAATCAAACTATGTGGCTGATGCCTTATCAAAGATGAAATGTCGGATGGAAGACCAAGGAGGACTTTACGTGATGGCTGTTGAGAATGGTCACGACACGTCTACAGAAACTGCTAGTGAAAGAGCAACTGACACATCAAGGACTGTGACAGCCGCTAGAGGCTCCACTACTGTCTCTGCTAGCGAAGTTGAAACTGTTCACAGTGCTGAACAAGATACTTCCGACCTTATAATTCACGTTGAAGCATCCCCGAACGTATTTAGGAATCAGATTGTGATCAGGGAAGGACGAGAACTTTTTAGTGCTGATAATCCTCGTGATGGGTACACCCGCCACTATGTGTCTTTAGATAACATTGTCCGCGACGCGTTAATAAGATTATGGAAAGAACGGTTGAACCCAGCTGTAATTAACGGTGTTAAAATTCCCGAAAATAGGATGCAGCTTCTCCAAGAAGTATATCTCGAACATTTCCTTTATTATAAGATTAGAATAACGCAGAAATTAGATGATGTCGCGAATGAAGAAAGAATTTGCAGAATAATTGAGGAAGAGGAGAGGAGAGCCCATAGGAATCCTGTGGAGAATAAAGGACAAATTTTGGAACGATACTATTTCCCCAAGATTGGAATGCTTGATAAGACACTTCACTAAAGCTTGCAAAGTGTGCCGAGTAAACAAATAGGACAGGTATCCTTTCGTCCCAAAATTAAAGGATGCTCCTATCCCGCAACATCCTTGCGATATTTTACAAATCGATATCTTCGAAATTAGTGGGGAAAAATTTCTCAGCTGCATAGACAAATTCTCTAAATTTGCGAAATTCTTCCACATAAAGAATAAGTCCGCTGTACTTTTATGTAAAAACTTTGCAAACATTATTTACTATTTTACAGTCCCACAGATGATAGTCACTGATAACGAAAGAGGCTTCGTCAGTCCTTTAGTCTCCAATTATGTTAGAGACTTTATCAAACCCTTGTTCAACGGAGCGAAGTGAATGGGCAAGTCGAAAGACTTCACTCCACCGTTATTGAAATATACCGGTGTTTACAGAGAGAAGATACAAAACACATCCCCAAAGGAATTGTTGTACTCGTACATAGCTGCCGATCGGTATAACAACACAATGCATTCCATAACTAAGTACAAACCGAGCAATATATTTTTCAATAAATTATCAGGGGTTAGCAAATTTTCAAAACAAAATTTTTAGCGACGTGAGGAATCGGATGAAGAAGAATCAGGAGTCACGAAATACCCGATTGAATGAAAAAACATGACCCTAAGAAGTATGCACAGGGGAACGTAGTGTATGTGAGGAACAAGCAAATTAAGGCAAAACAGCGCCTACTTTATTAAAAAGAGGTTGTAGGCAGGATAACAGGGTCACAGTATCCACGAACGATGGGAAAAGGATCCATAAGGCTCAAGTAAAATATTTGTAAAAGAACGATTTTTCAACCCAATTCCACCTTCCTTCGCGGGTTCGAATATAAATATAATTAATTCAAAAAACAAAAGAAAAAAGAATTGTTTTATTTAAATATAATAACAGTAATATTTAAATCTAAAAAATTGTTTTAATAATTTGTAAGTTGCAAATTGCAAAAAGAAAATGAAAATTTCCAAATATGGAAGCTATCTCTCGAGAACAAAAGTAGGTTATACATATGATATAAAAAAAGAGATCGAATTGTTAAAAGTTAAGAAAATATTAAAAGTTTGTTCTTGAAGATATGCTGTACGTGTAACTTCTTTTGAGGAAGCTATCTGTCCTTTCGTGACTTGAATTTTTCGAATTTCAAACAAAAATTAATAATGTTGTTCGCATAAGTCATGTTTTCCTGCAATCAAGGACATAGAGCTCCCAGGAAAAGAATCCGCGACAATGGCAAATGTTAGTTAAGCGCTGAAGTCACGATTTTTTTGAGACTATTTTATTTTATATTAAAAGAAAATTGTGAATTTTTATTTAAATTTTTTGTCAAAATAGATTTTTTACAATTCTCTGCGCTTGCGGGTTCAACGTTTTCAACTGCAAATCTCCGCTGGTGACAATCGAACATGGAAGTGGATCGATAATCAATGGTCATTTCAAGCTGTTGCATACCATAGACCTCATTCAATTCGACGAAATTATTTTGGAGCTGACGGGTGTAGTGCAACGCGAGCTTGAGGCAACTTCGATGAAGACGATCATCGAACTTCATCTCAGCCTGACGAAAATACGTCTTAACGAATTGCAGGGTACCAAATCGAGAAAACCTCGCTCTATAAATTGGATTGGATCGGCGTGGAAATGGGTAGCAAGATCTCCTGACGCCACCATTAGGATTGTGTTCTGCGTAGCCAAAATCAATGGGTCAAGAACAACAATAAGCAGCTTTCCATTAACAGAAAAATCTTTAACGCCATGCAAGAAGCTATAAAAAGGGTTAACAACGTGGTTGATTTTGCAAATGACGTTGACAAAAACTTCAATGCGGAAAAGCTAGAAATTCTGTTGGCTAAAAAGGTTCTTGTCCTAAAAGAGAAAATTTCAGAAATAGTCCGAGCTTGTCAGATGGCAAAATCTGGAATCGTAAACACCAATCTTTTAGACCAGGCCGAAACCGAGCAGGTTATTTCTGAAGAAGAGGCGCTACCTTATCAAAATCTGGTAGAAGCAATTGAATATGCCAAGCCATATATATATACGAATGGAACTATGCTCGTATACGTGCCCTCGGTGAAGCCGGATAAATATCGACTAATACTCGTCAGGAAGTCCTGTACAAAAGATTGATGATGAATATTGAAGAAACTTATGGTATTACTAGCGATTGCCTCTCTATCAACAATGCGACAATTTGTGAGGAGAGCCTGATAAAGAAGCTCCCTGAAGAAGGATGTTTGAAACATAGTGATGAAGTCGTGGAAATGATTAACGGAAACACGATTTTTCTAACAAACTTCAATGGAACCGTGCGTGGCGGAAAAGAATCAAGACGCCTAGAGGGCTCTTTCCTCATACAGCTCAACAATGAAACAGTGTAAATTGGCAATCGAACTTTTGCCTTCAAGGTTTGCCATCGGTGCTGAGCAACATAATCAATAAGGGCCTTAAATTAAACCTGGAGTATGTTGACGGCCTTAGCCTTGAAAATATAAATTGTCTCAGCAAGCTCGGTGGCAAATTCCATGTTTCAACTGCGATAGAAGCTGCAATGTTACTTACCCTAGCCACGGCCTGCTATATAATCTGGAAACGAATAGCTGTGAACATTAGAATCCCTGGCATGCATCTAAGCACACCAATGAAGCAAGGCGAATCCTCTCCGAAAAAGCCAACGAAGGTCCTGCGGTGACCCATGTCGATCTGCGGGACGCAGACATTTAGCCGCCCCTGTCTCCAAGCAAGCATAAGCGCAGCATAGGTAAATACAGCGAATCTGTTGACGTAGCGTCTGAATGCTTGCACGCGTATCCGATGCAATACCACTGCAGCGTGGAAATGGTACCGCGGCCAGGGAATGCTGACGCAGTCAGTTTTAGGCCAAGCTTAGAATTTATAAGTTATTAATAAAGTTAGTCTTAAGGAGGATCTTGAGTTGTCAAGACCTGAAATTAATCTAAGTGTAATTCAAATTTGTGTTTAATTTATATTCTTTGCAGAACAAGTTCATGTAAGTATGCCGATGTTGGTTGCGGCTAAAATACTTTTTTAATCGCAGTTATACTCAGCGGCTTGCCAGGTTTCGTTACTAAGATATCTATGTTGTTTAACTTATTTATTTTTATGTTTTTATAATCTTTATTACAAACTATTAATAACAGTAAATTGTACTCCTTTCAAAGGCGTGCTCGATCTCGCCAGTCCTGTAATGACAGTCAACGCGGGGTGTTAGCCAGCTCAGGTGCGTCCGGCGTCAATGATTGATTCGCTTAGTCGTTATTGTCCAGATTTGTCTGAGCACTTACCTCTGAGCCAGAATTCCTGAGCATTTCTCTAATTTTCGTTGTAAGTGGATCTGCGCGCTGTCTTCTACGGCGAGAGTTCTTTTCCGTAGCGGTGATGTGTGTCCAACGAGAGCTATGTATGAGCAGAGTACAGAGGCGTAACAGTCAATTTGTGAGGGGGGAAATTGCCCTCAATTTCCTCCTTACTTCCCCTCCCCACTTCGGGGGCGAATGAATATCCCAGGCATACCTTTTTTCCTCTACGTACACACTCTACCCGCCCTTGTGGTATGTCGGGTTGTGGATTGAGAGGCTGTTTGTTCTGGTACTATGGTCATTGTAGTACCCCTGTGGAACATTTTCAGCTCGCTCAGATGTGCAGTGCGAGTGCGGTGGTTCCTATATCCCTGTAGTTTCGCTATCACTGGAGACATAAACCCTATCAGTTGGTAAGGACCGTCATACCTAGGTGCTAATTTTGCGGCGAAGCCCTTAGCTGCTTTGGATAGGTGATGTGCTTTCTCTAGTACATATATATAATATATATATATATATATATATATATATATATATATATATATATATATATATATATATATTATAATATATATTTCTGATTAAGTCTTTTGTTTTTTCATCAAAAAGTTGCCGGTATATAGCTGCGCATCGTAGATAGCTATGCCATATAATTATTTTTCCTTTTAGAAAGAGTTAAGTTCCCTTCAGCAAATAGTTAAGTCCCCCACCAAGGGACTGTGGAGGACACTTAACCGTATGTTTAGTTTATACTGGTCGTATAACTTCGAGTAAAGTAGTCCGTTTCCCGTTCATATTATCAAGATTATGAGGAAAATAATGACCGCAAGTTTGTTGAAATAACATACTAAACCATTGTTTAAAAAAATTTTAATGAAATATATTAATGAGACTACATATGTACAATTTTTTTATAAGTACTCGAGAATCTATGTGGAATATGAAATATAACCATGCGCTACATATACTTGTCGAGCCTATTGAATATGGGTAAATGTTTGTGATGCATAAGCAGCTATTAGGCTAATATTTTATATATATTTGAAGATCAACAATACTATATTTCACAAATTTGTTGAAACAATTGAAAAGTTACTAGCAAACTTATTAGTACTTTGCTGGTACTTTTAGGAAGATAGTGTGATATTTATAGCATCGCTTATATACCAATCCCTAAAGCACCGATACTAGTTTTAATTCGTAGGAACACACATCTGACTTTAATCAAAACATCTTTGGTTTTGAGAATTTTATCATCATCTTACACTTAAATCATACATGAACGATCGATTTACTAGGGCTCTTGAAGGACTACCAACTCATAATGCATCAATATGTAGTTCAATGTTAATAAAGGAAGATGATTTCTTTTCACTCAAACGCTTTATTCAATCCTTAATCGTATTTTGGCTAGTTTCCTGATCAGGAATGTGGTGAATAAAAATTATGCGCTTCCTAAGTTAAATAATAGTCACTGTGGATCCCACTCGGATTCCTGGCAAATCATCCACTTAGTGACATATTTGGCTATAACCACTCATACAAAGATAAAGGTTTCCAGTGATAAACAATGGCACAAATCGAAACTTTACATTAACAATGAACTGTGAAGAACTATTAGCTTTTGGTTATATGACTATGTGTATTTGTATACGCCACCGAGTTACCAATTCAGAGCAATGCACGTGTTAAAACGAATAAGACCGTAACTAGAGAATTAATTAACGGATCGCAGAGAGACCATTCACAAGAAAAAATTAAACAAAGGAGACAATTTTTTTACACTGTATTTATTATATATGATTATATTTATTAAGTGGTGTAATTTTAATTCGGTATAATATGAATCGACATACATACAATATTACAATGCTCGCAGATGTACTTGTATGTTATCCTAAACTGACAATACAGTTAAAATATAGATTAGTTACTAATAAATCAGTCTATAATTAAAATTTAATGTTTGCTTAGTTTTTCTTCATAATTTATTTTTACTTCACATACAGACAATTATCCTTTTCTGTTTTTTCTTGCTTTTTTGTTTATTTTGTTTAATTTAATATAGTTAATTTTTTTTCAATAATTTATCTCGATTTTTGTCTATCTGAATGGAGGTTTTTACTTTATGTAGTGTTTGTTGCTGTAGTGTATAGAAAGATATAGTTGGTTAATTTATACTTATTTTTATACTTATGCTTTTCCAGTTCATTATATTCACTTTATGTTACTCTCATATTCATATTCATGGCAATTTCTGTGGCAAATTTTATCTTTTTCATAATAAAGAAGCGTTTAAAGCATATTTGTTCAAGATTCATGGTACTAATGTGTAAATTGATGTGATCGTAGTACTGTGTAAATTGTAAATATAAAACTTTCGAAAAAACGTCTCTACTAAGAGATATAACAACTTAATACTTAAATTGCTTCTGGAAGGGGTAAATGAATAATTATTTATATTTATAACCAAGGATAACTAAAATTTAACAAACATGGTTCTTTCATCGAATCATAAATCATAGGGCACTTATAAATAAAGCCACTTCACATGAAAACAGAAAAATATTAATATTGGTAAACATCATTCTAAAAATACTACAAAAAATGTATACTAAAAATAACTACCAACAGAGAACTTTAAGAAAAAAAGATACAAAATATAATCGCAATTATGTAAACAAATTTTATAAATATAAAGCTTTCATTGAAAAATTATGGTTTCTTCAGTAACTTTCAATTAAAATAATTCAAAATGTCTTCTGAAATAGGAGCTACTAAATAAACAGAAATTAAAATTAATCTACACTTCACCTCACAATAAAATATGTTCCTAACTGATATAACTAAAGGTGGAAGTTCCAATGCACGGGCACTTGCCTGCATACATTTCAGTTCATTAGGACTGTTTCATAGCAATACCAGTTTCAACAAAAACAAAAGAACGCGTACGGCGCGTAAAAGTTGCCATCATCAGCTCGACTTTAAATCCATCAACCATGACCGTTTATTACCAAAGAATTTGACTGTGTAAAGTAGTAAAGTATCGACGTTGGGAGAGAAGAATTTCATTTGTTCAATTGAAGGTGACAAAAAAATTCGTGAGGAAAATTATGAGGTACGACAGACCGACTACGTTTGCTGTTCTTAGACACACTTTTATGCATATAGATGGGTATTTGTTTACTATTTGGGATGTGACAATAAAGAATGTGACAGAAGAATCTGTACTGTCATTTTTGCTTCCTTCGTGTTGAAGAATAAATTTTTTGAATTCATTAAAATTTATCAATACTTGAGATTACCAAATTTTATGATTTTCCCTATTTAAAAAAAAAAGCTTATATAATTGATATACAATTTGAGCTGCACGCATTGCAAAACACAAGTACAAATACAAAATTTTACACAATTATATACAATTCAATGCTGCAACTTACACGAAAAGCATTGCAGAAATCTTCGTTTTCCCTCTTCTACATGTTCTGTCAGCATTCGGTTTAATACTATATGAATGAACTTGTTTTTCCACATGTTCTGCAACAACGCCAAAAACAACAACAACAAAAACAATTGGTCGATTTAGCGATGTCACACATGTAAAATCTCAGTTATGAATTTATTGCTTCAAATCGTATTGATTTAGTAAACAAATAACATATGTACCATCATAGAAGTTATTATATTATCATATCATTCGCAACTAATTACTGCATAAAAATAACAGCACACATAGCAGTAATAACATAAAAAATCATACTTTCAACTATTGTCGCACTCCAAACAGAAAACTATAACCACTTGGGGATTAAATCACATAATTGGAGTCAAACATTAGTTTAAAAATTTGCCTTTTATAATCCATACTAACGATTTGCGCAATGTTTTATAACTTATCCTGCAATGATTGCGTTATTACTGTGTTGGCATGGTATTTCTCTTCAAGGATTTGGGACAATGAGTACTAGCAATTAAGGCTTTCGACTCAAAAAGAAACATATTTAGAAAGGAGCATTACGAAACCATGTCTGGGTAGGATTCGAACACACGGTTGTGATACTAGCATGCTAACCACTAGACTACGGAGGTTGGCTAACCAAAGTTTGTTGTAGCATAAAAGTAAGAAATGAGACAATCAAAACCAAATTGATCTGTTTGGTGTTGGAAACTTCGGTTTCATGAGTGGTCAATTTTTAAATTTCAGTTCGTCTCATTTTTCATTCGTACATATACTTATTTTATCCGAATATCAATACAATATGTGGATATATAACCGTGACATCTAGTTGATGTAGGAAAGGTCAAGCAACTTGCTGCATGAAATCACTTCCGATCTGTTTATATTTCAAAGAACGAATACCGGATCATACTTTTACCTAAACAAAAAGTGGGAAAGTTGTATAGTGTAACAAGCCCCACACACAAACAGTGAACAAAAATTAAATATATATGAAAATGGATTAGAACCAGTGACCACTACAGTGAAACTATCATGCTTACTACGGAGGGAGACAATTACTAACTTCAATTGCACATGAACGATGCAGACATAAATTTTTCTTCGCCGAAGCTATCTTTGTATATTCGCATTCATCGTTATGCACACATTTTCTTTCGCAGACGAGTGCACGTGCATAGAAACTTCACCCTGACGTAAAAGATGACGTCTCTTTTATCGCAACGTAACCTGTTTGAAGAAGGTTTCATTGCATACATCTAAAAATATTGAATTTGGCTCAAAAAGACATTGCAATGCAATGATAAGCCGAATTTGTATGATGAGTTTTAGTATGTGTATATTCCTTAGATTATATACTTACTGTTGGGGATTACCCCCTTTTGTTAATTTCAAAAATATCCTCTGATCATAAACTACGCTAAGGAAGGTGAAATGGGGAAAATACATAATCCAATACGTCGCCTAATGCTGCTGATATTGGTAATTACATTGGAATTTGCTGGAGGAAGCGCAGTCAATAAATATTCGTCCCTATGAACATTTTACACAAGCACCTTCCACATCAAAATCTAGTACCATTAACTTTGTTTCTTCAGTACCGTTGCGAGATCCAACTGCACAAATGAGTTTCGTATCATTAGCTCTGAAATATAGTTAATACAATATCATAATTGTTGCGTGATTAACATATTTGTGGGTTGACGAATTTATGAAATACCTGATTCTCCAAACAACACCGCCGGATCCACCCGACTCCAAGGCCACTAAATTACGAATAAAATCGCCAGTTTTAACATCCCATAGTTTTACTGTTCCGTCGTCAGAACTTGTCACAACAAAGCGGGCATTGAATTGCAGGCAAGTCACGGCAGACTGATGTTTATTAGGACCTTCAGAAAAATAATTTATATAATCTCAGCGATAAAAACAGTTCTGATTATACTAACCGGATAGAGTTTGCAAACATTGCCCCGTCGTTATATCCCAAACCTTAACAGTGGAATCTGCATTGCCTGAAACCAAAATATTCTGACGCAATTCCATTCCCGAGGTGAGACTCTGATGTCCCATCAGGGTGTGTTTGCAGTTACCAGTCTCTACATCCCATACACGTATAGAAGTGTCTAAAGAGCCCGAAACCACATGCATTCCGTCAAACTAACATAATAAAAAAAACAAAGTCAGGAAAAATTCCGCTTAAATATGACATTAGCAATTGTGTGTGAGATAAGTTACCTGTAGTGAATAAACTCTGTTTGTGTGTCCTTGCAAAGTATGCAAACATTCTTGACGCTCTGGGTGCCAAATTTTCACCATATAATCATAGGCTCCTGACACAATCAATTTCCCGTCGTACTGTACACAGCGAACCGCAGCTAAATGACCAACAAGTACATGCAGGCAGGTACCCTGTTCAATATCCCATACACGAAGTGTGGCATCACGAGAACCACTAACAACTCTGCAACACATACAAAAAATTATTAGTTTTATATTATTTTTAGGTACGACTGAGCATCTTATTCAGATATCAATTTTACAAAGTTCTTAAACAATCGATCAAATTGGTGCATCAATCATAAGTGTGTGCGTGCGCTCAGACTGGCTCGAATATCTTCGTTTCACATATACCGCGTGACGCCGTTTGTATGCGTGATTAATGTATTTTGGTCTGTGGTTTGTTTTCCTCGGTGACCACACGCAAAAGAAGACAAAATTGCATAATAGAAATTGTATAAGTTTACCACTCATTGTTGACGTTGTAATATACAAAAACGACACCATGTAGTGATATAATTTAGAAACAAAACCAATATGATTGCTTAAAAAATTCCCACTGGGTTGTGAACAAAATTGAATTTTATAGTTAAATTTAATACGTTTGTTGCCCACCGTCAATCACTCACGGACAAACACATATGTAATAATGCTTGATATGCTAATTTGATCGTCTTTTAGGCACTTTAGTGTCGACTGAAATGTGTTTACAAAAACTGACAGCAATTGAAGATTTATGTTTATTATTATTGATACCTAAAAAACTGAATTGGTGTTTTGTTTCTTTCTATATTCAAAATTAATGCAAGTTAGTATATTTTCACTTCTATCACTGCACTTATTATCAAAATATATTTTTGATTTAGTATTCGGCAAATTATATGCTTTTTAGCGCATATTACTCTGAAAACAATAAAAACATTTTCTGTTCAATATGTTTGCAACTTTGCATATAGTTTGGTTGTAATCGAGTGTATTCCCGAATTTTTATTATAAAGAGAACATAAATATATATAGAAGGTTCCAATTTATGTATTTTTAAGCACACGCATTCGCATTGTAACGACTCTTTTTTAAAAGTGTAAACAAAAATTGGGATGAGTCAAAAACTAAGAATAAATACATATATAAAATAATTATATAGTACTGCCACAATAATCAACGCCACGCCTACAACGCTACTAACATCTAACTCGACCTAATAAATAAGACAATATTGAAAATGCGATTTTCCGATAATGAATACAATATCTTGATTGCTGTTTGAATAGGTTGGCCACAGGCGAAGGCTAATCAAGAGTTCGAGTCCGATGCAAAGAACGGCTTTTCTTTTAAAAGTATTCTGTAAAAACGCAACAACAAGCACACGTGCAAGTACATGCACACGTACATAAACGTATTTATACTGAAAATTATTTCTTGGGCGATTGGTCTGCTTCTCACACCAATGCAAATACAAACATTGCTAATCGTATTTTTGGATTGTTGTTGCTTACAAAGTATACTAATAAATGAGAACCGAACCAATGAGAATAAATGTCTCTAGTGCAAATTTGAAATGATTTTTTCAACTAAAATCGCCCGTTTAGGAGCAATAGCAGTTATGTATATATTATATACACATACGTTTTATATAACATTTGCATGTGTATTACCTATCATAGTTAAAATCGATTTTGAAAAACAATTAACAGAACTTGCATTGTATTTAATTTAATATGAAACTGAAATATATAACGATTTTCAAAAGTTAAGCTTCTTTTTTTGCAATTTTTTTCGTAAAACAACTGAATAATATAATCCAATACAGTAGATTCATCGGCTCCAAAATAATGCAAAATTAGTTAAGAGGCCCGTAATGAGGGCAGGGGCTTAAGGCAGAGACAACTTATAAACTATATTTTCTACGCTTACAAACGGAATCAGTTTTAAAAAGCTTTGGTTTTTAAATAAATTTCCTACACTAAAGTACGAATACATTTACGCACATTAACACTCTCACAAGAATACATAAACGATTGCCACATGTGAGGATACAAATTGGAAGGTATACTGTATATTTTCTTACACATCTGTTGAAAAATTAAATGTGCTGAAGATGAGCTTTTGTACATTGAAAATACCAAAGGAAACTAAAAAGATGTAATTAGAAGGGAAATGCAGTGTTTCACAAAACTGCTTTCCATCTCTAAAATGGGGTTTCTTTAGCATTTTGAGCGTAATGCAATACACAGGTGGTATTATAGAATAATATACAGAAACCGCAAGTACATACATTTAGGATTTTACACCAATAATTCAATTTAACAGAAGTGTCTCTTTTGCACTCAACACTTCAAATCATGGTATTTACTTATTGCCATTTAGATGCATGCATCGAACGGTGGATGTATGTCCCAATAGTGTATGTACACAATCTCCAGTCTCCATGTCCCAAACCTTTAAGGTGCGATCAGTGCTTCCAGATATTATAATATTGCCAGACATTTGCGATGACCAAACGCCTCCAGTGTGACCAACCAACGTACGTAAACACTAAAATTAACGCCAAAAGTAACTTAATTAAATAATTAAACATTTCATTATAACATACCCTGCCTGTGACTGCTGACCATACTTTCAAAGTGTTATCGTCTGAACCAGAAACAATACGATTTCCTGAAAACTGCAAACATGTAATGACATGATCGTCATGACCCTTTAAAACCTTCGGTTCACGTATAGGACGTGATCGCCAATTCATTTCGATGATATTCTGTCGCATGTATGCGGCCTTCCATGGAGATGCTATGGGTGGCATATTTCCAGCGCGCCCACGCTTGGGTCGATCAGTGCGAGGCTCTGTTAATATTTGCGCTTTACGACATTTTTCTTTCCAAAGTAGATTATCATCGCACAGAAAACGCCAACTGCGGCATGTCTGTGCTGCGAGAAGTAAATCCTTTGGGTCTAGATAAGCTAAAACCTGTAAAGCTAATTCACGTGGCAACAGTGAAATGAAATCTCGTTGAAACTGTGGTTCAATAACCTTCATCATGTGACGAACTTGCGTCGGTTCACAGTGCTCAATAAGCCGATCTACAGCCAATAAACGCTCAACATGTGACCATCGTTGAAACTGAGCAAGCCAGTTTTGCAACTCGGGGGGAGGATTATCACGCGTGGGTATAATGGATCGTGGCGTTCGTCTGCCAAGTGGTGTCCCTGTTGTCGACAAAGTTAGATGAGATGAAGGCGTAGATGCAACTATCAATGTACCATTGCTCTGTGAAGATCTTGGTGAGGAGGCATAATCGTAAGCAATGCGTTTGCGACTATTAGCATCACAAACTATACCACCACTACAGTTATTTACAGTACTGTAGTCGTCAAATAAACGCATTTCATTATATTTTCGTTTCCGTTGTTGCAGATTGCTTAATGAAGTGGTAGCATAATCGGGAATAATGATAGATGCTTCTTCCGATATAGAAACCATTTGAATATAGTTGGAGAGGTCGCCATCTTTACCACAAGTGCCTGATACATCCACGTCTTCAGTATCATTAAGACTGGTATTACTACCACCATGGCTGCTTCCACTGGTGCTGTGATGACATGTACAAATTTCTTCCAAATCTGAGTTGTTTTCATCGCAGTCGACCCAAGTATCTTCATTATATTCGTCACGTTCAGTGACTGTTGCTGCCTCAGATGAAACTCCTTTGAAAAAGCTCATTACCTCTTCTGAACTGTTGCTTCGAATAAGTTGTGACGTAGGTTCCAGTCGACGGCATGTTCTTCCAGCTGTAGTAAGGTTTACTCCACTGCCATTACCCGAAACTGCTATATTAACTGTTGCAGTGGAAACACCTAAAGCTGTTGCGGATGTACTGTTAGATCCGCCTAGCGATAAATACCGTTCGTTCGTTTGAGCACTCGCATGCACTTGGCGCAAACCCTTAGGTGGTGGTGCGTACTGACAGCGTGCTGATGAGGTTGAAGGCTGTGGGTCGTCATACAATGCTGAATTATTTTCAACTGTTGAAATTGTATGAATAGCGCTGGTGCGACTACAACTATTTTCATGATCAACTACGGATGAAATGTGTTGACGCTGTTGTTGATGTTGGTGTTGATTTGATTGTTCCTGGTGGCAATTTCTAGTTATTGTTGCATTTCCACCAGCAAGGCTATCATTTGAATTAGAACTGGAATAAATTTCGCCTCCTGATGCTCCAATTGCGTTAAATGCATTAGCAGATGTGGTGGGAGCTTCCACAATTACAGAGGAAGATGATAAGGACGAGGAGGCAGAAGACTTTTGCATTTTTAGTTTAACGCTGGTAGTGCCAATCATAGTCCGTTGGAGTTGTTGTGTATTTTGCGTTTGACTTAGAGTGGAGCACAAATTCAGTTTGGCAGTTGATTTGGTTAAGCGGCTGTTACAATTGCGACTACTAGTCGGTGTAGATGAAGAATCATTGTAGGTACACTGCAAACAAAATTTGTTAGAAATAAAAAGTTACTCTAATATTTATACTCATTTTACCTTGCTATCCGATGAAAACACTCGTCCGCTACTGTTACTACTGCCAGGGCAGTCATCGTTTATTCCTTTCTGCTGCTGACGTAAATAATGCGGTTTCAAACAGGATTTAATCAGGCTTATGTTGAGCATTTTCTTGTTTGATAACGCATTTGATTTTAGGATGAGTTCGCCCGTAAGGCGCTGCTCCGTCTCAAAATCGCGACGTTCGATTAAATCCATCGACTCTATATCAGCTATGGTGGGCGCCATCATTCCGTGAGAGCTGGAAGGCATTTCATTTATTGCAATGGAGTTCTGTCGTATGTCATACACCGCGGAATTATTTATATTCATTTTTTTCAGACGGAAAGACATTCCGTCATGTGAAGATTCAATATTGCCTTTCGCGCCAGGCTCAGACTTATTGCCAGTATCTAGAGGTCCAGCCGCTTTAAAATTATATACAGCATGTTTTGATATTAGTGCGGAAGTTCCGCACAAGTTGTTTGATAGAGCTTTCTCGTCCAGCGCCTCCGCTTCTTCAGTAAGCAGAAAATCATCACTAAGGCGTTTTGGTTTGCCTGATTTCTCTGCAAAATCTAACTGCCCTTCGAAATTAATAAGTTGAGGATGATGTTGCTGCTCCTCGACAACGGGTGTTTCCAAGTAAATCGTACCACCGCCTGTTGACACAATAACGCTGTTCATCTGGCTGTCCAAGTGGCTTGCGACCGCATTCCCCTGTGATGAATTAATATTGGCCACGTTGCCTTCTTCCTCATCGTCATCGTCATCATCGTTTATTACGTAAACTTCAGGAGCATTAAAAAACTCGTTGTTGCGAGATATCGGTCCCGATACTTCCACCAGCTTAACAGTATCGGTTGATGAGCTGTCTTCAACCACCACTGCTGCCGTCGCATCAGAACAAGTCGGCAGTGAGTTAGAGGAGCTAATATCGAATGTCTCGAGAACACCAGAAGTTGTTGTTTCATCATCTAGAACTTCCGCGAAATTATGTTGCGAATTTTCAAAATCACCCTGTAGATGTGACATAGAATTACGACTGGTTGACGGCTGATGCAACAGTATGCCTTGGGGTTCTAAAATGTCACTCGAAGAATTGTGAGCAATATTAAACGTAAGTGAACTAACAGCATCGAAGCATTTTTCTTCCATAATATGGTGCCTAATACAATGTTTCATAAATTTTGGTCTGAAAAAAAGAACAAATATTCAATGTAGAAAATTAGTAACTTCTCAATACAATAGCATATAATTTTCAGTCCGGGGTAAGCCTTACACCAAATTTCGGTTATTCAATTGGCATAAAAAAAATTAAATCACGATAGTATCTGTCGGTAATACGACCCGATAATAAAATTTAAATTAATTAACAGCACTTATTTGTGGGTGCCTTTGTTGATAATATACGACTGGTGCGTATAAATAATGATTATTAGAAACGTCAAATAATACAGAGTATTACATGCTGGCAGTGTTAAAACCTAAACTACCTGCGAGTTAAACGGCGAAGATATACGAGGGCGGATTGATATTGAAGCTACCTAGCGCTAGATGGC
Source organism: Clusia tigrina (assembly GCA_920105625.2). Lineage (NCBI taxonomy): Eukaryota > Metazoa > Arthropoda > Insecta > Diptera > Clusiidae > Clusia > Clusia tigrina. The sequence goes on along the minus strand of OV050032.1, from coordinate 49,850,476 downwards.
AGCACAAACACAAAAAATTTTTTTTTAGAAATTGCGATCTGTCAAACGTCAGCTGTTAAAATTTCACCCAAATTCATCGATTAGTTTATTTGTTGTAGTCGTTTGAAGTAAGCAACTTTTGTGTTTTGAAAAATGGAAAAAAGCGAATTTCGTGCAGTGATTAAACACTATTATTTGAAAGGGAAAACGGCGAAAGAGACAAAAGAAAAGCTCGATAAACATTACGGTGAGTCTGCTCCGTCATATTACATGGTAAAATATTGGATTGCTGAATTTAAACGCGGCCGAACAAGCACTGCAACAATACCATCAACAGGAAGGCCAAAAGAGGTGGTTACTGAAGAAAATATAAAGAAAATCCTCGATATCGTTATGGATGATCGCCGAGTCAAGTTGCGTGAGATTGTTGAAATGGTAAACATATCATATGAACGTGTGTTCAACATTTTGCATAAACATTTGCATATGAAAAAGCTATCGGCAAGATGGGTGCCGCGTTTGCTCAGTGTCGATCCAAAACGAGTTCGACAGACCACTTCACAGCGGTGTTTGGACATGATAAAGCGTAATCCTGTTGATTTTTGGCGTCGATTAATAACTGTTGATGAAACGTGGGTCCACCACTACACACCTGAAACCAAAAATCAATCGAAACAATGGGTGGAAGCTGGTGGAAGTGCTCCGAAGAAGGCGAAGGCAGTGAAATCGGCTGGCAAGGTTATGGCCACTGTATTTTGGGATGCACACGGAAAATTGCTCATGGATTATCTTGAAAAAGGATCCACAATCACAGGAAAGTATTATTGTGCATTATTGGATCAATTGATTGATGCAATCAAGGAAAAACGACCACATTTAAAGAAGAAAAAATGCTCTTTCTTCAAGACAATGCACCGGTTCACACAGCATTAGATACGATGCTAAAATTACGTGAAATACACTTCGAATTGGTTAATCATCCACCTTATAGTCCAGATTTTGCTCCTAGTGACTTTTTCCTGTTTCCAAACTTGAAAAAATGGCTCACAGGAAAAAGATTCATCTTAAACGAAGAAGTGATTACCGAAACTAACGCGTATTTTGAGGGGTTCCCGAAATCGTATTATTCAGATGGTATAAACAAGTTGGAATATCGTCTTACTAAGTGTGTCGAAGTAAAAGGAGACTATGTTAAGAAATAAATGGTTTTTGAAAAAAAAAAAATGGTTTTTTCCTACTTAGGTAGCTTCAATATCAATCCGCCCTCGTAAGTACACCTATTAATAATTATAGTCTTATAACTTAGTATTGTCATAGATAATGCTAAAAAAAAAAAATTGCGGCTCTAACTGTAATGTTTCCTAATAACAGTATGGATCAGTACATTTCAGCTTTTGTAACCGATGCACAGTGGCCGAAAAGGCTCATTTAACGGCGTTTAATTAATAGCGCTTAGGGAAAAAATTTTTTTGTTTGTGTAATATTTTTTTTTAGTTGAAAATAGATTAAGCTACAATGCTAAACAAAAAAAATGTTTTTTAAAAATATATTTATATTTTTTTTTTTGTGAAAGTTGCAACTTTTTTTCATATTTTAGACTTTTTTTATTTTATTCAGGAAAACATCGTAAAGTTAAAATATTTAATGTTTCACATTCCTTTGGGCTGAAAATATATTAAACTTTAATATTGAAAACAGTTTTTTTTTAAACATTTATTTATTTATTTTGTTTTTAATTTTTTTTCTGTTGAAATAACTATTTTTGACCATATGCAGTCTTCATATATTTTTGTTGTTTTCATAACAAAAATTTAATTATAATTCCAAAAAAAAAAAAATAACTGTAGTAATAACAATAGTAATAAAAGTTTTTTATTCCGTTTCGGAACTACTAGATGAATCTAAGGTGCAAATGAAAAAAACTATTCAGAGTCGGAGCTTTCAGAATTAAGGCCGCCAGGTATATCATTCATATTGAAAAGAAGCTGCTTGACCTCATCATCTCTTTGGATGTGTTTTTTCGAGTATTTCGAGGTGCTTTTAGATTTAGATGTAATAAAAGGATCCGACGAAACCAATAGAGCGTGCAGTAAGTCTTCCATTGTGTGCAATCTCGTGTCTTTTCGCGTGTGGTTCAGCCTATAAGTGCGAAAATCTGTATTTCTTGCCTCAAGTGCCTCTTCTGACGACATCATTCCTATTGGTAGCGAAACTTTTTCAATAATTTCTGCTCCATGTATTAATATTTTATGTACAGATTGAGGCATATAAAACCAAGGGTATTCGGAAACAAATATTTTTGCTGTTTCCCAGGCATATATGCGAAAAGCCTCTACGTTAACTGCATGCCCACATGCCATTGTGCGCAATATTATACCAAACCTTTTTATAAGTTCCATTTTTACTCCAGTTACTATAGAGGCCATGGTTGGCTGCTCGAAAAACATTCTGGCGGTATTCCCAGTGTTTGTATTCCCCGAACCCGTCGTTGGAATGTCCACCAAAATACCCAATTCTTTTCTTAGTTCAAGTTGAATTTTTCTTTTGGTTTGTTCAGCAATTTTTTTATTTTCTTCACGTATTTGTCAATTTTTTATGGGTATTCTGTAGGCGATATGAATTATACACTCGAAGCACCGTATCCAAGCATGAAGTGTCGACAATCCATATTCGTACAAGTGGTTTTGTGGCTGCCTCAGTTGAACTAAATTTAGATTGTTCATCAATTTTGGTTTCGCACCACAAATTCCACAAGCCAGTGATGGTGACTCCGCGATGGTATTAAACACTTTTCCATCGATCATGGTCAAATGAAATTCGTGTGTTCCTTCAAAAGAACTTAATTTTGTCGGCAGAATTTGTGCAATTTCTCTTTTTACATTTTCTATCTCAGCCCTAACTAAATCCGCTATATTGGTTTTTGCTTCAGAGTCTACAGATTTAAGCATTTTTGGAGCTATTGCAGATTCTGAACGTAACTTTGAAACAACCTGTGAAGCGCTTCTTTTTCCAGCCTTGTAAAGACTCACGCTCGTTGCTACCATTAACTCTTCGTTCGGTGTTTCATTGACAATTGAAGCAATTTTTTTTATTTGAGTCTTACTTGTGCACTCTGAAAAAGGTTTCTCATTACGTTGGGCAACGGCTGGATTAGGGAAAATAATGTCTTCATCCAACCACATCTTATTTCGCTTTTCGAACACTGCCAAAACTCTATGACTTTCTTTCCACTTTTGTACAAGTTAGCTCATAAAATTTCTTAGTTGTTTTTGAATTTGTCGGTATTGATCTTCGCTATATTTCGAGCGATCAATGATATTAGAAAATACATGATTTTCAACCATTAAAAATTTGTTTGTTGGCACTGGTTCACAATGCCATATTAAAAAAAGGGTGCGTTTAGATTCTGCCATTGTAACTAAAAAACGAAAAAAATAAAAAGTTTGCAAAAACTAGCAGGCCATATTTAAACTTGACATAGATAACAACCCATTTAAACAAACTAAGCAAACAGTGAACCCAATCCAGACGAATACACCTTACTTTTATTCCACACATAATTGGATTTCATTTCTAAAAACACTTTCACAAAGGACATTTTCTTTTTCAACTGTTAAGCACTAAAACATACAATCACAAATCACAAACCAATTTTTTTTTATTTAATACATACCTTTTAATTAAAATAAAATCGCGAATCTTATTAACAAATTAAATATTTAATTTTTTCCTCTCAACAAAATTGCACTTGAAACAAGCTCAAAAACTTGTGTTAACTTTGCTGAAACATGTGTCAAGTAAGTTTGAATGCTCACAGCTGTGCGAATATTAGGAACAAAACAAAAAAGAAAACAGAAAAAAATCCGTTGCGGTTTAAGTTTTCAAAAAAAATAATAAAGTTTGCCATATTATGACTTTTAACATTTAGCTGAAGCGCCGCTAGATGGGGTATTTCGGCCACTGTGCGATTATAGAAAATATTGATACGAGATACTGTATTCAACATTTTGGTTGGCATGACAATAGGTATTACATTCATCGAGTAGTAGTATCAGAGAACACAGAGAAGGGACACTTAAACGTCAAATTTTCTGACGTTTAAAAAAAATTTCTGTTTATCATTAGTTGGCTATATGGATAGATTTGTTTATCATTGGTTAACCAGAATTCTGAAGAAAATCAGCCACACTACACAGTTTTGCACATGTGTAAGCGTGCGCAAAATAAGAGTAATTTCTCTGTATTCTCTGGTAGTATAGAGATAACTTCGTCAATCCAGCAACATAATCAATGGGAAATCGAAGGCAAGTGTATAAGTGCTCGGGTGTCTGCTAGCGATCAGTTGTTTCCTAGTGGACCCCAGGGAACAAACATATTTGGACTTTTTATGAAAGAGTGTTACTGAGGCTAATAATTTTAACTACTTATGTACATAAATTGACGTGAATAAATTAAAATCAGAAGTGGAAGTGGAGAAGTGTTTTAATTATTGATGTTATAAAATTAGATATAATTTTAAGGGAACAAATTTTGTAAATTGTATATAGCAATTATATTGAGCTTATTGGAGACACATAAATACATTCTGATATTTTTATATTACTTATTTCCATCCATTTAGTCCATTATGATAAATAAAAAGTAGAGCATCAACTCAGATCGTGTAACTTATTAATCGTTTAATATATCATAAATAGTCTAAAAGTTTTCTGATGTAATATGTAATTGGTTAATCTTTGTAGTAATCTACAAATAATTGGGTGTTATAAATAAGAATAAAAATATATATGGTGATTAGGGTTATCCTAAGCTTATTTGCTTGTGCTGCTTTTGAAAATGTATTCAAGATTAACTTTATTACAATAATTGGTATAAATAAATAAATATTATATATAAATATAATTCGAATGTTTTACGGGTACGATTATTTACGTAATTAAAAATAAAGTTTTACTTGAAAATTTGCTTTTCAAATTAATCAAAATTATATAAATCATACTGTTTCTAAATTTAAGATACTTTTTTTTCTCCACAACGCAACTTGTAATTGTACCCTAAATTTAGTTCCAAATAAATTTCCCTCCCACAGCATGGCTGATTTACATTGCATTATTTTTGTTTCACACGGATAAGGAAAAAATTGGATAATTTCATTAGCTGACATTGGAAGAAGAATAGTTATCTCTCTAAATTACTCTATACGACATTTGCATACATTCATATTCTTTCATTCATAGATACGCATGTAATTGAATAAACGAGACACATTGCCCAGTACCTCTTGCACTCTTTTTCATTCTCCATGTTTTTATCTCGATACTCTTGTAATTAGCGACGTGGTTCTTAGATTTGCTTTTTGTACTGGTAACCACATTTGTTGTCATTAAAAATAAATATTCATTTCATAAAGAATTTTTTTTTTATACAATCAAAGCACTAACCGTGCTATTCTGGCGACGTTGTCAATACAGTGACAAACTGACCACTTTGTCAATAGACAACTGAAGCTAAAAAATCGTTTTCTAGAGACACAATAAAAGCTCTCGGGTTGCTTGTTGACAACGAAATGGTAACGAACAGATGGTAACAATAAGCAAAATATAAGAGAAGCGAGTTTTATTTTTCTATTGTGTTTGCGCGCGGTGTTGTACAAATTGAAGTTTAAATAATGGAAGAAGAGCTCTTCCTGTACATATTATTAAATGAGGAAGAGTATTGTAAGAGACGCCATATTTTGAGAGTTGCGGGATTGCATAATCCGTTCAGCATGGAGGAAATTTATTTGTGCAGAATTTTCGCCATTCAGCCCTGACCTTAATGTTATAGAACATTTGTGGGACGAGCTAGGTCGCAGGGTCCAAAATAGAAGGTGCACCAGTAAGGGCAGCTGAAAGCTGCGTTACAGGATGAATGGGCGAAAATAACTTCAGATGTTTGTCGTAAACTGGTTGAAAGCATTCCAAACAGGCTCCGGGAAGTGGAAAAACAAAAAGGATACGCAACAAAATATTGAACTCTTCACTTATATTAAGCATTAGTACAAAAATATTGTTTTGCCCGACTTTCAATGTGGCTATCTTTTTATTAAATTTTTATGTTTTTGTTCTCTTTTATTCTTATGTTTGAAAATATGAAATTGGTTTTTACAGTAAAATATACTTGAATCAATCGGTGTTGTCATGAAATCCGAATCCGCAAAATTTTCCACTAATTTTGAAACGAATCCACTTTTTGGTGTCATGAAATCCGAATCAGCGAAATTCCGACTCCGAATGGAAATGGAAATTTTTGCGGAATTTGGTGTCATGAAATCCGAATTCCGCCATTTCTTTCGGTTTGAAAAGTTAGGAAAAATTTTGGCGGTTTTCTCAAATTGTCAGTGTGTGTTCAATTTTATAGTTGATAAGTAATAAAAAAATAAAATTTAAAGAAATGTAAGTATATATTTTAAATTTTTCTTATTTTTAATTAGAAACTTAATTGTATTTATTAGGGGAAAGCATAAAAATATTGCACAACATGAAGCTCTTTTACGAGTATATGGAATCCAACGAGGAGATGGCGAGAAACTATGCGAAGGGAGATAGATCCCGTCTCGAAAGTCGTTGGGAGCAATTAAAAATTAAATTAAATAGCTTAGGGCCTCCTATTAAAGACGTAGCTGGGTGGAAAAAGGTGATCAAAATTAAAAAAGAGTTGCTTGCGTCCTTACACTTACATTTATTTTAAAGATTTGGTCCGACTGCAAAATGGAAGTTCGAATAAAACTCGCACGCAATCGGGAGGAGGATGTTGCGACTGGTGGGGGCTGCTATAATAAACAGCATTTAACTGGAGCAGAAGAGGCTGTAGCCAAGATTGCTGGCTTGCATAAAGCTGTAGGTGGTATAGCAGATGCAGAAGAATTTGGCGTGACACAGACACAACGCCACTGACTTCTGCACCTGTTCAATGGGGCACACCGCAAAGTGATGAGGAGCCTACTCCCAAACGTTTACGAATCGCAAATAAATTCCAGGTAAATTAGAAATACAGAGAAGTGTGAGTATTAAATAATAAAATGTTTTGCAATTTTCTTTAGGATGCAGCGAAGAAATATATGGAGGCGGATGAAGGTTTCCAGAAGGAAACTATAACTCTTCTCAAAGAGAGCGGAAGTACTCTGAGAAGAATATATAGGGCAGTAGAAAAATTGACCACTACCATAGAGAGTACGAACTCATTAATATAATTCACTCAGAAGTAACAGTTGTATTTGCAGATATGTCCAAAGACCGCAACGACCATAACAAGGAAATGCAGTGGCTTCTAAAAGAGAAAAATGAAATTCTCCTAAGGCAAGCTGGAGGGGGCGAAATTTGAAGATCACACACTGCAGTGAAAATGCCGTCACAGAATTTATGTCTTTTGTAACTGTGATGTCCTTTGTGATGTTTTATTATCTGTGTTATTTTTACATATTTTTTTTCAAATTATTTTAAATTGAATTTTGGTTTTCTTTATTTTATAAATGTATTTTATATTCTTAAGTACAAATTTATTAAAACAATTTTGATTTGTTTACGTTTTATCACTATCAAATTTGACAATTCGGAATTACGAAACAATCCGAAAGTCAAAAAATATTGCGGATTTCATGACACAAAAAACTTGTGGAAGTGGAAATATTTCCGCAAAAAATATTTTGCGGATTTCATGACACCACCGAATGTCTTTTTAAAAAAACATACATATTTTTTTTGACAACTTCAATTTGGCAAAATAATAGTTGAACATATAACAAACTCTTGCCCGACTTTAAATGTGAGCCACTGTATATGTGTATTCAGTACACAAAACGGTGCATCTTCGTTGTTTCTCACACGAGGTGAAATCGAGAAGCTTTTTTGATGTTATCAATTCGCGAGAATAAGGTATTCAAAATATGATTATCAAGAAAAAGTTGTCAACTGATGCTGGTTGTCAATTGATGGTAGTGCGCGAGAATAGCGCTGTAAATGGTGGAAGAATTACCTTGAATCATATTGAATTTTATTCATATATTTGGATGCATATTAGGAGTGAAGTTAGAGCTTTTATTTTTATGTTAATATTGCATTGTATCACTGTGTTTAACCTTAACAGATTTCGATATTTTTCCAGAACAGTCACTAAAATATTCTTTAACTTCACTTTGTTAATCCTACAGACATGGTATTTCATTTTGAAGGCATGTATCATTCGGATTCAAAAAAGATGCCACGACACTTGCGCTTTAACACAATTTCGTGAAAGCAGAAAAGAAATTATATGTGCAACAACAAAATTGAATTATGAGATTTTGTAAAAATGTTTCTATTTGTTTTAGATTGCATGCAATATAATAAAATTTGCAATATCCCGATGATTTAATTATTTAAAATATTTTTAAACATAACCGCAATTAAAATACAAAAAATTATACTTCGTTTATAATTTTTCTGGAGAAACGATAACATTATTTATTATTGTAAATTTCATATTAAATTTTTGAAAGAGACTAATTCGAGGTAAAATACAGGCCAAGGTATAATGACAGGCTATAATTTATTGGCGGCACACGCACACAAGATAGGAATTACGGACAATGACGAATGTAGGAAATGTAAGTAGGTTGGAGTAAGGGAAACTCTATAACACCTCCTTTGTATATGTCCTGCGTTATCAAAAACGCGCGTAAAATGCTTAGAAGTCCCACAATTTGGGAGATTGGAAGACATCTCAGGAATGGAGCTGACAGCACTGCTTAAATTCGGAAAAAGCGTTGACATCCTACGAGATGTCTACTGGAAATCTGCATAAAGGTCAGATCCCATCTGGTATCGCTAGGGACCAATCGGTCTATGTGTGGCTTTAAGCCAACCCGGTTAACCTAACCTAATTCGAGGTAAAATTATGTTGCAGGATCGATCCATCGATATGTGCATGAATTAGTAGTGGTAAGCATTTTTCTATCATGGATTCGATTTATCCCCCCCTGATTTTGATTTTCGAGGAAAGAAAAAATTTATTAAATATTGCAAAGAAAAATATTGATGTTTCACAGTCCCAAAAAAAGCCAATTAATTTTCAAATAACTCGATACTTAATAAATATGTTAATATAATAAAATAAGTAAAAATAAATACACAAATAAAGCAAATAGCCAATGAATGACAAATTATTTTTAGACGTACAAACTATAATAATTCTGAGTTTTTACATATACGAGTATATTATTTTTATGAAGCCCTTACATCATAAATTATTACGTCTCTTAGTTTTGCAAAATTATTACTAGGCAACTAAGACTTCGATTCGAGAACAAAGGTTTTAAAAATGTTCAACGTGGGCAGGCTTCGAAACTGTAATAGGAAGATTAGGTTACAATGCTTATCAAAAGACCAAAGAGCCGGACATATATATTATAGAACTATCGTTCAGTGAATGTCGATCGTTCGGACACATAAAAGATTATTAACTTAAACATTTTTTTGTTGTAACTGTTTGCACAAAAAAATGTGACCACCAAAATTCTAGATCTGAAAATTTTGGTGGTTAAATTTTTTAGTGTTAAATAATATTTTTTTGTGAAAAAATGGGTTTACCGGCTGTTATCTTTGTAGCTTCTGATCCTTCTTTCAAAATGTATTTAGAGAATTTCCCGTGATTATTTAAGCCACTATGCTATACATTTAACTTTAGTGAAAATATGTCTACGAATGACACACCTCCCTTATGAAAAATAGTGGACATGATGAAAGTTGGTATTACCCATTGTGAAAAAGTGAATTTTCCCGTTTGTTGAAAGATTTCAAGTTTCATATTAATTTATATGCCTCATAGGCATCATAGAAAGTTCGAACTGCATCTCCTGTCTGGAGGAAGAACAGGACAGCACAGAAGATTTTCTCTGCGCTTGTCCTGACATTGCCAGAATGAGGAGTCGCAAATTACGGTCAGATTTTTGAGAATGAATAACGTACATTACTTATCCCTGGACAGATTTCAGAGATCCATAAGAGTTAAACAAGTTTGAAAAGGTGTAACTTTCCTTTCCAAAATCCTCTATCTCCCCCTTCCCCAAATATTTTTCCAGGCTTACAGTACATTGGGCATCAATGCCCGAGTGCTTGGAGACCTCCTTCTTCAGCAACTATCCGGCCTACCCCGCTTCTATCTACTTCTCATCTATATGCCTTGTTGGAATTTTGTATCTCAAGAATCAGTGGCAATAAAGCAAAAGACTGGATAATTGGATAATAAATATCACATTGTGTATATGTATGTATATGCATATTCGTACAGAAATGTGTATGTAGAACATCTTGGATTTCGTTCGTATAAATTAAAGTAATTTACATGTTCTTGATTGTATATATAGAATATTTTTTGCAAAACTGGAATTTTGTTTATATTCGACGCAAAAAAGTAGTCTCATTTCACAGACAACGCGTTACCGGAAGATAATTTTCCCAAAAACTTTCTAAAAGAAAAAACAGCGTGTAATATAAAAATTCCTATACAATCACAGCAACAATCAAGTAGCTGCAAACAAGGATCACAAGCATTTGCCATTGTCTTATGTCCAGTGCTTATTTTCAATTTCAAAGAAAAAACAACAAAATGCATAAAAGGGAAAAATCCAGAACAAGGGAACAGCCGAAGTCACCGTAACAAAAGAATCGAAAGGAAATCACAAAAATTCAGGGCCAGAGTGTGTCAAGCAAGCAAAATATGTTGTTTTTAAAAAAAATTTTAAAAACACCACGACGCACATATGTGAATAAAAAAAACTCAACTGAACGAGACAATTTTAAATGCTGAGGTACACCTTGCTACTCAGTGCTCTGTATTATATCAACAAATAATGAAGGATCGTAAGCTAATAAATTTAAAAGTTAGAATGCAATGCAATGTAAAATTGCTATTGTATCAATTAAGGACATCTGATCATGAAAAAATTACAACTAAGAGCTATCAAATGAAACTACTTTTTCGGGTTTAGAGAAACGAACTTAATAAAGGCAAATTTATTTAACACATATACGCATACTGCTTCTTTCTATCATATCACGCAATATTATTTCCATTTTAATTTAAGTTTAACCACTGCACTAAACTCAGTAATTAATAAAATGAAACTAAAACCAGCAACTTAATAGACTGTACAGCTGACATATGTATATGTATGTACGTAAATTCTGCGGCTTTCAGTTTGTCCGTATTAATTAGTTCGGACTATAATATAGCAAACGTAGTAATAGAAACCACACAAGAAAATCCTAAGGTAAAATAAATTTGTATTATAGCGGACAAATAAAAAAAAATGCTTCTTGTAAATTATAAAAGATAATCCACAATGTGGGCGAGTAAACCCAATTATTTCAGTTTTGTCCGTCTTCCACTTGACGAGTTCACAATAGATTTGGTTCGCGGCGTCCGAGTTAATTTTGTACACTTTTCAATGTGACGCGAAGAGAAAATTGCAAAAACATCAAATATCAGATGTGAACTAATGTCAAGGTTAAGCACGAGCACGCAGCTTTAGGTATAAAATAAATGTAAGTAAATGAAGTATTCTCCAGCAGAACTTGTTCGCCGGTCAATACACCCAAAAGATGAACATCGTATGTGTTATAGTTATGGATAAATTAATTGTTGTAACCATAAATTATCAGGCAATTGTTTGTAAGTAAAGAAAAGAAACGCAGAATGCCGCCCGAATATGCTCGAAGCATAGCCATGGTATAAGGTATACCATAACGAAACTATACGTGGATGCAGGGCTCAGGATTGCTCCCTTTCAACATCGCCGTCATACATCATAAGAAAGAAAAAAATAGCATACTGTTTGTCAAAAATTTGTTTCAGATATATTAATTTTTTGTCAGAGAACTGTTCGTTTATATGAATGTGGTAGTTATGCTATGAGCTTGACTATAAAAATTAGAGCGTAGCTAGTATAAAAACTGAAAATGTTCTACCTGTGACGTGCACAGAGTTGAAGGCCATTAGAGCACCCAAATTCTTACAATGCGAACAAAACTAAATTCGCGTACACTTCTAAACAGAAACGGGGACGAGGCAATGCGAATAATACTGATAACGCCTCGATCGTCCGTTTACACGACTAACGCTGTGTAATCGCTTGATCCACTCATATATTAAAATTCATGATCACACGAAATTATCGAAATGTTTGTCCAAAATTAACTATTTTATACCTTACAAAGGAATCCTTAGACATTATATTGCTTGCATTTGAATTGAATTAATATCAAACGTATTTGCTACATTTCATTGAAATAATCCATTCGAAAGCATCTCCATGTTCCATTATCGCTGAAGTAGGTTTTTAAAAGTTAATCTAGAATTATATTATAAATTGTTATACCGCCAAAAATAGTGGAATAATGGCTTATAAATATGTTCATACATATGTATATTTACAGAAATTAGATTTATTCTTTGTGTGCCCTAGTCCAATATTTGCCTTTGCAATGCCCAGCTTCTTAAGTAAAACCCTGAACAAGTTGCTAAATAATCAATATTATACACAAATTTTTAGTATTTCATGGAAATATATAACATTTAGGGAAAGGGTGACATTTATCATTTACCATGTTATTTTAAAAACTAACCTTACTTTTTGTACCTATAATACAACACTGTTCATAAAAAAAATGTGATGCTAAAAGTACATGGATGGAACAAAAACAAAAAAAAAGTTGTCGCCACAGCCAACAGACTGCGCTCCACACACACACACACAAGCACACACGCCTAACTTCATGACACCTAACTAATAGATTTTATTTTCGACTTTAACCAACAAATATTTAATTTGAAGAACATCCTGGAAATTTTCACACTTATTCGTGAAACTATTTACAAAAATTCAATTCATTTCCCCCAAATTTCTTCAGTTGCAGCAACAAAATCCATAATTGTCGTTTTTCGTTTCTTGGGAATTCTCGAAAAATGAAGAACTGCAGTTACTTACCTTCACTTCTGCTTCACTGCGTACGTTGGTTATCGCTTTTCCCTCTACTTTTCACGTTACAAACAAAGTTTTAATAGAAACTATATTTCTAACCCAAAATTCAGTCAAATTTGTTTTGTTTTAAATTGCAAATTAGCGATATTTTGCAGCAATATTAAAAATTTTAACGCGAGCCATCCATCGGTGCTATTAATCGGCAATGTGAGTGAGTAACAAACAACGATGAACGGACGAGTGTGAATAAATTTCTTTATTATAACGAGTGGCGGACACGGAGTGTAAAAGGACGTATAATAACGAAAGTTAACGAAGAGTTTGAAAGATTGGGGTAATTTAACGAAAAATTATAAAATAGGAGAAATATCAGCAAATTATGGAAACAATATAAGGACAAGAATACACGATACAAAATGTAATCATCGTAAATATATCGGTTCTGTTCAAAGAGATATCAATTCCTATAAGTTATATTTTATTAATTTGCTTATCCCATTTAACAGTTGTGTTAACAATTCATAAAAAAAATATTTCCTTACATACCATATACTTATCATACATAAAAAATATAAAATCCCTTTCAAGATTTCATTTGATTTTCATAATAAAATTAAAAGGAATGGAAAATTTTAGGAAGGATACTCTGTGTTACTATTTAGTTTTATTTTAGAATTCTGAAAATATTGTGACCAATTACCACAATGGATTTTAGATACAGTCAAGGTGAATTTACTTACAACTTTTACTGAAATATAAAAATTTTGTTTGAATCAACTTTCCCGCATTATCTGTCAAATTTTAATATATAGAAAAAGGCGATCAAAACAAATATGCAAACAATTGCAATTTGAAACTTGATTTTATTGAATAAGAGATTTCCGATTGTTATATATGTGAAATCTGAAAATTAAAGAATTAAAATAATAAACAATATGCAAAGCAAATGTGCACTGTGCAATAAATCAGAGATTTGCATGAGTGCAATCTTTTGACTTTGCATTGATTGCCCAAAAAACAGCCCAATGCAATGCATTGCAATAAAATCAATGAATTGAGTTGGATTGCATTGTTCGTGAACTGCAATGTTTGCTTTTATGCTACGTCACTTGAATATTGCTTTGCCGTATGCATGCGAGGAATACTTTGCTCATACGCAAATAGATATTCATGCGCCAAATAGCGCACCTAACTCTACCCTTGCAATGGTTGGCAATATTTTAATGGTGGGCATTGCGATGTTATGCCATTGTCATTTTGAAAATGCCGTCAAGCAATATAGTTCGCTGTACCCACGCTTGAAAAATTTTTTTTTTATACGATGAAGAGGAAAAAAGAAGGAAACCGAAATTCTGGGTGAATCCTTTATTACAAAGAATGCAAATGCACAGTCTCCATTCATTTTAGCGTTTTTATTAATTTAATAGGTGCAGTAAAACGAAAATGTCCGACGATGCTTCCACTGTGAGCGTCACGAAAAAATGAAAAAAGGCTGTCAAACAAACAAAATGACAACTGATTGCAACACAGCACGTTGGCAATTTATGGCATAACATATTTCATAACATAAATTGCCAACTTGAAGCAATTTGGAGTCTCCATTGGCAATTTGCTTAAAATTGCCAATGGCATGCCATCAAAAATTGCCCGTGGAGACGTAGGGTTATGCCATTGTCATTTTGAAAATGCCGTCAAGCAATCTAGTTCGCTGTACCCACGCTTGAAAAAATTTTTTATTTAACGATGAAGAGGAAAAAAGAAGGAAACCGAAATTCTGGGTGAATCCTTTATTACAAAGAATGCAAATGCACAGTCTCCATTCATTTTGGCGTTTTTATTAATTTAATAGATGCGGTAAAACGAAAATGTCCAACGATGCTTCCACTGTGAGCGTCACGAAAAAATGAAAAAAGGCTGTCAAACAAACGAAATGACAACTGATTGCAACACAGCACGTTGGCAATTTATGGCATAACATATTTCATAACCCTACGTCTCCACGGGCAATATTTGATGGTATGCCATTGGCAATTCAAGCAAATTGCCAATGGAGACTCCAAATTGCTTCAAGTTGGCAATTTATGTTATGAAATATGTTATGCCAAAAATTGCCAACGTGCTGTGTTGCAATCAGTTGTCATTTTGTTTGTTTGACAGCCTTTTTTAATTTTTTCGTGACGCTCACAGTGGAAGCATCGTCGGACATTTTCGTTTTACTGCATCTATTAAATTAATAAAAACGCTAAAATGAATGGAGACTGTGCATTTGCATTCTTTGTAATAAAGGATTCACCCAGAATTTCGGTTTCCTTCTTTTTCCTCTTCATCGTATAAATAAAAAAATTTTTCAAGCGTGGGTACAGCGAACTAGATTGCTTGACGGCATTTTCAAAATGACAATGGCATTACATCGCAATGCCCACCATTAAAATATTGCCAACCATTGCAATCAAATTTGACAGATGTTATGCCATCAAAAATTGCCCGTGGAGACGTAGGGTTACCCTACGTCTCCACGGGCAATTTTTGATGGTATGCCATTGGCAATTTCAAGCAAATTGCCAATGGAGACTCCAAATTGCTTCAAGTTGGCAATTTATGTTATGAAATATGTTATGCCATAAATTGCCAACGTGCTGTGTTGCAATCAGTTGTCATTTTGTTTGTTTGACAGCCATTTTTCATTTTTTCGTGACGCTCACAGTGGAAGCATCGTCGGACATTTTCGTTTTACCGCATCTATTAAATTAATAAAAACGCTAAAATGAATGGAGACTGTGCATTTGCATTCTTTGTAATAAAGGATTCACCCAGAATTTCGGTTACCTTCTTTTTTCCTCTTCATCGTTAAATAAAAAATTTTTTCAAGCGTGGGCACAGCGAACTAGATTGCTTGACGGCATTTTCAAAATGACAATGGCATAACATCGCAATGCCCACCATTAAAATATTGCCAACCATTGCAATCGAATTTGACAGATGTTATGCCATCAAAAATTGCCCGTGGAGACGGAGGGTTACATCCAGTGGCGAAAAATTTGCCAGCAATCCAAATGTATTCTGTGAATTTATAAGTAATATTCATTTCTCATTTTCTCTGGTATCGTGTCGGGGCCGCTTTAGATAAGTTAAAATCTAATTTTAGATTTGAACAGGGTGTGCACTGGATTTGAATTTGAATTTAGATTTGCGATTTTGAAAGTGACGAAAATTACATAAAATCTAATAACTGTAGAAAAACAGACATTTCTACAAAATTAAATTATGTGCAAATGTGAAAATATTGAAATGGAAATATGTTTAATATTGTGTGTGGGAGCGGATGAATGAAACAATTGGCCAGACTACTCACGCTGTACACAATTGCGTGTGGGAGATGACAATGGGCGGCCGCCAGCGGCAGTGAGGAGCAATATACATGTGCAGTGAATTCTAGAAAATGCTTGGCCAAAGGTATGCAAAGCTTTTAAAGCAATGATTTTCTTATAAAAATGTACCAATTTTTTAAAATTATTTATTATTTTAGGAATAGCAGACACTTGATCTGTGTAGGACGAATATTCCATATTTAATAAATTTTTGCAATTTAACGCCAATGCAGCTTCCCAATAATACGTTGTATTAGATGCATAAATCAATCGCCATATCCATTTGTGAAATTAACACCCCAACATTAGTAGCAACTAAATGGTATAATTACTAATTTTCAGGCAGTTTAATTTTTTTTTTTTACATTAGTAACTTTATTCAAAATTGCATTTCTTTTGTTCTAATACAAATTTTTGTTCTAGGTTGTGTACGAGTATATTTGCTTAGCTAATTATGAAAATTTGTATATTTGTTACTAAAATCCTCAGACGGAGTAACCGTGTGTAAGAGGATAGAAAATAAATCTTAAACTTAATAAATAAACGTAATAAATAAGCTATTGGTTTTTTTTTTAATAATCACATGAAGGAGATCATAATATAATATGAACTATCTTAAGTTCTTAATATATGTATTTAGTTTTTGTTTAAAAATATTTGTGTTTACGGCATTTTTGATATCTTCAGGTAAGTTGTTGTACTGTCTTATTGCGCTGTGTTTGTTTTGTTGCCCTTGCCTTTGGAACGTCGAAGTTGTGCTTCTGTCGCGTGTTGTGTTGGTGTATTGTGTTTCTTGTAGTTAGGACGGTATTTGTTTTCATAAGGTTGTTCTTGATTTTATTAATGTATTTACATTTCTCTGCATATATAAGCTGATTTATGTCCATCTGTTTAGTTTTTTTGTATAGGTCTTTTGTTGATAATGTTGCGTCTTTGTTGAATAGGACTCGTAGTGATTTATTCATCAACCTTCCGATCTGTTCGACTTGAAATTTGGTACTTTGACTCCAGCTGCATATATTGTATCTTATTTTGGAAAGTATATGTCCCGTGTATATTAGTTTAGCTGCTTTCTCCTGTATTGTTCCAAGTTTCCTAACTGCTTGTATCATTGGTGTTATGGTGTTTTCGATTTCCTTAATGTGGTTTTCGTAATCGAGCCTTCATCTATAACCATCCCGAGATATTTTGTGTGGTGCACCCTTTGTAAGTCTGTGTTGTTGATTTTTATTTTGATGTTTACATCTACGTTGCTACGTGGTCGGAATATTATATAGTTGGTCTTTTTTATGTTGATGCTCAGTCCATTTCCGCATGTCCATTCGTAGTAGATTTTCATGTCGTGGTTGATGTTCTCCTCTAGCTCCTGTGCTGTACTTGCTGTTGTTAGAAAGTTTGTGTCATCAGCGTAAATGTTGTATGCTGATTTAAATGTGCAGTTCTGTATGTTATTTATGTATAGTAGGTACAGTCGTGGTCCAAGTATTGAGCCTTGCGGTACGCCAATTTTGCTTATTAGTTCGTTGCTGTGTACGCCATCAATGTTTACAACATGAGGCCTGTTGCTCAGATACGTACGTATAAGGTTGTTTGCTACTCCCCGTATGCCCATGTCATTCATCATGTTGACCAGCTTCTCACGTTCAACAAGATCGAAAGCTTTCGACAAGTCGATAAATGTGGCTGCAACTAAATTGTTTTCGTCTAACGCATCGTTTATTTGTTCCATAGAGGCTGTGATTGCTGATTCCGTTCCACTGCTCGCAAGGAGCCCGAATTGGTTGTTATCGAATCGGATTGTGGAATTGATGAAGGTTTCTATTCGACTGTCAATTACCTTCTCGAACACTTTGCTGACTGCACTAAGTACAGAGATTGGCCTGTAGTTCTCGCTAATGTCTTTTCTTCCTTTTTTATATATGGGTGTTACAATAGGTCTTTTAAGACAATTTGGGAAGTGTCCTGTTGTAAGACAGTTGTTTATTGTTTTGGCCAATGTTTTACATATTATTGGCAGGAGCAATTTAAAGTCCTTGACCGATATATTATCTGTGCCTCTTGCTGCATTGCTGTTGAGACTGTTAATAACTTGATGTATTTCTTGTTGTGTTGTTGGATTGAGAAATATGGATTTTTGATTGTGTATATTTGGTGGTAGTCTGGTTTTGGGTATAGCTTTCGCTATATTTGTTTCTGCTTCGTTAAAGAATTTGTTAAAATCGTTTGCCGTATTCTTTTTGTCTTTGGTGTCTTGTTCTTGACTGCTTTTGGTGCTGGATACATTCTCCTCCTTGTTTTTTATTGTTGTGTTTATTATGTTCCATAATTTTTTCGAGTTGTTTCCAGATTTTTCTATTTGTTCACTTACATGTTTCTCTTTGCTGGATTTAATTAATGTTTCTACTTCTTTCTTTATTTTTTTGTATTTTGCTTGTTTGTTTTGATCATTGGGATATATTTTGCACATTTTGTACAGTCTTTGCCTGAGTTTGAGTTTTTTTTAAAAGAACAGCTGTGATCCAATTGTTTTCACGAGTTCTGATTTTGATGTATTTGGTATGTTCCGTTTTTGCTTTTTGTATTGTATGTATTAGATGTTCTATGTCTATGTCCGGATTTTCAATCACCTCGTTTTCGACCGTTTCTGCGATTTTTTGGTAGTTTATTTTAGGTATGAGTTATTTTTTCATGGGTTTTTTGTATCGTTTTATTGCAGCTATTGTTGTAATTGTGTATTTGTGATCGGAGATATAAGTATCTTCCAATTTGTAGGTTATTTCATGTGTTGTATCAATGTTGGTTATGATGCGATCAATCAATGTATTCGTACTTGATGTTTGCCTTGTTGGTAGTGTATTATTAACAAAAATGTATCCGTTAGCTTGTATTAGATCTGTGTATTTAACCACCGTATTCGTTTGTTCTAGTAAATTAATATTAACATCTGCGAAGAAAATACAGTTTTTTGAATCGACCATTTTTTGTTCAATGTAATCTATGAATGTGTTGCAATTTTCGTTAGGAGCTTTGTAAAACGTGCCTACGACTATAGGAATTTTTAAATTTTTGATGTCAATAACTGTGAGATTGTACTTTTCATCTTTTGTTATTTCATTGTAGGTGTAGCAGTCTTTTACAAAAATGACGGTACCGCCTCCTCGCTTGTCATTTCTGCAGTTATGTATAGCCGCGTAATTCGGGATGTTGTATATTTTTGTTTCATTTTCGTACAGCCATAATTTTCTTGAGGTTTTTAACTATAAGCTCTCAATCGTATAATTTGTTTCGTAAACTACAAATGTTGACATAAAATATATTTAAGTTTTTGTTGTTGTTCATCATTGGTATGAAATTCGCTCACGCTCGTCTCTTAACTTCGCCAAATGTATACTGCAGTTTCGTGCCCCAGCTTTATGTCCACACATAAAAACTGTTCCATGCTCATTCGATCTCATGCAGGTAATGCATTTTAAATTAGCAGTAACTTTGCATGAGCGGGTGGCATGTTTCTCCGCACATATGCCGCAAACTTCTTGGCCATCGCATTTAGTGCTTGTGTGATGGTATTTCTGGCATTTATAACATCTGGTTACTGAAATGTACTCCTTTATGTATCGTGATCTGTAATTGAGCATCACATATCGATTAGCAATTTTTTTTAGGGGTTTTCCAGATACTTCCAGAATATACTTCCACAAGTTATTTTTTTTATTTACGTATTTATAAACAAGTTTAATTGCATTGCTGCTATCAGTAAGGTTATTAGTTGCCACTAGTTCCTCCATTAAGTCCTCCTCGTTGCACTCGCAATCTCTATTTGAAATAACTATTTTCGGCTGCTTTGCTTTCGGTAATGTAATTTTATAACCCTCGCTGAGTTGTTGCTTAATTTCTGTTTCCAGTTTGTCCCGTCCCTCTGTATCCAATGTGTTGACAATAATTCCTCCTCCATTTATGTGTTTTATTGATGATATTCCTATTTTTAGTTTTGTTGGTACAATTTTTGTTTTAACATATTTTTCGGTCTCATTACTGGTTTGCTGTTCCTCGGTTGGTAATATAATAATCCTCTTTTGTGTTTTCGGTCTACTGGGTTGCTGTTTATTTTTTTCGCCTGCCGACACTTTTGCATATGATAGTGTGTTTTGCTTACTATTGTCCCTTTCTATCTTACTGATTGCATTTTTCATTTCGTTTATGTTCTCTTGAATTTTTTCATTTCCTTGTTTTATTTCTTTATTTGTGGCATATATTTTTTCTAAATTCGACTCACCTTTCAGCCATTGCTTGAACTTCTTCTTATCTGTTTCACAGATCCAAAAGCATTTGTTTTTCAATGCTCCAATTGCCTCATAATCTTTCTCCCTGTAGTTTAAGCATTCTATGTGCCACCATGTCTGACACTAGCTCTCGCATTTTATTCCTCTTGTCTCCACTTTTTTTTGCATTTTTTGCAATAAGTCTTATTTTTTTCATTGTCCACTTCTTCGTCACCCATTTTTTTGCACTAAATTTAATTTTCGATTATGTAGGATCGTATATGTCTATATTTTATGTTGTTATGGTCACAAAAACGTTAATTATTAGGGTCCAAGTGTTTTTTAAATTTTAATTGTTTATTTATTGTTGGGTATTTCCATTTGCATCACAATCTGGCAACCCTAACGCGAACTCAACGAAAGATGTTAAACTAGAATAAGATAAAGAATAAATGAGCAGTCGTGTAATGACCATTTAATTGAACCATTGCGTTTTTCCTTCGGGCTCTAAATAAATAAGTGTAATACACAACATAATGGCCACGAGGATATAAAAAAAAAATAAATGTATTTATATTTATGATAACTGAACATTTTCAACATATGAACATATAACATATAAATGATACGAACAAATTAAGAAGTTACGTATATTTTATATATGCGAACAGTGCCCAATACAAAACTAATAAAAAATAAAAAAAAAACCATTCACACAACAACACACAAAAAGAACAAAGTAAAGGTGAAAAATGACAGATCCAGTGGCATTTACGTTATCACAAGCCCAAGCGGTACCGGAGTTTTCTCCAAATGTGGACGATTGGGTCATGTGGAAGGAGAGGCTGGAGATACATTTTGCCGAAATCAATTGTAGCGACGAAAGTAAATTATTAAAATCTATTGGTTCGGAGCCATACAGTGTTTTACATTGTTTGTGTAGCCCGGCGTCACCTGTTAATAAAACGTACAAAGAGATATGCAAAATTTTGCAAACGCAGCTTACTCCACAAACTATAATTTTTCGAGAGAGGAAAATTTTTCACCAAGCCACAAAGCTTGAAAAAGAAACCATTTCAAGTTGGTATGCACGGCTCAGAAAATTAGCAATGGGTTGCAAGTTTGGTGATGACCTTCAAGAGTTCTTGTTAAACCAATTTGTAATGGGGCTATCAACAAAAATATTTGAGAAAATATGCGAAGAAGATAAGAGGTTAACATTAGAAAGTGCATATAAAAAAGCGCTAATCATGGAGACCAAGCTAAATGGAGGTAACGGGACTGAAAAAGAAGAAGTTCAATTTGTAAGAAAGGCCTGGAGAAATAACAACCAAGGGCAACAAAAGTCAAGAGGTAAAACCGGCAACGACAACAATGGCAGCGGCAGAGGCAGTGGCAGAGGCAGCGTGAGAGGTGGTATGAACGCAACCAGCGGTGGAGGTGATCGAGAGAAGCAGAGCGGAGCATGTTCTCATTGCGGTTGGCGCAATCACGATTCAAGGCAATGCAAGTTTAAGGAAAGCAAGTGTCATGCGTGTGGTAGAACAGGCCATTTAGCATCCATATGCAGAGATAAGGGCCGAAAGAAGATAGGTTATGTATCAAGTTCAGATTTTAATTCTTCTGGTGATAATAACGAGTTTGATTTTTCTATTTTTAGTGTCTTGAGTGTCAATTCGGTGAATCTTTACTCTCTGCCGGTAACAATAGATGGAGTCAGTTTTGAAGCAGTTTGCGATACCGGAGCGCCCTGCACTTTGTTACCAAATACATTTTTAAAGAAGCACGGAATTAAGAAGTCTCTTACACACTGCCAACACAAATACGTGAGTTATAGTGGAGAACAAACTAAAATTTTGGGTGAGTACGTTTCGGACGTAGTGTATCAAGGTGTTAAAAAGAAAATTGTTATTGTTGTCACGGATACAAATACACCACCTTTGCTTGGTAGAACGTTTTTGCGAGAGTTTAAATTTGAATTAGTTCGAGTCAATGCGGTTAATGAAAGAAATAATTTGGAAGTAATGGCAGAGGAAATAAAGAATCAATATTATGAAGTTTTTGACAATAAACTAGGAGCTTACAAATGTGCTAAAGTAGCTTTATTAATCAATGAAAATGCGAAGCCAATTTTTTTTAAACCGCGTCCGCTACCGATTGCATGGAAAGCAAAAGTAGAAAAACAGTTGAAACAGTTAATTGATGATGATGTGTTGGAACAAGTGGACAACTCAGAGTGGGGTACGCCACTTGTGCCGATTTTGAAACCAAACGGTGATTTACGTCTGTGCGGAGATTTTAAAGTGACCATAAATAAACATTTGGTTGACTTCAAGTATCCACTCCCAAGGATAGATGAGATTTTCGCTTCCTTGCAAGGAGGTTACTTATTCTCGAAGTTAGACTTGGCAAATGCCTATAATCAATTGCTTTTAGATGAGAAGTCACAAATGTTATGCACTTTAAGCACACATATTGGTACTCTTAAAATGAAGAGATTGCCTTTCGGGGTGAAAACCGCAGCTGCTATCTTCCAAAAAACCATTGAAAGCCATTTAAGGGAAATTCCGGACGTAGTCATATACCAAGACGACATCACGATAACAGGTCACGTCAAGAACTTAAAATTAGTTTTAAGCAAGTTACAAGCTGCTGGTCTCAAATTGAATGTGAGCAAGTGCAAATTCTTCCAAAAAGAAATATCCTACTTAGGATTTACAATAGACGCTAATGGGCTGATTAAAAATGAAGATCGAACATCTTCAGTCATTAATGCCCCTATTCCTAAAGACATATCAGAGTTAAGAGCTTTCATTGGTATGTTAAATTATTATTCAAAGTTTATTAACAATTTTGCACAGAAGATGGCTCCACTTTATAATTTGTGGGAGCTCCACATCACGTCACTACGCAACTCCACTAATCAATCCAAAAACTCCTCACTACTTATGAAGTCAGTTTGGTACCTTCCAACCCTGACAAGCTGTCAACGACAGCATTGTAAATATTGTACATATTTTCCCAGTTCCTTTTAGACTAATAAAACGACTACACGTATGAGCAGAAGCTTTTACAAAGAACGAGCACGAGTGTTTATTTTTATTTAAAACAATTAGACGGCATCGCAGAGAGCCGCTAAATTGGTAACCCCTACGAAAAGAACACACGCAAATATAGTGGACAAAAGAGAAAAAACCTCCCCAAAGTTTTTTCTTTATCTTTTGCAACAATTTAGACTAAATCTTGCGTCCAGAAGTTCCAGCAGGAACATGACGTGAGTGCGAGGGAGAAAAACCACGCACAGCATACTACAACGGCAACGACGTGAAAACCAAAAAATTGTGTATACCGACGCTGAAAAAATTCTTCTGCCTGTCCTACCAAACTGCACACCAACAAAATTTTTTTTTCTCTTCGCATTAAACCTTCGCCTGCAACGACAGCCAGCTTAAATTTACACCATCTGTGGTTTGTACAATCTGTGCTGCACCGTCTGTCACTTGCACCATATGCGATTGCATCATTTCTGATTGCGCAAATCTGTAAATTTGGTCGTGGAAATTACGCCACACACCAGCGACGACCAATTACGATATTTGGCTGTGAACAAGATCGCGTGCATCTCAAATTAGCACCTGAAATTTTGTGCAACAGCCAGGCCAGGCAACGCAACGGCCAACACCGCTGCGTTCCCTTTCTACTTCTACCAAGCTGTCGCTCCACTGGATCGATTGACTTAAAGACTACTTCTTCGAAATTCCCAGCCACACAAGCACCGAAATGCCAGACGACACTTCGACAGTACCGGACGGGACACAGGCCGCTGACAACAAGCCCAGCATATCACAAAGCATCATGCGAGTTACCGCAAAAATTCCGCCATTCTGGGAAGCATATCCGGAACTATCCCAGGTGGAGGCGCAATTCGTCACCGCAGGCATAACGGTAGACGACACTAAATTCTCGCACCTCATTGGCAATCTAGACGGAAAGATTCTAAACAAGGTAAGTGACATAGTCATCAACCCTCCGTCGGCCGAAAAATACCAAACCCTGAAAACAAATTTATTGGCGGCATTTGCGTAGACTGACCAACAAAAAATCACAAAAGCTCTTATCAGAAGTTGAGCTAGGTGACAGAAAGCCATCAGAACTGCTCAATGAGATGAAGAAGCTGGCCGGCAACAAAGTCACGGACGAATTCATGCGCACCCTATGGTCTAGATGCCTACCAAGCGGTGTTGGTGCAATTTTATCAACAAGTGAGGCCAACTTGGTAGGCCTAGCAAAAATGGCAGACAAAATCATGGAGGTGGGTGACTTTCGTGGCAACATTAGAGCCATCGCTTCAAACTCTCATACCAGCAACGCGACGGAGGACAGGGTAAGCAGGCTGGAAAAGCATATTGACGAATTGCTACAACACATTCGCAACAACTCAAAAAAGCGTTCCAGTTACCGATCAAGCCCCCCTCGGACGAGAACTCCCAAAGGGGGAGTGGCCGGCGAAAAGCCCTTCTGCTGGTACCACTTCAAGTTCGGTGCCGCAGCTAAAAAGTGCGTTCAACCATGTACTTTCGCAAAAAACTAAAACGGCAATTTCACAGGGACGATGGAATTGCGAATATCAACCGCCTTTGTATTTCGGTACTTAAAACGTCCACAAAATTTTTAATCGACACGGGCGCCGACATATCAGTGCTTCCATCGAAACTCTTCAACATTCCTCGCCCTTCAAAAAAATATCTATTCGCTGCGAACGGCACTCGCATCAATACTTATGGTCAACGACGCTTACCTTTAGATTTTGGCCTGCGGCGAGAATTCGAATGGACCTTCGTCATTGCCGAGGTGAACACGTCATTGCCGATACTTGGCGTCGATTTTCTCAACCACTACGACCTACTGGTGGACATAAAGAACAACAAACTCATCGACAGGAAAACCAACATGGTATTAAGTATCAGCAGTGCACGAATTAATCAGACCACTCCAAGGATGGTAAACCGAAACGACCCCTTCTCCAAAGTGCTAGCAGAATTTCCGGAATTAACGTCAATCAACAAGGAGCCACCCACTGTCAACAAATCGTCCATTTACCATCATCTGGAAACCACCGGGCCACCAACATTTGCAAAAGCCCGTCGCTTAACTCCAGAAAAATTAAAAATCGCTCAAGACGAGTTCAGACACCTGCAAAAGATGGGTATTTGTCGGCCTTCAAAATCACCATGGGCCAGCCCACTGCACCTCGTGGAAAAATCTGACGGCTCATATCGTCCTTGTGGGGACTACAGAGCTCTCAATGCGAAAACAATCCCGGATAGATATCCGATTCCCTTCATACAGGACTTCACTCACATACTGGTGGGCAACACAATTTTCTCAAAAATCGATTTGGAAAAAGCCTTTCACCAGATTCCAATGAATCCTGAAGACATCCCCAAGACCGCCATAATCACTCCATTTGGACTCTTTGAATTCAAGTTCATGACATTTGGAACGCCTCCCAGACCTTTCAAAGATTCATCCAAATGGCCCTGGCTGGACTAGAGTTCGTCTTCGCATACATTGACGACATCATCGTTGCCTCAAAAAACTCAGAAGAGCATCTACAGCACATCCGTTTGGTCTTTCAACGTCTGAGTGAGTACAATCTTAAGATAAATCTCGAAAAATGCACTCTTGGCGCACCCAAGTTAAAATTCCTTGGCCATCTGGTCACGCCAGAAGGCATTGAACCACTTCTAGAACGAGTGGAGATCATTCAAAATTTTCCAAGACCAAAAGTGGCAAAAGAACTGAAACGATTCTTAGCGGCAATCAATTTTTATCGGCGTTTCATTCCTCACGCGGTAGACAACCAAATGTTGCTACAAGCACTCATTCCCGGTAATAAGAAAAACGACACAACAACTATCAACTGGACCGAAGAATCGCAAACTGCATTTGATCGCTGCAAGGCAGATCTAGCGGGGGCTTCACTACTAGCCCATCCCAAACCAGACGCGTTATTATCACTCAGTGTCGACGCGTCGGATGTTGCAGTCGGGGCCGTGGTGCATCAGTATGTTGGCAACTCACCAGAACCACTGGGGTTCTTCTCGAGAAAGCTAACAGTTGCAGAATCAAAATACAGCGTCTATGACCGAGAGCTACTGGCCATATACTTAGGCGTCAAGCACTTTCGGCATATGTTGGAGGGAAGAAGGTTTCACGTCAACACGGACCACAAGCCCTTAACTTACTCTTTCACGCAGAAAAATGACACATCTTCGCCTCGTCAAAATCGTCACTTGAATTTTGTCGGCCAGTTCACAACCGACATCAGACACATATCAGGAACAAGCAACGTAGTTGCAGATTTCTTATCGAGAATCTGTCAAATCGACGGCAGCTTCGTCATCGACTATGCCATCATCGCAACCGAACAACGAACCGACCCTGAACTTTGTGATCTACTGCAAAATAAAACAAAAAACTCATTGCTACTTAAAGCAATGACCTTTGCGGGTTCAAACGAAAAAGTCTTCTGTGATGTCTCAACAGGCACAGTTCGTCCATACATACCGGAGAAGTTTCGTCAAGCAATCATCAAAAAATTTCATGGTCTGGCGCATCCAGGCGTCAGAGCCTCAACCAAATTGATTTCTCAACGCTTCGTTTGGCCGGGCATAAACAAAGACTGTGCCCAATTTGCTCGTTGCTGCATTTCATGTCAACGCGCCAAAGTGCAAAAACACAACAAATCGCAAGTCGCAACGTTCACCTTGCCCGAACACCGCTTCGAACATATCAACTTGGACATCGTCGGTCCCTTGCCAATGTCTAATGGCTACCAATACGTCCTAACTTGCATTGACCGTTACACCAGGTGGCCGGAAGCCATGCCACTAACGGGTATTACCGCTGAAGAAGTAGCATCAACACTAGTCGCAAACTGGATTTCACGTTTTGGAGTACCTCAGCGCATAACCACGGACCAGGGCAAACAGTTTGAATCTACACTATTCAAAGAACTGTCCAAACTACTAGGCATTCAACATATCCGAACCACCGCATATCACCCTCAAGCAAACGGCAAAATTGAGAGATGGCACAGGACATTAAAAGCAGCTATCATGGCTTACAGCACGAGAGATTGGTATCGCATTTTACCAACTATTCTACTAGGTTTAAGATCAACCTACAAAGAAGACCTAAAGTCTACTCCGGCAGAATTGGTCTACGGCGCTACGATTTCGCTACCTGGCCAATTTTTCACTCCGGCGGACGATCAGATCATTCAATCAGAATTCGTAAAGTCCCTACGAGAAAACATGTCTTTGCTGCGGCCAATTCCAGCATCCAATCACGCTAAAGACAGAATCTTTGTGGACCAAGAATTGAAAACATGCTCACACGCTTTCCTCAGAAACGACACCGTACGTGCATCACTAGTTCCACCTTATGATGGTCCCTACGAAATCGTCAGACGAGACGAAAAATGTTTCGACCTCTTCATTAAAGAAAAAAAAGTTACCGTCACGGTCGATCGGGTAAAAGCGGCGTACACAACAGAGACCCCTTCCAACACGACTGAAGACACTCCTGCAACAGCTCCGGTAAGTCCTTCCAATCTGACGCTTGAGGACCTCTCTGGGACGACAGAAGTTCCCCAACGCTCTACAATACCTAAGGCGATTTTAAAAACCGTTGACTCACCCCCCAAGTTCACAACATCGGGCAGAAGAGTTCGGTTCCCTGGCCGCTACAAAACATAATCACATCTGTCGACCATGCAGAGTTGTCATCTAAATAAATAACTTAACTTCTCGCATCGCTCATACTGAGGGGGGAGTGATGTGGGAGCTCCACATCACGTCACTACGCAACTCCACTAATCAATCCAAAAACTCCTCACTACTTATGAAGTCAGTTTGGTACCTTCCAACCCTGACAAGCTGTCAACGACAGCATTGTAAATATTGTACATATTTTCCCAGTTCCTTTTAGACTAATAAAACGACTACACGTATGAGCAGAAGCTTTTACAAAGAACGAGCACGAGTGTTTCTTTTTATTTAAAATAATTAGACGGCATCGCAGAGAGCCGCTAAAAATTTATTAAAGAAGGATGTGAAATTTCAGTGGTCAAAGCACTGTCAAGATGCATATGAAATTTTAAAGAAAGATATGTCGTCGGAACAAGTTTTAGTGCATTTCAATCCAGAGTTACCTATTGTGTTGACAACTGATGCTTGCAATTCAGCCGTGGCGGGTGTTTTATCACATATTTGTCAAGATAAAACAATGAAACCCATAGCTTTTGTCTCGAGAGCTTTAAGTAAAGCAGAAATCAATTACAGCACTTTAGAGAAAGAAGCATTGGCAATAATTTTCTCAGTAACCAAGCTCAAACAGTATTTACTTGGGCACCAGTTCGTGTTACGAACGGATCACAAACCGCTCTTAACCATTTTTGGCGAACACAAGGGTTTACCGATAATGGCTTCGGCACGTATGCAACGTTGGTCACTAATTTTATCAGGCTTTAACTATTCGGTTCAGTACGTTAAAGGTACATTAAATGATGCTGATAGATAGGCAGGATGCCACAACAGGGTGCTTCAGAAAGATTGTTTGAAAGCAATTATGTGAATTTAGTGGAAAAAGATAATTTTTTAAATCTGGATTTTAAAGATATAGCCAAAGAAACGAGACGAGACCCGGTTCTGTCTAAGGTGGCTGATGTAATTGGTAGATCGGATTTGCATAATTTAAAAGGCGATGAATATACAGCATTTCGTGAAAAGTCGAGTGAGCTTTCAGTTGAGTACGGATGCATTTTATGGGGATATCGCACAGTAATACCTCATAAATTGCGTGCGCGTATCTTAGAAAATTTACATTCTTCGCATCTTGGCATTGTAAAGACAAAGGCACTAGCCAGAAGTTATATTTGGTGGACCGGAATGGATAAGCAGATTGAAGAGTTAATTAGGAGCTGCAAATTTTGTCAAGAACTGCAAGTTAGTCCTGAGAAAAGTTTTTTAATTCCTTGGTCACCTGCGAATTCAGTTTGGAGTCGTATTCACGTCGACTTTCATTTCCTAAATGGGTTGAAGTTATTTTAACTAAAGAAATCACGTCATCGTTTGTGATCAAGGCTCTTAGAAGCCTCTTTTCTAGATATGGTCTAGTGGATGTCGTCGTTAGCGACAATGGACGTCAGTTCACATCTGAAGACTTCAAAAACTTTTTGCTTAATAATAAAGTATAGCATGTTCTGACTGCTCCCGGTCATCCATCAACGAACGGACAAGCGGAAAATTTTGTTAAGACCGTTAAGAAATCTGTAACGGCTAGCATAAAACAACAGAAGGAAATAGGCCTTGATATAATTGTCAACAGATTTTTAATAGATTATCGCAATACACCGCATTGTGTTACAGGTGAGTCGCCGGCAAAATTATTTTTCGGGAGAAACTTGAAAACCCGCTTCAGCAATTTGAAACCGCCGTTGACAAAAGGAAAAATTTTAGAAAGTAACGATAAGAGTGTAAACTCTCATAAACGCAAGCGTAATGCCGAATTTAGTGAAGGCCAAAGAGTACTCATCCGTAACTATACTAATCCGAACAAACCAAGTTGGTCTCCAGCTACTATCAAAAAAAGAATCTGTACTCAAACTTATTTATGCATATTTAACAACAACAATAGAGAAATAAAAAGGCATTTAGATCAGATACGGGGTGTAGGGTGTAGTCTCAACAACAATAACAATAATATTGATAATGATAAAATTAATGATAAAGTCCAACTGAAAACCCAGAGGTGAGAGCTACTAATGAGAATGATTGTCAAAACACAATGTCTGTTGGTGACAATGAGCAGGCAGCTACTGGTCTACGTAAAGGTACTGATTCAGAGGCAAAGGGTGAAGAGACACCTAAGAGACAACTAAGACCCAGAGACCGTAGTAGAGCAGTAAAACATTAAAATTTGAAATATTCTTTTATATGTATGAATTTAATCTTTCTTTTCATAAATATTTGTTATTGATTAGATATTGTATATTCATAATATTCATAAGTATTATAAATATCCGTAAATTGAAGTTGTAATTTTATGAAGTTGAATTTACTTGAATTTAATTAAGTTTTGGTATTGAACTTATGTATTGAATTTAAATTTAATTAAATTTTATCATATTGAGCTCACGGTTTAAATTTGTTAACATTATTAGAATAATAAATCAGACATCTTTGTCATAAATTGTAAACAGCTAAAGGGGAGGCGTGTTGGGTATTTCCATTTGCATCACAATCTGGCAACCCTATCGCGAACTCAACGAAAGATGTTAAACTAGAATAAGATAAAGAATAAATGAGCAGTCGTGTAATGACCATTTAATTGAACCATTGCGTTTTTCCTTCGGGCTCTAAATAAATAAGTGTAATACACAACATTTATATTGTTTTTTCCTGTTTATTTTTCGCTGTTTAGTTTTTGCCACTTGTTCTTTTCGTTCTTTTAGTCGTATTTTGATAATTATTTACTTACAATTAACAACTATAACGATTATACACAAAAGCGCAACAATACACTACCGAAATCGCAAGAGCCCATGCAGATACAAAGGTTCAAACGCATTCAAACTGTATAGATAGATAGATATATTTAAGGGTGTTATACACTGCGACCTGAAAGATCTATTGTGATGCCCCTATTTATTTGAAAGATGAGAATAGTCTCATCTATAAATCTTCTCTCAGGTTAATTTTCGACAGGAATTCATATATTTTGGAGGAATCAAGATGAGGGATCTTGCTCATATCTAAGATATATTCTCCAAAACACCTGAGTCAATTGTGTGCCAATGGTCCGCAGTCAGTGATCAGGTGCAGTGAGGTTTCGTCACTTTCTCCACAGAATCGACAGATGGCATCTGAAGATATACCCAACTTGTTCAAATGGTAGTTGAGTCTACAATGTCCACTTCAAATGTCTGTGATGATTCTTAATTTACTCCGAGGCATATTTATTAACTCCTTAGCTTTTTTAGGATTAAAATTTTCCATCAGAGCTTTGGACTGTCTTAATCCCGGAAGAGCTTTCCAGGTTTGACTTCGTTTTGCATCTGTACACTTCTTCAGCAGACCTCCTTGGATGATAGTCCACAGAAGAGTTCAGGGCCGTTGAAGTGAGAGGCCGCAGCCTTCCTAGCTAAGCTATCAGCTTTCTCATTTCCCTTTACTCCTATGTGGCCTGGTAACCACATTAGAGATAAATTGTTCATACTGCCTAGGGAGTTTAGCTTCCCAATACAGTCCCACACAAGTTTAGACCTCACAAAGGGTGAGCTCAAACTCTTGAGTGCTCCTTGACTGTCAGATAGTATCACGATGTTTTTCACCCGATACTTCCAGTCAATGTTGATCTGGGCACATCTTTCAATAGCGTGAATTTCCGCTTAAAAAATGCTTGGAAAAGAACCCATTGGTTCCCAGTAGTTGGTTATAGGCCCAAATGCTCCTGCCCCAATTCCATCCACTGTCTTAGAACCGTCAGTATACCATAAGAGGGAATTTTCTCTAATTTTATACGTCTCAGTTAGACCTTTCCATTCTTTTTTGCAACTCATCATTGTACTGTATTTGTGTGCAAAATTGAATTTTCTTGGCATAAAATCCTTGTGAGATTTTAGTGTACCGTATTCTTGAGTAGAATTTTTACCCCATATATTTTGGGTGTAATTTGATGCTCTCGAAATAATTTCTTGTATTCTGGTAAGAGATTTCCTAGCAGAGTCTTGGATTACTAGATGTAAGGGTGTTAGATCTAGTATAACATTCATTGCTGCCGTTGGACAGGTGCGCATAGGTCCAGTAATAACTAGGCAGGCAAGGCGTTCTACTTTACTTAATGCAGATTTCGCTGTCTTAAGTCTGACTCTATTTGACCAGGCTACAGAACCATAGGTGATGATTGGTCTCACCATCATGGTATACATCCAGCGAACGATTTTTGGGTTACATCCCCAAGATTTACCAGCAAGCCGTCTACATATCATTAAGGAAGCTATAGCCCTCTTGGTGGTTGCTGTCAGATGAGCCTTCCACAATAACTTTTTGTCGAAAATGACTCCGAGGTATTTGGTCTCAGAACTAATATCGACCTGTGTACCATTTAGAAGAATAGGTTTCATACATGGTATAGATCTTTTTCTAGTGAACGGCACAATGGTGGTCTTTGAGGCATTGATTTTCAATCCTGTTCCCCTGCACCATTCACTAGCTACTAATAAGCCCCTCTGGATAATATCACAAATAGTGGATTCAGATTTTCCTCTAGCTATTATCACAATATCGTCCACATATCCTTGACATGATATGCCTAGATTTGTGAGTTTTACCAGAATATCATCAACTACTATGCTCCACAAAATGGGTGATAATACCCCACCCTGCGGACATCCTTTATTAACTTTGACTTTAACAGTTTTGTCACCTGCTTCAGCTTCAGCCAGTCTACTGTTGAGTAAAGCTCGTATCTAATTGGAAGTGGTATTATCTATACCTCTATTGTTAAGAGTCCTAATCACATATTCGTGAGGAGTATTGGCAAAAGCCCCCTCAATATCGAGAAAGGCACAAAGTGCTATTTCTTTTTTATCCAGTGCTGCCTGAATAAAATCAGTCAGATGGTATAGAGCGGTTTCAGTCGATTTTCCCGCAATATATGCCAACTGACTTTTCAATATGGCTTTCAATATTTTCTCCATTGGTTTTAGTACAAAGGATGTCAAACTGATAGGCCTGAAGGATTTGGGATGAGCCATATCCTTCTTGCCTGCCTTGGGGTAAAATACCACTCTAGATGTGCGCCATGCTTCCGGTATATACCCAAAAGCAAGACTTGCCCTATTGATATGCACCAGGAGCGGAATCTTCTAGGAAGTGCATCCATCTGCAGAGATGGCGGTAACTGGATCCAGCTCCCAACACTTCCGGAAAAGGATGTAAAGCTTGTCCTTTTGGCTTGTCTAACCTCATTGTTATAGATCAGCAACTCTTTTTTATATTCTTCTCAGTCCCCGGTACGCTTAGCTAGATTGGATAGCTTACGCAACTTAGTACGTCTAGTAGACAGACTAGAGTTCCACCATGGAACATTCCTGCTATTTTTCTTTGTTCTTAGAGGACAAGATAAAACATAGGATTCGGAAATAATTTCATTCAGCTCATTGACATCCTCATCTAGCTCCCCCGGATTTTTATATATTCTTTGGATGTTTGAGGATGAGAGTAGTGAATGCACTGAACTATCGAAGTATTCCCAGTTAGTATATCTAGGATTTCTAAAAACTATCATTTTTGTGACGATACCTCCTATATCGAACTCAATTATACTGTGGTCCGACATAGATGGTTCGTCCGAAACTTTCCAATTGTTAACAATGTCAGTTAGCTCTGGACTACAGAAAGTCAGATCACGAACTTCCTCCCTAATTACATTTCTAAAAGTGCGTGTGTTCCCCTTATTTAGTATATATAAATTAAGTGATAATAAAAAATCTAGAACTGACTCTTCCCGTTTAATGGTGTCACTGCTACCTCAGATGGTATTGTGTGCGTTTGAGTCACAGCCTACCAATAGTGGAATCCTTTTGGATAGGCAATACCTCGCCAGCTTATAGACTTCTTCCGGGATCTCATTCATATCTCCCGGAAAGTAGGCCGATGCAACGAATATATCGCGAGAGACCCCATCATCTATCTACTTTACCATGATGGGTGTGAGATCTCGCGACATGAATTCTGAAAGACAAAAGTAGTTAATATCATTTCTAATCAGTATACAGGTGCGGGTAATGTCAACATTGACATCCCATATTTCCTTTGTAAACTTACTAGAAAGGCCCCTAATTTGACCTTTGTAACACCATGGCTCTTGAATGAGGGCCAGCCTTATGTTGTTGTTGGCCAACACCCTCCCAATGACAGCCGAGGCTGCTCTGGCATGATGGATGTTTGCTTGAGCCACCTTCAGTTTCGTCATCTTATGGAACAGGCTGTGACGGGATGGTGCTATTCCCATCTTCGTCCTCCTCGTCCATAGAGACATCCTCCAGACTGTGTACCAGTGAAGGGCAGTGTGCGGCCTCAGCTCCTATCTTAACACTGGGGGCCCTGGAAGAGATTTCCGGGGCCACAGTCTTCGGTTCAGCCTCACCTGGGGGCAGGCTACTACTCGTAATTACCTTTGACAGAGGTGGGATGTTTGTCTCCTCTACTTCCTCTGCCTTGGGCTTTTCTTGAGTGCGTTTTGAACAACCGACTTTGATCTTGCTAAATCGGTAGTTCAACGCATATCCCGAGCTCTTTATTAGTTGCATGGACTCATCATCTATTTCCACGGACAACAACTGTTCGTTGCCCTCGTCCTTGCAACTCCATATTCTCCAGAAATTGGTGTTTAGCCCCATTTTTGGCTGGAGAGAGACTTAACTGACACAGCTACCTCTTGTCCACTAGCACTAGGAAGGAAGAGGAAGACTGTGTGTGATCGTCTCCCACTCTGGCGACCAAACTGATGCCCTCTCTCACTGAAAGGTGCGTCACGACCCCTTTCAGCCATTCCACCGAGTCCGTCGAACAGCAGTCGATGCTCAGGAAGCCAGGCTTGTAGTGGACACCATCGAAGGAGAATTCTTTGGTCCACACTCCAACCAGTCTCTCAAGCAACATCTGCTCAACACTTGTCAACTCCTTGCTAGTCAGGATGGTGTTCGGATATTCCGCAGCAACAATAGCCACCTTGGCGACGGATGCCACCTTAGCGTAGCTACCTGCTGCCTTGGACCCTGCACGACTAGGTGGGCCTGACGGTGTTGCCGTCTTCCTCTTTTTGGCTGGGTCAAGATTAGGAGAAAAGGTGTTTCCTACCCTTTTCTTCAGGTTCTTGTTTACATTCGGTTGTGATATTGTGCCAGCCGAATCCTTTACAACCCTGTGCTCCTTTGCCTTGGCAAGAGCATCATCTGGTTGCAAACCATGAGACAGGTAGGTGAGGTACCATGTGACTCCAGCTCCACTTAGCTCCTTTCTTCTCGGGTCATCCAAACCCCCAGGTTGACCACGATCAGGACGAGGGATTCCTCTCTTGGCCATCCTGGAGGTTTTCTCCGAGGTGGTAGGACGGGATGGATTACTCCCTTTGTCGCCCAGTTTTACTCCCAGTGTCAACAATCTCTCCTTAGTGGAGATGGGAGTTTGTTGAGTTGGTCCAATTTTTGCCCTGGCAGCAGCAGAAGTGGATGGCACATCATCGGAAGAAAGTTTCCCAATTCCTGCACCACCCATTCCGTCTACTGTTATTGGAGGTCCCATAGGTCCAACCACTGTTTTGGTCACGGATGAAGGTCTCCGTTCATTGACCGCAGCAGCATTTGGCTTGGGCTTAGCCCAC
Source organism: Clusia tigrina (assembly GCA_920105625.2). NCBI lineage: Eukaryota > Metazoa > Arthropoda > Insecta > Diptera > Clusiidae > Clusia > Clusia tigrina. The sequence goes on along the minus strand of OV050032.1, from coordinate 49,814,420 downwards.
TAAGCATTGGATCATGAAGGATTCTTTGCTCCATCTGATTTGCCAATTGAATTGCGGTGATGTCCCGCAGAATTTTTTGATTTAATTTATTTTTCTTCATGAAAATTCTTTCTTGCGAAGAATATAAAGACCACTCGGACAGAGATCCGCAATACCCGAGCTAGGCTATTGCCACCGAAGGGCGCTTTTTATTCGGGGGCTCCGTTTACGACTAGACTTTTTAACAGGGCCTCTAGCCTGGCAGATAATCAGCACGGGTTGCATGACACCTTGATCCAGCCCTTACCTTCGAACCATAGTCAAGATCTATTTGTCAATGCTGTACTATTAAGGAGTATCAAACACTGAGCGCTACATGCTGACCTTATCTAGATCCAGCACCATCAGACAATACCCTCGGGGAGGGTTCAGTCGAAGGATTTTCTACCGGCCTATTCAAACTGTATACCTGCAAATAATACGCATACAAATAGACAGCAGCACCCACTTCCAATGTCAGCAAAGGTGTATCATTCATAGCAATAATTCTTGTGAAAATACCCCCAATATTGAATATATTGTTACGAAATTGCCCTCTTGACAATTTACTCTGTTACAAAATTGCCCTCCGGACAATTTACTCTGTTACAAAATTGCCCTCCTGACAATTTCTCTAACTATCTGTACTCGGACTCGTACCGCTGGATTGTGTAGTAATCAAACAATCGCTGGTTAAATTAAAATAATTAGCTTTATTTAATTATTGTTATTTACACATTTAATATTAGGCTTAAAGTTTACTTAGTTATTACTTGCACTTTATTTCACAAACCATTAGTCACTTTATTTAATAAGTAATTTCATCACTTTATTTAATAATGAATTTCATCACTTTGCAAAATTACAAATACTGCCAATACTGCTGCTTCGATTAAAATGCCTGCTGTACACACTTTTACGATCTCTGATCTACTGTATTCGACTTTGAACAATCTTGTCGCTTTTATAGTTTTCGAATGGTTGGTGTAGAAACTTCCAGGCTATTCTCGTATATTCTAGAAGCTTCTATCCTCTTCGACAGAAGTCGAGAATATTCTTTTTGATATTACCGACAGATGGTTCTTGAATAAGCTTTTATTCGAATAGTTCGCATCTTGACTCACAGGGGGCACTCATTCTCCAGATGGGATCCTAAAAGTATGCAATCCCTTTTCACTGAGCTATCACGTTTCACTGCCCTCCGCTTAAACTTGTTCGTCCCGAACAAAGATAGTACTGCAACCTTTATAAGGAGATAGCCTCTCTAAATGAACGACTTTCATTTTGCTCCTGCCATTTCTCGTCCACTGGATGCGGTATCTAGCATCGTTGATCCGTTTTATCACATTATAAGGTCCTTCCCAGTGTGTTTGCAGTTTTGGCGATAATCCACTTTTCCTTTGCGGATTATGAAGCATAACTAGTTGCCCATCCTGAAATCCCTTAGAGTTTACTTGTACATCATATCTCGCTTTCCTTTTATCACCCATCAATTGCGTAATATTTCTGCTGTTTCCATGAATTTCATTCAACTGTCCTCGTTTTTTAGGTATACAATTGCTGCATGGAAGTACTGTAAATGAGTCTTTAGACCATTCTTTCGCTAGATCGTCGGGTACCTTTTTATTAGCTCGTATCTTTCTTTTCGTGACTCGCGGTTGCCTCTCACAGTTTACAATTGCTGAAATTCTCTGGCACCTTACCTTCTTTTTCGCTATGGTTTCAACGGTATTTGAAATATTCACTACTTTTTCTGGTACGATTAGGGTCTTATGCTTCCCAACATCTCCACCCATTTTGGCCCGTATAACTGCCTCTGACTTGGGTGCGATTTTTGTCCGTCTCGATACAATGGCTTGTTTAACAACTCCATACTTATCATCACCTATAAATAACGGTATTTCGGTGTTCGCATATTTCAGTACTCGGCTTTTAAAATCTAGTGTGAATCCATTCCGAATCATGAAATCCACACCTAAGATTACTTCATCCACAATATCCGCAACTATAAACTCGTGCTTCACTGCTGTGGTGCCGATAGTGATTTTCCGTGTAACTTTTCCAAGTACCGGTGCATCATCTCCAGTTGCCGTACGCAAACTTATTCCCTGAAGCGGCTCGATTCCCCGAACGAGATCCCTTCTGATTATGGAATGTGATGCCCCCGTATCCAATGTTACCACAACTTTTCTTCCGCTTATTACACTGTTTACAGTTAGGCTGTTATTTTTCCGCGCCATCTGAGAAACGAAGATTCTGGGGCCATCAGTTGTGGGAGTCCGTTCATTTCCCGGCTTGGCAATCTTTTCCGATTCCTTAATTCGGACTTTTTCTTGCTTTGGCAATCTTACCGGAGTGTGTGTTGCATAATGTTTCCATCTCAACTGACAGTCACGAGCCATGTGCCCCACATCACCGCAGGTAAAGCATTTGCCCGTGAAACTTTGGCCGCTTTCGACTTGTACCTGACGGGCTGTGCATTCTGACCGACACACCAATGCTGCTGTCTCTGATAACAAAGCGCTAGCTACTGTCTCCATATATGTAGCTTTCGGATTAGTTATTGCAGAACGCTTTATCTCCGCATCGCGAATGCCATATACAAAGGTGTCCATCATACACCTCTCAGTGATCTCTCCTGGGTAGGCAAGATGAGCCAACCGTTCCACTTCCGCCGCAAACTGTTGTAGAGACTCACCACTCTTCTGTACACGTGTTCGTAGCTCTACTTGGTACATCTGCTTCCGGTGTTCACTACCATACTTGCGCTGAACGGCATTCATTAAGCTTTCATAGCAGTCTCGCTCACTTTCTGAGATAGTTTGAAGCACATCAGCGGCAGCACCTTTCAATGAAACGGTTAATGCAGCCACTTTTTCGCGAGCACTCCAACCATTTGTGCTAGCGGTAGTCTCAAACTGCATTCTGAAGACACTAAATGTCGTGGTTCCATCATAGGTAGGAGGCTTCAGTTTTATTGAGGATAAAGCTGGCACAGGCAATGCACCTTCCTGTAGTAGATTAATTCTTTGTTCTATTTGTTGCTTAAATTCATTCTGCCTTTGTACTAAAGATTTTTCGAACGATTCTTGCCGTGTCTCAATTTCACAAACCTTCCTGTCTACCATCTCGGACATTTCTTTCATCTGCTGTGAGTTCTTTTCCACTAGTTGAGTAAGTCGTATTTCACTCTGCTGTAACTGTTCTTTGACATCCTCTTTGACTGCTTGTTTGAGCGATTCAGCACTCTTTTCTACGTCCTTTTTGACGGATGCAACACTCTTTTCGACGGTTTGAGCATTTTGTTGTAATTGTTGCTGCATCTTTTCATCTCGCTGCTGCATCTTTTCATCTCGCTGCTGCATCTTTTCATCTCGCTGCTGCATCCTCTCTTCGGCTGCCAGAGCGTTTTGTTGTAACTGCTGTTGGATCCTCTCTTCAGCTGCTTGAGAAGTTTGTTGTAACTGCATCTGTATTAGCCCGATAAGTGCACTCATGTCAAAGTTACCCGTGTTAGTTTCTTGCGGTGTTTCTTCGTGTCGAGATGTCGTTGGCTCTTCACATTGGAATTCATGCTCATCGACATCTATACCCTGCTCCTCTAAAGCGCTTCTTAATCGCACCTGCAGCTCCGCTTTAAGCCCTTGTGTTTGCAAATTTAAGCGCTCAAGCTCCTTCTTGAGCTGCTCCAATCTCAGTTTTTCGAATTTAACCATTGTTTATTACAGATACACAATCCCACTTCTGACACCAATTGTTACGAAATTGCCCTCTTGACAATTTACTCTGTTACAAAATTGCCCTCCGGACAATTTACTCTGTTACAAAATTGCCCTCCTGACAATTTCTCTAACTATCTGTACTCGGACTCGTACCGCTGGATTGTGTAGTAATCAAACAATCGCTGGTTAAATTAAAATAATTAGCTTTATTTAATTATTGTTATTTACACATTTAATATTAGGCTTAAAGTTTACTTAGTTATTATTTGCACTTTATTTCACAAACCATTAGTCACTTTATTTAATAAGTAATTTCATCACTTTATTTAATAATGAATTTCATCACTTTGCAAAATTACAAATACTGCTAATACTGCTGCTTCGATTAAAATGCCTGATGTATACACTTTTACGATCTCTGATCTACTGTATTCGACTTTGAACAGTCTTGTCGCTTTTATAGTTTTCGAATGGTTGGTGTAGAAACTTCCACGCTATTCTCGTATATTCTAGAAGCTTCTATCCTCTTCGACAGAAGTCGAGAATATTCTTTCTGATATTACCGACAGATGGTTCTTGAATAAGCTTTTATTCGAATAGTTCGCATCTTGACTCACAGGGGGACTCATTCTCCAGATGGGATCCTAAAAGTATGCAATCTCTTTTCACTGAGCTATCACGTTTCAATATGTATGTAGAAGCGCAACAAAATAAGAGTATTTCCAATGAAGTATTAATTTTTTTTATTTATAACATTGTACCAAAATTTAAATTATATTTTATTTTTGTAACTTTTCCACATAAAGCGCACTTTCCCATCTTATTTTTTAGTAATGATTATATCTCAACTATTTACAAACTTTTATTTGTATATTTAAAACTTTGTTTACAAAACATACGCAAATAAAACCTACGAATAAAAATGAGGAAAGGTCAAAACCAAGACAAGAAGAAGAACTCTAGAACGCTTCCGTCCTCTCCGCAGGTAAAGCATTTGCCCATGAAACTTTGTCCGCTTTCGACCTGACGGGCTCTGTATACTGGCTGGCACACCAAGGCTGCTGTCTCTGAAGTTAAAGCGCTAGCTACTGCCTCCATATATGTAGCTTTCGGATTAGTTATCCCAGAACGCTTTATCTCCGCATCGCGAATGCCAAATACGAATGTGTCCATCATACACCTCTCAGTAATCTCTCCTGGGTAGGCAAGATGAGCCAACCGTTCCACTTCCGCCGGAAACTGTTGAAGAGTCACACCACTCTTTTGTACACGTGTTCGTAGCTCTACTTGGTACATCTGCTTCCGATGTTGACTACCATACTTGCGCTGAACGGCATTCATCAAGCTTTCATAGCAGTCGCGTTCACATTCTGGGATAGTTTGAAGCACATCAGCGGCAGCACCTTTCAATGAAATGGTTAATATAGTCAGTTTTTCGCGAGCATTCCCACCACTTGTGCTAGCGATAGTCTCAAACTGTATTCTGAAGACGCTAAATGTCGTGGTTCCATCATAGGTTGGAGGCTTTAGTTTTATTGAGGATAGAGCTGACATAGGCAATGCACATTCCTGTAGTACGTGAATTTTTTGCTCTGATTCGTTCTGCTTTTGCTCATTCGCAATGAATTTTTGTTCTACAGATTTTTCGAACGATTCTTGCCGTGTCTCAATTTCACAAAACTTCCTGTCTACCATCTCGTACATTTCTTTCATTTGTTGTGAGTTCTGCTCCGCTAGTTGAGTAAGTCGTGTTTCACTTTGCTAGTTTGACGGATGCACTCTTTTCGACGGATTCAGCATTTTGTTGTAACTGCTGCTGCATCCTCTCTTCGGCTGCTTGAGCACTTTGTTGTAGCTGCATCTGTATTACGCCGATAAGTGCACTCATGTCAAAGTTACCCATGTTAGTTTCTTGCTGTGTTTCTTCGTGTCGAGATGTCGTTGCCTCTTCACATTGGAATTCATGCTTATCGACGTCTATACCCTGCTCCTCTAAATCGGTTCTTAATCGCACCTGCAGCTCCGCTTTAAGCCCTTGTGTTTGCAAATTTTAGCGCTCAAGCTCCTTCTTGAGCTGCTCCAATCTCAGTTTTTCAAATTTAACCATTGTTTATTACAGATACACAATCCCACTTCTGACACCAATTGTTACGAAATTGCGCTCTTGACAATTTATTCTGTTACGAAATTGCGCTCCTGACAATTTACTCTAACTCTCTGTACTCGGATTCGTACCACTGGATCGTGTAGTAATCAAACAATCGCTGGTTAAATTAAAATAACTAAATTTATTTATTAGGCTTAAAGTTTACTTAATATTAGGCTTAAAGTTTACTTTATTACAATTTGTACTTTATTTCACAATTCATTGATCACTTTATTTAATAATGAATTTCATCACTTTTCAAAATAACAATTACAAATACTTCTGCTTCGATTATAATGCTCGATGTACACACTGTTACGATCTCTGCTTAGCTGTGTTCGACTTTGAACAGTATTGTGGTTTTTATAACTTCGAATTGTTGAGGTTGAAACTTATACAATAGCGTAGAAGTTTCTGGATTTTTCTAGAATCTTATATACACCTCGCAGGAAGTTTTCATTTTCGAGAACATTCGTTACACCACTATCTCTACAACGAAAGAAGCTTTTATTCGAATAGATCGTGTCTTGACTGTTAAACACACAGGGTGGTGCACTCATTCTCAAACTCCAGATGGGATCCTAAAAGTATGCAATTACGTTCCAATATATTGAAACGTGATAGCTCAGTGAAAAGGGATTGCATACTTTTAGGATCCCATCTAGAAAATGAGTGCCCCCTGTGAGTCAAGATGCGAACTATTCGAATAGAAGCTTATTCAAGAACCATCCGTCGGTAATATCAAAAAGAATATTCTCGACTTCTGTCGAAGTGGATAGAAGCTTCTAGAAAATACGAGAATAGCGTAGAATTTTCGACTGCAACCATTCGAAAACTATAAAAGCGACAAGACTGTTAAAAGTCGAAGACAGTAGATCAGAGATCGTAAAAGTGTATACATCAGGCATTTTAATCTAAGCAGCAGTATTAGCAGTATTTGTAATTTTGCAAAGTGATGAAATTCATTATTAAATAAAGTGATGAAATTACTTATTAAATAAAGTGACTAATGGTTTGTGAAATAAAGTGCAAATAATAACTAAGTAAACTTTAAGCCTAATATTAAATGTGTGAATAGCAATAATTAAATAAAGCTAATTATTTTAATTTAACCGGCGATTGTTTGATTACTACACAATCTAGTGGTACGAGTCCGATTACAGAGAGTTAGAGAAATTGTCAGGAGGGCAATTTTGTAACAGAGTAAATTGTCAAGAGGGCAATTTCGTAACAATTGGTGTCAGAAGTGGGATTGTGTACCTGTAATAAACAATGGTTAAATTCGAAAAACTGAGATTGGAGCAGCTCAAGAAGGAGCTTGAGCGTTTAAATTTGCAAACACAAGGGCTTAAAGCGGAGCTGCAGGTGAGACTAAGAAGCGCTTTAGAGGAGCAGGGTATAGACGTCGATGAGCATGAATTCCAGTGTGAAGAGCCAACGACATATCGCCACGAAGAAACACCACAAGAACCTAACACGGGTAACTTTGACATGAGCGCACTTATCGGGATAATGCAATCCTTTAAACAGGATATGCAGCAGTTACATCAAAGTTCTCAAGCAGTCGAAAAGAGTGTTGCATCCGTCAAAGAGGACGTAGAAAAGAGTGCTGAATCGCTCAAACAAGCAGTCAAAGTGGATGTCAAAGAACAGTTACAGCAGAGTGAAATACGACTTACTCAACTAGTGGAAAAGAACTCACAGCAGATGAAAGAAATGTCCGAGATGGTAGACAGGAAGGTTTGTGAAATTGAGACACGGCAAGAATCGTTCGAAAAATCTTTAGTACAAAGGCAGAATGAATTTAAGCAACAAATAGAACAAAGAATTAATCTACTACAGGAAGGTGCATTGCCTGTGCCAGCTTTATCCTCAATAAAACTGAAGCCTCCTACCTATGATGGAACCACCACATTTAGTGTCTTCAGAATGCAGTTTGAGACTACCGCTAGCACAAATGGTTGGAGTGCTCGCGAAAAAGTGGCTGCATTAACCGTTTCATTGAAAGGTGCTGCCGCTGATGTGCTTCAAACTATCTCAGAAAGTGAGCGAGACTGCTATGAAAGCTTAATGAATGCCGTTCAGCTCAAGTATGGTAGTGAACACCGGAAGCAGATGTACCAAGTAGAGCTACGAACACGGGTACAGAAGAGTGGTGAGTCTCTACAACAGTTTGCGGCGGAAGTGGAACGGTTGGCTCATCTTGCCTACCCAGGAGAGATCACTGAGAGGTGTATGATGGACACCTTTGTATATGGCATTCGCGATGCGGAGATAAAGCGTTCTGCAATAACTAATCCGAAAGCTACATATATGGAGACAGTAGCTAGCGCTTTAACTTCAGAGACAGCAGCCTTGGTGTGCCAGCCAGTATACAGAGCCCGTCAGGTACAAGTCGAAAGCGGCCCAAGTTTCACGGGCAAATGCTTCACCTGCGGAGAGGTCGGACACATGGCCCGTAATTGCCAATCGAGACGGAAACGTTCTAGATCACGCTCACCGGTAAGACCTCCAAAGCAAGTCAGATTCCAAAATAGGGAATCAGAAAATGATGAAAAGTCGTCGACAAACTAGATGGAGTCAGTCTCGAGGGGCTTGATCTGACTCCCACAACATGTAGCCCCAGAATCTTCGTTTCTCAGATGGCACGGAAAATCAACAGCCTAACTGTCGACAGCGTAGTAAATGGAAGAAAAATCGTGGTAACATTGGATACGGGTGCATCACATTCCATAATTAGAAGGGATCTCGTTCGGGGAATCGAGCCGCTTCAGGGAATAAGTTTGCGTACGGCAACTGGAGATGATGCACCGGTACTTGGAAAAGTTACACGGAAAATCACTATCGGCACCACAACAGTGAAGCACGAGTTTGTAGTTGCGGATATTGTGGACGAATTAATCTTAGGTGTGGATTTTATGATTCGGAATGGATTCACCCTAGATTTGAAATGCCGAACGTTGAAGTATGCGAACACCGAAATACCGTTATCTGTTGGTGAGGATAAGTATGGAGGTATCCGACAAGCCATTGTATCGCGGCGGACAAAAATCCCAGCAAAGTCAGAGGCAGTCATATGGGCCAAAATGGACGGAGATGTGGAGAAGAACAAGTTGTGGGTTGTGGAAACGGATGAAAAATTTGTACTGGATGACATCATCATTGGAAAAACCCTCTTAGAAGAACAGCAGAACAGAATAGTGCCAGTAAGAGTGGTCAATCTTGCAAATTCCGCTAAAACCATAGAGAAAGGACAGATAATTGGAAATTGCCGGGCAATTTCGGCAATTGTAAACTGTGAAAGCCAGCCTCGAGACACAAAAATGAAGATACCAGCTGATAAAAAGGTACTCGACGATCTCACGAAAGAATGGAGCAAAGACTTATCCACAGAGCAGAGGAGGACTGCCAGCCAACTTTTGGCAAGACATTGGTCAGTATTTGCTGAAAAGGGTAAAAACGAAGGCAGAACAAAGATGGTGAAACACACAATCAACACTGGTGATGCTAAACCCATTTGTCAAGCGTCAAGAAGAGTACCTCTGGCAAAGAGAGAAGAGGTGAATGTATTGCTGAAGGAAATGCATCAGAACAACGTCATAGAGCCATCAGCGAGCCCCTGGAGTTCTCCAGTGGTATTAGTCAAGAAGAACGATGGCTCCACACGTTTCTGTGTAGATTATCGTAAACTAAATGAGGTAACGAAGAAAGATAGTTATCCATTACCTCGAATCGACGATACGTTGGACACACTTTCTGGTTCAAATTGGTTCTCAACGCTGGATTTACAAAGCGGATATTGGCAAGTGGCAGTAGACGAACAAGACAAGGAAAAGACAGCATTCAGTGCCGGTGATGGACTATGGCAATTTTTGGTGATGCCATTCGGACTGTGTAATGCTCCAGCTACATTTGAACGCCTAATGGAACATGTCCTAAAGGGTCTCCACTGGAAAACGTGTCTGGTATACTTAGATGACATCATCGTTATGGGAAAGGACTTCGAGGACCACTTGAAGAATTTGGAAGAAGTATTGATGCGATTAGGAGCTTCAGGGTTGAAGCTGAGCGCAAAGAAATGCTCGTTCTTCAAGAAAGAAGTCAAGTACCTTGGACATAAAGTCACACCTGAAGGAGTACACACAGATCCAGATAAGATAGACTCAGTAAGGGAGTGGCCAAGACCAACTAGTTTGCATGAGCTACGCAGCTTCTTGGGTCTTTGCACCTATTACAGACGCTTTGTTCCAGGCTTTGCGGACGTGGCTGGTAGTCTGCATGCATTAACGAGGAAAAATTGTGCTTTTGAGTGGAAAAGCGAGCAGGAGAAGGCATTCAACAGATTGAAAGAGCTATTGTGTACAGCTCCGATCCTTGCGTATCCAATACCTGGCGAAAAATTTATTTTGGATACAGATGCAAGTGGATTCGGGATTGGAGGTGTCCTGTCGCAAGTTATTGACGGACATGAAAGAGTAATAGCCTACTTCAGTAAGATCTTATCAAAGCCAGAGCGAAATTACTGTGTAACACGGAGAGAACTTTTGGCGGTTATGCAGTGCGTGAAGCACTTTAACAAGTACCTGTATGGACAAAAGTTCTTGTTGAGAACGGATCACGCTGCTCTGCGCTGGCTATTACAGTTCAAAAATCCCGAAGGTCAGGTTGCGAGATGGATTGAGAGACTCCAAAGCTACGATTTCACAATAGAACATCGCAGAGGCGGAAACCACGGGAATGCTGATGCACTATCACGACGTCCTTGCAGTATGGAATGTAAGCACTGTTCTAAAGCTGAAGGGAAAGAAGGAGTAGTCGATGTGCGCTTAATGGCTGTTTTACCAGACGATGAATGGACAGCGGAAAAGATAAAAGAAGAACAACGAAATGACCCAGATTTGGCAAAAATCGTATCAAGTAAGAATGCAGGAAAACGGCCTGATTGGAACGAAATCTCGACTGAAAGTCCCATAACTAAAGCATATTGGGCTCAATGGAATAGCTTAAAGCTGCAAGATGGATGCCTATTCCGCCTGTGGGAGAGCGAAGATGGAAAAACCACGAAGAACTTGATTGTGGTACCCAAGGCAAGAATAAGCGAAATTCTCAAGGAATACCATAGTGGGCCAAGCGGAGGGCATTTGGGAATAACAAAAACAGTCGAGAAAATTAAAACACGATTTTATTGGGTTGATTGCCAGCAATCGGTAGTTGACTGGATTAGTGCTTGTGAAAAGTGTACAGCTGCCAAGGGACCGAGCCGTCGCAGCCAGGGGAAGATGCATTTATACAACGTAGGAGCGCCATTTGAGCGTATTGCAATGGACATAGCAGGTCCGTTTCCAATTAGTGATTCCGGCAACAAATATGTTCTCGTCGTAATCGACTATTTTAGTAAATGGCCAGAAGTATACCCCATTCCCGATCAAGAAGCTAAGACCGTTGCAGATGCATTTATCAATAATTGGGTCTGCAGATTCGGAGCTCCCCTCGAGTTGCACTCGGATCAAGGCAGAAATTTCGAGTCAACAATATTCAGGGAAATGAGTGAATTGATGGGCATACGCAAAACTCGTACAACCCCTTTGCACCCACAATCCGATGGAATGGTTGAAAGATTTAATCGTACGCTTGAGGAACACCTAAGAAAAGTCGTGGACAGAAACCAGAAAAATTGGGACCAAGACATACCCCTCTTCTTAATGGCATACCGATCGGCAACTCACGATACAACATCTACAACACCAGCTAAGGCTATTTTCGGTTGTGACATAAGATTGCCTGCAGATCTGAAATTCGGTGCCTACTCATCTACGGAAGTTTCATGTAGCAGTTATGTAGCTGACAAACGAAGACAGCTGAATGAAATTCATGGAACCATCAGAAAGCGCACACAACTGATGAGTGATAAAATGAAAGCCAGATATGATCTACGAGCAAACTCCAAGGGATTTCAGGAAGGGCAGCTAGTTATGCTTCATAATCCGCAAAGGAAAAAGGGATTATCGCCAAAACTGCAAACACACTGGGAAGGCCCTTATAAGGTGATAAAGCGGCTCAACGATGTAGTATACCGCATCCAGTTGGCGAGAAATGCCAGGAGCAAAATGAAAGTCGTTCATTTAGAGAGGTTATCTCCTTATAAAGGTTGCAGTACTATCCTTGTTCGGGACGAACAAGTTTAAGCGGAGGGCAGTGAAACGTGATAGCTCAGTGAAAAGGGATTGCATACTTTTAGGATCCCATCTAGAAAATGAGTGCCCCCTGTGAGTCAAGATGCGAACTATTCGAATAGAAGCTTATTCAAGAACCATCCGTCGGTAATATCAAAAAGAATATTCTCGACTTCTGTCGAAGTGGATAGAAGCTTCTAGAAAATACGAGAATAGCGTAGAATTTTCGACTCCAACCATTCGAAAACTATAAAAGCGACAAGACAGTTAAAAGTCGAAGACAGTAGATCAGAGATCGTAAAAGTGTATACATCAGGCATTTTAATCTAAGCAGCAGTATTAGCAGTATTTGTAATTTTGCAAAGTGATGAAATTCATTATTAAATAAAGTGATGAAATTACTTATTAAATAAAGTGACTAATGGTTTGTGAAATAAAGTGCAAATAATAACTAAGTAAACTTTAAGCCTAATATTAAATGTGTGAATAGCAATAATTAAATAAAGCTAATTATTTTAATTTAACCGGCGATTGTTTGATTACTACACAATCTAGTGGTACGAGTCCGATTACAGAGAGTTAGAGAAATTGTCAGGAGGGCAATTTTGTAACAGAGTAAATTGTCAAGAGGGCAATTTCGTAACAATTGGTGTCAGAAGTGGGATTGTGTACCTGTAATAAACAATGGTTAAATTCGAAAAACTGAGATTGGAGCAGCTCAAGAAGGAGCTTGAGCGTTTAAATTTGCAAACACAAGGGCTTAAAGCGGAGCTGCAGGTGAGACTAAGAAGCGCTTTAGAGGAGCAGGGTATAGACGTCGATGAGCATGAATTCCAGTGTGAAGAGCCAACGACATATCGCCACGAAGAAACACCACAAGAACCTAACACGGGTAACTTTGACATGAGCGCACTTATCGGGATAATGCAATCCTTTAAACAGGATATGCAGCAGTTACATCAAAGTTCTCAAGCAGTCGAAAAGAGTGTTGCATCCGTCAAAGAGGACGTAGAAAAGAGTGCTGAATCGCTCAAACAAGCAGTCAAAGTGGATGTCAAAGAACAGTTACAGCAGAGTGAAATACGACTTACTCAACTAGTGGAAAAGAACTCACAGCAGATGAAAGAAATGTCCGAGATGGTAGACAGGAAGGTTTGTGAAATTGAGACACGGCAAGAATCGTTCGAAAAATCTTTAGTACAAAGGCAGAATGAATTTAAGCAACAAATAGAACAAAGAATTAATCTACTACAGGAAGGTGCATTGCCTGTGCCAGCTTTATCCTCAATAAAACTGAAGCCTCCTACCTATGATGGAACCACCACATTTAGTGTCTTCAGAATGCAGTTTGAGACTACCGCTAGCACAAATGGTTGGAGTGCTCGCGAAAAAGTGGCTGCATTAACCGTTTCATTGAAAGGTGCTGCCGCTGATGTGCTTCAAACTATCTCAGAAAGTGAGCGAGACTGCTATGAAAGCTTAATGAATGCCGTTCAGCGCAAGTATGGTAGTGAACACCGGAAGCAGATGTACCAAGTAGAGCTACGAACACGGGTACAGAAGAGTGGTGAGTCTCTACAACAGTTTGCGGCGGAAGTGGAACGGTTGGCTCATCTTGCCTACCCAGGAGAGATCACTGAGAGGTGTATGATGGACACCTTTGTATATGGCATTCGCGATGCGGAGATAAAGCGTTCTGCAATAACTAATCCGAAAGCTACATATATGGAGACAGTAGCTAGCGCTTTAACTTCAGAGACAGCAGCCTTGGTGTGCCAGCCAGTATACAGAGCCCGTCAGGTACAAGTCGAAAGCGGCCAAAGTTTCACGGGCAAATGCTTCACCTGCGGAGAGGTCGGACACATGGCCCGTAATTGCCAATCGAGACGGAAACGTTCTAGATCACGCTCACCGGTAAGACCTCCAAAGCAAGTCAGATTCCAAAATAGGGAATCAGAAAATGATGAAAAGTCGTCGACAAACTAGATGGAGTCAGTCTCGAGGGGCTTGATCTGACTCCCACAACATGTAGCCCCAGAATCTTCGTTTCTCAGATGGCACGGAAAATCAACAGCCTAACTGTCGACAGCGTAGTAAATGGAAGAAAAATCGTGGTAACATTGGATACGGGTGCATCACATTCCATAATTAGAAGGGATCTCGTTCGGGGAATCGAGCCGCTTCAGGGAATAAGTTTGCGTACGGCAACTGGAGATGATGCACCGGTACTTGGAAAAGTTACACGGAAAATCACTATCGGTACCACAACAGTGAAGCACGAGTTTGTAGTTGCGGATATTGTGGACGAATTAATCTTAGGTGTGGATTTTATGATTCGGAATGGATTCACCCTAGATTTGAAATGCCGAACGTTGAAGTATGCGAACACCGAAATACCGTTATCTGTTGGTGAGGATAAGTATGGAGGTATCCGACAAGCCATTGTATCGCGGCGGACAAAAATCCCAGCAAAGTCAGAGGCAGTCATATGGGCCAAAATGGACGGAGATGTGGAGAAGAACAAGTTGTGGGTTGTGGAAACGGATGAAAAATTTGTACTGGATGACATCATCATTGGAAAAACCCTCGTAGAAGAACAGCAGAACAGAATAGTGCCAGTAAGAGTGGTCAATCTTGCAAATTCCGCTAAAACCATAGAGAAAGGACAGATAATTGGAAATTGCCGGGCAATTTCGGCAATTGTAAACTGTGAAAGCCAGCCTCGAGACACAAAAATGAAGATACCAGCTGATAAAAAGGTACTCGACGATCTCACGAAAGAATGGAGCAAAGACTTATCCACAGAGCAGAGGAGGACTGCCAGCCAACTTTTGGCAAGACATTGGTCAGTATTTGCTGAAAAGGGTAAAAACGAAGGCAGAACAAAGATGGTGAAACACACAATCAACACTGGTGATGCTAAACCCATTCGTCAAGCGTCAAGAAGAGTACCTCTGGCAAAGAGAGAAGAGGTGAATGTATTGCTGAAGGAAATGCATCAGAACAACGTCATAGAGCCATCAGCGAGCCCCTGGAGTTCTCCAGTGGTATTAGTCAAGAAGAACGATGGCTCCACACGTTTCTGTGTAGATTATCGTAAACTAAATGAGGTAACGAAGAAAGATAGTTATCCATTACCTCGAATCGACGATACGTTGGACACACTTTCTGGTTCAAATTGGTTCTCAACGCTGGATTTACAAAGCGGATATTGGCAAGTGGCAGTAGACGAACAAGACAAGCAAAAGACAGCATTCAGTGCCGGTGATGGACTATGGCAATTTTTGGTGATGCCATTCGGACTGTGTAATGCTCCAGCTACATTTGAACGCCTAATGGAACATGTCCTAAAGGGTCTCCACTGGAAAACGTGTCTGGTGTACTTAGATGACATCATCGTTATGGGAAAGGACTTCGAGGACCACTTGAAGAATTTGGAAGAAGTATTGATGCGATTAGGAGCTTCAGGGTTGAAGCTGAGCGCAAAGAAATGCTCGTTCTTCAAGAAAGAAGTCAAGTACCTTGGACATAAAGTCACACCTGAAGGAGTACACACAGATCCAGATAAGATAGACTCAGTAAGGGAGTGGCCAAGACCAACTAGTTTGCATGAGCTACGCAGCTTCTTGGGTCTTTGCACCTATTACAGACGCTTTGTTCCAGGCTTTGCGGACGTGGCTGGTAGTCTGCATGCATTAACGAGGAAAAATTGTGCTTTTGAGTGGAAAAGCGAGCAGGAGAAGGCATTCAACAGATTGAAAGAGCTATTGTGTACAGCTCCGATCCTTGCGTATCCAATACCTGGCGAAAAATTTATTTTGGATACAGATGCAAGTGGATTCGGGATTGGAGGTGTCCTGTCGCAAGTTATTGACGGACATGAAAGAGTAATAGCCTACTTCAGTAAGATCTTATCAAAGCCAGAGCGAAATTACTGTGTAACACGGAGAGAACTTTTGGCGGTTATGCAGTGCGTGAAGCACTTTAACAAGTACCTGTATGGACAAAAGTTCTTGTTGAGAACGGATCACGCTGCTCTGCGCTGGCTATTACAGTTCAAAAATCCCGAAGGTCAGGTTGCGAGATGGATTGAGAGACTCCAAAGCTACGATTTCACAATAGAACATCGCAGAGGCGGAAACCACGGGAATGCTGATGCACTATCACGACGTCCTTGCAGTATGGAATGTAAGCACTGTTCTAAAGCTGAAGGGAAAGAAGGAGTAGTCGATGTGCGCTTAATGGCTGTTTTACCAGACGATGAATGGACAGCGGAAAAGATAAAAGAAGAACAACGAAATGACCCAGATTTGGCAAAAATCGTATCAAGTAAGAATGCAGGAAAACGGCCTGATTGGAACGAAATCTCGACTGAAAGTCCCATAACTAAAGCATATTGGGCTCAATGGAATAGCTTAAAGCTGCAAGATGGATGCCTATTCCGCCTGTGGGAGAGCGAAGATGGAAAAACCACGAAGAACTTGATTGTGGTACCCAAGGCAAGAATAAGCGAAATTCTCAAGGAATACCATAGTGGGCCAAGCGGAGGGCATTTGGGAATAACAAAAACAGTCGAGAAAATTAAAACACGATTTTATTGGGTTGATTGCCAGCAATCGGTAGTTGACTGGATTAGTGCTTGTGAAAAGTGTACAGCTGCCAAGGGACCGAGCCGTCGCAGCCAGGGGAAGATGCATTTATACAACGTAGGAGCGCCATTTGAGCGTATTGCAATGGACATAGCAGGTCCGTTTCCAATTAGTGATTCCGGCAACAAATATGTTCTCGTCGTAATCGACTATTTTAGTAAATGGCCAGAAGTATACCCCATTCCCGATCAAGAAGCTAAGACCGTTGCAGATGCATTTATCAATAATTGGGTCTGCAGATTCGGAGCTCCCCTCGAGTTGCACTCGGATCAAGGCAGAAATTTCGAGTCAACAATATTCAGGGAAATGAGTGAATTGATGGGCATACGCAAAACTCGTACAACCCCTTTGCACCCACAATCCGATGGAATGGTTGAAAGATTTAATCGTACGCTTGAGGAACACCTAAGAAAAGTCGTGGACAGAAACCAGAAAAATTGGGACCAAGACATACCCCTCTTCTTAATGGCATACCGATCGGCAACTCACGATACAACATCTACAACACCAGCTAAGGCTATTTTCGGTTGTGACATAAGATTGCCTGCAGATCTGAAATTCGGTGCCTACTCATCTACGGAAGTTTCATGTAGCAGTTATGTAGCTGACAAACGAAGACAGCTGAATGAAATTCATGGAACCATCAGAAAGCGCACACAACTGATGAGTGATAAAATGAAAGCCAGATATGATCTACGAGCAAACTCCAAGGGATTTCAGGAAGGGCAGCTAGTTATGCTTCATAATCCGCAAAGGAAAAAGGGATTATCGCCAAAACTGCAAACACACTGGGAAGGCCCTTATAAGGTGATAAAGCGGCTCAACGATGTAGTATACCGCATCCAGTTGGCGAGAAATGCCAGGAGCAAAATGAAAGTCGTTCATTTAGAGAGGTTATCTCCTTATAAAGGTTGCAGTACTATCCTTGTTCGGGACGAACAAGTTTAAGCGGAGGGCAGTGAAACGTGATAGCTCAGTGAAAAGGGATTGCATACTTTTAGGATCCCATCTAGAAAATGAGTGCCCCCTGTGAGTCAAGATGCGAACTATTCGAATAGAAGCTTATTCAAGAACCATCCGTCGGTAATATCAAAAAGAATATTCTCGACTTCTGTCGAAGTGGATAGAAGCTTCTAGAAAATACGAGAATAGCGTAGAATTTTCGACTCCAACCATTCGAAAACTATAAAAGCGACAAGACAGTTAAAAGTCGAAGACAGTAGATCAGAGATCGTAAAAGTGTATACATCAGGCATTTTAATCTAAGCAGCAGTATTAGCAGTATTTGTAATTTTGCAAAGTGATGAAATTCATTATTAAATAAAGTGATGAAATTACTTATTAAATAAAGTGACTAATGGTTTGTGAAATAAAGTGCAAATAATAACTAAGTAAACTTTAAGCCTAATATTAAATGTGTGAATAGCAATAATTAAATAAAGCTAATTATTTTAATTTAACCGGCGATTGTTTGATTACTACACAATCTAGTGGTACGAGTCCGATTACAGAGAGTTAGAGAAATTGTCAGGAGGGCAATTTTGTAACAGAGTAAATTGTCAAGAGGGCAATTTCGTAACAATTGGTGTCAGAAGTGGGATTGTGTACCTGTAATAAACAATGGTTAAATTCGAAAAACTGAGATTGGAGCAGCTCAAGAAGGAGCTTGAGCGTTTAAATTTGCAAACACAAGGGCTTAAAGCGGAGCTGCAGGTGAGACTAAGAAGCGCTTTAGAGGAGCAGGGTATAGACGTCGATGAGCATGAATTCCAGTGTGAAGAGCCAACGACATATCGCCACGAAGAAACACCACAAGAACCTAACACGGGTAACTTTGACATGAGCGCACTTATCGGGATAATGCAATCCTTTAAACAGGATATGCAGCAGTTACATCAAAGTTCTCAAGCAGTCGAAAAGAGTGTTGCATCCGTCAAAGAGGACGTAGAAAAGAGTGCTGAATCGCTCAAACAAGCAGTCAAAGTGGATGTCAAAGAACAGTTACAGCAGAGTGAAATACGACTTACTCAACTAGTGGAAAAGAACTCACAGCAGATGAAAGAAATGTCCGAGATGGTAGACAGGAAGGTTTGTGAAATTGAGACACGGCAAGAATCGTTCGAAAAATCTTTAGTACAAAGGCAGAATGAATTTAAGCAACAAATAGAACAAAGAATTAATCTACTACAGGAAGGTGCATTGCCTGTGCCAGCTTTATCCTCAATAAAACTGAAGCCTCCTACCTATGATGGAACCACCACATTTAGTGTCTTCAGAATGCAGTTTGAGACTACCGCTAGCACAAATGGTTGGAGTGCTCGCGAAAAAGTGGCTGCATTAACCGTTTCATTGAAAGGTGCTGCCGCTGATGTGCTTCAAACTATCTCAGAAAGTGAGCGAGACTGCTATGAAAGCTTAATGAATGCCGTTCAGCGCAAGTATGGTAGTGAACACCGGAAGCAGATGTACCAAGTAGAGCTACGAACACGGGTACAGAAGAGTGGTGAGTCTCTACAACAGTTTGCGGCGGAAGTGGAACGGTTGGCTCATCTTGCCTACCCAGGAGAGATCACTGAGAGGTGTATGATGGACACCTTTGTATATGGCATTCGCGATGCGGAGATAAAGCGTTCTGCAATAACTAATCCGAAAGCTACATATATGGAGACAGTAGCTAGCGCTTTAACTTCAGAGACAGCAGCCTTGGTGTGCCAGCCAGTATACAGAGCCCGTCAGGTACAAGTCGAAAGCGGCCAAAGTTTCACGGGCAAATGCTTCACCTGCGGAGAGGTCGGACACATGGCCCGTAATTGCCAATCGAGACGGAAACGTTCTAGATCACGCTCACCGGTAAGACCTCCAAAGCAAGTCAGATTCCAAAATAGGGAATCAGAAAATGATGAAAAGTCGTCGACAAACTAGATGGAGTCAGTCTCGAGGGGCTTGATCTGACTCCCACAACATGTAGCCCCAGAATCTTCGTTTCTCAGATGGCACGGAAAATCAACAGCCTAACTGTCGACAGCGTAGTAAATGGAAGAAAAATCGTGGTAACATTGGATACGGGTGCATCACATTCCATAATTAGAAGGGATCTCGTTCGGGGAATCGAGCCGCTTCAGGGAATAAGTTTGCGTACGGCAACTGGAGATGATGCACCGGTACTTGGAAAAGTTACACGGAAAATCACTATCGGTACCACAACAGTGAAGCACGAGTTTGTAGTTGCGGATATTGTGGACGAATTAATCTTAGGTGTGGATTTTATGATTCGGAATGGATTCACCCTAGATTTGAAATGCCGAACGTTGAAGTATGCGAACACCGAAATACCGTTATCTGTTGGTGAGGATAAGTATGGAGGTATCCGACAAGCCATTGTATCGCGGCGGACAAAAATCCCAGCAAAGTCAGAGGCAGTCATATGGGCCAAAATGGACGGAGATGTGGAGAAGAACAAGTTGTGGGTTGTGGAAACGGATGAAAAATTTGTACTGGATGACATCATCATTGGAAAAACCCTCGTAGAAGAACAGCAGAACAGAATAGTGCCAGTAAGAGTGGTCAATCTTGCAAATTCCGCTAAAACCATAGAGAAAGGACAGATAATTGGAAATTGCCGGGCAATTTCGGCAATTGTAAACTGTGAAAGCCAGCCTCGAGACACAAAAATGAAGATACCAGCTGATAAAAAGGTACTCGACGATCTCACGAAAGAATGGAGCAAAGACTTATCCACAGAGCAGAGGAGGACTGCCAGCCAACTTTTGGCAAGACATTGGTCAGTATTTGCTGAAAAGGGTAAAAACGAAGGCAGAACAAAGATGGTGAAACACACAATCAACACTGGTGATGCTAAACCCATTCGTCAAGCGTCAAGAAGAGTACCTCTGGCAAAGAGAGAAGAGGTGAATGTATTGCTGAAGGAAATGCATCAGAACAACGTCATAGAGCCATCAGCGAGCCCCTGGAGTTCTCCAGTGGTATTAGTCAAGAAGAACGATGGCTCCACACGTTTCTGTGTAGATTATCGTAAACTAAATGAGGTAACGAAGAAAGATAGTTATCCATTACCTCGAATCGACGATACGTTGGACACACTTTCTGGTTCAAATTGGTTCTCAACGCTGGATTTACAAAGCGGATATTGGCAAGTGGCAGTAGACGAACAAGACAAGCAAAAGACAGCATTCAGTGCCGGTGATGGACTATGGCAATTTTTGGTGATGCCATTCGGACTGTGTAATGCTCCAGCTACATTTGAACGCCTAATGGAACATGTCCTAAAGGGTCTCCACTGGAAAACGTGTCTGGTGTACTTAGATGACATCATCGTTATGGGAAAGGACTTCGAGGACCACTTGAAGAATTTGGAAGAAGTATTGATGCGATTAGGAGCTTCAGGGTTGAAGCTGAGCGCAAAGAAATGCTCGTTCTTCAAGAAAGAAGTCAAGTACCTTGGACATAAAGTCACACCTGAAGGAGTACACACAGATCCAGATAAGATAGACTCAGTAAGGGAGTGGCCAAGACCAACTAGTTTGCATGAGCTACGCAGCTTCTTGGGTCTTTGCACCTATTACAGACGCTTTGTTCCAGGCTTTGCGGACGTGGCTGGTAGTCTGCATGCATTAACGAGGAAAAATTGTGCTTTTGAGTGGAAAAGCGAGCAGGAGAAGGCATTCAACAGATTGAAAGAGCTATTGTGTACAGCTCCGATCCTTGCGTATCCAATACCTGGCGAAAAATTTATTTTGGATACAGATGCAAGTGGATTCGGGATTGGAGGTGTCCTGTCGCAAGTTATTGACGGACATGAAAGAGTAATAGCCTACTTCAGTAAGATCTTATCAAAGCCAGAGCGAAATTACTGTGTAACACGGAGAGAACTTTTGGCGGTTATGCAGTGCGTGAAGCACTTTAACAAGTACCTGTATGGACAAAAGTTCTTGTTGAGAACGGATCACGCTGCTCTGCGCTGGCTATTACAGTTCAAAAATCCCGAAGGTCAGGTTGCGAGATGGATTGAGAGACTCCAAAGCTACGATTTCACAATAGAACATCGCAGAGGCGGAAACCACGGGAATGCTGATGCACTATCACGACGTCCTTGCAGTATGGAATGTAAGCACTGTTCTAAAGCTGAAGGGAAAGAAGGAGTAGTCGATGTGCGCTTAATGGCTGTTTTACCAGACGATGAATGGACAGCGGAAAAGATAAAAGAAGAACAACGAAATGACCCAGATTTGGCAAAAATCGTATCAAGTAAGAATGAAGGAAAACGGCCTGATTGGAACGAAATCTCGACTGAAAGTCCCATAACTAAAGCATATTGGGCTCAATGGAATAGCTTAAAGCTGCAAGATGGATGCCTATTCCGCCTGTGGGAGAGCGAAGATGGAAAAACCACGAAGAACTTGATTGTGGTACCCAAGGCAAGAATAAGCGAAATTCTCAAGGAATACCATAGTGGGCCAAGCGGAGGGCATTTGGGAATAACAAAAACAGTCGAGAAAAGTAAAACACGATTTTATTGGGTTGATTGCCAGCAATCGGTAGTTGACTGGATTAGTGCTTGTGAAAAGTGTACAGCTGCCAAGGGACCGAGCCGTCGCAGCCAGGGGAAGATGCATTTATACAACGTGGGAGCGCCATTTGAGCGTATTGCAATGGACATAGCAGGTCCGTTTCCAATTAGTGATTCCGGCAACAAATATGTTCTCGTCGTAATCGACTATTTTAGTAAATGGCCAGAAGTATACCCCATTCCCGATCAAGAAGCTAAGACCGTTGCAGATGCATTTATCAATAATTGGGTCTGCAGATTCGGAGCTCCCCTCGAGTTGCACTCGGATCAAGGCAGAAATTTCGAGTCAACAATATTCAGGGAAATGAGTGAATTGATGGGCATACGCAAAACTCGTACAACCCCTTTGCACCCACAATCCGATGGAATGGTTGAAAGATTTAATCGTACGCTTGAGGAACACCTAAGAAAAGTCGTGGACAGAAACCAGAAAAATTGGGACCAAGACATACCCCTCTTCTTAATGGCATACCGATCGGCAACTCACGATACAACATTTACAACACCAGCTAAGGCTATTTTCGGTTGTGACATAAGATTGCCTGCAGATCTGAAATTCGGTGCCTACTCATCTACGGAAGTTTCATGTAGCAGTTATGTAGCTGACAAACGAAGACAGCTGAATGAAATTCATGGAACCATCAGAAAGCGCACACAACTGATGAGTGATAAAATGAAAGCCAGATATGATCTACGAGCAAACTCCAAGGGATTTCAGGAAGGGCAGCTAGTTATGCTTCATAATCCGCAAAGGAAAAAGGGATTATCGCCAAAACTGCAAACACACTGGGAAGGCCCTTATAAGGTGATAAAGCGGCTCAACGATGTAGTATACCGCATCCAGTTGGCGAGAAATGCCAGGAGCAAAATGAAAGTCGTTCATTTAGAGAGGTTATCTCCTTATAAAGGTTGCAGTACTATCCTTGTTCGGGACGAACAAGTTTAAGCGGAGGGCAGTGAAACGTGATAGCTCAGTGAAAAGGGATTGCATACTTTTAGGATCCCATCTGGAAAATGAGTGCCCCCTGTGAGTCAAGATGCGAACTATTCGAATAGAAGCTTATTCAAGAACCATCCGTCGGTAATATCAAAAAGAATATTCTCGACTTCTGTCGAAGTGGATAGAAGCTTCTAGAAAATACGAGAATAGCGTAGAATTTTCGACTCCAACCATTCGAAAACTATAAAAGCGACAAGACTGTTAAAAGTCGAAGACAGTAGATCAGAGATCGTAAAAGTGTATACATCAGGCATTTTAATCTAAGCAGCAGTATTAGCAGTATTTGTAATTTTGCAAAGTGATGAAATTCATTATTAAATAAAGTGATGAAATTACTTATTAAATAAAGTGACTAATGGTTTGTGAAATAAAGTGCAAATAATAACTAAGTAAACTTTAAGCCTAATATTAAATGTGTGAATAGCAATAATTAAATAAAGCTAATTATTTTAATTTAACCGGCGATTGTTTGATTACTACACAATCTAGTGGTACGAGTCCGATTACAGAGAGTTAGAGAAATTGTCAGGAGGGCAATTTTGTAACAGAGTAAATTGTCAAGAGGGCAATTTCGTAACAATATATTTCAGTGTATATATTGAAACGTGATAGCTCAGTGAAAAGGGATTGCATACTTTTAGGATCCCATCTGGAGAATCTGGAGAATGAGTGCCCCCTGTGAGTCAAGATGCGAACTATTCGAATAAAAGCTTATTCAAGAACCATCCGTCGGTAATATCAAAAAGAATATTCTCGACTTCTGTCGAAGAGGATAGAAGCTTCTAGAAACTACGAGAATAGCGTAGAAGTTTCTACACCAACCATTCGAAAACTATAAAAGCGACAAGACTGTTCAAACTCGAAGACAGTAGATCAGAGATCGTAAAAGTGTATACACCAGGCATTTTAATCTAAGCAGCAGTATTAGCAGTATTTGTAATTTTGCAAAGTGATGAAATTCATTATTAAATAAAGTGATGAAATTACTTATTAAATAAAGTGACTAATGGTTTGTGAAATAAAGTGCAAATAATAACTAAGTAAACTTTAAGCCTAATATTAAATGTGTAAATAGCAATAATTAAATAAAGCTAATTATTTTAATTTAACCAGCGATTGTTTCATTACTACACAATCCAGCGGTACGAGTCCGAGTACAGATAGTTAGAGAAATTGTCAGGAGGGCAATTTTGTAACAGAGTAAATTGTCCGGAGGGCAATTTTGTAACAGAGTAAATTGTCAAGAGGGCAATTTCGTAACAATTGGTGTCAGAAGTGGGATTGTGTATCTGTAATAAACAATGGTTAAATTTGAAAAGCTGAGATTGGAGCAGCTCAAGAAGGAGCTTGAGCGCTTAAATTTGCAAACACAAGGGCTTAAAGCGGAACTGCAGGTGAGACTAAGAAGCGCTTTAGAGGAGCAGGGTATAGACGTCGGGGAGTACGAATTCAAATTTGAAGAGCCAACGACATCTCGAGAGGAAGAAGCACCTAAAAGAACTAACACGGGTAACTTTGACATGAACGTGCTTATCGAGGAAATACAGAAGCTCTTCCAGCAACACCGTGAGGATCTACGGCAGCGATTACAAGTACATGCTTCAGCAGTCAAAGAGGATGCCAAGGAACCGTTACAGCAGAGTGAAACATCACCTACTCAACTACCGCAACAGAATTCACAGCAGAAGAAAGAAATGTCCGAGGTGGTGGACAGGAAGGTTTGTGTGTTTGGGTCACGGCAGGAGTCGTTCGAAGGATTAGTGGAACAAAAATTCAATACGAACGAGCAAAGGGAGAACGAAATTGGAGAACAAATAAGACAAACGATGCACCTAATACAGGAGGGTGTATTGCCTATGCCACCCCATGATGCTACCACGCCATTGGGCATCTTCAGGAAGCAGTTTGAGGCTACCGCTAGCCCAAATGGTTGGAGTAATCGGGAAGTACTGGCACCGCTGGCTATGTCATTGAAAGGTGCTGATGTACTGGTGACCATCGCAGGGGGTGAGAGAGACTGTTATGAAAACGTGATGAATGCCGTTCAGCAGAGGAGTGGGAAATCTCCACAACAGGTTGTGGTGGAGGTGGAATGTTTTCCCCATCTTGCCTGTCCAGGCGAGATTGCAGAGAGAAGTATGATGGATACTTTCGTATGTGGTATTCCCGATGCGGAAATGGACTATTCAGCGATGACAATCCCAAAAGCTACATGTATGGAAACAGTGGCTGGCGATTTAACGTTTGAGATAGCGGCCTTGGTGTGCCAGCCAGTATGCAGAGCCCGTCAGGTGCAAGTTGAAAGTGGACAGGGTTGCACGGGCAAGTGCCTTGCCTCCAGTGAGGTTGGATACGCGGCTCGTGGTTGTCGGACGAAACGCAAACGTTCTCCATCAGACTCGCATGTGGGACCGCAAAGGCAGGGAATTGGATGATGTTTTTAAGCTGTCGACTAACAAAATGGAGTCAGTCTCGAGGGGCAAGATTTGACTCCCACAACATGCAGCCCCAGAATCCTCGTTTCTCAGATCGAACGGAAAGTCAGATTCCTAATTGCTGACAGTGTGATAAGCGAGGAATAGTAGTAGATAAGCAGACGAAGAATGGACTAAAAGTAATCTACAGTACTTCGATGCAGCAGTTGTATAACTGAAAAACGCGAAAAGCTGAATCAAATTCATGGAAACAGCAGAAATCGTACACAACTAGATGATAAAATGAAAGCCAGATATAATGTAAGAGCAAACTCAAGGGGATTTCAGGAAGGGCAGCTAGTTATGCTTCATAATCCGCAAAGGAAAAAGGGATTATCACCAAAACAGCAAACACACTGGGAAGGACCTTATAAGGTGATAAAACGGATCAACGATGTAGTATACCGCATCCAGTTGGCGAGAAATGCCAGGAGCAAAATGAAAGCCGTTCATTTAGAGAGGCTATCTCCTTATAAAGGTTGCAGTACTATCCTTGTTCGGGACGAACAAGTTTAAGCGGAGGGCAGTGAAACGTGATAGCTCAGTGAAAAGGGATTGCATACTTTTAGGATCCCATCTGGAGAATCTGGAGAATGAGTGCCCCCTGTGAGTCAAGATGCGAACTATTCGAATAAAAGCTTATTCAAGAACCATCCGTCGGTAATATCAAAAAGAATATTCTCGACTTCTGTCGAAGAGGATAGAAGCTTCTAGAAACTACGAGAATAGCGTAGAAGTTTCTACACCAACCATTCGAAAACTATAAAAGCGACAAGACTGTTCAAACTCGAAGACAGTAGATCAGAGATCGTAAAAGTGTATACATCAGGCATTTCATTCTAAGCAGCAGTATTAGCAGTATTTGTAATTTTGCAAAGTGATGAAATTCATTATTAAATAAAGTGATGAAATTACTTATTAAATAAAGTGACTAATGGTTTGTGAAATAAAGTGCAAATAATAACTAAGTAAACTTTAAGCCTAATATTAAATGTGTAAATAGCAATAATTAAATAAAGCTAATTATTTTAATTTAACCAGCGATTGTTTGATTACTACACAATCCAGCGGTACGAGTCCGAGTACAGATAGTTAGAGAAATTGTCAGGAGGGCAATTTTGTAACAGAGTAAATTGTCCGGAGGGCAATTTTGTAACAGAGTAAATTGCCCTCCTGACAATTCCTCTAACTCTCTGTACTCGGACTCGTACCACTGGATTGTGTAGTAATCAAACAATCGCTGGTTAAATTAAAATAATTAGCTTTATTTAATTATTGCTATTTACACATTTAATATTAGGCTTAAAGTTTACTTAGTTATTATTTGCACTTTATTTAACAAACCATTAGTCACTTTATTTACTAATGAATTTCACCACTTTGTAAATCACAAATACTGCTGCTTCGATTAAAATGCCTGCTGTACACACTTTTACGATCTCTGATCTACTGTATATCACTTTGAACAGTCTTGTCGCTTTTATAGTATTCGAATGGTTGGTGTAGAAACTTCCACGCTATTCTCGTATATTCTAGAAGCTTCTATCCTCTTCGACAGAAGTCGAGAATATTCTTTTTGATATTACCGACAGATGGTTCTTGAATAAGCTTTTATTCGAATAGTTCGCATCTTGACTCACAGGGGGCACTCATTCTCCAGATGGGATCCTAAAAATATGCAATCCCTTTTCACTGAGCTATCACGTTTCAATATGATATGCTGTACGAGAGTATATCTTAAATGTATGTGATCGTCTGATTAAACCACTTTGCGTCCTATATGGTCATTAATGTATGTAATTAATGTAAATAATTATTATCTGTTATTTTATAGAGATTGTTCCGCTATGTTATGTGATTGTTGTAATATATGTGTATAAAGCCATTTTTCTTTAAAAATTTATGTTGTTTTATTTTTTATTTGGTATGTAGAAGAAAAGAATGATTTTGCCTTTTTGGTGTTGATATCATAGAGTCTACTAAAATGTACGCTTTCGAGAAGCATTTCTCAAGAGAGACGATGGGAGGTAAATATTTGAAGAGGAAGGCGTTCCCAGATTTAAATTTAAAGAACAAAAATTGCAATTCCCTCATATTTGGTAAAGTGGGAAGTACAAATGTAGGATCATTGGGAACTGAAAAGGATGTAAATTGCATAGTAGGCCCATATATACAAATAGGAACAGAGGTTTTTGTCCCTATTAATACCCAAGCAGCATCCAGTCAGCAGCTGTTTGAATTAGTTATTCCTTCGTTAGAACAGGCCTTAACTCCTAATAATCCCTTAGTGTGTAGGCTTTTCCAAACCGCCCAGAACCTCAGTGAAAGGACAAATCGGAAATTGAACCTGACCTATAAGATTAGGAATTTTAAAACAATACAGAAATCCTTAGATTAAATGTAGACAATAGTAGATTAGTTTTAGATAACAAAAGATTAGCTTTAGAAAATACAAAATTGAATGCTTCCCACGCATCAATTACAGTAAAGCAAGATGAACCACAGGTAGTTGAGGATATTTGTGGAAAGCTTCCTATACAGTTGGCTGTATGTGTTATGTGAAAAAATAGCTGCCTTAGATACGAAGATAGCTTAAAAACTATTGCTTTAGGTATCCTTTTTTTTGTCCCCTATAACTTATAGGTACTAAAAATACAATTTTGATTGGCCAAGTAAAAAGACTCTTCAAGATTTTGTTTCCGACTGGCCACTTTCCCCGGGGTGTACTTATAGCAGTATCTTTAGAGTTTAGAAGTCGCGGTTTTTCTCGAGAGGAGAAATTTATTTTATTTCATGTGACGAGATGTCACTAAAAACGCATCTTCAATACGATAGGCATTCATACCAAATTATTGGTTTGGAAGACTATGGCGAAGAAAACCGGTCGTCCAGGACAGCTAATAGTGTTTTGACGCTCATGGTTCAGAACATTAGTGGAAAACCATGGTCCCAACCCTTAGCATATTTATTTGTTCATGGTGCTTGTAAGGGCGGCATAGTAAAAAAATATTGTTACGAAATTGCCCTCTTGACAATTTACTCTGTTACAAAATTGCCCTCCGGACAATTTACTCTGTTACAAAATTGCCCTCCTGACAATTTCTCTAACTATCTGTACTCGGACTCGTACCGCTGGATTGTGTAGTAATCAAACAATCGCTGGTTAAATTAAAATAGCTTTATTTAATTATTGTTATTTACACATTTAATATTAGGCTTAAAGTTTACTTAGTTATTATTTGCACTTTATTTCACAAACCATTAGTCACTTTATTTAATAAGTAATTTCATCACTTTATTTAATAATGAATTTCATCACTTTGCAAAATTACAAATACTGCTAATACTGCTGCTTAGATTAAAATGCCTGATGTATACACTTTTACGATCTCTGATCTACTGTCTTCGACTTTGAACAGTCTTGTCGCTTTTATAGTTTTCGAATGGTTGGAGTCGAAAATTCTACGCTATTCTCGTATTTTCTAGAAGCTTCTATCCACTTCGACAGAAGCCGAGAATATTCTTTTTGATATTACCGACGGATGGTTCTTGAATAAGCTTTTATTCGAATAGTTCGCATCTTGACTCACAGGGGGCACTCATTCTCCAGATGGATCCTAAAAGTATGCAATCCCTTTTCACTGAGCTATCACGTTTCAATATGTTTTCCAATCTGTAGCACAGTTTCAAAGTATAGGCCTATATCCTTGTCACTTAGTTTATGATCAGGGATAAAATTTCGTAAATTTTTTTAAGATTTTGGGAATTACTTCTGCTCAGTCCTTTTTTGAGCTAAATGGAAAACAAAATATTTTTTTCCATGATGTTCCTCACTTATTAAAGAGCACTAGGAATTATTTAAAAATTTTCAAAAATACCCTAACTTTTAAGAATTCTAAAGTACGCTGCCATCATTTTTAGCAATACGGTTGTATCTAGAATGCTTGCTTTATATAGTTCAGGTATTTTGAATGATAGGAGGTATAAAACGTTCCCAAATACTGCAGGATTTTTGTTATTCTTGGATAGGCTTTTCTATGTATTTAATAGTAAGAGTACTATAACCTCATTTTCGGGGTCTCTTGAGCAAATAGTTTTTTTACAAGACGCCGAGAAACTTTTGCAGTAAATAGTCACACAAGATGAAACAATTCTGATGTGACAAAAACTTTCCATTTCATAAATGGCTGGCTATTAAACATTCGTAGTTTGATACAGATATGGCAGTTTTTGTCACATGAAGGATTTCCTCATTTAAAAACTAGAAGGCTGTGCCCAGATAAATTGGAACGTTTCTTCGTAGAAATTAGGAAAGGCGGGGGAAATTCTGTGAGGATAACATCTTATATGCTTACCAAAATCGTTGGGGCCTGCATTACAATAATATAGTAGTTAATGGAAATTGTGAGCAGGTAGTAGATTTTCAGAGGAGGTTTCGTTCATACCTTCTCACAGCGATTCTAAAACTGCCTTAGCAAATATTTGTAACGATTCCTTGGTCGAAGATCAATCTTGGCAAGAACTTCAAAGCTTGCCAAGACCAGAACTTATATTCTTCAAGCAAATTAGTGTTAATTTAGATACTTATGAGGTAGCTTTTCTAAAGAAAAATGCATTTTCGTATGTATGCGGCTACTTAAATTTAAAAATGTACAAGTTACATAGTTGCGAGAATCTTATACCCTATTTTGGAAATTAGATTGCTTCTGATAACTTCCTTTTCCTGCTTGAAAAACGATATGACATTTGTAGCCTTCTCAAGCTTCCAATAAACTTTATAGGGTATATAGAAAAATTAGACACCAGGTTTTATGAAATTTTTAATTCAGCTTGCCATAGGATAGGTATTTGCCAATATCTTTTTAATATTGTTACGAAATTGCCCTCTTGACAATTTACTCTGTTACAAAATTGCCCTCCTGACAATTTCTCTAACTCTCTGTACTCGGACTCGTACCACTGGATTGTGTAGTAATCAAACAATCGCTGGTTAAATTAAAATAATTAGCTTTATTTAATTATTGCTATTTACACATTTAATATTAGGCTTAAAGTTTACTTAGTTATTACTTGCACTTTATTTCACAAACCATTAGTCACTTTATTTAATAAGTAATTTCATCACTTTATTTAATAATGAATTTCATCACTTTGCAAAATTACAAATACTGCCAATACTGCTGCTTCGATTAAAATGCCTGCTGTACACACTTTTACGATCTCTGATCTACTGTATTCCACTTTGAACAGTCCTGTCGCTTTTATAGTTTTCGAATGGTTGGTGTAGAAACTTCCACGCTATTCTCGTATATTCTAGAAGCTTCTATCCTCTTCGACAGAAGTCGAGAATATTCTTTTTGATATTACCGACAGATGGTTCTTGAATAAGCTTTTATTCGAATAGTTCGCATCTTGACTCACAGGGGGCACTCATTCTCCAGATGGGATCCTAAAAGTATGCAATCCCTTTTCACTGAGCTATCACGTTTCACTGCCCTCCGCTTAAACTTGTTCGTCCCGAACAAGGATAGTACTGCAACCTTTATAAGGAGATAGCTTCTCTAAATGAACGACTTTCATTTTGCTCCTGACATTTCTCGTCCACTGGATGCGGTATCTAACATCGTTGATCCGATTTATCACTTTATAAGGTCCTTCCCAGTGTGTTTGCAGTTTTGGCGATAATCCACTTTTCCTTTGCAGATTATGAAGCATAACTAGTTGCCCTTCCTGAAATCCCTTAGAGTTTACTCGTACGTCATATCTCGCTTTCCTTTTATCACTCATCAGTTGCGTACGATTTCTGCTGTTTCCATGAATTTCATTCAACTGTCCTCGTTGTTTAGGTATACAATTGCTGCATGGAAGTACTGTAGATGACTCTTTAGACCATTCTTTCGCTAGATCGTCGGGTACCTTTTTATTAGCTCGTATCTTGCTTTTCGCGACTCGCGGTTGCCTCTCACAGTTTACAATTGCTGAGATTCTCTGGCACCTTACCTTCCTTTTCTCTATGGTTTCAACGGTATTTGAAATATTCACGACTTTTTCTGGTACGATTCGGCTCTTATGCTTCCCAACATCTCCACCCATTTTGGCCCGTATAACTGCCTCTGATTTGGGTGGGGTATTTGTCCGCCGCGATACAATGGCTTGTTTAACACCTCTATACTTATCCTCATCAAAGAATAACGGTATTTCGGTGTTCGCATATTTCAGCACTCGACTTTTGAAATCTAGCGTGAATCCATTCCGAATCATGAAATCCACACCTAAGATTACTTCATCCACAATATCCGCAACTATAAACTCGTGCTTCACTGTTGTGGTGCCGATAGTGATTTTCCGTGTAACTTTTCCAAGTACCGGTGCATCATCTCCAGTTGCCGTACGCAAACTTATTCCCTGAAGCGGCTCGATTCCCCGAACGAGATCCCTTCTGATTATGGAATGTGATGCCCCCGTATCCAATGTTACCACAACTTTTCTTCCGCTTATTACACTGTTGACAGTTAGGCTGTTATTTTTCCGCGCCATCTGAGAAACGAAGATTCTTGGGCCATCAGTTGTGGGAGTCCGTTCATTTCCCGGCTTGACAATCTTTTCCGATTCCCTAATTCGGACTTTGTCTTGCTTTGGCAATCTTACCGGAGCGTGTGTTGCATAACGATTCCAGCTCAACTGACACCGCAGGTAAAGCATTTGCCCGTGAAACTTTGTCCGTTCTCGACTCTTATCTGACGGGCTGTGCATTCTGACCGGCACACCAATGCTGCTGTCTCTGATAACAAAGCGCTAGCTACTGTCTCCATATATGTAGCTTTCGGATTAGTTATTGCAGAACGCTTTATCTCCGCATCGCGAATGCCATATACGAAGGTGTCCATCATACACCTCTCAGTGATCTCTCCTGGGTAGGCAAGATGAGCCAACCGTTCCACTTCCGCTGCAAACTGTTGTAGAGACTCACCACTCTTCTGTACCCATGTTCGTAGCTCTACTTGGTACATCTGCTTCCGGTGTTCACTACCATACTTGCGCTGAACGGCATTCATCAAGCTTTCATAGCAGTCTCGCTCACTTTCTGAGATAGTTTGAAGCACATCAGCGGCAGCACCTTTCAATGAAACTGTTAATGCAGCCACTTTTTCGCGAGCACTCCAACCATTTGTGCTAGCGGTAGTCTCAAACTGCATTCTGAACACGCTAAATGTCGT
Organism: Clusia tigrina; assembly: GCA_920105625.2. Classification (NCBI taxonomy): domain Eukaryota; kingdom Metazoa; phylum Arthropoda; class Insecta; order Diptera; family Clusiidae; genus Clusia; species Clusia tigrina. Next base: position 49,781,434 of record OV050032.1, on the reverse strand, counting down.
GGTTCCATCATAGGTAGGAGGCTTCAGTTTTATTGAGGATAAAGCTGGCACAGGCAATGCACCTTCCTGTAGTAGGTGAATTCTTTGCTCTATTTGTTGCTTAAATTCGTTTTGCTTTTGCTCGTTCGCAATGAATTTTTGTTCTACACATTTTTCGAACGATTCCTGCCGTGTCTGAATATCACAAACCTTCCTGTCTACCATTTCGGACATTTCTTTCATCTGCTGTGAGTTTTGTTCCGCTAATAGAGCGAGTCGTGTTTCACTCTGCTGCAACTGTTCTTTAACACTCTTTTCAACGAATGCAACACTCTTTTCGACGGATGCAACACTCTTTTCGACGGATTTAGCATTTTGCTGTAACTGCTGCTGCATCCTCTCTTCGGCTGCTTGAGCATTTTGTTGTAACTGCTGCTGCATCCTCTCTTCGGCTGCTTGAGCATTTTGTTGTAATTGCTGCTGCATCCTCTCTTCGGCTGCTTGAGCATTTTGTTGTAATTGCTGTTGCATCCTCTCTTCGGCTGCTTGAGCACTTTGTTGTAGCTGCATCTGTATTACCCCGATAAGTGCACTCATGTCAAAGTTACCCGTGTTAGTTTCTTGCGGTGTTTCTTCGTGTCGAGATGTCGTTGCCTCTTCACATTGGAATTCATGCTCATCGACATCTATACCCTGCTCCTCTAAAGCGCTTCTTAATCGCACCTGCAGCTCCGCTTTAAGCCCTTGTGTTTGCAAATTTCAACGCTCAAGCTCCTTCTTGAGCTGCTCCAATCTCAGTTTTTCAAATTTAACCATTGTTTATCACAGATACACAATCCCACTTCTGACACCAATTGTTACGAAATTGCCCTCTTGACAATTTACTCTGTTACAAAATTGCCCTCCTGACAATTTCTCTAACTCTCTGTACTCGGACTCGTACCACTGGATTGTGTAGTAATCAAACAATCGCTGGTTAAATTAAAATAATTAGCTTTATTTAATTATTGCTATTTACACATTTAATATTAGGCTTAAAGTTTACTTAGTTATTACTTGCACTTTATTTCACAAACCATTAGTCACTTTATTTAATAAGTAATTTCATCACTTTATTTAATAATGAATTTCATCACTTTGCAAAATTACAAATACTGCCAATACTGCTGCTTCGATTAAAATGCCTGCTGTACACACTTTTACGATCGCTGATCTACTGTATTCCACTTTGAACAGTCCTGTCGCTTTTATAGTTTTCGAATGGTAGGTGTAGAAACTTCCACGCTATTCTCGTATATTCTAGAAGCTTCTATCCACTTCGACAGAAGTCGAGAATATTCTTTTTGATATTACCGACAGATGGTTCTTGAATAAGCTTTTATTCGAATAGTTCGCATCTTGACTCACAGGGGGCACTCATTCTCCAGATGGGATCCTAAAAGTATGCAATCCCTTTTCACTGAGCTATCACGTTTCAATATATTGAAAGATATTGGTACGTATTCATGCTGTGAGAAGTGCAATCCACAAACACTTTTAGCTTTATTTATTAGGATTAGAATTTATTTTCTGTTAAGGTTCTTCAACCGCGATTTGGCAATTAAAAATTCTAGAAATAAGATCCTGTGTGTTTCACATATGTACTTTTGGATAGTTTTAGAACTACTATGTACCAGATATTGGGTAAATTGCAATTTTTTATTTTATATACATATATACAATAATGTTAATATTACTTTTGAAGTTATTATTTTATTGAATTTTGTTTGTATTCTTTTATTTTCTTTATTTATAAATAAATGTATGAAGGGCGATATAGGCCTACAAGGGAATCGAGCACCCGAAAAACTAGATAGCGCGCCATTTTGTGTACCCCGTGGGTGGTGAGGAAAACACAAAAAGTATTATTATATGTAAATAAAAACCATATATACATTGCTTTAAAACAAAATGAATACTTGAATAAACTTATCAAAATTATATACGATTTATAGTTTTAGATACTATTTTATTTCTCCACAACACAACTCGTAATTGTACTCTAAATTTAGTCCCAGCTGTGTTCAAATAAACTTTCTTACCACAGCATGGAGGATTTACATTGCATTGTTTTTTTTTTCACACGGATAGGGAAAAAATGGGATCATTTCATCAGCTGACATTGGAAGAAGAAGAGTTATCTCTCTATATTACTCTATGGTCATACAACCACATCCCAATATTGCACCAAAGAACATCGAGGTAATAAGAAGTCTCATCAAAAAGAAGAACAAAATATTTGATTTTCTTTTTTACGTTACGAGTTAAATTGGTGACCGTACAAATCATGATAACTACAGAATCATGAAAACTACAGAATTTTGAATTTTGTTGTGAATAATTCTACACACACGGGCTTACATACATATATATGTATGTTTGCATGCTCAAATGCAAAATATAAACAAAGAAGAGAAGCACGTGTGTATGTACACACATGTATATAGCGAATAATCGGAGAAAAAAATCAGAAGAAATCAGGGCTACGTTTAAATTAAACTTTTAGGGGGTCACTTTATTTGTATTTAAAAACGAACTACGAAACTTCTAAAAAAAAAGGTGATAAAACTCAAATGTTAACAAGTTCATTTAATAAATTATAACTATTCTTCATGTAAAATCTGATCCAATTCCTTTCCATTTTCACTTTTGTTCACTGTAAATGCACCATGGTAATCATAAGTTGAATAATCATAATTGTTTGGTTTTTTTGCGTAATATTATACTACTAAAAACTAAAATAATGAATAAAAATTAATTTGTATTAAAATGGGGTCCCAGTAAAACCCCTCTGCGTGCATATTTAACTATGGCCATGAACGAATGAAAGAGCACAAGGGGACACCAAACTTAGAAGAATTTGAACCATAGTGAAACGAAGATTAAGCAATTGCCAGTCATAAGGGAATTAAACCTTTTTACAGAATTCTCACAAATAAAAACAGTTTCAATAATCTCAGAAAAATCTTCAAAATAGGTCAAAAATCCAGATGAACGAATTAAGTTAACGGCTTTAAGCATTTAATTAAACAGAGGCAGTGTTTCTTTCTTTAATAATGACGAAAAAATATTTTTTTTTGTCGAACTAATTTTTTTACTTAAACTTAACTGCAATATTTCAACTTGTGAATCTTGAGAGTTCATTGACAATGAGATATTATCAAAAAAATTGTATGTTTTCAGGTATTTTGAGAAGTTAAGTGAATTGAGGAATAACGATAGTTAGAGTTGAGGGGGGTGCACTGTCTCACACTAGCAGAACTCGCACAAAACCATTCATATCAAGTGTCTATTCTATATGTTCTTTGGTTGTACCAAAGACAATATACTATAAGACGTTACATTGCTCTCTTCACTCAGCGAAATGAGTTAAAAAACCGTGGCTGCCTATTGGACCAAAACCCGAAGTGTGCTCGGCAAGCAAAGGCAAAATACATGTCGATACACATTCTGTTGTTTGCGTTCTATATGAGCGTGTGTCTTTACTACATGTGCGAATGTTTGTATGCTTGCTTTCATGTTTACGGCATGCATATGTGCGGATGGATATGAATGCAAAAATGTTATTTATTTATTTGTTGGAATTGGAATGAAAACGAATTTCAATCATACCAATCGAAGACGAGGCATTATAACTAATTATGGGAATATTTTTAACATTTATATTGTAATATAGTAAAAAAAGAAAAAATTGGTGTATAAAATTAATAAATAATAATATATATGTATTTATTTAATTTATTATTTTATCCCCAAAAAAGCCACCATCGAATTGCACAGCAAAACTTAATGGCTGCACCAGAAGGTGCATAGCACCAATAAAAAATATTTATTTTACTTTAATAACACCAATGTGATTAACTTATATGCACATCCATACATACAGCTGAATGTACATATGTATGTATGCACATATTTGTCTTCTGATCATTTGTCAGGTAGCGAATTGTGCCATAAAAAGAATGAAATGATATGAAAATAAAGCGCCTTTTTGTCTCGATTGGAGTTTTTGTTGTATGATGTGCGGTGAGGCTTCTTTAAATATAAAGTGAATCAGAATTAGAATTCAATTTGTCATGAAATTATGGATATGGGCAAATCCTAGCGTTCGGACGTTACGTTCGGAAGGGTTTTTCATGTAATTTGCACAGAAATTGGACATATTTTTTTAAATGCGTTCACTGCTAGATTACTTTACAATTGCAAAATATATATAAAGAAAAATATTAGGGTTCTCAAGTCTTTTCTCAGAGATATTGTATTTAAAAAACTGCATTCGCCCGTTACAAAAAAAGGGAGTGATTATAGAGGTTTACACAAAGCCTCGTGTTTTTCTGCGAATTTAATGGTTGCATAAAAAAAGTGTTTAAGAAGAAATCGTAGCACATCAAATAAGCTTCTGGTTGATCATTTCCAGGATTTGCTCATATGTCAATATTTTCAGTATGGACAAATATCAGCACAATTTACTCTTTCGATCTTACATATGTATGTATATTTCATATTTTCGCGTTAGCAGCATGTGATCAAACATATTTTGAGTCTATCCGAAGAAAGAATAATTATGCACAAAAAAAATTATTTTGCTAAAATTAGTGTTAATATTTTAATATTCTTATCTTCGTCTGTTGCCTATTCCATCAGAAAATTTATCTAAATAATTTTTAGATTAGGGGTACAATCAACAAAATCAAGGTTTTAAACGTTTTTTATTACTTTGTCAGATCAGCTTGAAATACTGTAATCACATTTTATAACAAATTAAACCACTTGTACGTACATACATGAATATTTGCATACATATCTATGAACACTGATTCTCCACATTTACATAGTATATGATGTTCAGGTTTGAAGTAAATTTTATGAACTTCAATATCTAATATTAAGTGCATATCTTCTTGTTATAAATTGATTTACAAAGTTTTGTAAATAAAACCGTATATAATGCAATAACCTATATATAAACATTTATTTTTTATGGAAAAATGTAGTTCAACCATGATTGTGTTCCAACGCATAATAAACCACTTCATAATCTAAAATTACTATAATCAAAAATCTATAAAAAATTTTTTCAAGTATTTAAACATTCAAGAAATTTTAAATTTATATTAGGATAAATAATGTTTAGTAAAACATATTTTAGTATAAGCTGCGTCTTTTTGCCCATTACATCTGACATTTACCTCAAAAAATGTCTACATGGGGTGTGCAGGGGTTACCCAAGTCGACTTGCTGGCATGTTTTTGCACAAACGCCATTCGAAATACTACAACCGGCCACTCAATACATCACTCGCCTTGACGTGGAGACTTGAGTTATGGAAACTAATAAAAATATGCAAAAACTTCTTACTGCTTTGTGCGTGTGAAGTTGTCTTTAGATGTGTATCCACTTATATAGGAAATAATATGAATGAAATTATCTCTTTTGACCTACATTCGTGAATAATATTTGGGACTTCTTTTTAGCTTTATTTTTTAATTATTTGCTGTCTAAATTCTTCTATGCAACTGCATGTTTTTTTTATATTTTATAATAATATATATTTAATTATATTAATTTAAGTTAATTTTTATTTTGTAAATAATGTATTAATATAAAAGAAATATGAAAAATTTTAATACATCTGCAAAATTGTTACTTTTCCTACCATAAGAAAAAAAATAACATAGCATATACGGAAAAACAAAAACTTCCTAAAATTGCACATATTCATTGACGAACGAAATGTTTGATTGGATTAGATTTTGTGAAATTTATGAGCTTCGTCAGACGAATTGCGCAAAAGCATCAAAAAGCTAACATAAACAAATGTATTGAAATCGTACAAAACTAACACAGTTTCATGCGCACATGAATCAATGTAGTATGTATGTGAGTTAAGAAACACCGTTATGACTATTTTTAGAAGATATAAATTTCTTTGCTGTAATGATCTGCTAGAGCAGCAGCAGTTCAATGTGGTTTAGTAAAATTATTTAATACTGGATAATTTATGCTAAAATAGAAACTATTCTTATTATTTTTTATAAAAATAATCATTAGTTTGCTTTCAAAAAAAGGATGAACAATTAAAAAAATATAAAAATAAATACATTTCTCAGCGGACTTGAACCCGGCATCATAAAATTGATAGACCAACGCTTTACCACTTGCACTATCGATCTTTATAAAAGATCTTATGCATGCATATTTATTTTATATTGTCAAGTGTTCTAATATGCACGCATTATGCTTCGTCATGACATGGCAAATCTTTCTTATACGCAAAACCACAAATGCTTTGTTTTAACAACTAATCTGCGAGACACAGATTCTTAAGAAGGGGGAAGTTAAGCCCACTGTTAGCCACAAGCCAGCCAAATAGTTAAGCCCACTGTTAGTCACAAGCCAGCCAAATATTGTTGACAGGTAGACTAAGTTGGCCTAAATTTATATTCACTTCGTTCTTGTTAAGTCGCGTTTGCTTATTAATCAATATGTAATTTCAATAACAACAAACAAACTTACTCAGCAATATTTTAATTCCAACATTTAAATATTATTAAGCTAAGTAATCAAATTGGAACTTATTAAGAAATATGTCAAAATAACAATTAGCAAATATTATTAAGCTAAGTAATCAAATTGGAACTTATTAAGAAATATGTCAAAATAACAATAAGCGAATATTATTAAGCTAAGTAATCAAATGTAAACTATAAATAACAGAAAATAAAATTGTCTTCAGTTGAAGCAAAGACAATATACTACAAGACGTTACATTGCTCTCTTGAGTGAGAATCAACATATTGAAATTGCTGGCAACCACATTGGAATTCAGATCGGCAATTTCACGAAGCAGTCGTGAATATGTATTCATCGGCAGTCACACACATGACTATTGTTGTTCGCACATTCGTATGAATAATTTAGTGTGTGTGTTTTTGTGTGTGCTCACAGCAGAAGCGACTGATTTGAAATCAATTTTTTATTTTCTGTTCTGTGTGGCTGGGGTAAAATACAAAATGAATGAATTTTCTGTATGGCAAAGGTTTCTTATTCGGAAAGTGGGGCTTAAAACAAAGCATTTGTGGTTTTGCGTATAAGAAAGATTTGCCATGTCATGACGAAGCATAATGCGTGCATATTAGAACACTTGACAATATAAAATAAATATGCATGCATAAGATCTTTTATAAAGATCGATAGTGCAAGTGGTAAAGCGTTGGTCTATCAATTTTATGATGCCGGGTTCAAGTCCGCTGAGAAATGTATTTATTTTTATATTTTTTTAATTGTTCATCCTTTTTTTGAAAGCAAACTAATGATTATTTTTATAAAAAATAATAAGAATAGTTTCTATTTTAGCATAAATTATCCAGTATTAAATAATTTTACTAAACCACATTGAACTGCTGCTGCTCTAGCAGATCATTACAGCAAAGAAATTTATATCTTCTAAAAATAGTCATAACGGTGTTTCTTAACTCACATACATACTACATTGATTCATGTGCGCATGAAACTGTGTTAGTTTTGTACGATTTCAATACATTTGTTTATGTTAGCTTTTTGATGCTTTTGCGCAATTCGTCTGACGAAGCTCATAAATTTCACAAAATCTAATCCAATCAAACATTTCGTTCGTCAATGAATATGTGCAATTTTAGGAAGTTTTTGTTTTTCCGTATATGCTATGTTATTTTTTTTCTTATGGTAGGAAAAGTAACAATTTTGCAGATGTATTAAAATTTTTCATATTTCTTTTATATTAATACATTATTTACAAAATAAAAATTAACTTAAATTAATATAATTAAATATATATTATTATAAAATATAAAAAAAACATGCAGTTGCATAGAAGAATTTAGACAGCAAATAATTAAAAAATAAAGCTAAAAAGAAGTCCCAAATATTATTCACGAATGTAGGTCAAAAGAGATAATTTCATTCATATTATTTCCTATATAAGTGGATACACATCTAAAGACAACTTCACACGCACAAAGCAGTAAGAAGTTTTTGCATATTTTTATTAGTTTCCATAACTCAAGTCTCCACGTCAAGGCGAGTGATGTATTGAGTGGCCGGTTGTAGTATTTCGAATGGCGTTTGTGCAAAAACATGCCAGCAAGTCGACTTGGGTAACCCCTGCACACCCCATGTAGACATTTTTTGAGGTAAATGTCAGATGTAATGGGCAAAAAGACGCAGCTTATACTAAAATATGTTTTACTAAACATTATTTATCCTAATATAAATTTAAAATTTCTTGAATGTTTAAATACTTGAAAAAATTTTTTATAGATTTTTGATTATAGTAATTTTAGATTATGAAGTGGTTTATTATGCGTTGGAACACAATCATGGTTGAACTACATTTTTCCATAAAAAATAAATGTTTATATATAGGTTATTGCATTATATACGGTTTTATTTACAAAACTTTGTAAATCAATTTATAACAAGAAGATATGCACTTAATATTAGATATTGAAGTTCATAAAATTTACTTCAAACCTGAACATCATATACTATGTAAATGTGGAGAATCAGTGTTCATAGATATGTATGCAAATATTCATGTATGTACGTACAAGTGGTTTAATTTGTTATAAAATGTGATTACAGTATTTCAAGCTGATCTGACAAAGTAATAAAAAACGTTTAAAACCTTGATTTTGTTGATTGTACCCCTAATCTAAAAATTATTTAGATAAATTTTCTGATGGAATAGGCAACAGACGAAGATAAGAATATTAAAATATTAACACTAATTTTAGCAAAATAATTTTTTTTGTGCATAATTATTCTTTCTTCGGATAGACTCAAAATATGTTTGATCACATGCTGCTAACGCGAAAATATGAAATATACATACATATGTAAGATCGAAAGAGTAAATTGTGCTGATATTTGTCCATACTGAAAATATTGACATATGAGCAAATCCTGGAAATGATCAACCAGAAGCTTATTTGATGTGCTACGATTTCTTCTTAAACACTTTTTTTATGCAACCATTAAATTCGCAGAAAAACACGAGGCTTTGTGTAAACCTCTATAATCACTCCCTTTTTTTGTAACGGGCGAATGCAGTTTTTTAAATACAATATCTCTGAGAAAAGACTTGAGAACCCTAATATTTTTCTTTATATATATTTTGCAATTGTAAAGTAATCTAGCAGTGAACGCATTTAAAAAAATATGTCCAATTTCTGTGCAAATTACATGAAAAACCCTTCCGAACGTAACGTCCGAACGCTAGGATTTGCCCATATCCATAATTTCATGACAAATTGAATTCTAATTCTGATTCACTTTATATTTAAAGAAGCCTCACCGCACATCATACAACAAAAACTCCAATCGAGACAAAAAGGCGCTTTATTTTCATATCATTTCATTCTTTTTATGGCACAATTCGCTACCTGACAAATGATCAGAAGACAAATATGTGCATACATACATATGTACATTCAGCTGTATGTATGGATGTGCATATAAGTTAATCACATTGGTGTTATTAAAGTAAAATAAATATTTTTTATTGGTGCTATGCACCTTCTGGTGCAGCCATTAAGTTTTGCTGTGCAATTCGATGGTGGCTTTTTTGGGGATAAAATAATAAATTAAATAAATACATATATATTATTATTTATTAATTTTATACACCAATTTTTTCTTTTTTTACTATATTACAATATAAATGTTAAAAATATTCGCATAATTAGTTATAATGCCTCGTCTTCGATTGGTATGATTGAAATTCGTTTTCATTCCAATTCCAACAAATAAATAAATAACATTTTTGCATTCATATCCATCCGCACATATGCATGCCGTAAACATGAACGCAAGCATACAAACATTCGCACATGTAGTAAAGACACACGCTCATATAGAACGCAAACAACAGAATGTGTATCGACATGTATTTTGCCTTTGCTTGCCGAGCACACTTCGGGTTTTGGTCCAATAGGCAGCCACGGTTTTTTAACTCATTTCGCTGAGTGAAGAGAGCAATGTAACGTCTTATAGTATATTGTCTTTGGTTGTACCTTCAATCAGAAACCAACAAGTGTGCAGTGTTGCCAATGTCGTATATCGAAAGGGGAGGTATTTGATACATTACTCCTCCCCTCTTCAAAATTTGTTCACGTCCTCGTGATCTTTTTCTTTCATTATATGTGTTTTGAATATCACTTTTATTTTTGTGAACTGAATACAAATGAGAACATAAACAATAAGAGCAATTACAGTAAGTACAATTTGGACAACGATATTTTGTTTTCTCAGTTCACGAAAATTTTGTTTTATATCTCTTAGACTTACATTTGGGATTACAATTTTAGTTTCAATTTCATTTATATATGGAATATTAACAATGTCAGAATGATTCCTATATGACTCAAATGTTGCATCCTTTATAATAATCTTACAATTAGAAAAATATATTAAATTATTATTTTTAACTTTAATTTCCTTATTATTACAATTATGCTTTACATTTGTTTCTTCTAAATTTTTCGTGACAATAATATTAGGTTCTATAAATAATATTTCTTTGTCATTGTTTTCTTTAAATTCCCATTAAGTAAATGTTTAATACATGGGTCAACAATGTTCAATCAAAGTAAGTGTTTTATTAGATATAAATATTAATTCGGTATGATTATCAATTGTTGGAATTGGAAGTATCTTAAAGTGTAAGTTTTCTTTTTACATTTAAAATGTGATTTATATTTTTTTGATAATCTAGTTTTAAATTTGACAATATAATGGTTATTATCAGCTTCAATACATTTTTGCGTTGTATGGACTTTTTTAAATGGGTTTTGTTGTTTACCTAGTCTTTTTCGCGAGTTTTCTGCGTCTACAAATTCTGTATCAATATCATATTCTTTTCTATTTTTTGTCGATCTTACGTTGTTTTTCTAATTGAGTGTTGTAAATCGGGGAATGTTTATTAAATAATTATTGTAGGATGTCTGTCGAGTTGTTGAGTGACTGATTGTGTGATTATATATAAAAACAGTTTGCTCTATTGCATAGTGCTTTGTTTCCTCGTATTGGCAAGTTTTAATTATCCTTAATTTTTCATTAAGTGTTTTATGCAACCTCTCTATATCTTTCAAATTTTGAGGAGTTCCCATTGAGTTAAGAACCTTTAGTAAAGCCCCCATTGCTTCTAGCCAGTTGGAGTGTTCTAACTTTTCTACCATAGAGAATTAAGAGTGGACATCAATAAAAGTTAAATAAGCATCACCCCATTTCCAAATATCTATTACATATTTTTCCCTTATTTCATAGGTCGGAGGAGTTATTTTAAAGGACATTTTGTGGGAAATGCGGCCATACTTACATTAATTGCAAAGTTCGCATTTATTAATTATATTTGATATCTGAGATAATAATATGGTTTTTTTAAATGTTTTTGTACCTTATCTATTCCCTGGTTTAATCCTTCTAAGTGTATTTCAAAAATAGTTTCCTTAAATCTATCGTAAGAAATGACGTCTTCCATTATTTTCATAGCTCTGTATGTCTTATTAGTTGGTGATTGTGTTATTAATTGAACATAAATTGATTGAAAAAATATAAAATATCTGTCATTCTCGAAAAATATTGCATTCGTGTTTCCGGCTAGATGTTTTATAATAACGATTTCTTTTGTCATTTCAGTGTAGTGGAAAGTGTGTCTAGTATTTAAAAAAAAAAGTTTCTTTAAAGTTTCATTGGATTTCTCAAAAACAAATTGTCGTTTGCACGTGTTAAGGGACATTTCGGATATTCCGATATAATTTGAGTCATCCTCCGCTGCAGAATGTATCGTTGCTATATTCGAATCAGTTTCGTTATTGTTGCAACTTTCAATTTTAACTCGCGATAGAGCATCAACTATATAGTTCTCTTTACGGGGTATAAATTTGACCTCAAAATCATACTCGTTTAGTTTTATTTTCCAACGCTGAAGTTTAGCATTTGGTTCTTATATATTGTGTAACCATTGAAGTGGTCTATGGTCACTATTTACTACAAATTTTCGACCATATAAATACGGACGAAAATATTTTGTCGACCAGACAATCGCAAGTAATTCTTTCTCCGTCGTTGAGTAGTTAATCTCATGTTCATTGAGATTTCTACTCGCAAAACAAATAGGGTGACCGTCTTGACTGCAAAATTGGATGCATCGGTTGTCAAGGTAAATTTTTTTTATCGTAGTTGGGATATTTTAAAATGGGATCATTTATAATAAGAGTTTTTATGGTTTCCACTGCTTTGATATATTCGCGGTAAGTAATTTTTAATCCTTTTTTAAGGCATTTTGCAAGTGGTTTGGTTATCGTTGCGAAATTTTTTATTAATTTCCGATAAAATCCTCCAAGCCCTAGAAATTGTTTAATTTCTTTCTCGGTTTTGGGTACAGGGAAGTTTTGGATAGCCTCAATTTTAATTGGATTTGCCTTAATGCCATTTTGAGTTATGATATGGCCTAAAAACTCCGTTTCGTGTTTTAAAAACTCACATTTATCTAATTGAAGTTTTAAGGTTGCATCATTTAATTTATTGAAAACCTTTTCTAACGATGTAGTGTGCTCTTGCAGTGTCTTGCTTAATATAATGACATCGTCTAGATACACTAGGCAGACAACAACTACCAATTCTCATAAAACTGAGTTCATAAGCCAATGGAATGTGGCAGGCGCATTCTTAAGCCAAATGGCATACGAAGAAACTCGTAATGGCCATCTTGGGTAGAAAAAGCTCTACTTGATTCGTCTACTTGAACGTGATGAAAGCCTTTGGCTAAATCTAATGTGGTGAAGTAAAGACAACGGCCTAGCTTGTCTAAAATATCATCGATATTCGGAGAAGGGTATCTATCGTAGATGGTGATATCGTTCAGCTTACGATAGTCAATTACAATTTTAGCTCTCGTCTAATTTTCTTAGCACTACCCATAATAGTGCCGAATATGGGGATTGGCTATATTGGACTATTCCCTGATCAAGCATTTCTTTAATCTGCCTGTTTACCTCCGATTTGTGTATCTGAGGGTATCGATACGATTTAGCATAAATTGGATTCTCGTGTTTGGTGACAATTTTGTGTTTGGTAACATTGGTAAAAGTTAGTCCATTTTCATTGGAGTGCATTAATGACTCATATTTTTTCAAAATTTATCCAAACACTGTTTTTCTTCCCTATGTCAATAATCTGTTCTTTACTTTTTCTTTCGCTTTCATTTATTAATGGTTCTTTTACAATATTGTCGTATTCAGAATGTTCCTCATTCAGAATTTTATAAGTTTCACCGCCCAATACTAGTAATTGTTTTGATAAATCTTTTAGAAAATTCAAATATAAAAAATATAAATTTTTTATTTTCTTGATCGTGAATTTTATTTAAACTGACACTATCTGTGGGAGTTTGTAATTTAATAGGGTCTTCTTGTTTAGCTATAGATGGAATGACTAGGTTTACGGAGGATCCTGTATCTACAAGGAATTGAAATAATTTATTCTCAATTTTCTAGCTAGCTAGCTAGCAAATGAAAATTTTGGGTGTCTTGTTCCATTGGAATTGGTGCACCATATCGTCTAATATGTCGAATCATATTCTCCCCTACGCTTAAAAGGTTGGGTTGTGTTAAATTGTTGGTATTGTTGCTGAAATATATTGATTGTTATTAATTGGTGGAATATATTGATTTCTAAGCTGCGGTTGTGGTCGCTGTTGATATTGCTAATAACTAATTCCAAAACTTGGATTTATTAAATCTATTTAACAAAAAGGGGTTGTTTATATAGGGTGGATATTGATAATTGTTATTTGACACATTTGAATTTTTGGGAAATGTATTGTTTGAAACCAATTCATTGTTCTCTCGCAACACTTTTATGGCGTCTTTAAAATTAGTCACAAGATTTGCATTTAGAAGAGCAGTAAGGTGATTTGGAAGTTCTTTTTTTAGTATTTTGAGACTGTCTCGTTATTTAGAGATTTTTGAGATTGTGCCGTTTCACTACTTAGTTTAATACTATCTTTTATTCTACAAACTGAAGTATTTATCTCGTTGCACAGTTTTTCACATTTTTTTTTAACCTAATATTTTTTAATTCTAATATTTGTGTATGTATAGGAGTTGACTCACTAAATTCGTGTGCTCCAATCACTGGTTTGCTTCCTCCTTGCAACCTGGAGTGACGGTCCTCGTAGCAGTCTCAGTATACAATTGAAATACAGTTTTTGTTCATCTTTTGGTACGTTGTTAAGATTGGCAGTGATTTCCTCCACGTATTGTATAAAGCATGATGCAATTGTTTGGTTTCCATCAAATGGTTGGAAAAGTTTTATGTGCTCAAGGATTATGTTTCGGTTTTCCATAGTTTTTTCGTTGTCCCCAATTTTTATTTTTTTTAGTAGTTCTGATAATTCAGTCGTCATCAAGTTTTATTTTTCAACAATAATAATTTTTTTAAGTTGCGCTAATTTTTGCTTAACAATTTCGTTTGACTTTAGACCGATTTATGTTAATTTTCATTGAACACGTTGTAAAACCGGCTGGGCTAATAACGTAAATAAACACGACTGTTTAGGTTTAAGTATTCTTTATTACTAAATCTTTCTTTTCTCAATCGTTATATTACAACTCATGATTAAACAATATATTGGTGTGGGGTCATACAACCGCAGCCCAATGTTGTACCTTCAATCAGAAACCAACAAGTGTGCAGTGTTGCCAATGTCATATATCGAACGGGGTGTTATTTGATACGTTACTTGTGTTTGACTATGTCAATGTCAGTGTAAAGCTCGTACAGTGGTTTATCCGAATACGGTAGTCGTCGCCGAAACGAACAGGACCGAAGATTTTACGAAAAATGTTCCTCTCGAATACCCCAAGCGCGGTTGCATGAGTCTGCGTCACGACCCATGTTTCTGCACTGGTTAGGATGAAGGGCTTGTAGATGATCTGTTGATAGAATTTTCGAGCATATTTCTGCCTCGATACATCTGGAGTGCCCCGCACCCACGTCTTTCATACGCGCGCGTCTTCCGTTCTCATTACCCGGTAATTTTAACGCACGACTCGCTGCAGACTGCAGCGTTCATATGTAAGCAACGTTAGCTGCAGCAAGATAATGGTCAGAGTCAATATTGGCTCCCGACAACGTATGAACATCTAGCAAGCCTGCTTTCCGTCCGATCACAACATTACATCACAACATCAATTTGGTTGCGCGTGTGTCGATCAGGTGATAAGCAGGTAGGTTTGTGGATATCGAGGTGTCGGAATCTGGTGCTACTAACTACCATGTTTCGCGCCGCGGCAAAGTCGATCAGCCTTAGACAATTGTTCTATGTGGTCTCGTGAAGGCTGCAAGCACCGACAGTGGGGCTAAAAATGATTAAAGATGATGATCGTCCGACCTTTTCGTTTATGTCCCCGAGGATAATCTTCACGTCGTGGGTCGGCTTGCGCTCATATGTGTCCTCGAGTTTCGCGTAAAATGCATCCTTAACAGCATCGTCCTTTTACCCCCGTCGGGGCGTGCGCGCAAATCAGGTTAATACTGCAGATCGTGGTAAGCCAATTGGATAAAGGCACCTTAGCTATTGAGGGTCCGGATATTTCAGTTGCATATCCTTAAGTCATTGTCCTTTTTCATTTTGCGGTGGTCGTCAACGGTAAGAAGGTTCTCATCCAAGGCTTGTTTTTTCTTCTTCACTGGAGTTGTTTTTTTTTTAGCGACGGGATCAAACCCTACGCGCAACCCTGTTAACTTCAGGGAAGACTCACTGCACACATTAGCTCACTATCCAGCGGAGGCTGAGATAGCTACCCATGGCCATCACCAAGTTGAAGGCAATCAGAAGCTTTACTCTACTCAAATAAAAGCTTGGCCAACACCCTAATATTTTAAAGCATTAAGATAAACAAATTTTTTTTGGCGACCTTTAGGATTAATACATTTTTTACCTTCTTCCACTCAAATTCACTCTTAACTGGTGGACCCAGACTGTTCAACTCCAACCTGAGCTGCTTCCAGAATTCGGTCACCTTTATTTTACGAACCCTTTGGCAATATCAGGGCTTTCTTGCATTCCATTTAGTAGCAGATCGCTTTGAATTTTACTTGTTGTACTTCTGAAATAAAAACAAAAAACAATTTTAATTAAAATAAGTGAAATTTTTTACGTTAATGGCGAAACATTTCGCCCGAAATAACTGTTCCCGATCAGCAAATTTTTTTTCGACCATACGAAATCTTACAGGCGAAACTAAAAAAAAGGGAAAAATTTCGGGAGAAATGTCATTCACGCGGAACTCCCGATAATGCCGGTTATATAAATATTCAAATGCAACTGGCATTATGCGCAACATATATTAAAAGATGCTAAATATTGTCTTTCTTATATTTACGAAAATAAAATTGAAATTTCTTTAATTTATAAAAACTTTAAATAATTAATAAATATAATAATGGTTTATTTATAAATAAATTGGGATCATATGTAAGTTAACACAATCCCCTGCCATAACCAACGATACGTGCACAAATCTAACCGCAGCAACTCACAATCCAAATTCAACGCTATTACTGAATAATGCACCATGTGAATGCACTCGCCGAAGACATTCCATTCCCACAGGCACATATTAACTTAGCATTAATTTATTATAAATGAAAGAAAATTAATTAAATAAGCTTATTATCGTTTGATATGTTATTTGTGCAACACTCATTGAGTAAATTGGGATTAGTTAAACGTGAAATTGTGTAAAAGATTATTTGCAAACGGTAAATATGAATATTCTTTCGATATAGATAAACTGATCGTAAGCCCAAGTCTCAGGTTGACTTGGTGGATCCCTTTTTTTAAATTCGTGGGTCAGGGACCTGGTCTGAAAGGTTTGCAATGAAATTTTCAGGAGCAATTGATAAATCATATTATTCTTCACATAAAAACACAATGATACTTTATCAAATTCCTTCCAAGAGATTGCCGATATCACCCATGATGAAACGATTTGACCATTCCCGTAAAATAAATTTTTGTTTAAATTTAAATCTTAAGTAAGTAACATATCCTGATGGCTACGAAACTTACTAGTCCCTCTAGTCGGAAAAATAAAATATACTTATCGAAAAAAGAAAAAATGCTTATGAAAGGGCTACAATATATTAACAAATGCTTATTTGACGAAACTTCCTAATCCTGTGTTCACTATAAGCAGTTTACGAAAGTATCCACATAAGAACAAAGTATAGTAAGCTTAAACTTATAGTTTCCAATATTGGAGATCACGTTCGGAAAATGGAAATAAAATGTCAAATAATATATATTTTTGTTATGAATCATATAATATAGAAAATTTATTTTTTACCTTTTCCTTTACAACAGCTCTCGAAACAAGGATAATTAAGGAAAATGCGCAAGAAATGAGTATAATAAATATAATTAATCTGTAAGTATGGCATATTTATTTAATTTATAACCTTATGAGGCCAGAACTTAAATATTTAACACTAATTGATCCAATTGTCAATAAAATATTATACAAAATTGTACATAACCAAAGGTGAATATATACTTACAGTTCTTTAAGTTCCTGACCTTGTAATTACAAAATTCACATTAAAGTTGTAAAGTGAAGTTAGGTTAGGTTAGGTTGGGAAGGCGTGTGCGGATACGAAGTATCCGCACTTCCACTCGGAGACATCTATGTCCATTGTGACTGCCTTCAAAAAAAGTCAAGTGAAAGTCACACAATGTTGCAACAGTGGCAATTCGTCTTAAAGATACTCTTTTGGTTTTCGTGCGTGCCCAAATGTTGTAGTTGTGACTACAACTAGATTTTTTGCGATGCCTCCGCTACCGTACACCTTAAGGCGCTAATAAGCTGCCAATAGTACCTGCAGTTCAGCTATCAAAATGAAATGCACTTTTTACGTTTAAATCACAAGGCAATCAGAGGTTTATTCTTAAAATCATAAACTTTAAGTACTATTTACATTTCGTCTTACTTGCTAAGGTAAGCACCTCTCTGGTGTTCCAGTTACGCAATTGTTGATTGGTGTCAGTTGGTTAATCTACTGATATACTGAATATAAGAATACCGACGGTGCATTCTATGAGCCAATGCCCATCGTAAACTTGAACGCGGAAACTGAAACACCCCAAAAGTTTACATAATCATTGCTATAATAATTAACGCACGCTTAAAGCATGTGCGTGAAAATAATTTAACTGTTAACTACGCCAGCTCTGTAGTATCTATTAGGAGTCAACTACATGCAAATTGATCTGACCCACAACAATACTGTCTGTTTAATCAAATTATAATGTAAAATATCACGGCTAGTATTGCAATCCTTGAAGGTGCTCTGAACATTGCGTTGGAGCAACTGAAGAAAGCTGAGATGCGTTCCGAGAACAGAATTTGATTTAAAAGATATAGGGAAGCTTCCGGATAGCGTGTAAGAGTTACAGGTATTTGTCGGAAATCCTGTGCAGTATGTTTCCTGGGTTCACTCAGTTGAAAATATTTCAAAGGAATATGAAGTAGTGAGGAATAAACCGATCTATCGAGCAATCCTCCAAAGTATAAGGCAAAAGATTTGTAGAGGTGCGTACAATATATTTGATCCGGACTGGGCTGTTATCAAGAAATTGCTCCATTTGCATTATACTGATAAAAGAGACATCATAACTAGAACAGCAGTTGTGTCCAAAAGGCTCGAGGGTTGATGAATTCTACGCATCTGTAAATCATCAATTCTCATTAATTGTCAATAGACTAAAAACCGAAACGTATTTTCAAGACACTATGAAGGCTCTTGCGGAAACGTATAGGAATCGAGCTCTAGATGTTTTTATCAGAGGCTTGGATGGGGATCATTCTAGAATACTGATTGTACAGAAGCCAAAAACGTTGCCAGAAGCCTATACGACTTGTCTCGAACTCCAGAACTAATCTTTCCGCATTAATGTCGTTCACACTTCTAACATTCCAAATAAAATAGCAGTCCCTCATAATTCCTTCCATAAGAACAACAGACATTTCCCCCAAAGAAATTCATCCCGCACTCTGAAACATTTACCCAATATAAGAACTCTAACTTCGATAGAGCACCACCAAGAACAAGTGCTTCAAACCTAGCGGAGCGGATGGAAGTCGACAACAGATACTATTCAATATTGAAACAGATCCAGAAGTTTATGAGGGCGAAAGCGAAAAAATTATTGAAGACAAAGTAAATTTTTTGAAGGGTGGATGCACAGCGTTCCTTATATAGAATATGTGAAACAGGATGGTACAATTTTGTCATTCATCATTGATACAGGAGTGAACAAAAACTTGATCAGTTCATCCTTTGTTGAAAACCCAATTCCCCTTTCTAAACTCTTCACAGTGCAATCTGCTGGTGGCAACATTAAAATTACTGATTATACATATTTGTGGAAAATTTTTTGAGAAACTAGGGTACGATTCTGTAATAAAATTTTGTGTTTTACCGGAACTCAAAATTTTTCATGGCATAATAGGATACGACACGCTTAAAATTCTAGGTGCTGTCATTGACCGAAAAGAAAATTATTTAATATTAAATTCTAATATACAAATTCCGCTTAAAGAGAAGTTTTTTCGAGAAATCAAAAGACTATTAGACAGGCATGTCCCGCTCTTTGGAACGTTTGAAGGACAGGAGATGGTGGAAACAAGTCTTAGAGCCGAAATCAGACCAACCACAAAGGCCCCCATTTATACTAAGAGTTATTCATATCCTGCATGTATGAGGGAGGAAGTGGACAGACAAATAAAGGAGTTGCTGAGTGAAAACGTTATCAGACCATCAAAAAGTCCTTACAACTCACCCATCTGGAACGTTCCAAAGAAGCCAAAACCATCAGGTGAAAAGGAGTACAGGTTGGTAATTTATTTGAAACGTCTGAGTGCCATCGCCGATACCTATCCAATACCATATATATATTCAACATTGGCAAATCTGGGCCGAGCAAGCTACTTTACAGCCGCTGATTTAACATCAGGATTTCACCAAATACTGATGAAGGACTCCGATATTCCAAAGACAGCATTCTCAATAATGACTGGGAAATCTGAATTTTTAAGATTTCCCTTCGGATTATAGAATGCACCACCTATCTTTCAACGAATGATTGATGATGTCTCAAAGGTATACATAGGTAAAATCTGCTATGTATACTTTGATGACATTATTATATTCGGCAAAGATGCTGACGATTACCGTAAGAATATCGAAAAGGTCTTTAATCGGTTACTTGAATCAAATTTGAAAGTGAATCTAGAGAAAACGCACTTCATGCAAACTGTAGTAGAGTTTTTGGGGTATGTTATCACACTTGAAGGCATCAAGCCAGATATAAAGAAGGTGGATGCAATTAGGAATATCTTGCCCCCTATAAATTTAAAAGAGTTGAAGAGTTTTTTAGGTTTAACATTCTATTACAGGTGTTTCATTAGAAGCTGTGCCAAAGTCCCTAAACAGCTAAAAAAAATCTCACACGCGGCAATAATTCTCAAGTGAAAGCAAATCAATCAAAACGGGTAGTTGTAAAATTCGATGAGGAAGCTCTTAGTGCCTTTGCCGACTTAAAGACCTTGTTAGTATCTTCGAAGTTCTCGCATTCCCTGATTTTGAAAAACCATTCAACCTGATGACTGTCGCTGCAGATATAGTAGTTGTATCCGTATTGCCCCAAGGAGAGTCGTGTAAGGACAGGCCAAAAGCCTACATTTTCCGTTCGTTGCACAAAGCAAAGGAAAATTATGCGATAAACGAGAACGAAACGTTAGCGATAGTGTCCGCCTTCGACAATCTGCGTTCTTATCTGTATGGAACCAAAAAGATTCTTATTTTCACGGATCATCAACCCTTGACTTATGCTCTAGGTAACAGAGACAACAATGCGAAGCTCAAGAGGTGGAAGACCCGAATTGAAGAATACAATCATAAACTAATTTATAAATCAGGTAGAACAAATGTGGAAGTCGACGCTCTCTCTCGGTTAAAAACAGAAGGTAATAACTTTACAGCCTCTGAATACGCTGAGACTGATACAGCAAGTGAAACAGCGCCCCATAATGACATTCGCAAGAAAACGAGTACAGAATCAGCTAAAAGAATGTTACGAAATTGCCCTCTTGATAATTTACTCTGTTACAAAATTGCCCTCCTGACAATTCCTCTAACTTTCTGTACTCGGACTCGTACCACTGGATTGTGTAGTAATCAAACAATCGCTGGTTAAATTAAAATAATTAGCTTTACTTAATTATTGCTATTTACACATTTAATATTAGGCTAAAAGTTTACTTAGTTATTACTTGCACTTTATTTCACAAACCATTAGTCACTTTATTTACTAATGAATTTCATCACTTTACACAATTACAAATACTGCTGCTTTAATTATAATGCTAGATGTACACACTGTTACGGTCTCTGATCTACTGCATTCGACTTTGAACAGTCTTGTCGCTTTTATAGTTTTCGAATGGTTGAAGTAGAAAATTCGACGCTATTCTCATATTTTCTAGAGGTTTCTATCCACTTCGACAGAATTTTTGATATTGCCGACAGACAGACGGTTCTTGAATAAGCTTTTATTCGAATAGTTCGCAACTTGACTCATAGGGGGCACTCATTCCCTAACTCAGATGGGATCCTGAAAGTATGCAATCACATTCACTGTGCTATCACGTTTCACTGCCCTCCGCTTAATCTTGTTCGTCCCGAACAAGAATAGTACTGCAACCTTTATAAGGAGATAGCCTCTCTAAATGAACGACTTTAATTTTGCTCCTGTCATTTCTCGCCAACTGGATGCGGTATACTACATCGTTGAGCCGCTTTATCACCTTATAAGGCTCTTCCCAGTGTGTTTGCAGTTTTGGCGATAATCCCTTTTTCCTTTGCGGATTATGAAGCATAACTAGCTACCCTTCCTGAAATCCCTTGGAGTTTGCGCGTAGATCATATCTGGCTTTCATTTTATCACTCATCAGTTGTGTGCGCTTTCTGATGGTTCCATGAATTTCATTCAGCTGTCTTCGTTTGTCAGTTACATAACTGCTACATGAAACTTCCGTAGATGAGTAGGCACCGAATTTCAGATCTGCAGGTAATCTTATGTCACAACCGAAAATAGCCTTAGCTGGTGTTGTCGATGTTGTATCGTGAGTTGCCGATCGGTATGCCATTAAGAAGAGGGGTATGTGTTGGTCCCAATCTTTCTGGTTTCTGTCCATGACTTTCCTTAGGTGTTCCTCAAGCGTACGATTAAATCTTTCAACCATTCCATCAGATTGTGGGTGCAAAGGGGTTGCACGAGTTTTGCGTATGCCCATCAATTCACTCATTTCCCTGAATATTGTTGACTCGAAATTTCTGCCTTGATCCGAGTGCAACTCGAGGGGAGCTCCGAATCTGCAGACCCAATTATTGATAAATGCATCTGCAACGGTCTTAGCTTCTTGATCGGGAATGGGGTATACTTCTTGCCATTTACTAAAATAGTCGATTACGACGAGAACATATTTGTTGCCGGAATCACTAATTGGAAACGGACCTGCTATGTCCATTGCAATACTCTCAAATGGCGCTCCCACGTTGTATAATTTCATCTTCCCCTGACTGCGACGGCTCGGTACCTTGGCAGCTGTACAGTTTTCACAAGCACTAATCCAGTCAACTACCGATTGTTGGCAACCAACCCAATAAAATCGTGTTTTAATTTTTTCGACTGTTTTTGTTATTTCCAAATGTCCTCCGCTTGACCCACTATGGTATTCCTTGAGAATTTCGCTTATTCTTGCCTTGGGTACCACAATCAAGTTCTTCGTGGTTTTTCCATCTTCGCTCTCCCACAGGCGGAATAGGCATCCATCTTGCAGCTTTAAGCTATTCCAGAGAGCAGAGCACGATCTTGCTCTCCCGCTCTACTAGGTGCCAGCAATTCCCTACCTTGGAGTGTCCAATGCGCGACTCCCACTATGGAGTTTTATCCACCAGTTACTACTTCAGCAACCACAATAACAACTCAAAGCTCCTCTACCACAACTGTAACACCGCTGACTGCGACGGTAACGATTAGCTGCAACTCACCAATAATGGCAATCGGAACAACACCAATTTCATCAGCAACAACAAACACGCAAGTACAAAATATAAATATTAAAACCAGTAATAAAATTACCGAAAATAAAAACACAAAACGAAACCGCGAAAAACAATCGCCAAACAAGTTAAATGAACAAAATACTAGTAACAAAAGACCGAAAAAGAAAATGTTCAACACAACACAAACATCACTCCAAAAATATTGGCTGAGCAAGCCTATCCCTCCAAACACAACAAACAGATTCGAACTGTTAGCAGTCAATGACAAAACGGACTCTCAAGACAACAGGGAAGAACAAAACAACAGTGGGACAAATGCGAACATTAATATACAAAAACCAATTGCGCAACGGTTACAAAAACCGCCTCCTATATATGTTCAGAATGTTGAAAATATAAAAGCCTTATCTGAAGCACTAAATTCCATGCCAAATATATTGTACGAAATGAAAATTCTAAGCAAGAACGAAATAAAAATTCAACCAAAAGAATCCACACACTACACAAAAGTAATTGAATTATTAAAGCAAAAAGGGACAAAGTATTACACATTTCGACCAAAAGATGAGCGAGGCTTTAGAGTGGTATTACGAAATATGCACCATTCAACCGACACAGAAGACATTAAAACCGAATTAGCCGAACTAGGCCATGAAGTGACAAATATCCATAACATCCAAATAGCTAATGGTGCCAAAATAAAACAACCACTTTCACTATTTTCAATTGAATTTAAAATAAAAGATAACAATAAAGGCATATACGACATTACTCACCTCATACACTGCAAAATTAGCTTTGAGCCACCCCGACAAAAGAGAACAATTCCCCAATGCACAAATTGCCAAAAGTACGGCCACACAAGAAACTACTGCCAGATAGACCCGGTGTGTGTCAAATGTGCTGGAAAACACAAGACAAACATGTGCACAATTAAAATCGACGCTGATAGAGTAAATATAGCGATATATAAAGCTCTACAAGTCCAGAGGTACCCTACACTTCGCAAGAAAGAAACAAATCAATATTGAAACAAACCAAAACAATCACAATACAAAAATAAATGGCCAGAAAATCATCTCTGGTATTTCATACGCTCAAGCTGCACAAATGGAAACAATATCACAGGAGCCAAATCAAATAAAAAGCAACAGCACATATGAAATAATATCAAACAATGATGATCTATCCGAATTAAAAACAATGATGAAACAACTAATAAATCAAATTACCAGTATGATGAACATAGATGAACGCAGTAAATAAAATAAATTTGGCAATATGGAATGCAAATGGACTGTCGCGCCATGAACTAGAACTAAAGACTTTCCTAATAAATAATTCAATAGATGTGATGTTAATCTCGGAAGCACATGCTACAGACAAAACATATGTTAAATTCCCTAACTTTGACATCCATTACACAAATCATCCTGACAACAAATCTCACGGTGGAACGGCGATCATTATAAAAAAAAATATGAATTACATTGAACTTGACGCATATAAAAAAGAAAACCTTCAAGCAACCACAATAGCACTAAAAGACTCGAAAGGACAAATCGTAGTATCTGCTGTCTATTGTCCACCAAAATATAACAACACAAAAGAACAATATCTAGATTCTAGACTATTTAAAAAAACTGGGGAATCGCCGGAGGTGACTATAACGCTAAAAATGTTTTATGGGGATCAAGGTTGACAAACGCAAAAGGACGCGAGTTACTTAAAGCTATACGATATAGTAATGGTAGATTCATTAGCACTGGTGAACCAACATACTGGCCAACAGACACAAAAAATATTCTTCATAAACAGCTAACTATTAAATCATGTTTAGAATTATCCTCAGACCACTCCCCAATCCTAATGACATTACTAGGATCAATAGAGACAAGACTTTTCCCAGGCATCTATAACAATAAAACTGACTGGAATAATTTTCGTCTAGCACTGGAAAAACAACTAAAAATAGATATACGATTAAACACAAAAAATTAAATCGATTCCGCAATCGCATACTTTAATGATAACGTCATCGAAGCAATCACAGCTTCAACATCAAAGCTAACGTTAGCAAATACGGACACTACACCAGCGTTCATCAAGGGAAAAATTAAATGGAAAAGGAAGCTCCGGAAAACTTGGCAAATTACTAGGAATCCGGAATATAAACGCAACCTAAACAAAGCAACAAATGAATTAAAAATTTTACTTCAGAAAAACAGAGAAAAGGAACTAGAAAAACATATGCTGAACTTGGGAACGACCACATCAACAAATTACTCTCTTTGGAAGGCTACGAAAAAACTCACTGGTGCAATAATACACAAACCTCCTATCAAAACACAAACCGGTACATGGGCGAAAACAAGTAGAGACAAAGCCAACACACTGGCCAAACATTTCCTTGAAATACTTACAAGCGAAATTCACAATCAAACCACTCATCTTGACAATGTAATAAATATCCCGCAATCCAAAACAAAAAAGACATCAGTAGCAGAAATCAAAAACAAAATTAAAAAATTAAAAGACAAAAAGGCGCCAGGATATGATCTGATAAGCGGGAAAATGCTAAAAGAAATGCCTGATATAGCTATAATATATATCCGAAATATATTTAACTGCATGCTAGAAACTAAGTATTTCTCTCGCTTATGGAAAGTTGCACAGATAACAGCCATCAGCAAGCCAGGAAAAGATGCCACCAAAACAACTTCTTACCGACCTATCAGTCTATTGCCAATACTATCGACACAGACACGGAGGGTGCAACTCCAAGAAGATTGAAGCGAATTACCCCTGCAGAACTTACAGGAAGGTCTAAAAAAATAAATACATAACAATAACAAAATAAATAATTAATTATATACAAAAATAAAATGATGGATAAATAGAGAAAATTGAATAAACAAATAAATAAAAGAAGTTCTTTTGGCATTGGCAAAAAGAGCATATTCAATCCAAACCGGCACATAATATTACTTAATATTATTGTTATAGATTGTAATATATAGAGGAAGAAATAAAAAAAAAGCTATTCCATTTAGCCCAATATGCTTTAGTTATGGGACTTTAAGTCGAGATTTCGTTCCAATCAGGCCGTTTTTTTTCATTCTTACTTGATACGATTTTTGCCAAATCTGGGTCATTTCGTTGTTCTTCTTTTATCTTTGCCGCTATCCATTCATCGTCTGGTAAAACAGCCATTAAGCGCACATCGACTACTCCTTCTTTCCCATCAGCTTTAGAACAGTGCTTACATTCCTTGCAGTATGGAACGTCGTGATAGTGCATCAGCATTCCCGTGGTTTCCGCCTCTGCGATTTTCTATTGTGAAATCGTAGCTTTGGAGTCTCTCAATCCATCTCGCAACATGACCTTCGGGATTTTTGAACTGTAATAGCCAGCGCAGAGCAGCGTGATCCGTTCTCAACAAGAACTTTTGTCCATACAAGTACTTGTTAAAGTGCTTCACGCACTGCATAGCCGCCAAAAGTTCTCTCCGTGTTACACAGTAATTTCGCTCTGGCTTTGATAAGATCTTGCTGAAGTAGGCTATTATTCTTTCATGTCCGTCAATAACTTGCGACAGGACACCTCCAATCCCGAATCCACTTGCATCTGTATCCACAATAAATTGTTCGCCAGGTATTGGATACGCAAGGATCGGAGCTGTACACAATAGCTCTTTCAATCTGTCAAGAATGCCTTCTCCTGTTCGCTTTTCCACTCAAAAGGACAATTTTTCCTCGTTAATGCATGCAGACTACCAGCCACGTCTGCAAAGCCTGGAACAAAGCGTCTGTAATAGGTGCAAAGACCCAAGAAGCTGCGTAGCTCATGCAAACTAGTTGGTCTTGGCCACTCCCTTACTGAGTCTATCTTATCTGGATCTGTGTGTACTCCTTCAGGTGTGACCTTAATACCAAGGTACTTGACTTCTTTCTTGAAGAACGAGCATTTCTTTGCGCTCAGCTTCAACCCTTTAGCACATGTTCCATTAGGCGTTCAAATGTAGCTGGAGCATTACACAGTCCGAATGGCATCACCAAAAATTGCCATAGTCCATCACCGGCACTGAATGCTGTCTTTTCCTTGTCTTGTTCGTCGACTGCCACTTGCCAATATCCGCTTTGTAAATCCAGCGTTGAGAACCAATTTGAACCAGAAAGTGTGTCCAACGTATCGTCGATGTGAGGTTATGGATAACTATCTTTCTTCGTTACCTCATTTAGTTTACGATAGTCTACACAGAAACGTGTGGAGCCATCCTTCTTCTTGACTAATACCACTGGAGACCTCCAGGGGCTCGCTGATGGCTCTATGACGTTGTTCTGATGCATTTCCTTCAGCAATACATTCACCTCTTCTCTCTTTGCCAGAGGTACTTTTCTTGACGCTTGACGAATGAGATTGGCATCACCAGTGTTGATTGTGAGTTTCACCATCTTTGTTCTGCCTTCGTGTTTACCCTTTTCAGCAAATACTGACCAATGTCTTGCCAAAAGTTGGCTGGCAGTCTTCCTCTGCTCTGTGGATAAGTCTTTGCTCCATTCTTTCATGAGATCGTCGAGTACCTTTTTATCAGCTGGTATCTTCATTTTGTGTCTTGCGGCTGGCTTTCACAGTTTACAATTGCCGAAATTGCCCGGCAAATTTCCAATTATCTGTCCTATCTCTATGGTTTTAGCGGAATTTGCAAGATTGACCACTCTTACTATTCTGTTCTGCTGTTCTTCTACGATGGTTTTTCCAATTATGATGTCATCCAGTGCAAATTTTTCATCAGTCTCCACAACCCACAACTTGTTCTTCTCCACATCTCCGTCCATTTTGGCCCATATGACTGCCTCTGACTTTGCTGGGATTTTTGTCCGCTGCGATACAATGGCTTGTCGGATACCTCCATACTTATCCTCACCAATGGATAACGGTATTTCGGTGTTCGCATACTTCAACATTCGGCATTTCAAATCTAGGGTGAATCCATTCCGAATCATAAAATCCACACCTAAGATTAATTCGTCCACAATATCCGCAACTACAAACTCGTGCGTCACTGTTGTGGTGCCGATAGTTATATTCCTTGTAACTTTTCCCAGTACCGGTGCATCATCTCCAGTTGCCGTATGCAATTTTATTCCCTGAAGCGGCTCGATTCCCCGAACGAGATCCCTTCTAATTATGGAATGTGATGCACCCGTATCCAATGTTACCACGATTTTTCTTCCATTTACTACGCTGTCGACAGTTAGGCTGTTGATTTTCCGTGCCATCTGAGAAACGAAGATTCTGGGGCTACATGTTGTGGGAGTCAGATCAAGCCCCTCGAGACTGACTCCATCTAGTTTGTCGACGGCTTTTCAACATTTTCTGATTCCCTACTTTGGAATCTGACTTGCTTTGGAGGTCTTACCGGTGAGCGTGATCTAGAATGTTTCCGTCTCGATTGGCAATTACGGGCCATGTGTCCGACCTCTCCGCAGGTGAAGCATTTGCCCGTGAAACTTTGGCCGCATTCGACTTGTACCTGACGGGCTCTGTATACTGGCTGGCACACCAAGGCTGCTGTCTCTGAAGTTAAAGCGCTAGCTACTGTCTCCATATATGTAGCTTTCGGATTAGTTATCGCAGAACGCTTTATATCCGCATCGCGAATGCCATATTCGAAGGTGTCCATCATACACCTCTCAGTGATCTCTCCTGGGTAGGCAAGATGAGCCAACCGTTCCACTTCCGCCGTAAACTGTTGTAGAGACTCACCACTCTTCTGTACCCTTGTTCAGAGCTCTACTTGGTACATCTGCTTGCGGTGTTCACTACCATACTTGCGCTGAACGGCATTCATCAAGCTTTCATAGCAGTCTCGCTCACTTTCTGAGATAGTTTGAAGCACATCAGCAGCAGCACTTTTCAACGAAACGGTTAATTTTTTTTTATTTTTTTTATTTATTTTTTTTATTTCTTCCTCTATATATTACAATCTATAACAATAATATTAAGTAATATTTTGTGCCGGTTTGGATTGAATATGCTCTTTTTGCCAATGCCAAAAGAACTTCTTTTATTTATTTGTTTATTCAATTTTCTCTATTTATCCATCATTTTATTTTTGTATATAATTAATTATTTATTTTGTTATTGTTATGTATTTATTTTTTTAGACCTTCCTGTAAGTTCTGCAGGGGTAATTCGCTTCAATCTTCTTGGAGTTGCACCCTCCGTGTCTGTGTCGATAGTATTGGCAATAGACTGATAGGTCGGTAAGAAGTTGTTTTGGTGGCATCTTTTCCTGGCTTGCTGATGGCTGTTATCTGTGCAACTTTCCATAAGCGAGAGAAATACTTAGTTTCTAGCATGCAGTTAAATATATTTCGGATATATATTATAGCTATATCAGGCATTTCTTTTAGCATTTTCCCGCTTATCAGATCATATCCTGGCGCCTTTTTGTCTTTTAATTTTTTAATTTTGTTTTTGATTTCTGCTACTGATGTCTTTTTTGTTTTGGATTGCGGGATATTTATTACATTGTCAAGATGAGTGGTTTGATTGTGAATTTCGCTTGTAAGTATTTCAAGGAAATGTTTGGCCAGTGTGTTGGCTTTGTCTCTACTTGTTTTCGCCCATGTACCGGTTTGTGTTTTGATAGGAGGTTTGTGTATTATTGCACCAGTGAGTTTTTTCGTAGCCTTCCAAAGAGAGTAATTTGTTGATGTGGTCGTTCCCAAGTTCAGCATATGTTTTTCTAGTTCCTTTTCTCTGTTTTTCTGAAGTAAAATTTTTAATTCATTTGTTGCTTTGTTTAGGTTGCGTTTATCTTCCGGATTCCTAGTGATTTGCCATGTTTTCCGGAGCTTCCTTTTCCATTTAATTTTTCCCTTGATGAACGCTGGTGTAGTGTCCGTATTTGTTAACGTTAGCTTTGATGTTGAAGCTGTGATTCCTTCGATGACGCTATCATTAAAGTATGCGATTGCGGAATCGATTTAATTTTTAGTTTTTAATCGTATATCTATTTTTAGTTGTTTTTCCAATGCTAGATGAAAATTATTCCAGTCAGTTTTATTGTTATAGATGCCTGAGAAAAGTCTTGTCTCTATTGATCCTAGTAATGTCATTAGGATTGGGGAGTGGTCTGAGGATAATTCTAACCATGATTTAATAGTTAGCTGTTTATGAAGAATATTTTTTGTGTCTGTTGGCCAATATGTTGGTTCACCAGTGCTAATGAATCGACCATTACTATATCGTATAGCTTTAAGTAACTCGCGTCCTTTTGCGTTTGTCAACCTTGATCCCCATAAAACATTTTTAGCGTTATAGTCACCTCCGGCGATTCCCCAGTTTTTTTAAATAGTCTAGAATCTAGATATTGTTCTTTTGTGTTGTTATATTTTGGTGGACAATAGACAGCAGATACTACGATTTGTCCTTTCGAGTCTTTTAGTGCTATTGTGGTTGCTTGAAGGTTTTCTTTTTTATATGCGTCAAGTTCAATGTAATTCATATTTTTTTTTTATAATGATCGCCGTTCCACCGTGAGATTTGTTGTCAGGATGATTTGTGTAATGGATGTCAAAGTTAGGGAATTTAACATATGTTTTGTGTGTAGCATGTGTTTCCGAGATTAACATCACATCTATTGAATTATTTATTAGGAAAGTCTTTAGTTCTAGTTCATGGCGCGACAGTCCATTTGCATTCCATATTGCCAAATTTATTTTATTTACTGCGTTCATCTATGTTCATCATACTGGTAATTTGATTTATTAGTTGTTTCATCATTGTTTTTAATTCGGATAGATCATCATTGTTTGATATTATTTCACCGATCGCACACGCAAAGCAGTAAGCAGGCAGAGTGCAAACCAATCTCTGCAACAACAACAACACTACAGCGACCGAAGGCAGAGCACGGATGACAACGAGAGCGCACCACACATACGCGAGCCGATCGTAAACACAAAGCAGTAAGCAGGCAGAGTGCAAACCAATCTCTGCAACAACAACAACACTACAGCGACCGAAGGCAGAGCACGGATGACAAGGAGAGCGCACCACACATACGCGAGCCGATCGTAAACACAAAACAGTAAGCACGCAGAGTGCAAACCAATCTCTGCAACAACAACAACACTACAGCGACCGAAGGTGGAGCACGGATGACAACGAGAGCGCACCACACATACGCGAGCCGATCATAAACACAAAGAAGTAGAAACCAATATTTTAACAACAACAACAGTACAGCGACCGAAGGCGGAACACGGATGACAACGAGAGCGCACCGATCGTAAACACAGAGCCGTAAGCAAGCGGAGTGTGAACCAACATATTAACTACAACAACAGCAAAGCGACAACTAACAGCAGCGATCAGGCCACACTACTGCAAGCAACAACTTTGATGGACAACTAGGGGAATTACAACAAGGTGGTCAACCAGCAGAAGTTGAAGGTGGCCTAAGGACAACTGGACCACAACAACAACGATCCCATGGCAAGCTTTCGCTATATAAGCGGAGTGAACCAAACAATGAGTCTCTTTTATCCAGCATCGCTCCGTAAGTACACAACGCACCAAGCTCCTAGAGACGCACCAAGCTTCGTAGTTAGTTACTTTGACTATTGACATACGTAAAAACAGACAGAGCCAGGAGTTTATGGTTTTGACCGACTCTCCCTGGGACACATACGCAAAACAGACAGAGCCAGGAGTTTATGGTTTTGACCGACTCTCCCTGGGACACATACGCAACGCAGACAGAGCCAGGAGTTTATGGTTTTGACCGACTCTCCCTGGGACACATACGCAACGCAGACAGAGCCAGGAGTTTATGGTTTTGACCGACTCTCCCTGGGACACATACGCAAAACAGACAGAGCCAGGAGTTTATGGTTTTGACCGACTCTCCCTGGGACACATACGCAACGCAGACAGAGCCAGGAGTTTATGGTTTTGACCGACTCTCCCTGGGACACATACGCAACGCAGACAGAGCCAGGAGTTTATGGTTTTGACCGACTCTCCCTGGGACACTAGTACAAACCACGGACACTACCACGAGCACACAGAGTAGGGTAATAATTAAAAATAATTATATAATAAGTTTAAAAATTTTATAAATAAATAAAACACTTATTAAAACTAACATTATTGGAATAAATTTCTGTAAGCGACCCTGGAACCCGCTGAGTTTTTACCCCAGCGAAAACGAGTCGTTACAACACACTGTTACGATCTCTGATCTACTGCATTCGACTTTGAACAGTCTTGTCGCTTTTATAGTTTTCGAATGGTTGAAGTAGAAAATTCCACGCTGTTCTCGTATTTTCTAGAGGTTTCTATCCACTTCGACAGAAGTCGAGAATATTCTTTTTGATATTACCGACAGACGGTTCTTGAATAAGCTTTTATTCGAATAGTTCGCATCTTGACTCACAGGGGGCACTCATTCCCTAACTCAGATGGGATCCTGAAAGTATGCAATCACATTCACTGTGCTATCACGTTTCAATAATAAAACCTCAAAATGAGAATCACACGGAATTTACCGACAGTGAAGGAATGCCAATAGCATATCCCGTAAGGAGCACAAAAATGGATCACCAACAGAATCAGCATCTGAAGGAAAGAGCTCAGAAGTGACTGTCAATAGTGCAGATAGAGATAGTTCAAATCTCATTCCCCACGTTGAAGTACCATTGAATTTGTTCCGGGACCAAATCAAACTCAAAATAGGTAAATGACTTGAAATTTTAGAAGAACTTCATCTAGGATACACACGCCACTATGTTGCTTTGGAAACCCCAAATAACCAAATATTAACCGAAGCTCTATTTAAAGGGCTAAGTCCAATTGTGATCAATGAGATAAAAATCCCTGAAACAAATTTGGGACTATTGCAAGAAGTCTACCTGGAGAATTTCAGTAAATATAAGATTCGCATCACCCAACGCATCGTTGAAGACGTATAAGGAGAGGATCGTGTGTTCCAGATTATAGAACAGGAACATAAAATAGCTCTTAGGAATGCGAATGAGACTAAAGAACAGATCTGTTAATTTCCGCGCATGACTAAAGATATACGAGTATATAGACGAGGAAACTCGTACGACCATAGAAGAAAGGTGTAGGAGAGTTTTCTTCTCGAAAACTTAGACGAGGGGTTCATAAGACGTGAGCTTCAAAGATTTCTCATATTCTTTTTTTTATAGTTTTTAGTCTAAAATTTTGTAGACTAGTGTATTTAATTAATATTTTTCGTTTGGTGTGTATTTCAGTTACATTCTTAATTTTAATATCCAAATTTCCAATATTCATTCAGTTACTTTAATTTATTTTTTAATTACAATTTTTTATATTTGCTGCGAGAGCTAAAATTTTTACACAGTCACATCACATTCTTGTCACCAACTGCTCTCTTTACTCGTCACGAACCTTCTATATAAAAAATAGCAACAAAAACTTTCAGTCACTTTACTTAAAGCAAACATGTAAAAAAAAAGTATTTAAATCTTCTTCGCGAAGAAAAGTAACAACAAATTGTAAGGCAAATGAAACAATAACAAAACAGCAGCCAGGAAGCCGTTAGTGCTGTTGCTAATGCAAGCATATAAGATGGTGATGAGACTGCAGTGCTGACCAGAGTGGGGATTTTGGAATTAAATGGGGATAAATGCGAATACCCATAAAAATGTTGTTTGGGTATAAAAACTCCCAAACATTCACCCGCCCAAACACCCTCAGTTTTTAATATGCAAGTTGATTTATGATTGTATAACATCTGATGATGTGACTTCATTTATTGGTAAGCGACATAATTTTGCTATTGGACGTTTGATGTATTTTCCGTTGCGGTAGAGCGTAACAACTCGAACCAAACCATCATGGCCCGGATGCAATTCTTCTACTTTTGCGAGAGGCCATTGACCAGGAAACTTTTTTTCATGGAGTAAAAGTACTACATCACCAACTTTAATGTTGTCGATGATTTTATTCCATTTGGGGCGTGATTGTAGTCGACACATGTACTCCTTTTGCCATCTTACCCAAAAGTGTTGTTTGAGATGTTCAATTTGTTTCCAACGGTGAAGTCGATCGATGTTTGCATCAATTAACTCTTCATCTGGGACGCAAACTGTTGGTTCCCCAATCAAAAAGTGCGCAGGTATGAGCGCGTTGTGATCTTGGGGATCAGTTGACAGTGGACAAAGAGGCCTAGAGTTAAGTATGCATTCAATTTGCGCGAGAAGCGTACTTAGTTATTCATACGTGAGGAGGCGATCTTTAATTATTCGGCGTAAATGATGTTGTGTATATTTTACCCCTGTTTCCCATAGTCCACCAAAATGAGGCGAAGCAGGAGTGATGAAGTGCCAATTCGTACCTTGATTGGCCAGTGTTTCAGCGAGATGCTCAGGAAGAGAAAGTTTATTTTGCTGGTAGATGACTTGTAGTTTTTTATTCGCGCCAACAAAATTTGTACCACAGTCAGAGTACATCATCATCATCATAATTGGCGTACAACCATTTCTGGTCATTGCCGCGTTATCAGCCTTCGCCAGTCGTCTCTGCTTCGCGCACGCTGACGCCAATTGGAAACACCAAGTGCAGCCAGGTCCTCCTAAACCTGGCCCTTCCAACGTAGTGGTGGTCTCCCCCTCCTGCGTCCGCCACCCGGCGGCATCGATTCAAATACTTTTTTCGCCGGAGCACTTTCATCCATTCGCACAACATGTCCCAGCCAGCGCAGCCGCTGTGTTTTAATGCGCTGAACTATATCAATGTCGGCGTACAGCTCATACAGCTCGTTGTTCCATCTGATTCGATACTCTCCGCAGACGCATATAGGACCATAGATCCTTCGAAGAATTTTTCTCTCGAACGCCCCCAAAGCACGCTCATCGTTGTTTGTCATCGTCCAGGTTTCGGCACCATAAAGCAGGACGGGAAGGATGAGGGCTTTGTAGAGCGTAATTTTTGTTCGTCGAGAGAGGGCTCTGCTTCTCAATTGCCTACTGAGCCCAAAGTAACACCTGTTGGCAAGAGTGATTCTTCGCTTGATCTCCTTGCTGACATCATTCGTGGTGTTGATGCTGGTTCCCAGATAAACGAAATCCTTCACAACTTCAAAGTTGTAGTCGCCAACAGTGACGTGGTGTCCAAGACGTTGAGACTCTTTGTGTGTTGACACCAAGTACTTCGTTTTGTCCTCGTTCACCGCTAAACCCACTCGCCTCGCTTCTCTCTCCAAGCCGGAAAATGCAGCACTCACGGCGCGGCTGTTATGGCCAATGATGTCAATATCATCAGCATACGCCAGTAACATGACACTCTTGTGGAAGATAGTGCCTGTGCGATTTAGACATGCTGCACGTACGATTTTTTCCAACATTAGATTGAAGAAAACACACGATAAGGAGTCACCTTGTCTGAATCCTCGCTCAGTAACAAACGGCTCGGACAAGTCATTACCGATTTTAACTGAGCCAGTGGTGGTGCTTAGCGTCATTTTGCACAGCCGAATTAGCTTAGCAGGGACGCCAAATTCAGACATAGCGGCGTATAGTTGACTCCTTACGGTGCTGTCGAACGCGGCTTTGAAATCGACGAAAAGGTGGTATATGTCAATCTGCTTCTCTAGGGTTTTCTCCAGGATTTGGCGTAGTGTGAACATTTGGTCAATGGTGCCTTTACCAGGTCTGAAGCCACACTGATAAGGCCCAATCAGTTCATTGGCGATGGGCTTCAGCCTTTCACAGAGTACGCTCGACAGGACCTTATATGCGATGTTCAGAAGGCTAATCCCGCGGTAGTTGGCACAGATTGCCGGATCACCCTTCTTGTGGATTGGGCAGAGCACACTTAAGTTCCAGTTGCTAGGCATGCATTCCTCCGACCATATTCTGCAGATGAGCTGGTGCATGCGTTTCGTGAGCTCATCGCCGCCAGCCTTGAATAGCTCCGCTGGTATACCATCAGCTCCGGCGGCTTTGTTGTTTTTGAGCCGCCTAATAACTAGCAAGACTTCGTCATAGTCGGGGGGCGCTACTTCATGTTCGTCGTCAGCAACTGTGGGGTCGGGTTCATCTTCATTGCTATCATTAGCGCTGTCGCCATTCAGCAGCTTCGAGAAGTGTTCCCTCCATAACGTGAGTAAGCTCTGGACATCCGTCACTAAATTCCCGTTTTCGTCTTTCCAGGAATTGGAATTGGCTCCGGTCTTAAAACCTTCCGTTTGGCGCCTCACACGTTCGTAGAATTTTCGAGCCATATTCCTTCTGCCAAACATCTCGATTTCCTCGCATTCTCTCTTTTCGGCTTCTCGTTTCTTGCGCCTAAAAAGACGCTTCTCTTCCCTTCTCTTCTCTCGATATCGCTCCTTAGCAGCTCGCGTTGCAGCCGATCGCAGGATGAGTTGGTATGCTGCGTCTTTCTCTGCAGCTGCTTTGCGACACTCTTCGTCATACCAGCTGTTTTTCTTCGGGCGGTGATAGCCAATCACCTCTTCAGCGGCCGTGAGCATGGAGTGGGATATAAGCGACCACTGCGCGCAAATATCGAGATCAGGGGGAGAATCCATCAGCATATTCGAGAGCCGAGAAGCAAATGCGGTAGCTGTCTGTAGCGATTGTAGCTTTCCGACGTCAAGCTTCCTCTGCGAATTAGAGCGAACGTTTTTTGCCGCACTGAGGCGAGTGAGAACCTTAGCTACAACAAGGTAGTGGTCCGAGTCAATGTTGGCACCTCGAATTGGACGTACGTCTAACACGCTGGATGCATGCCTGCCGTCGATCACAACGTGATCAATTTGGTTCCTGGTTTTATGATCAGGGGACAGCCAGGTGGCTTTATGAATATCGGGATGCTGGAATCTAGTACTACTAACTACCATGTTCCGCGCTGCGGCGAAGTCGATCAGCCTCAAACCGTTTTCTGATGACTGCTCGTGGAGGCTGAACTTACCGACGGTTGGTTCAAAAATGCCCTCTTTGCCCACCTTGGCGTTGAAGTCACCTAGCACAATTTTTACATCGTGGCGGGGGCATCGATCGAAGGTTTTTTCTAATTGATCGTAGAAGGCATCCTTGGTGTTTTCGTCTTTCTCATCCGTCGGAGCATGTGCGCAGATTAGGCTGATGTTAAAGTATTTTGCCTTAAAGTGGAGTGTGGCAAGCCTGTCGTCGATTGGGGTAAATCCCAGAACTTTATCTCGCAGTCGTTTGCTTACCAAAAAAGCTACACCGAGTTTGCGCTTCGTCGCATGGCAGCTGTAGTAGATGTCAAATGTAGCTTTTTTTGAGCGTCCATGTCCCGTTCATCGCATCTCCTGGAGTGCGGTGACTTCAGCTTTATATTTTTCGAGGACGTCAACTAGCTGGATAGAGGCACCTTCCCTATTAAGGGTCCGGACATTCCAGGTGCATATCCTTAAATCGTGTTCCTTATAACGTTTGCGGGGGTTGTCGTCAACAGTTGTGGAGTATTTCATCCGAGGCTTCAATCTTATATTCGCTGGAGTAGTTTTTTTTATGTGGCGGGTTCCAAGCCCAGCGCACAACCCTAAGCTAGGGATTTTTGTTTGGTAGTGGTAACCCACTTCGGGGGTATGGGCGCTGCCGTTGGTACCTATAGTACTCCTCCGCCACCGTTCCTACATGCGAGACCCCACCTGGCCTCGCACACTTTGATGAATCCTTAAACCGAATATGTCAGAGTGGCCTCACCAAAGCTCCCTCTCTCGTTGGCCCTGACCAAGGATCCCACATGGGTTGGTTACCACATCTTCACCTAGGTTGCTCAGGTTACCAGGGTGCACCACGTGGAGGTGAGAGTAGGAAGATTTAAGAGACATGAGCCGTTAGTAGCAGTAGCCTAACGTGAACCTGCCCCCCTTGGCAACCCTTCAGTCAGAGTACAAGCCGGTACAAATTCCACGACGAGCAATAAAACGGCGGTAGGCTGCCAGAAATGCATCTACAGTAAGGCTGGTAACGGCTTCCAAATGTATTGCCTTGGTGCACATACATATAAAGAGACAAATATATCCCTTAGAGGTAGATGCTGTTCTCAAAGATGATGTTTTAATGTTGATGGGACCGGCATAGTCTAGTCCACTATGCTTGAAGGCACGCGTTGGTTGAAGGCGTACTGCTGGCAGGTTACCCATTAACTGCTGACAAGTTTGAGTTTTGTACTGGAAGCACACGATGCAATTTCGCTGGACTTGTTTTGCTAAGTCACGAGCAGAGACTATCCAATAATGTCGTGAAACATAAGACTGCATTAACAAAAGACTACCATGACAACTCTTTTTATGTGCTTCTGAAAATATAAGAATGGAAATAGGATTCTTTTTAGTTAAAAGTATAGGATGCTTCATGTGGAATGGAATCTCAGCCTGAGATATGGGACCACCAACTCTTAAAATATCCAATTCATCTAAAAATGGTGATAACTTTAGAATTCGGCTGTTATTAGGAAGAGGTTTATTTAGCGTACTTCCTCACGAAATGTTATAGCTTGTGTAAGTCGAATTAAATGATTCCTTGCTCTTGTAAGCTCCCATGTTTTTAAAAAGCTTAAATTTATTTCTAACTTTTTTATTTTGCTTTTTAAGTTGTCGAAATAACGAAGAATGTGTGCCATCACACGCTTTAATGTAGTCAAGCTGGAGTATTTCGATATAAAATTTAGAAACTCTGTTGTTGTTTCTACATTAGCTGAGTGAACTGCAATACTGTTGTTGTAAATTTTTTCTTCTGTAGTAGCGTTGACCGGTGATTTATCGATAACAATATTTGTAGGGGAAGTAGGCCAGTTATTCAAATTTGATTTTAGCCAATGTGGACCATTCCACCATAGTAAATGTTTACTGAGTTCTTCAGGAAGTATACCGCGAGAAGCGCAATCTGCTGGGTTATCAGTTGATGAAACATATCTCCATTCGGTGACGTCGGAAATTTTATGAATTTGTGCCACCCTATTTGCTACGTAGTCTACCAACCGTCTGTGATAATTTTTGAGCCACGCAAGAACGATGGTGCTATCCGTCCAGTACACGATTCGCCCAATATTGAAGTCGTTGTTTAATTTAATTTTAGCAACCAATTTTGCTAAAAGTGTAGCAGCACATAATTCCAGCCTGGGAATTGTTTCATTTTTTAAAGGTGCAACCTTTGTTTTTGCCTGTAATAAATTTGTAATTGCCTCACCAGATTCGGTTATAATTCGTGCGTATACCACAGTAGCGTAGGCAGTTTGTGATGCATCACTAAGTCCGTGAAGGTCAATTGTTGATTTTGTAGATATGTATCCTAGCCATCGAGGAATTTCGATTTTTTCAAGCCACTTCAGAGTTGATCGAAAGTTTACCCATTCAGATTGGATTTCCTGTGGTAGTGTATCATCCCAATCGTGTTTTAATTTCCACAGCTGCTGGAACATAATTTTTGCTTTGATAGTTGTGGGAGATAACCATCCTAGGGGATCAAATAATTTTGCTGCATCTGAAAGCAAAGTACGTTTAGTGACAGTATTAGAAAAAGTAAAATTTATTGTAAAACAAAACGAATCATTCGTAATGTCCCAATAAAGACCAAGAGCTTTCGCCATGTTTGGTTGGTTTAGTGTAAATAGGTCTTTCTTTTCACGATCTTCTTCTGGAATATGATTAAGTAATCGTGAAGAGTTGGCATTCCATTTCCGAAGGTGAAATCCACCAGATTTCAAAAGTGAGCAAAGTTGTTGCTGTAATTGTAGAGCATCCTCAAAATTATCCGCTCCTGAGATGACGTCATCAACACATGTGCCTGAGCGGAGTATTTTACTAGCTTGCGGAAAATTTTGCTCTTCATCTGCTGCGAGTTGTTGTAAGACTCTGATTGCCAAATATGGAGCTGATGTTGTACCATATGTCCCTGTAAGTAAACTATAAATGTTAATTTTGTTTGACGCCTCATCTCTCCAAAGTATACATTGTAAAGGCTGATGTTCTTTACAGACATTTATTTGTCTGAACATTTTCTCTAAATCAGCTGTGAAAGCAATTCGATATCTCCTCCATCGAGATATAATTGTAGACAAATCATTTTGTAGTGCAGGACCAGCTGATAGCTCTTCATTTATAAAAGTCTGAGGAGGTCTATGATTTCGGCCATCAAAAACAACACGCAATTTTGTTGTTGTGCTACTTTCTCTGAGCACACCGTGATGGGGATAGAAATATGCATTTTTTGGTATGGCATGAGGGTACTCACCAAGTTTTACCATATGGTTAAGAGTTTCATACTCTGTCATAAATTTCTTGTATTCCTCAGCAAATTTTGGCTTATTTTTTAAAGTGATTTCCAGCTGTTTTAACCATTTTAGTGCATTGTAGTCCATGTGGGAAAAAGAAGGAGGGGGTTTACCTTGTAGTAAACTTTTAAACGGTAAATGGACCGTATAGCGTCCTGTATCATCTCTACTGTGAGTTTCCTTAAACAATTTTTCACATAACAATTCTTCAGGTGTGAATTGTTTTTCATCGAAAAATTCCTCCTGTTCCCAAAACAGCCGTAATTGGTCTCCTAATGAACACAGATTAGCAGAAATTATTGTAGCAGGCAAATTTAATCTCGGAACACCAGAAACCATGTATCCAAAATAAGTTTCCTGCAAAAATAGTCCATTTTCCAGTTCTTTCATTCCAGATAGTAATAGGTCACCATATACGTAATTTCCGAGAAGGAGATCAATTTTTTCTGCTAACAAGAAATTTTTGTCTGCAAGATAAATTTCTGGTAACCCTGAAACCATTTTCAAATTTAATTTGGGGGGAACATATGACGAAACTGAAGGTACAACAAGTGCATTGATTGTCAATTCAAATTGTTGTTTGTACGTGGAGTAGAGATCTATTTTTACCGATTTTTTGACCGTTACAGATTTATTTCCTCCAATGCCACAAACATCGACATGCGTTTTTAGTGTAGGTATAGATAACAGCTGAGCTAGTTTCTCAGAAATAAAAGAAACTTGTGATCCCTGATCTAAAAGGGCTTTTACACTATAAAAAGAGTCATTTACTTTTATAATTACCTTTACTGTGGCAAGTAAGGCTGGATTTATAAAATTAGTACAAATTTTGCTATGAAGTGTACTTACAGATGTTGCAGTTGTAGGGGTAGATGTATTAGTTGGCGGAGCAAAAGTCTGGTTTGCTGTAGAATTAACTGTAAAATTAGCGGTAGAATTAGCTGTAGTTGCAGATATCGAAGAGTTGTTTCCGGAAAAGTATTCGTTGTATACTACCGTGTGATGTGGCTCATTACAAGTTTGGCATACTGATTTTAACTTTCAAGTAGCCTGTAGATGTCCAGATCGAAGGCAATTTCTGCACAACCGATGTTGATTAACGATGTTTTTCTTCTCTGCTGAAGATATCGTTGCAAATTTAAAACATTTGTATAATGGATGACGTTTATTGCAGCACGGGCAGTTTTCATCCAACATTGTAGAAGTAGCTGTGTGGGCTCGTATAGTTTTCGTTGGCTTACGACGATTCTCATAATTTTTATCTTTATTACTTTTGTATGGGTTGAAATGGCTTTCATCTTGAACGCATTCAAGAGCCCGAAAAGTTGTTTCTAAAAAGACAAGCATTTCTTTGATGGGTGGTATCGTTGTATTAGCTTTAAGGGACAGCTCCCACTACTTACGAGTTTGAACATCAAGCTTTTGTGACGTCATGTAGACTAAGATCGAATCCCATGTAGTGGTATCAATTTTAAGTGCTTTAAGTTGAGCTAAGCCACTTCTGGTGGTATCAAGTAACTGTTTTACTGATTGAACATTACCTGACAAAGGCGGGATTGAAAACAGGCGGTTAAGAATTTGATCGACAAGCTTCCTTTCGTTATGAAATCTCCTCTCGAGTGCTTCCCACGCAATATCGTAGCTAGAATCAGCAGTTGGATATTCGTTGACAATCGAAAGAGGTGTACCAGTGCACGAGCTTTGTAGATATAACAATTTTTGAATATTCGTAAGCGAGGGGCTGTGATGAACAAGCGATAAAAATATGTCTCGATAAGAAATCCACTCGAGATAATCTCCAGAAAATGTCGGCAGGTTAATTTTTGGCAGTCTGGCTCCAGCGATGAACGTTTCATTACGGCTGCTTGTGGCGAAAGTACTGGAACGGACGGTTGGAGTCTGTGGAGAATCAAATTCAAACATTAGATCAAGTAAAGTTGTTTTTAATAAAATATATGTATCATAACATGTATAATACACATCGGTACTTAGGTATGGCACATCCTTTTCAGCAATCGAGTTTTCCCGTACGTTGAACATAACTTGGTCATGGCCATCTTTGTACAAACGAAAGTTTTGTTCCAAATCCTCCAAAACGGTTTGTACATACCCCTCGCGGAATACCACCTATATTTCCTCCCTTTAAAGCACCCATCTTCCCTGCTAAGCTATAGACCGTTCCGCACAAGAACATATGTTATGCAAAGAGAACGAAATACGGTGATACACCGGTGGCTGCATGTACCGATGTGTATGTAAGCCCGAATGGCGTTTAGCACTGATTGATTTACTATCTCAGAACCATTATCTTGTGGAGAGTACAGAGCAGTCTTCACATGCTGTACTTTATAGGCTCCCATTGATTGGTTTTGGTTGGTTTTGGTGGTTGATCCAAGCCCGTCCTCACATGGATCACAATTGCCGCCTTAGTGCCATTTTGATACCACAACCTCTCCTAACGCCGGAGAAAACGATGGGTTGTTCACTAAATCCACTTTGTGGAGTTTAGGTATTTTAAAAGATCTTTCGGTTTTACAGCCGAGAGATCGGATAAACTCGCTAGGAAATAGTTTCCTAGTGTTCTATTTCTTGCGGCCGCTAGAGCTGGGCATTTGCAAAGAAAATGGATTAATATTTCCTTCTCTTCTTAGTTTCCACAACTTCTACAATGGATATGTACGGTCTCTGCAATTTCTCTGCATGAGTACCCACGAGCCAATGACCCGTAAAGGCCGCTGTGAGGCGGCTGGTGTATCTACGGTCACTGTTTATAAGATCCCTAGATCTCGCTGTGTTGAAGACTGGTCAGGTCGCCCGGGATGTATTGTATGTTGTAAGTGTCCTCCACCAATTGCCCGCTAAGGTAAGACAGTGCATGCAGATGCCCCTCTTAATAGCACCCATGGAAACAGGTACTAGTTCCACATGGGTTGGATCGAGAGAGGCTCCTCTGCGCGCCAATTCATCAGCCTTCTCATTTCCATCTATATTCCTGTTTCCGGGGACCCAGATGATTGTGATTTCGGCATGGTGACCTAGCGCCCCAAGTTCCTCCCTGGACTGTCTGACCAGTCTGAAGTTGATGGTGTTTGATTGTAGGGCTTTTATTGCTGTCCACAAAAATAGCAACCATGCTCCTCTGCCCTTCTCTAATGTGGTGGGTGATCTCTCGACATGCCTCTCTGATTGTACTTCCGCCTAAAAAGCTGTAGCTGAATGGGGTAGGTGTGTACAGTAGTTGATGTGAGCGTGCGGGGAAAAGACCCCGCCCCCATGCCCAGGTCCATTTTTGACCTGT
The DNA here is from genome assembly GCA_920105625.2 of Clusia tigrina. Classification (NCBI taxonomy): domain Eukaryota; kingdom Metazoa; phylum Arthropoda; class Insecta; order Diptera; family Clusiidae; genus Clusia; species Clusia tigrina. The sequence goes on along the minus strand of OV050032.1, from coordinate 49,737,636 downwards.
CCGTATAAATGGGTATATCGTACTCCATTTGGCGTTTTCTTCTCGACCACTCTTTTCTTGAGGGAAATCTAGCCTTGAAGTCCTTTTTGAAGTCAAGTTGTGGTACTATGTAATCTGTTGTTATTTTTGATAATTCCCTCGGCACTGTGTATAGCATCTTACCATGACCGTACGTTCGCTCAGACCAGCATTGTTGCAGGCTACGATCTTAATGTACAGGTCGATACAGAGGATGTGTAGCATTACTTTGAGTGCCTCCGCTGTACATGTTCTCAGGCTCCTGGCTGCTCTTTGAACTCTACTAAGTCTCTGAACGTCATAACCCTTATCTAGAGCTGGCCACCAGACTATTGAACCGTAAGTTAGTATTGGACGCACGATTGTTTCGTACATCCAGTGAGTGAAATGGGGGCGTAGTCCCCATTTTTTCCCAAACATTTTTTCCCAAATATAGATACAACGATCTACATTAGAATTAACAAACCCAATTTTTTTCAATACTTGCTCAAACACCTCAAACCAACATCTAGCTGCCTGTTTAAGTCCATAAATGGATTTATTTAATTTGCAAACTTTATCACTTCCATGTGGTAATCCTTGAGGAACCATCATATAGATTTCCTCCTTCAATGTTCCATTCAAGAATGCAGTTTTAACATCCATATGGTGAACTTTTAAATCATATTGGTTTGAAATTGACAAAATGAATCGAAAACTAAAAATTCTTGCTACTGGTGCAAATGTTTCATCATAGTCGATTAAATATTCCTGTGTGAAACCACGCGCCACAAGCCTTGCTTTGTATAGGGTTTTTGAATAAGAGCGCTACAAAAGTTTTTTTAAATAAAATAAAACCGGTTTTAGATATCAATGAAATTCTTTATTCCTGTGAAAGTACGTTCGATGCCATTATGTATGGAACTCGATTTCTTTTGCATGGCCACCACGGGCACGCTTGCAGAAGTCCAGACGCTGAACCCAATTTTCAACGGTTTTCAAGCATAAATCGGCCGATACTGCTGCAATTTCACGTTCGATATTCGTACGAAGTTCATCAATCGTCGCTGGCTTGTTGGCATAGACCATAGACTTAACGTAGCCCCACAGGAAATATTCTAACGGCGTCAAATCGCACAACCGAGGCGACCAATCGACTGGGCCATTTCGTGAGATAACACGTTCACCAAACTTGGTTTGCAGTAAATTGATTGTGGCATTCGCTGTGTGGCTTTTGGCGCCGTCCTGTTGGAAACACATGTCCTCCAAGTCCATATTATCCAATTGGGGCCAAAAATATTCGGTTATCATTGAACGGTAGCGATTCGCGTTCACAGTAATGTGCCGGTCTTGATCATCACGGAAGAAGTACGGCCCAATGACGCCGCCGGCCCATAAACCGCACCAAACCGTAATTTTTTCGGGATGCAATGGTGACTCATGGAGTACGTGTGGATTGCTGTCTAACCAATAACGCATATTTTACTTATTGACGAAGCCATTCAGCCAGAAATGAGCCTCATCATAAATTGGACGTAGCGCTCTTAAAGTTGAGGCAACTGACTCCGAATTTCGGTAATAAATTTTAATAATTTCGACTCATTGTTGGCTCGTATATCTTTGCATGATGAAATGGCAAACCTTACTGAAGAGAAATGTCAAAAGAGCGGGAAAAAATATGGCGTCGTTTGCTGTCACTATCGATTTACTTTTGTAGCGTTTGTTTTGAAAAACCCTTTATTTAACTGGGTTGCCATATTCATCATTCTTTATTGTAAAAACTCATTTACAATCAACAATATTTTTATTTTCAGGTTTTTGTACAATAGACCAAGTTTTATTAAGCAAATGAGAATCTAATTCTTCTTTAATTGCTTTTTCCCAATATAATCTATTACTCATATTTTTGACTTCATCAAATGTACAGGGAATACTACTCAAGAAATTATGCGCATTCATTATGCAACTATTTAAAAATCTATAAGATCTTTGTGGTCTATCCCTTAACCGTTCACTTCGTCTGACTTCATTTTCATCTTCATATAACTCTGAATATGGCAATTGAGCTGTGACTCTTTCATTAGGCTGTCCATCTAATATTAAAATATTAGATATTTCTTCAGTACTATCATTCGGGAAATCAGACTGTTCAATTTCCGTATTCTCATTCTGGAAATTAGATTGTACTCATTCGGGAAATTAATCTGATCTTTTTCCGTACTATCCTTCAGGAAATGATCCACCTGTTCCATATCTTCATTTTGGAACCCTGAGTCTTTCATTTGTACTTTATCTGTAGTTACAGTCCTAGAGCTTATCATATTGGTTTCATCAACAATAACATCTCTTGCTACCATAAATATTCGGGATTCCACATCCCACAATTTAAAACCATTTGCTTCGTACCCAACTAAAATACCTTTTAATGATTTTTCATCAAATTTTCTTTTCCTTATTTTATTATGTACATATACAGTCGAACCAAATACTTTAAATATTTTAAATTAGGTTTTCTATTATTTTAAATTAGGTTTTCTATTATATATTTCAAAAGGAGTTTTCTTATTGCCTTCTAAGGCTTTACTTGGAGTTCTATTTACCAAATAGGTTGCTTTCAATATAGGTTCACCCCAAAAACTCTTGTCTAGCTTTGCGCCATTAACCATAGCACGAGCTTTTTCAGTTAATGTTCTAATCATACGTTCAGACACACCATTTAATTGTGGAGTATGTGGAACTGTCAAATGATAGGTGATGCCTTTTTCAACACAATATTCGCGCATTTCATTTGATAAATACTCTCTACCATTATCAATATAAAAATTCACAACCTTTAGGTTGAAATGAGCTTCGCTTTTAGCAATAAAATCTTTGAAGATTGCAAAAACATCAGACTTGTAGGATATCAAATAAGTAACACAATAATGTGTATACTGATCAACAAAAATTACATAATAGTTTTTACCATCAATAGAGGAAGGTGTTATTGGACCACAAACATCTGAATGGATTACGAATAAAGGTCTTTGAATATAATTTTTATCCTTAAATTTGGGAGTCTAGCCTGCTTGCCGTTTATACAAGCTACACATAAATCACTATTCAATTGAACATTCTTTAAAAGGTTAATATCTTCAAACATATAATTTCGTTTTATTTCTGAAAACTTACCCTTGCTAATATGACCCAATCTTTCATGCCACAATTGATATTCTTTATTTTCTTTCATATTTATTGAAGATGCCCTATGGCATAATTTAAATTCAACAATTGGTATATTTTGCATACACATACCTTCAATAATTACTTCACCATTCTTTGAGACTTTTACACCTCCTGAGTTAAATTCGATGGTCATGCCACTTACTTGCATTTTTCGTACCGAAAGTAAGTTATGCGGAATGTCTTTGCAGAACAAAACGTCTTCCAGGGTAATCATGTCTTTAAAATTGCTTCGGAGTCTCATGATGCCTTTAGCAGTGGCATAAATATACTCCCCACGTTTTGCAACGGCAATCTCGATCGGCGATTCCAAGTCGATATAATCAGCAAGTAGGTTTTTATCGTTGATCATATGATCCGATGCTCCAGAGTCCAAAATAAAAGATACGTCACCTACTTTTGGAAAATTAATCCCTTGTCTCATCATAAAAGCAAAACCTCTATCTGGCTGCACTGCTGCTACTTGGGCTTGCTTCGTTTTTTCATTGTTTTGGTCACTTGATAATTTTTTAAAAACAAAGCAGTCTTTTTTAAAATGTCCCTTTTTACCACAGTGGTGGCATTTTAAATTAGATTTATAACTGTTTTTAAAAGGTTTGTACTTGCTTTTATATTTGTAATTATTTGTCTTAACTTTATTTCGTTTTGCACATTGTTGCACACAGCTTGCAATATTTTAGAACTTGTGTCTCTCCCGGCACTTTTTAATTTTATCTCATGATCAAGCAAACGATTTTTCACAAAAGCCACAGTTAAGTTATTTTCAGATAATGTTTCGATTGCGGTTATAACACCGTCGTAAGAGGATGGAAGTGTTAATAACAAGTGCGAGACTTTATCCATCTCTTCGATTTTTGCGGCCGACGCCGACAACTCAGTTATTAAATCATCAAAAATATTGAAATGATTAACAAGTGTACAACCACTCTTTAATTTTAATGATAATAATTGCTTTCGAGCAGAAAGCTGCGAGGCCAAACTCTTCCGCTCATAAATGGCGTCTAAGTTTGCAAAAATTTGCTTTGCAGTGCTTTGATCATTGGCAATACCGAGATACGAATCACTTAAAAACTCTATTATAACGCTTTTTGCACATCTTTCAGTTTTTTCCCACTGTTCAGTAATTTTGTCTGGTACTTCAGCGTCAATAACATTAAGAGCACGCGAAACTTCCAAATTGAATATTTTTCGCCATCAAACGGCTTAATGTTTCTTTTTACTTTATCCATTTTTTATTTTTTTATTTATTTTTTTTATTTTCTTTTCTTCCAGTATTTTTTTATAACAAACGCCGAACTTTAACCACTGCCGAACAAGAAGCCACACTAATAATGTTCATTCGTGACTGGGCCCATAACCTGTTGGAATATGGGGTCATCAAAGAAACAAACAGAAATAACTTTTATATTTTAATTTAATTCAATTTATTATTTGCTTCTTTTAAGCACAACTTGTCGCGGTGAATTTTCTAGAAGAAGTGAAAAAATAAAATACCAGAAATCAACTCATTAGAAGCGTGTGTACACAGCAAAATCAAAAGAGCAGTTATTTCTACAAACAATTTAGACATTAGCTGTCTCTCTTAAACTTCTTCAGTTGCAATAAAGATCAATGTTGCTTTTGCTTTGCACACGAATTTCATAACGCTTCCTGCAAGAATGTTTAGAGTGACCGCTTATTACAAACAAAATTAGAGTGACCATAAATCGTGTGCATTCAACACAAGTAAATGAAATGTATTGATTGGTTCTTCCTAATTCTTAATTGTTTACATGTTATGTACTTTTAACATGCCTGCTCATCATAAGTTCGCAGCGGCACCAACTGTTGATTCTGTATCGACAGTTATTTCGAGTGCATTACCCGTATGCAATTTGACGCCCTTGCACTTGAAAGAGTACAAGCGCGCCGCACCAGGCAATGAACTGCTTTGGTGGTCGCTCAAGGGCAACACGCTACGGCTTGCATACTCGCGCTCAAGTTACGCGCATGCATGCATACATACATACATACACTACAATATTCTTAACAGGTAAAATAAATAAATAAATACATACAATTAGGATACATCTAAATACGATACCACTTACCTTACCTTATAATATTCCTCCTAGATGGGGCAGATTTCTTTTCCTGCTTTTCATTTTCTTCATTAACTTATTATTTTTTTAAATTTTTACTTTAAATGGTAATTGCAATGGTTTTTTTTTTAAATTAATTTGCTTGAAAGCCAATCCAAAATCCATCTTTTTATTTGCTTTAAACTCTACGACCTAACCACATTAAACTATTCCTGACGAATTCTACTGATTTACTCATTTTCTTCTGTTTTGTTTTGTGACCCCGCATTTCCTCTACTTCTGCCTTATTTATTCTTTCTGAAGCTTCTTTAACTTCCCACTATCCAGCCTTTCATCTTCTTTCTTAGTTTAACCCACTCAGCAGCAGCCATAGCAACCAATAGCTGTACTCAGTAGGTCAAAGTCCTTACTGCTGTCCGCCATTGACCCCCAAACGTATTCATTACCTTCGCTCCATTTTACTCACGCACTCACCCATGCACCATGATTCAACCTCCGATACAGTTCTTAACCGAAAGCTCCGGTTCATGTATCGACTATGATATCAACACAAAACTGTTTATCATTCCAGTGGGGTCAATCTTTCGACCAAACCTCCGGATAGGTATATAAAGGAGACACTGCCGACCGCAACAAATTTTCACCTTTGTTTTATATTGCTAAATGAAACTGCTGATGCTTATAGCTACACAGAATATATGCATGTCTATCTTTATATAACGTTTCGTTCAAACATCTCCTTTTCAATTTCCTTTTTAATTCCTGACAATTTTAAAAACTTCTAATTTAAAAAAAAAACACTATACTATAAATTATTCTCGACAATTTTTAATTTTTTGTGTATTAGTGCCATCAACGTTTAAATTTTTCCAATTATTTTTTAGATACAAGAATGATAGAATAGAAGATTACGCCATGCGCAGCTCCGCTATTCCTCTCTCGACAAAAACTCAGCACAACTGATTGGCTGTGACGTCATAAGGCGCTTTAAAATATTTTTTGATATGAAATATGCATGTGCAAAGGCAATAGTTTTTGAATTAAAAGGGTTTTAATTATTTTTAATAATATATAACTTAACAAATGCACTTGCAAGTAAACGAGTACAAATTATTGAAAAACTCGTTCGATAATAAGTACTTAAGCAGCGGATTAAGCGGATTTTCATGTACCAAGAAGGAAAAAGTGAATTTGTGTAGTGTGTGATTTAATAAATATACATATATTAATCTTATATAAATATGCATATATTTAATAAATATTCATATATTAGTATTTCATTTCCCATAATTATTTCATTTTATATTCCCATTATCGCACCAAAACAGTAAATAATAACTTTCACGGCACAAATTTAACCAACAAATTATTGAATAGAACAAAACTTTTAATGCCAAACCAATTGAAATATATTATTTCACATTTATTTATATAAATATTATCATAAAATACGATAAATATTAAAATATTTAATATTAAACACAAATTATCACAGTTCTCACACAAAAATATATGCATTTTGGCTGTTCTCTCATTTCGTGTGCTCCTTATGACGACTTGCGCAAAGAGAGAAAATTTTTGTACCAGCATTGGAGCAATCTTCTATTTTGTCATTCTTGTTTTAAATATACATTTGCCGCCTCTCACTTACTGACTGATCCTGTTTGGTGTCTGTTTGCCTCTTAAATATCTCCTCAAATTTACCCGCAACTCTACCTCTAGAGGTCACTCTCCTACTTCCGCTCCCCCTATCACATATTCAATCTCTCACATACTATCCTTGTTTGTCCCACTCAGCAGCAGCCATAGCAACAGCTGAACTGAGTAAGCCAACAACCTACTTACCGCCCGCAATTGACCCATATTCATACTTCCCACCTTCATTCGTCTAATCAAATTTATTGACTTCCCCCATTTACTCACATGCACATACCCGCTCATTCACTCAATCCACTGTTCCGATTGGCAGTTTCACCCCAAATGCTCTGGTTTGTGTACCGGCTACTATATCGGTACAAAAACTTCCTATCATTCCAGTGCTGGTCAATCCTCCGACTAGAGTGCTGGAAAGGTGAAAAAAAAAAAAAAAAAAAAAAAGGAGCCACCGCTGACAGTTTATGATATAAATACATATGTGCATATATTTTTTTGTTGATACACAGAATTAAAACATTAATAAAAACCTAATTAAACAGCAATTAAAACATTGCCTTTCAACTGGACCACCGGCTTAACAACAAAAGCGGTGCTACTGAAAGCGGCTGAAAAACAAATGTAAAAAAATCAAAGATCCCATAGACAACCACAACAAAATAAAGGAAAAAATATAAAAAATGTTCGTTGATTTTCAAAAAAATTTCAATGCAGCCAGTTTATTAACTGAAAGTGAACTCTCTGCGTCGCGAACAGGAAATTGCAAATGAGCCCGCGACGCGAACACAGTTCAGAGCAGATAATGCAGCCAGCTCATGCGACGCGAACAGACCTATTATAAATTATTTTGACCTCACAAAATATGTCAGAAAGTGCAGATAGTTCATACCAGAGACCATAGAGACGGGACACTTAAACGTCAAATTTTCTGACGTTTAAAAAAAACTGTTTTTGTTTATCATTAGTTGCCTGTATGGATAGGTTTGTTTATCATTGGTTAGCCAGAATTCTGACGAAAATAAGCCACACTACACAGTTTTGCACATGTGTGAGAGTGCGCAAAACAAGTAATTTCTCTGTATACTCTGGGTCATATGACCGTATATACCATAGGGCCGTAACTTAAACGTCCAATTTTTAACCGTATGAAAAAAAACATATACACTATATGTAAGTTCACCTCGAAAAAACGGGTGCCATTACGAAATTATAGTAGGAAAAGAAAAAAAGGAACAATCAGAATAAAAGAGTTTATCACTTTATAGTATTTTTTATTAGTAAAACGGAATAAAAATATAATACAGAATAATAATAATTTTTTATTTTTTTTTTTTATTTCATATATTTATTTATTGTATCTTCTAATCTTAGACTAACAATAAGTAAGCATATCTTACAGACTAAATAATTAATATTAATACACCTTGCCAATGCTTAGTGCTTTTTAGTAATCACAATGTTATATGTTAGTTACTGTAATAAATGTTATATTAGATTTTGTACATGATTAAGGTGTCGATGTTAGTTGTGCTGGTGATTTCGTACGTTTTAGGCGACTTGGAACCCTATTACATGCTAGTATCCTAGCTAGATGATTTGGGTGCTCTTTGATTTTTTGCGCATATTTTAAGCTGGCGTCAAAGATTTCCTTTTTTACGAGCGGAATGTTCAGATCTTTGTGAATGTTTGTATTCTTTATAAACCAAGGAGCCCCAGTAATGGTTCTTAGAATTTTGGACTGCGCTCTTTGAATCAGTTCTATGTTAGAGTTGCTTGCGCCGCCCCACAACTGGCTACCGTAAGTCCAAATTGGTTTTATGATGGCTTTGTACAGCAGTGTTTTATATTCTAGGCTCAACCTGGAATTTTTGTGTATGAGCCAGTATAGGCTATTTGCTTTCAAAGTCATTTGTTTTTTTTTTTGCTTCGATGTGGCGCTTCCATGTCAAACGTGAGTCAAGATGAATTCCTAGGTACTTCACCTCCTTTGCTTGAGGAATAGGAACGTTGTTGAGTTTTATCGCTGGACATGTACCTTTTTTTATAGTAAATGCGTACTTTTCGATTCATTAAAATTTATTCGCCAGTCAGCCAACCAATTTGTTACTGGGACCAGATGATCTTCTAAGTCACGGGATGCGATTTTGGGACACGGATGAATGCTAAGGATAGCTGTATCGTCTGCGAAAGTTGCTGTTGTTAAATATTTGTTGGTAGGCAGATCTGAGGTAAATAGTAGATACAACACCGGACCTAGCACGCTTCCTTGTGGTACTCCAGCTTTGATGTCAAAGCATTTAGAGTAAGCATTATTGTACCTTACCTTGAACTTTCTGCCCCTCAGATACGATTCCAATATGTCGTGTACTTTTGTGGGCAACAGTTTTTTAATTTTGTAAATAAGCCCCTCGTGCCAGACCTTGTCAAATGCCTGCGCCACGTCTAAAAAGATGGCTGAACAATATTGTTTATTGTCGAATGCGTTTTTTATCTCGTTCACTATTCGATGAACCTGCTCTATTGTACTATGGTGTTTGTGGAAGCCAAATTGCTGAGTGGGAATAGTGCGTTTTTCGCGGCATTAGTTTTGCAAGAAAAAGCCTTTCTAGGAGTTTTGATGATGGCGATTGGGAGGGGTCTTTTCCTGGTTTCGGGATCATTGTGATTACTGAGACTTTCCAGGCATTAGGAAAGTATCCTAAGCGCAACAAGCCATTAAATAGTGAAGTAAGTAAGATGATGGCCATTTGGGGTAACTCCTTTATCATTTTTCCAGTAATGAGGTCGTGTCCTGGAGCTTTGTTAAGAGCAAGGTTACTAATCGCAATACTTACTTCTTTTGTTTTTAATTTAATAGGCGAGCATGTTGTATCTGGCGAGGGAGTTAATATTAGGTTATTGGTATTGCGAGGTGGGTTGGGGGTAAAAACATCTCTTAAGTGTTCGGCGAAAACAGCCGACTTTTCATCACCGCTTCTGGCCCAGTTTCCGTTTTTTGTACGAATCGGTGGAATTCCGCGTGTAGGAGCTTTCATTTCTCTGACAGCTTTCCACAGAGAGTAACTGGTGACGTCAGTCGGAGAAAGGTTTTGGATATATTGGTCCAGGCAGCGATCTGATTCTAGACGCAAGGCTTTTCTCAAATTTTCACTGGCAATAGATAACTTCCGTTTTAGGAAAGGGGACCTGGATTTTTGCCATTCGCGACGCGTCGTCCTTTTTTCAGTAAGGAGAATATCGATTTGGGTTGAGGTTTGTGGGCGCCGGATGCTGTTGCAGTTGTTGTTACGCTTGTCCGCAGAGTGGCGCACAGCTAATCTTAGGGTCGAGGTAAATTGTTCCAGAAATGTTTCAATGTCCTCATTAGTTTTGAGACGTGGGTTTAAGCTGAGATGACTACTGATGTATTTTCTGTATTTCAGCCAGTTAGTTTTAGTGGGTGTGAATTCGTAGGTAGGGCGTAACTTTTTGTTCAGATGTATTATAATGGGAGAGTGATCTGAAGAGAGACCGTTAAGGTGTTCTACTTTGAGTTGCTCTCGTTTTAGGTTTCTAGCAACTCCAAAATCAATAAGGTCAGGTATCTTGCGTGGGTCTGTCGGCCAGTACGATGGTTGTCCTGAAGAGATAATATCAATCTTGGTGCCAGAAAGCATGAAGTTATATAATTGTTTTCCTTTTGGTGTTGTTAGCCGTGAGCCCCAGTAAGTGTGTTTGGCATTGTAGTCGCCAGCAGCTAGAAAAATTGTTCCAAGTGTGGAGAAGAAGTCTGAGATCTGGTTACTTGTTATTTTAAATCTAGGTGGGCAGTACACAGCGGATATTGTTAAGTTATCCTCCCATCCGTCCAGACAAACTGATGGTGCTTGTAGGTACTCCTTGTTTTATTCTTCCATAACGAAGTGTTTTATTCTTTGTTTGATTAGGATTCCAGTGCCACCATGGGCTTTACCAGCGAGATGCTTTGTATCATAGAATTTATATCCCGGTATGTAAAAATTGTGTTTATCGGTTAGATGGGTTTCGGATATAAGAAGTATGTCGATTTCATTAGTGAGTAAAAATTTGTTGATTTCTAACTTGTGCTGGCTTACACCGTTTGCATTCCATTGACAGATCTTAAGTACGTTCATTTCGGAGATAGCAGAAGCTGCATGAGCTGGTTTTGGTTTCTCATCATTTCTTGAATCATTGTTTGTATGGAGGTCATGAACTGCGTCATACATTGTGTGAGCGTTACTATCATTCCTTCAAAATTATGCAGATTTGAACAGGCCCGGACTGCTGATCCATCCCTAACTTAAGTACCCCTGCATACGTCGTCCCTGTGTCGGGGTATGGAATTGACTTCTGTGGTTGTGCAATGGGCGGTATATTTGGACTAGGTTGAGTGCGCTTATTCTTTAACTGAGGGTCATTGTTCTTAATTTCCTGGTATACAGGACAACCTCTGTAGTTGGCAGTATGGTTACCACCACAATTACTGCACTTTCTAGCAGCTCTATCAGTTTTAGTCTTCGTACATTCTGATGTGGGGTGTAAATCACCACAGGCAACACATACACTACGAAGAGTGCAATAGGACCTTGTGTGCCCAAATTCTTGGCAATTAGAACATTGAACTGGGCCGTTTCGTTTGAGCGGCTCCTCCACTGTAATTCTACGATGCATAAGATAGCGGAGATTATAAATACCATGCACTTCTCCTTTTTAAAACTTTTGGGTTTCAGGCTCCAATTCTACGCGAAACAATGGCTGAGGGATTCTGATTCTGATTTATTATATTTAAAATAGAGCGGGCAGCGAACCCTGCTTCATGTAGTGCTTCTTTGACTTCAGCAGGGGGAATATCTGATTCAAGTCCCTTTATGACAATGGTAAGGCCTTTGCTACTTTTAAGCTGATAGATGTAGTAGCTTTTTTTATCATTGTCGAAGTTCTTTATAACCACTCTGTAGTTGCTCTCACTATGTATTTGGATTTTTGTTTCTTGGATATTTCCTTTAACAAGAGGGGTGACATGGAAATTTTTAGGACCAATGAGCTCGGTAAGCTTTGCAACTAATTTACTGGAGTTACGTTCTCGTAGGTAAATGGGAGGTGGTTTGAATATAATATTAGGTGCGTCTGCCTCCTCAGCACTTTGGAGTAGTGCGAAGCGATTATTACTAGGATTAGGCTCTCGCTAGTTTTGCTGATTTTTGCGATGTTAGTTTTGATTGCACTTGATTTTGGGCTTCGCTTGCGCTTGTTCATAAGGATATACCTATCTAAACCAGTTTTTGATGTTCCACTTTTCCCTGCTTGGTTGCTTGACAAATTTTTGGTTGAGTGGTTTGCATTGATGGTTTGTGTGAGTGAATTTTCAGTGCGCTCAGCCACTGTTGGCGAATTTGTTCTAGCACGATCGGACGAGGGAGAGAGAGACGTGGGTGGAACCTGTTTGCACTCTTTAGTTATGGCCGCCGTTGGGCTGGGTGTTGAACATTGAGCGCTCCAAGAGGGCGCATAGGCAGAGAGTACCAGAGACACTTTTGCACATTGGTTCTGGTTTGAGTGCGAACTGTGTGTACTTGCATTGTTAAGTGCAGTCGTAATTGAACGCTGTGGAGTTGCAGTCGCATGAGGGCCGCTGCCCGGCTGCTCGCCGTTGTGGGACATGCTACCTCCACTCGCTTGTCTCTGTTTTGCAAGCAAATGTGTTGAGCGAACCACATTCGTCGTCAAACCGCTATCGACAGGCATGCCGAGAACATCCGACCTTGCATTGGGGAGAGAAGGTAACATACTGTACTCACTCAGTTGCGCGATTACCGGACGCTGCTGGGAAAGCGACTGAGGAAGATCAGGTGTTGGTGCAAGTGCAGGCACACTATGAGAGCGCATGCGCTGAACAGGAGAGCGCACTGGGTGAGTGGGAGAGCGCAATACGCTCATCCACTGACCGCTATAGTTCCGCTTCTTTATTAGAAGCTAACACAAATTCAAATTTTAAGTTTAAAAACTGATATTTGATATTTCGCACAAACTTCTTTTGCCAATTTCACTCACTGACTTTTATTATGCGTCTATTTCGCTAGGCTTAAAACTCGAAACATTAAATTATTTCACTTTAAATCACATTATAATTGAGGAGCAACCGAAAAACACATCCGAACTCTCTTGCTATAACTATTGCTCAAATATTATTCATTCCTATAATAATATGTTACCTCACCACTAGAATGATGCAGTGTGGTGGCCACGGCTAGCTCACCGCAATAGTCGTGGTCCTTAACCCGCCACACTGCATCGGGTGGGACAACACTACAAAAAAACTTCAACTCACCATGCTTTCTAACATCCTCCTCTACGACGACAAGCGAGCCCGCCCCATATTGTCCGCCTTAGCGTAACATTTTTTTACATTAAATTCAACACAATAAACATCCTACTGGTACTTAAATAAATAACATATATATATATACGCGTATACTTAATAATACCTATGTATACTCGCGTATACTTAACAAATATATACTTAACAAATATGTACTTATCTCTAGGGGCGGGCGGCAGCCTCCTTTTCCGCCTATGCTCGAATGGGGTGGGCCGGAACAATAAGTTATCCCTCTTATGGGATGTGCCGGAAACACGCGGTTATGGATCTAGTCAGCACACTCAATAATCAAGGTAAACTTTCTAACGCCAAATCTTTAAACTAAACTAACACTTTAAATTGATTCCAAATTTTAACGTTTATTTTCGACACATGTACATTGTAATTGCATTCAAAAAAATATTTTTTCCATTGCTATCTTTCACACGTTAAATATACCCGAATCAATCACAGGACCACGGACGAGACGAGAGACTCTCCATACAAAATCCGACACGAAAAATCTTAATTTTCTCGGTCCAAAAAAAAATCCTCCACAGTAAAACACAAAATTAAAACGCGCGCAGCAACCAAAAATTTTCGACACAACTTCCTCAACACTTAACACTCTATCTCCCCGTTTTTTCTCTACCACTGCCTTATATGATTTTTTTTTCTCTCTCCTGAAACCGTATCTTTTTCATTTCCTCGGCCTCTTCCGCTATTCCATCAGTGACCGCTCCAGCGGTCGAGGCGGTCAGTCACCTTTTTTTAAAATTTCTACTATTCTGAGGCAGCGCCATCTGTACCTCAGAATCTGGTAGGTTTCAGCCTGGCCGCATTCACCAGCAAAGCGGACAAGTGCAAGGAACAAAAGAAGGAGAGAAACAAAACAAACATACAGACGGTAGACGCCAAAACACCGATCGCAACAAATAAGAAAATTAGTTTTCCCGGAAAACCCGCACCCAAAATCAATAATAATAAACAAAATAACATAATTATATAAACTATCAAATCTATTTAGATGCAAACTAGTATTTAAAATAATACTGAATACATTCTTAAATGTAGGCATGCTTTCGCAGAAGGATTATATATATATATATATATATATATATATATATATATATATATATTTGGGTTACGCTCGGGTGTAGCGTATCCAATAATATAAGAGAACGAATGGAGATTAAATTCTTATTTTAATTTATTAAATTTAAAATATACTATGATGTATTTGTTGTATCGTATACATAATATAAAATTCGTTTCTGCAAATTTCTAGGAATTTTGTTAAGTCCAGCATTTAATATAAACTTTAATTTCACAAAACGCTCTATAAAACTCCACACTAGCTTCAGCACAGAAAATGAGAACGTGCGCACGGCTCCGGCGCCGCGAACGGAAGAGAACGAATCGAAAAGCCGGAAACACGAAGTGTGTTGCTCCGCAGCCAACACAGGCTAGTTCCGGTTTACCCATAAACACGCTGTGCGACAGCGACAGCGTGTTAATAGGTGGCGCGTGGAACTAACGCCTGCTTGCGTCGGCGTACCCGACAACTAGGTGGGGGTAGTGGTGTCGCCACAGGTATTCCTCCCCCAGTGATCGGCGCAGGAGGCGCGGAGAACGATACCCGTTTCGTCGGTCGACTCCCCGGCTGTGATGAAGGTTGGTCCCCTGAGCGGGGCGGTGGTTGACTCCTCAGATGACTCCTTGGATGGATCGCTGGCGGTTCATTTGTCGCTGACGATGACGACGGTTGCGGCGATGGCGATCGGGATGGCGATGATGATCGGGATGGCGCTGATGATCGGGATGGCGCTGATGATCGGGATGCCTGCAGCGATGGCGACGATGTTGAGTCACTCATTTCGAGGTGGGCCGGCTTAAAGCAGTCCGTAGATATGGCTTTCTCGACGCCGTTCAAGTCGATGATGAAGCTCTTGTCGTTGACCCGCCGAATTACCTTATGGGGGCCCGTATATGGCGGCTCGAGTGGCCTCCGGATTTTGTCCAGCTTGCAGAATACGTGCTTTTGTGTTCTTTAAAGACGAACGGCTTCTGTCTCGAGTGGTTGGATGCTGGTACTGGCTTGATCGCTTTTACCAGCTTGCGCAACTGCTCGATGAAAACCGGTTGGGCGGTAGGGTCGTTTTGTTGTCCGAAGAATTCCCCCGGCAAGCGTAGTTGGGTGCCGAAGAGCATCTCGGCTGGAGTTGCTTTGAGGTCCTCTTTGTACGCCGTCCGCATCCCCAATAGCACTGTTGGCAAGGCGTCTGGCCATGGTGTGTCTGGACTGCACATCAAGGCCGCTTTTAGTGTGCGGTGTAGTCTCTCCACCATGCCGTTTGATTGTGGGTGGTAAGGCGTTGTGTGAACATGGTTAGCACCCGTCATTTTCGCGAGAGCCGTGAATAGCTCCCCCTCGAATTGACCCCCCTGGTCGGAGGTGATGGTGAGTGGCGTGCCGAAAGTGCAGACCCAACTGTGGAAGAACGCTCGTGCGACGGTCACAGCTCGAATGTCCGGGAGTGGGACAGCCACCGGCCATCGGGAAAAGCGGTCGATGATGGTCAGGCAGTGCGACAGTCCTCTCACCAGCGGTAGCTTGATCAGGTCAACATGAACGTGGCAGAACCTGTCATCTGTCTCCCCGAAGCTTTGCAACTCGGCGCGGTTGTGGCGATGGACCTTCGCGCGTTGGCATGGTTGGCATTCACGGGCCCAGCGGAGCGCGTCCTTGCGCATGCTTGGCCAGAAGTATTTGGCCACCAGATGTTTCGCCGTTGCTCGACCACTCGGGTGGGATGATCCGTGTACGATGCCAAACGCCGTTCGACGCAGGTTGGATGGCAAATAGGGCCGTGTCGCCCCATCGGTAACCAGACAGTAGATCTCGCTGTTGTTGAAAGCGAGACGATCCAGTTGGATACGCGGATTCTCCAGCAGGTGAGGCAGCTCTACGTCAGAGTCTTGCTCCAGGCTGATAGTGGCTTCGTCGAGGATGGAAGGCATCGAGACGGTACAGGTTCGCGAAAGTGCGTCTGCCACAACGTTTTCTCCCCCGGGAACGTACACAAATCGTGTGTTGAACTGGAGGATGTAGCCCAGGTGTCGGCTCTGCCTCGGCGTTGCCTTGTCCGAGCGTTGTTGTGCGGCGTAGGCGAGCGGCTGGTGGTCCGTGTGGATTGTGAAGGCGTGTGCCTCCAGGATCCTCCTGAAGTGCCTGACTGCTGCATACACCGCGAGCAACTCCCTGTCGTAGGCGCTGTAGCGAGTTTCTGGGGGACTGAGCTTCCTAGAGAAGAACCCCAGAGGCTTCCAGGTCCCATCGGGTTGCTCTTGGTTGAGTGCCGCTCCGATGGCGGTGCTCGATGCGTCGGTGTAGAGAGCGATTGGCGCGGTAGGCGAGAGGAAGGCTGAATCTGCAGCTGCTGCGATACTCGCCTTGCACTGCTGAAATGCCTGCTCCGTTTGCGTCGTCCAGCTAATCGCCGCCTTCTTCTTCGTTAGGTTTCTCAGAAGCTCGTTGAGCGGGGCCTGTAGTTCCGCGGCGTGCGGTATACACCTGCGGTAGTAATTAACCATACCCAGGAAACGTCTCAGCTGGGTAGAGTCTGTCGGGCTTGGAAAGGCGTCGATCGCCTCGATCTTTGGGCGCGGGGGCCTGAACCCCTCTTTCGAGACTCGATACCCAGCGAATGTAACTTCCTGGGCACCGAGTTGGCATTTGTCCAAGTTGATGCGTAGGTTCGCCGCTCTCAGCGTCTCCAACAATTGGCTCAAATGATGCAGGTGCTCGTCATGCGTCTCGGATGCGATGAGCAGGTCGTCTACGTAGCCCTTCACGAAGGGGAGTTTCCTCAGTAGGTGATTAATTACCCGCTGAAGCGTCTGCGCGGAGTTACGCAGGCCTAATGGCATACCCACGAACTCGAAGAGGCCGAAAGGTGTTGTGACTGCCGTCTTCGGGATGTCAGCTTTGGCAACCGGGATTTGGTAGAAGGCTTTCTGCAGATCGATTACAGAGAATACGTTTCCCCGGCTCTCCTGGATCAGGTCCTCGATGATCGGTAGAGGATATCGGTCTGGCAAGGTACACGCGTTGAGGCGGCGGTAGTCGCCAGTGGCTCGCCAGCTTCCATTCGGCTTTGGTACCATGTGTAGCGGACTGGCCCATGGGCTCGATGATGGGCGTACCACCCCCTTGTCGAGGAGGTCGGCGAACTCTTCTTTGGCAGCAGCGAGTCGTTCACCGACGAGTCTACGGGGGCGCTCGAAAACGGGAGGGCCCTCCGTGACGATGAAATGTTGTACCGGCAAGTCTGGTACAGTGGCCATGACCCCTGCTGGTGAAGCGAGTTGCAGGAAGCGCTGGACGAGCTCTCTATACCGGTCGCCATGTGGTCCCACAGGTGCATCAATGCGAGCCACTGTGGAGATGCCGTAGATTCGAGCCGGGTCCATGCGGCCCGTTGCCGCGATGTTGGTAAGGGGGTCTACGATGCGTCGTCCCCTCAAGTCTACCAGGAGCCCATAGTATGCCAGGAAGTCCGCCCCGAGAATGGCAGTTTGCACATCGGCCACAGTGAACGCCCAAGTAAAGTCCCGACGCAGGGCGAGGTTCAGCTTCAGCGTGAGCTGCCCGTATGTGGCTATCGGCGACGAGTTGGCGGCGTACAGCGTGAGGCTGTTTCGCTGTAGTTTGCGGGCGACCGTTCCCCTCGGCAGTAAGGAGACCACTGAACCCGAGTCCACGAGAAAGCGAGTGGATGTCGTTCGATCCATTACGTGTAGGCGTTTTTCGGTTGGTGGTCGGCCGGCGTCGTTCGCCCAAGTCGGCGTCGGCAGCGCTAGTTTCCCGACGGCGTCGAGGCGGCGGCCACGGCGGCGGCAAAGATACACGGTGGTCGGCACTGCTGTGCTGTCGCCCCGTACTTCAGGTGGTACCAACATTGGCCAGGCGCTGTAGAGCGATCTCGATGCCGGCTGGGGCTGCGGGTTTCAGCGCGACCCCTATGAAGTGGGGGCGTTATTTTACGCAGCAGCTCCTGATTCTCCCGCGTTAGTGCCACGAGCTGTGCCACTGACTGGCGCAGTGCGGCAAGCTCTGCGTGCACGGAGTTACCCGTTGAATCGTGCGACGATCTGTTCGCGAGTGGAGAGCGGGATCTCGGAGACGAGAGTGAAGGTGACGTAGCTGCCACTGTAGGTCCGTTGTCGACCAGCTCGTCAGCTTTCTCTGCGAGCTCCTCCAGACTGGTGCCTTTCAGGATTTTGAGTAGCCGTCGCGTTGACGGCGGCATCAGGTCGAGCCACTTCACGCGGATGATGTCATCCGTGGCCCGGTCACCCGCTAGGGAGCGCATCTGTCGCAGGAGTTGGGACGGCTTCCTGTCCCCCAGCTCGAGTTGGGTGAGTAGTCTGTGGAGCTGTCGATCCGCCGAGTCGGTGAGGCGATTTAATATTGCCGTCTTCAGCACCTCATACTTGCCCACGGGCGGCACTGTGCGGAGTACATCCGCGACCTCGGAAATAGTCTCCGGGTCGAGCGCCGCAACTACTAGATTGTAGCGGCTGTTGTCGTTGCGCACATGGTGTATTTGGAACGCGGCCTCGATCTGGTAAAACCACAGATCGGGGTTACTCCTCCAGAAAGGTGGGAGCCGACAGCTGCTCACCGCCTCGATCGCGGGCGGCGACGAAAAGGAGGCGTGTCCCCCAGGTTCCCCTGCACGGTGTGGCGGCAGGTGGTGTGTCGGTATCAGCAATGGCGTGGGCATGGCCAGCTGTGCCTGCGCATGCACGTGCGGTGGTTGTGGCTGCTGGTGTGGTGCCGGCGGCGCCGGTCCTGAGGCTGTTGGCGAGTGGAGCATCTATGACGGTTTATACCCCTGTATGGGGCGCGTGTTTCGATCACGTCGGGGTCACCAATTTGGGTTTACGCTCGGGTGTAGCGTATCCAATAATATAAGAGAAAGAATGGAGATTAAATTCTTATTTTAATTTATTAAATTTAAAATATACTATGATGTATTTGTTGTATCGTATACATAATATAAAATTCGTTTCTGCAAATTTCTAGGAATTTTGTTAAGTCCAGCATTTAATATAAACTTTAATTTCACAAAACGCTCTATAAAACTCCACACTAGCTTCAGCACAGAAAATGAGAACGTGCGCACGGCTCCGGCGCCGCGAACGGAAGAGAACGAATCGAAAAGCCGGAAACACGAAGTGTGTTGCTCCGCAGCCAACACAGGCTAGTTCCGGTTTACCCATAAACACGCTGTGCGACAGCGACAGCGTGTTAATAGGTGGCGCGTGGAACTAACGCCTGCTTGCGTCGGCGTACCCGACAACTAGGTGGGGGTAGTGGTGTCGCCACAGGTATTCCTCCCCCAGTGATCGGCGCAGGAGGCGCGGAGAACGATACCCGTTTCGTCGGTCGACTCCCCGGCTGTGATGAAGGTTGGTCCCCTGAGCGGGGCGGTGGTTGACTCCTCAGATGACTCCTTGGATGGATCGCTGGCGGTTCATTTGTCGCTGACGATGACGACGGTTGCGGCGATGGCGATCGGGATGGCGATGATGATCGGGATGGCGCTGATGATCGGGATGGCGCTGATGATCGGGATGCCTGCAGCGACGGCGACGATGTTGAGTCACTCATTTCGAGGTGGGCCGGCTTAAAGCAGTCCGTAGATATGGCTTTCTCGACGCCGTTCAAGTCGATGATGAAGCTCTTGTCGTTGACCCGCCGAATTACCTTATGGGGGCCCGTATATGGCGGCTCGAGTGGCCTCCGGATTTTGTCCAGCTTGCAGAATACGTGCTCTTGTGTTCTTTAAAGACGAACGGCTTCTGTCTCGAGTGGTTGGATGCTGGTACTGGCTTGATCGCTTTTACCAGCTTGCGCAACTGCTCGATGAAAACCGGTTGGGCGGTAGGGTCGTTTTGTTGTCCGAAGAATTCCCCCGGCAAGCGTAGTTGGGTGCCGAAGAGCATCTCGGCTGGAGTTGCTTTGAGGTCCTCTTTGTACGCCGTCCGCATCCCCAATAGCACTGTTGGCAAGGCGTCTGGCCATGGTGTGTCTGGACTGCACATCAAGGCCGCTTTTAGTGTGCGGTGTAGTCTCTCCACCATGCCGTTTGATTGTGGGTGGTAAGGCGTTGTGTGAACATGGTTAGCACCCGTCATTTTCGCGAGAGCCGTGAATAGCTCCCCCTCGAATTGACCCCCCTGGTCGGAGGTGATGGTGAGTGGCGTGCCGAAAGTGCAGACCCAACTGTGGAAGAACGCTCGTGCGACGGTCACAGCTCGAATGTCCGGGAGTGGGACAGCCACCGGCCATCGGGAAAAGCGGTCGATGATGGTCAGGCAGTGCGACAGTCCTCTCACCAGCGGTAGCTTGATCAGGTCAACATGAACGTGGCAGAACCTGTCATCTGTCTCCCCGAAGCTTTGCAACTCGGCGCGGTTGTGGCGATGGACCTTCGCGCGTTGGCATGGTTGGCATTCACGGGCCCAGCGGAGCGCGTCCTTGCGCATGCTTGGCCAGAAGTATTTGGCCACCAGATGTTTCGCCGTTGCTCGACCACTCGGGTGGGATGATCCGTGTACGATGCCAAACGCCGTTCGACGCAGGTTGGATGGCAAATAGGGCCGTGTCGCCCCATCGGTAACCAGACAGTAGATCTCGCTGTTGTTGAAAGCGAGACGATCCAGTTGGATACGCGGATTCTCCAGCAGGTGAGGCAGCTCTACGTCAGAGTCTTGCTCCAGGCTGATAGTGGCTTCGTCGAGGATGGAAGGCATCGAGACGGTACAGGTTCGCGAAAGTGCGTCTGCCACAACGTTTTCTCCCCCGGGAACGTACACAAATCGTGTGTTGAACTGGAGGATGTAGTCCAGGTGTCGGCTCTGCCTCGGCGTTGCCTTGTCCGAGCGTTGTTGTGCGGCGTAGGCGAGCGGCTGGTGGTCCGTGTGGATTGTGAAGGCGTGTGCCTCCAGGATCCTCCTGAAGTGCCTGACTGCTGCATACACCGCGAGCAACTCCCTGTCGTAGGCGCTGTAGCGAGTTTCTGGGGGACTGAGCTTCCTAGAGAAGAACCCCAGAGGCTTCCAGGTCCCATCGGGTTGCTCTTGGTTGAGTGCCGCTCCGATGGCGGTGCTCGATGCGTCGGTGTAGAGAGCGATTGGCGCGGTAGGCGAGAGGAAGGCTGAATCTGCAGCTGCTGCGATACTCGCCTTGCACTGCTGAAATGCCTGCTCCGTTTGCGTCGTCCAGCTAATCGCCGCCTTCTTCTTCGTTAGGTTTCTCAGAAGCTCGTTGAGCGGGGCCTGTAGTTCCGCGGCGTGCGGTATACACCTGCGGTAGTAATTAACCATACCCAGGAAACGTCTCAGCTGGGTAGAGTCTGTCGGGCTTGGAAAGGCGTCGATCGCCTCGATCTTTGGGCGCGGGGGCCTGAACCCCTCTTTCGAGACTCGATACCCAGCGAATGTAACTTCCTGGGCACCGAGTTGGCATTTGTCCAAGTTGATGCGTAGGTTCGCCGCTCTCAGCGTCTCCAACAATTGGCTCAAATGATGCAGGTGCTCGTCATGCGTCTCGGATGCGATGAGCAGGTCGTCTACGTAGCCCTTCACGAAGGGGAGTTTCCTCAGTAGGTGATTAATTACCCGCTGAAGCATCTGCGCGGAGTTACGCAGGCCTAATGGCATACCCACGAACTCGAAGAGGCCGAAAGGTGTTGTGACTGCCGTCTTCGGGATGTCAGCTTTGGCAACCGGGATTTGGTAGAAGGCTTTCTGCAGATCGATTACAGAGAATACGTTTCCCCGGCTCTCCTGGATCAGGTCCTCGATGATCGGTAGAGGATATCGGTCTGGCAAGGTACACGCGTTGAGGCGGCGGTAGTCGCCAGTGGCTCGCCAGCTTCCATTCGGCTTTGGTACCATGTGTAGCGGACTGGCCCATGGGCTCGATGATGGGCGTACCACCCCCTTGTCGAGGAGGTCGGCGAACTCTTCTTTGGCAGCAGCGAGTCGTTCACCGACGAGTCTACGGGGGCGCTCGAAAACGGGAGGGCCCTCCGTGACGATGAAATGTTGTACCGGCAAGTCTGGTACAGTGGCCATGACCCCTGCTGGTGAAGCGAGTTGCAGGAAGCGCTGGACGAGCTCTCTATACCGGTCGCCATGTGGTCCCACAGGTGCATCAATGCGAGCCACTGTGGAGATGCCGTAGATTCGAGCCGAGTCCATGCGGCCCGTTGCCGCGATGTTGGTAAGGGGGTCTACGATGCGTCGTCCCCTCAAGTCTACCAGGAGCCCATAGTATGCCAGGAAGTCCGCCCCGAGAATGGCAGTTTGCACATCGGCCACAGTGAACGCCCAAGTAAAGTCCCGACGCAGGGCGAGGTTCAGCTTCAGCGTGAGCTGCCCGTATGTGGCTATCGGCGACGAGTTGGCGGCGTACAGCGTGAGGCTGTTTCGCTGTAGTTTGCGGGCGACCGTTCCCCTCGGCAGTAAGGAGACCACTGAACCCGAGTCCACGAGAAAGCGAGTGGATGTCGTTCGATCCATTACGTGTAGGCGTTTTTCGGTTGGTGGTCGGCCGGCGTCGTTCGCCCAAGTCGGCGTCGGCAGCGCTAGTTTCCCGACGGCGTCGAGGCGGCGGCCACGGCGGCGGCAAAGATACACGGTGGTCGGCACTGCTGTGCTGTCGCCCCGTACTTCAGGTGGTACCAACATTGGCCAGGCGCTGTAGAGCGATCTCGATGCCGGCTGGGGCTGCGGGTTTCAGCGCGACCCCTATGAAGTGGGGGCGTTATTTTACGCAGCAGCTCCTGATTCTCCCGCGTTAGTGCCACGAGCTGTGCCACTGACTGGCGCAGTGCGGCAAGCTCTGCGTGCACGGAGTTACCCGTTGAATCGTGCGACGATCTGTTCGCGAGTGGAGAGCGGGGTCTCGGAGACGAGAGTGAAGGTGACGTAGCTGCCACTGTAGGTCCGTTGTCGACCAGCTCGTCAGCTTTCTCTGCGAGCTCCTCCAGACTGGTGCCTTTCAGGATTTTGAGTAGCCGTCGCGTTGACGGCGGCATCAGGTCGAGCCACTTCACGCGGATGATGTCATCCGTGGCCCGGTCACCCGCTAGGGAGCGCATCTGTCGCAGGAGTTGGGACGGCTTCCTGTCCCCCAGCTCGAGTTGGGTGAGTAGTCTGTGGAGCTGTCGATCCGCCGAGTCGGTGAGGCGATTTAATATTGCCGTCTTCAGCACCTCATACTTGCCCACGGGCGGCACTGTGCGGAGTACATCCGCGACCTCGGAAATAGTCTCCGGGTCGAGCGCCGCAACTACTAGATTGTAGCGGCTGTTGTCGTTGCGCACATGGTGTATTTGGAACGCGGCCTCGATCTGGTAAAACCACAGATCGGGGTTACTCCTCCAGAAAGGTGGGAGCCGACAGCTGCTCACCGCCTCGATCGCGGGCGGCGACGAAAAGGAGGCGTGTCCCCCAGGTTCCCCTGCACGGTGTGGCGGCAGGTGGTGTGTCGGTATCAGCAATGGCGTGGGCATGGCCAGCTGTGCCTGCGCATGCACGTGCGGTGGTTGTGGCTGCTGGTGTGGTGCCGGCGGCGCCGGTCCTGAGGCTGTTGGCGAGTGGAGCATCTATGACGTTTTATACCCCTGTATGGGGCGCGTGTTTCGATCACGTCGGGGTCACCAATTTGGGTTTACGCTCGGGTGTAGCGTATCCAATAATATAAGAGAAAGAATGGAGATTAAATTCTTATTTTAATTTATTAAATTTAAAATATACTATGATGTATTTGTTGTATCGTATACATAATATAAAATTCGTTTCTGTAAATTTCTAGGAATTTTGTTAAGTCCAGCATTTAATATAAACTTTAATTTCACAAAACGCTCTATAACACTCCACACTAGCTTCAGCACAGAAAATGAGAACGTGCGCACGGCTCCGGCGCCGCGAACGGAAGAGAACGAATCGAAAACCCGGAAACACGAAGTGTGTTGCTCCGCAGCCAACACAGGCTAGTTCCGGTTTACCCATAAACACGCTGTGCGACAGCGACAGCGTGTTAATAGGTGGCGCGTGGAACTAACGCCTGCTTGCGTCGGCGTACCCGACAACTAGGTGGGGGTAGTGGTGTCGCCACATATATATATATATATATATATATATATATATATATATATATTTTTTTTTTTTTTTTCATTTACAAAATTCCGCAGAATTCATATATTTATATGCTGCTTTCTGCTTTGGTATTTCATAATTTGACTAATACATTGTAATTTGCCTAGAATATATTGTGTATTCATTAGATTTTTAGCTATGAATTGAAATTAAAATGCCCTCAAAAATAGTTGTTTCAAAACAAAAACAAATTATATAACATTTATTTAATTAAATATACGTACAGAATTGTGTTGCTTTTTTCTCTTATATTTATTACTAAACATTTAAAGTAAGTTAACCAACATAGTTTAATGATAATAGATAAATATTTTCTTTAATTTTTTGTACTTTTGTTGGCATTAAGTTCATTAAAAAGAATAAACAAGCCAAACAAATTATAAATTAATATAAGAATTAAATAATAGTTTTAATAAATTTATTTTAGCATATAGAGTTGTGTACTTAATATTAGTAATGATCAAAATTATTAATCAGAAATAGTATTCACTAAATTGAATTTGGTACTTTTTGGAATGAGAATAGTATTAAAGTATTAACGAACGACAACCCCAAATAGTGTTTTTTTTCCGAAACTCACCAGTTTATTTACATCCAGTGGGGAATGAAAAATTGGTTTGTTTACATCCAGTGGCGAAAAAATTGCCAGCAATACAAGTGTAGTCTGTGAATGGATAAGCAAGTTTCATTTCTCATATTCTCTGGTATATACGAGGCGTAACCAACTATCGCACACATATATGACCAACTATCGGACACATACATGACTATCGATAGAAATTATAAAAGTTATCGATAAATGTACTTTATACATGTTTCTTATGGGTGATGGGTGATCTAGCTCAATCTAGCTGACCGGGCTAGGTTCCAGTTTTTAAATAGGGAAGAGTGTGGTAGATACTGGATATCTTATATTTTTGTGAGTTGCATAATACAACATACTTGCTTAATCTTCAAATCAACTTGAAGTTACAACCAACTTAGTATTTTTTCAACAATGGACAACTTTTCGGAGAGATACGGTGTTGTAGTGTCTGACTATCTGAAGAAAGGGGTTATCCTCATTGTAGCTGATTTGCTTAGTCTAATAACAGTTTCGTCTTGCCTTGTAATTAAACTACCTCAAATCAACACTATCCGTAAAAATCACTCGTCCCAAGGTGAGTGTATTACATATGAAGCGCATATAAATTAATTAAAGTTTTCTCTGGTAGGAATCAGTGTATTGGGCCTATGTTTGGAGCTCTTCAGTTATACTGTTATGATGTCTTATAACTATAGCAGTGGCTATAAGTTTCTTTCCTATATGGAGTATCCTATTCTACTCGTTCAGGAATACGTGCTTATATATTTTGTTTTCCAATATCAAAATTTGTTAGGCACTAAAACGCAACTGGTCGCAGTAATTTATATTATCTTTGCAACACTGATTTACCTGAAACTATTTCCCATTATAATACTGACCTTTCTAGTGGTAAGCCTTAAAGTTTTATCATAAAAAAACTAGTTTATAACAATAACGCTCACTCAACAATCGATCTTCCCAGCTCTTCTAAACACAACTGAGAAAATAACTCGAACATTATACAGGTTCTGAAAAATCTTGTTTTCTACTATATTGTGATATGCCTTCATAAGTGAACATAAATCAAATCAACTTATTTGTTCACAATTAAAAATTTATAAGCATTTCAATGTTTAGTGGGTAAAAATATTACTGTTTGCAAAATGTGGAACATGTTCTCGGAGGGGGGCCCATGAAAATACCAAAAAGGACCGGAGTTTATTTAAAAAATGACACGTCGAACAATTTTACATTTTTGAGGAATTGTAATTACCTTTCAGTTAAATCATATAGTTGTTTGCATATAACGATTTAATTAAAATGATCAACTTGAATTAGGTAATACAAATATACAAAAACTTTTGCTGACTGTACTTGGAGTTTATTTATAATTTTATCTTTTAATTACAAATTCTACCGAAACTGAAGCATGTACATAAGAATAGTATAGGAAATACTAAAAATGTGATCACCTAATACAAAACAGCCAATGGTAGTACTGAATCACTAAACCTAAACTTATTTCCGTAATCAATATATAATTTGTTTTTGTAATGCTATTTGTTTCATTGAATTTCAGAGACGCTGCTATTCTTGTCGATCAATGAATTCATTACTCCAGCTACATTGTTTTATTTTGCTCATTTCCTTTTCTCTACGACACCTACATATGGATGTGTAGTTAGAAAAAATTAACATAAATTTTTCTAATTGAGCATTAATTAATTATGGTGCAGACCTTTAGGACCTATACAAAATTTGAGTTCCAAATTTTATGTGAATAAGTAGTTTCACGCTACTGAAGAAATGGGGTCGATCAAATATGGTCCACGCCTCCGTCCTATATAATCAAATCTGGGCATCTCAGTGCAAATTCCTAAAGATATGCTCCTAATGATGATATATGAATCAAATGTACATTATCATGGTTTAGCTCGCATGCACAAGTTAGGGTAAAGAGTATCTAGAAGTCGGTCTAACCTGACTTCGGCTTTCTTTACTGGTTTGATCATAAGTACACCTACTAATTCTGAGTAGTCACGCGGATTTCCGTTTATTCCGAGCCACAAGTTACAGCTTCTCAAACAAGAAAAATGTTGAAATCAATAAAGGAAAGTGGAAGATGTGGATTAGGTGGAATATACCATGGACATGCTGACGTCAGCATATCGGAACAAACAGGAACAATAACATAGTTCTCATTAATAGCTAACAAAAAAGAACATCCTTTATATAAACCGCTAATGTCGATTATGATAATGTTCTCTTTATCCTGATTGGATCTATGAAATATATCTGTTTCTATTGACGAGTTAAAAACTGTCTCTATGAGGCTAATGGTTTGTGTTGTGCACGTGGAGTAGTATAGGATTCCAAAATGTTCCTTTAAAGTGTCATCAGCTATATTGAACAACTTTTTTCGGAAATTTGTAGATATGAACTGATTTGTATTGATATGACAGACACACCATGTTAACTTCAACAATGAAGATTTTGTCTTCAGTGTAACATTGATTACGAATTCCGCTTTTACATACATAAGGAAGCAACTGCAAAGAGAACCGTAAGTCCCTTTCCGAGAAAATGGTTTCAAATTTTAGACCTTGAGCTAAGTAAAGACTGAACGATTTTCCAAAATTCCACCCAACGACTATCAGGAAATTGCATGTGAATATATGTACGTATAAGAGGGGCTTCATATACACTTATAGCGTGATTTTTTAAATATAACCTCTTTCTTCAGAGCTGGTCCCATATGTAAGTACATAGAAATGTACTTGGTATTTTAAGATGTATATTAATTTGTTGTTGAACTAAAGTTCCGAATACGCACTAGATGCCAGCTA
Organism: Clusia tigrina; assembly: GCA_920105625.2. NCBI lineage: Eukaryota > Metazoa > Arthropoda > Insecta > Diptera > Clusiidae > Clusia > Clusia tigrina. The sequence goes on along the minus strand of OV050032.1, from coordinate 49,709,676 downwards.
GCTTAATCATATGTAATTGGTAATTGTGGATTTTATTTAAAAGTTTAGATATTTGATTAAAAGGGATTAGTAGTATAGTATATATCGTGTCTTATATAATAATTCAGTCCAAGTAGTGAAAAATAATATTGTTACAATTAATATATAATAATAGGTGGGGTAGTGGTTCCTATTTGGTTTATTTATATATATATAATAGAGTTGCTCGATATATCAAAACCCCCACATACATTTAGATAAGTTGATAATATGTATACACAGTACTATACTATTGTAATAAAAAATTCAAATAACATTGAACATTCCAGCCTTTTTGCACCCCGATTGGAGCTACAAGCAAAATACTGCAACTGCTAGAAATATTGAGGACAAAGGATGCAAGTTCCGTCAGTCGCACAACTTGGGCTCTTTCAGCATTCACCAACATGAGTACGTATCCTTTGGATTTTTGCCATAGTTCATACGAGATTTTATTATATGTAAACAATAATTTTAGCCCGCATCTATACGGTGTATGTCCAATCGTACGATTGGATGCTGCTGTCAAATTTCTTCATATCGACTTTCCTCAGTTCATCTGTATTTCTGGCAGCGTGCATTTATAAAAAGAAAACCAAACGAGAATGAAGCGATTAAAATTAAATTATTAAAATACTTTTAAGAAATGTTTTGACAATTTTTTATTTTTTTGAAATCACAGCTGAAGTAATGGGCGGAAACGCAATACAAGGCCAATTCTATTTTCGTAAATATTTAAATGTTAAATGCGTTTTGTGTTAAATTAGTTTTGTGTATAATTTAAAAAACAAACAAACAATAATTTGCATCTCAAGATGCATTGTTTGACCTTCCCACTTACCGATTAAACTTAAGTGAGAACATTTTCATTAAAATAGCTGAATTTTAAACATCAAAGACAAATACCCTTTCGACATTTTATTGTTTTATATTTATTGTATGTAACGTAATTACCTCTGTAATTTCCGTTCATTAATAAAATTTGCGTCGTCTCGGAAAATTGATTAAAAATGTAAATAAATTTAGTTTTCTTCATAAAAAGCCACAGCGACAGCACCAAATATCACCATTGCTGTACCAACATATATGGAGACGATTTTCCAGTTTATTTTATTCTTCGATGCTTCCACTAAAAGTTTGCGTTCCTTATGCTTTCGCTTGCTGAATTTCTTTTCAAACTGCTCCACTTCTAACCGGTTTTTAGCTTCCTCCTGCAGCCGCATATTTTCAGCTTCTTGCTTTCGGATTTCTTCAATTTTGACGAGTGTTTTCGAACAGTTTTCATCGCATCCAATCGAGTTATGGCCTCCGCGGTACTTTTCGCAAGATACTTCTGATTTCATACGCTTGCACTTACAATATATGCGTACTTTTTTCCGACACAAATTCGGGTTAGGGCAATCCCCTGAGTGACATATAGCACTGCAACGATGGCCGCATGAAAACTGAAAATTGAACTTATGTTTGTTTACATTTCTTTTTTTTAAGTACATATAGTTACATTTTTCAAACAACGATTGCCGCAGCTTTTTAAGCGTTCCTGTCGGTCTAATCTTATTTCTTTGGTTTCACCAGTTTGGAAAAAATCGGAGCAATTGTAGACAACCTGAGTTAAGCCGCAGTGACATTTAGCTTTGATGTTTATGTGACAAGGATAACATGGTGGCAAATGGCAACCACGAGCACATGGATGTAGACATCCAGGAGGTCGCGGTATATTACAGTTTTCGTTACATTTACTGCATCCATCCTGTTCCTGAAGATAAAAGTTTAAAAAAGAAGAAACAAGTGCTATTGACTGATAGAGCTTATGTACCTCCAAGTCACAAATATCCGGAACAGAGTGGCAAGGTAATGCACACCTGTGATTGCCACAGCGCAATAGGCGATTACATTTTTGACCACAGGATGATGGGATTGAATTCCAACATGGCCGTTCCTCGACTTTATGACCACCAAGACACATAATAGATGTTTTCTGCTCACATTGTGGATGGGGAATTTTTTTAAATTCATACTATAAATATAATATTAATTTGAAAATATTTTATTGTAATCTTATTTGGGGCATTTTATGACTTTTTCATGTTGTTTCCAGACGCTTGTAGGAGCTGCATTGATACTTTTTAAAACCTTCACGGCGGCATGGCATTTAGCTTGGCATATATGCCCACATCCACTGTTATCATTTAGCAAGCCACATTTCTGGATACACTGTGGGCAGTCATTTTTATGACAATGATGTTGAGATGGATGGTGACATTTTGACGGAATCCTACGAAATTCGTTATAACATCATTGTCGTTTTAAGGACCCTCCGCATAAAAACATACACCCACGAACCCCAACACACAGTGAGAAAGTATTCTTTAACGCATTCACACACTTTTTTTTCGCATATTCTGTTCTCAATTTTCATTCTTGTCAAAGCCAGAATGAAATGAAGGATTCGGGGTGCTTCTGTTTTTATAGTAGAGAAGCCAAAAAGCCAACTATTAAGCAAACTAAAAATATATTTCCGCTCTGTGAAAATGTATTTTGGTTTACGTTAATCATTTGATGCTTTCAGCGTGTCAGATGTTGTACGAGTATTTAAAATTCAGACATTTAATGAATTTACCCAGCTACAAAAACTCAAGACATTATTGGAAATAAGAATTTAATGGTTTTTACTGAAAAGTCGCATATCTACTGCATTTGTTTTTATTCAGCAAATATAAAGAGATTTAAAAAGTTTTGTTAATTTTCCACTCACTTCCGTTTGCGCCATTCTCATACAATGAAGACTATAGTAAATGCCACAATAAGCAAAAGTAATTTTATAGTTTGTGTAAGTTTTTTTTATATGGTTATGTGACGGAACTCTATACATTCTTATAAGAATACGATCAATGAAGTATGAACTTATAATTAATGATTTGGTACTTCCTTTAATTCCTCTTGAGTATAATTGTTCAAATGAACTAATCCTTTATTGAACAACACAACTCTTGTCAGGCGCTCTACCTAAAAGATAATCAAGAAACATAGGAGCTCATGTCATTTGGTTTGTGACGACCAAGCACACTACAAATACAAATCTGTTTCTCTTAAATATTGATTTTTTTGGCCCTAATGTGCTCATAAATTAAATTAGAAAAAATCTTTTTTTTTTAGTGGGGTTCGGAATAGTTCATTTCATGCAACCTTAGCAACGATCACATAGGCAGGGAAATAATTGCTAGTTGCAGCTTTGGTGTTGTAATATTGAAATAGATTTAGTAACTCTCGCGGTGAAATGATCGTATTTACGTGAAAAGCACTATACAGTGTATGTCACAGTTAACTAGTCACGAATCTTAAATGCCATTCTGGAAGAGTGCTTGAATTAGTGCAACGCATTGAATGTATTTGTTATCGAAACAGTGTCATATCATCTGACAAATTTGTTAACCGACGTTAATTTCGTAACTGGTTAACTGCGGCGCAAATGTTCATATCCGATGATTGTGTTCGGTACATATGAATTCATTTTATTCTTATAATTAGAAGCGATACACACCGACAAGGCTCTAAGCACAAGATGCGAACGGTTCGTTCTTGGCCGCAAGGAACATTTTTCGATGTTTTGCCACAGCGGCACTTTAGCTGCGACTCACGATCACACGGATAGCAAGGACCTCCATGACAAATTGATTGACATTTATGCTTTTTGCACGATAGTGTTTTACCACAAACCTTGTCACACGGTGGACAGTGCCCGTCGCAACACTGAAAAATAATATTTGCATTATAAAATCTAAAATTATTCTATAAACATCCTTAAAAAATCCTTAATCACCTTCCTATTGCAGGTGTGTTTACCACAATCGCGAATTTGCTTGCATTTGGTATCGCAGGTAAAATCCTTGCAGCATGGTAGCTCCTTTTCCCGCATGCCACATCGACATTTTGTTTTTACTATAACAAAACACTAGAAAACTTTTTATAATTAAAAAAATTTCAAGGTTCAATCGGTTTATGCCGACGTGTGTCGTAAAAAGTAATAATATTTTATTGTAAATACATCGATATATCGCCAACGATCAACAATGCCAAAAAAATTATCCTTCGTACACAATTATTTCATGAGGGCTGCTTTTCATGTGGATATACATAGCAATTATTTTGAATACTATTTAAACGCAACGAAAACGATGGCCATAAATTAGCCATTGTTTATGTATATACTAGTAGTTGGAATACACGATACAATTAAATAGTACTACTAACTGATTAGCGTGTACATTTTTCACAGGACAAAAATGAGAACTCAGAATAAAGTATGAAGTTTGTTTTCTACAATTTTGCCACACATACTATTATGTCAACTGAAGATAATGAAGGAGCATTTCCCTCATCTGACAAGATTTGTGTGAGTTCAATATTCATACAGCTTTATAATATAATCTATTTTGGAAAGATTACAGGATTGTTGGAATACACTTCCTTAAATAGTAGGAAACACATTTCCTTAAATAGGACCAGTTTTCTCAAGAAATCTCGGCATTTGCAAACCGATCCAAATATCTGAAGTTAATGTGGCAGCGCAAGTTTTATTAATAACTCATTGCACAGCCTTAGCTGAATTCACCATCAGGTCAAATCAACCTGTACCATGCTAAGGCCGTATCCGTTGTTATTTCCTGGAAGAGAATTCAGGTAATTTACGATATTCGGTCAACAAGCCCAACAGCTTGTATAACTAAGCAATAATAATAAATCTGCGTTTATTACTTGCAGGTGAGCTTTGAGAGTTCATCTTATTCAACGCGATTTAAAGATTACTATGAATTAATATAGCAGGTGGGGGTATAAATAAATCCAAGCGATACTACTGTAATAGCTTTCATGAGTAAGTACAAACTCAAAAACTTCAAATCGTTAAGATTAAATAGTGTCGAGATTGAAATCCAATAAGAAACAAAATGTCTAGGAATTATACTATATAGCAAACAGCTATTGCGGTCCCACATCAATGAGACAATCTGCAAAGCGAAATAGCGTTTATGTATCAATATCGTACCTAGATCAATCGCGAATAAAAATTGAGGATGCAACCTCAACTTCCTGGTATACATACGAGTATCTTCAAAACAGAAACCTACAGCTGCACACCTTTCGCATAATTAAATATTGACAAGCATACTCGTATGCATAAGAGACTTACTTATAGGGCACTTACCTCATCCCAGGTAAGCTCTAAACTGGTATGGGCTGGATATGCGCACTTACTGACTAAACACTCTTGGCTCGGTTACCAAAGTTACCATTCTATGGGTAATAGGACATACTGGCATAGAGGGTAACAGAATATCTGAAGAACTAGCAGGGCTTCTACTGATTGGACCGGAACCTTCCTGTGGAGTAAGATAGGGCACTATGTGTAATATACTTAGATTCGATGAGGCAACACACTGGATTGGGCTACCTAGACTAAGGAGAGCTAAGGAACTATTAGGGTCATACTACTTAAAACGTTTCAAAGAACTCGTTAACCTTTCTAAGGATACCTAAAAAGAATGATAGGCTTGCCCCAACAGAACACTAAACTAACCTCTGCAGATTTTATATAGAGGAAGAAGATGAGTACTTGCATGTGATAGCACCATGCCCTGAACTAGTGCATACTCGCAACAGAAACTTGACATTCTACCAAGGTTCGGCTAGTGATGTGAAATCTCTGGAGTCAAAACTCGCTCTGAAGCGATAGTCTTCAAAGAGAGACTTTGAATCATGGATGGGCATAATGGATTTTAAGTTCGCAGTGCAATTATCCCCATTACAATTACAATAATCACAGGTTAGTATATTCGATTTTAATAAGCTAAAATGTTAGTACTACTTGTAGTTTGCATCCAGTTCGATTGTAAGAAATATTCATTCTATATAGTTCAAGTTCCACTTGAAAGTCGTTTTTATTTCCAATTGTAAAGTTCTTATAATAATTCCAATTGTTTGCAGTAAACGGTGTCTTTTTGAGTCGGAGAGCTTCAAATTGGCAACACTGTTTTCTGTGACATCCGATTTAACAGTTCTCGGTTGTTTTTGGGTTAGTTTGGTTTGGCAACATAGATTCATATAGATACGCAACTCTTTTTCTTCCTCAACAGCTGTTGAAAAAATCCATTTTTTCCTTATCCGCGTGAAACAATAACAACACAACGTATAGCAGCCATGCTATGGTGAAAATGTAAAATATGGTTTAGCTGGCGCTAAACATGTGAGTCGAATTTAGTTTCGTTGTTTAAAAATCAAAAAGTAGTTTAAATTTGAAAGTTGTTATACACTCGTATATTGAAGAGTATTTTTATGTTTCATACGAAGTAATATTTATTAAAAAAAAAATCGAAATATTTTGTAATTTTCCACCACCCACGTGGACACACAAAATGCAGCGTTATCTAGATTTGTGGGTCCCCTATAGGCCTATTTCACCCATGACCTATTTCCCCCTTGGCAAAATAAAAACTATCTAAATTTAAACTATATGCCAAAAATAAAATATAAGGTTCCAACTTAAATACAAAATATATTACAAAAATTTTATCTATACTGTAGACTGATCCTCTATATTACTTAATGTTACTTCTTACATTGCAATTCCATCAACATCAAGGACATAGCCAGGTTCATTTCGGAATCACTGTGGTTCCCAAAAATCTAGACGGGGGAGTCGCGTCGTCTTAGTGTGGTACCACAACGAGCCATTCTATGTGCTTAAGTGTGCTTTTTGCGACAAAGGCTGCCACACCTACCTACCTACCTAAATTACAATTTCCCATCTCTTAATTTTGGGCAAATTATAATGTTTTTGAATTAAATTTAAATATGGAATAGCTTTTCGGTGAGAAACAATATCGATAAAGGCAAAGTTATAAATTATAGCAAAAGTGTAACTACAACAAACATAATATACATAATAGAAAATATACATAGGGCATGGAAGATCACAAACTTTTATGTTATCCTCTTGTAGGTAAATTCTTGATCAATTCTAAATTTCTGAGTTGCATAAATTTTGGAATGTGTCGCACACCAGGTGTACCCTTTTTTAATACATTAACTTAATTTGGAATAATTTAGTTTGTATAGTGAGCAGCTTCGAAATGTTTCTGTTGATAAGGTTTCCCTAACTCTCCCAACTTTCTTATACGAGTATAATCTCATATAAATAAATTGTGTAACTAGTATCCATGTGATAATGCCTATAAAGAACCCGCATTCAAAGTGAGCAATGAAGTGCTGGATGTAAAATCTGAGGTAATGTGAAAATTTGTGAATTTTGCCACTCTGAACTGTTAAGAAACAACTGTTTTGAGAACAAAACACTTTGTTGCAAGTGCCAATAACATAGAACTTGACCAGGAAACACTAAGAAGGTAAAAGCCTTTTGATGCACACTCTTTCTTTGGTAAAAAGTGTCCATATTTAGGGAAAGATGATGTAGCTCTTTTATTTAATCTTGGTTTTTGCCATTATTTCCAAATTTTTACATAAATCCATCTTAAAGCTGCTACCCTCTTAGTGTATCTTGGCTTTGGCTGTTTATATGGCAATTCCCATTTGTTTATTTAAATTATTTTTAGATAATGTTCAAAATAAACGAAATTGAGACGTATGGAGAAATGCATGAGCAGCTTAAATTGGTAGACAATTTATATAAAATATGTACATAGTAGTTAAATAGACTCATAATTTCTTCATAATGTTCAAACTTCACAAAAATAACAATTAAAAAACTGTTATTCACTCAAATCAAAACTCTATTTGCAATTGTTTGCATATTTGTTTTGATCATATTTTTCTATACATTTGACAGCTACGTCTGGAAAATTGGTAAAATAAAATTGTTCTTGCAGTCACTATGTAAGTAAATTCACCTTGTAACCAATCAAAGTTAATATGAATAGTTACAATTATTCAGCGTTGGAAAATTCACAAAAAAAAAATGGACTCATTCTTTAATAAACTGTGTTAGCGAATTTATATTTCGAATTCAATAAAATATAAGTAAAATGAAAATTATTAGGGAAATAGTGTGGTCTGTTATTTATATTTACAAGAATTCAAAAGTGAAAGACATTTCTTCATATAATATTGCAATAGATGAAGCTAAACAAACTAAGGCCTTCTACTCAAAGAGAAAAATATTTGCAAAAGAGTTTCGCATGAGGTCGTGACTGACAGAATAGAATATGGTTGGAAATTTTTTTTTAATACCAATGCTAAGAATGTTATAAACTTAAATTTTTGCTTACAATAATTCATACAATATATTCATTCATTCTATATATAGATATATATATATATATATATATATATATATATATATATTATATATATATATATTATATATATATATATATTATATATATATATATATATTATATATATATATTATATATATATATATATATATTATATATATATATATATTATATATATATATATTATATATATATATTATATATATATATATTATATATATATATATATTATATATATATATATATTATATATATATATATATTATATATATATATATATTATATATATATATATATATATATATATATATACGAGTATATATATATATATATATGTGTGACCTTCTCCGAGAAAAGGGACCTAGTGTGTGAAAATGAAGTTTTGAGAAAAACGCATTTAAAGTTTCATACCGCATTATCACTGTCAACACACCTTCAGTTGAGAGATGCCGTTATTTTTATAAATACTATATATTTATATTCTTATTTTTATAAATACTATATATTTATATTCTTATTTTTATAAATAATATATATTCATATTATTATTTTTATAAATAATATATATTTATATTATTATTTTTATAAATAATATATATTTCTGATATTATTATTTTTATAAATAATATATATTTCTGATATTATACATTTTCTGTATGAAGTGAATCATATACGTATTGTGAACGACACTACCGAAATTCCTGCTGGTATTCATGTCTGGTAAGAAAAACATAAATTTGTTTTGTGTGCATTCATAGCCAACTTCATGTAAGAATATGAGGTAAAATCCAAAAAAGTTTAATTAGTTAAAAATGTCTATATTATTAAGATAACTTTTACATTATATGTGCTGGAGCTATCATATAACCGGAGATGGCTGCTGTGAAAAACACAAAACCGCCAAAACAATTTTCAAATTATAATGATTGCCAATGTCAAAATCAAGTCAAGTTGGGCATAGATCACAAAAAGGTGTGAGTCCCAAAGTGAGTTTACTTACATGGTGGCTGCAAGAACAAATTTTTTCAACCAATTTTCCAGACGTAGGTGCCAAAATTGCAAAGATTGGAAAATGCGATCAAAACAAATGCGCAAGCAATTGCAAATATAATTTTGATTTGAGTGAACAAGTTTTTAATTGTAATTTTTGTGAAGTTTGAACATTATGAAGAAATTATGAGTCTATTTAACTGTTGAATATAAGATTATATAAATTGTGTACCACTTTAAGCAGCTCTTATGCATTTCTCCATTCCTCTTAATTTCGTTTATTTTGAAAAATAGCTAATCGGAGATTGCTTGTGTTTGACAATTCAGGAGGTACGAATATCACCTTGCAGCCATCATCATCATCATAATTGGCGTACAACCATTTCTGATCATTGCCGAGTTATTAGCCTTCGCCAGTCCCTGCTTCGCGCACGCTGGCGCCAATTAGAAACACCAAGTGCAGCCAGGTCCTCTTGAACTTGGTCCTTCCAACGTAGTGGTGGTCTCCCCCTCCTGCGTCCGCCACACGGCGGCATCGATTCAAACACGTTTTTCGCCGGAGCACTTTCATCCATTCGCACATGTCCCAGCCAGCGCAGCCGCTGTGTTTTAATGCGCTGAACTATATCAATCCTTCGACGAATATTTCTCTCGAACGCCCCCAAAGCTCGCTCATCGTTCTTTGTCATCGTCCAGGTTACGGCACCATACAGCAGGACGGGAAGGATGAGGGCTTTGTAGAGCGTAATTTTTGTTCGTCGAGAGAGGGCTCTGCTTCTCAATTGCCTACTGAGCCCAAAGTAACACCTGTTGGCAAGAGTGATTCTTTGCTTGATCTCCTTGCTGACATCGTTCGTGGTGTTGATGCTGGTTCCCAGATAAACGAAGTCCTTCACAACTTCAAAGTTGCAGTCGCCAACAGTGACGTGGTGTCTAAGACGCTGAGACTCTTTATGTGTTGACACCAAGTACTTCGTTTTGCACTCGTTTACCGCTAAACACACTCGCCTCGCTTCTCTCTCCAAGCCGGAAAATGCAGCACTCACGGCGCGGTTGTTATGGCCAATGAAGTCAATATCATCAGCGTACGCCAGTAAGATGACACTCTTGTGGAAGATAGTGCCTGTGCGATTTAGATCAGCTGCGCGTACGATTTTTTCCAGCATTAGATTGAAGTAAACACACGATAAGGAGTCACCTTGTCTGAATCCTCGCTCAGTAACAAACGGCTCGGACAAGTCATTGCCGATTTTAACTGAGCCAGTGGTGGTGCTTAGCGTCATTTTGCACAGCCAAATTAGCTTAGCAGCGACGCCAAATTCAGACATAGCGGCGTACAGTTGACTCCTTACGGTGCTGTCGAATGCGGCTTTGAAATCGACGAAAAGGTGGTGTATGTCAATCTGCTTCTCTAGGGTTTTCTCCAGGATTTGGCGTAGTGTGAACATTTCGTCAATGGTGCCTTTACCAGGTCTGAAGCCACACTGATAAGGCCCAATCAGTTCATTGGCGATGGGCTTCAGCCTTTCACAGAGTACGCTCGACAGGACCTTAAATGCGATGTTCAGAAGGCTACTCCCGCGGTAGTTGGCACAGATTGCCGGATCACCCTTCTTGTGGATTGGGCAGAGCACACTTAAGTTCCAGTTGCTAGGCATGCATTCCTCCGACCATATTCTGCAGATGAGCTGGTGCATGCGTTTCGTGAGCTCATCGCCGCCAGCCTTGAATAGCTCCGCTGGTATACCATCAGCTCCGGCGGCTTTGTTGTTTTTGAGCCGCCTAATAACTAGCAAGACCTCGTCATAGTCGGGGGGCGCTACTTCATGTTCGTCGTCAGCAACTGTGGGGTCGGGTTCATCTTCATTGCTATCATTAGCACTGTCGCCATTCAGCAGCTTCGAGAAGTGTTCCCGCCATAACGTGAGTACGCCCTGGACATCCGTCACTAAATTCCCGTTTTCGTCTTTGCAGGAATTGGAATTGGCTCCGGTCTTAAAACCTTCCGTTTGGCGACTCACACGTTCGTAGTTTTCGAGCCATATTCCTGCTGCCAAACATCTCGATTTCCTCGCATTCTCTCTTTTCGGCTTCTCGTTTCTTGCGCCTAAAAAGACGCTTCTCTTCCCTTCTCTTCTCTCGATATCGCTCCTTAGCAGCTCGCGTTGCAGCCGATCGCAGGATGAGTTGGTATGCTGCGTCTTTCTCTGCAGCTGCGTTGCGACACTCTTCGTCATACCAGCTATTTTTCTTCGGGCGGTGATAGCCAATCACCTCTTCAGCGGCCGTGCGCATGGAGTGGGATATAAGCGACCACTGCGCGCAAATATCGAGATCAGGGGGAGAATCAGCATATTCGAGCCGAGAAGCAAATGCGGTAGCTGTCTGTAGCGATTGTAGCTTTCCGACGTCAAGCTTCCTCTGCGATTTAAAGCGAACGTTTTTGCCGCACTGAGGCGAGTGCGAACCTTAGCTACAAGGTAGTGGTCCGAGTCAATGTTGGCACCTTGAATTGTACGTACGTCTAACACGCTGGATGCATGCCTGCCGTCGATCACAGCGTGATCAATTTGGCTCCTGGTTTTATGATCAGGGGCAGCCAGGTGGCTTCATGAATATCGGGATGCTGGAATCTAGTACTACTAACTACCATGTTCCGTGCTGCGGCGAAGTCGATCAGCCTCAAACCGTTTTCTGATGACTGCTCGTGGAGGCTGAACTAATGTTAAAGTATTTCGCCTTAAAGTGGAGTGTGGCAAGCCTGTCGTCGATTGGGGTAAATCCCAGGACTTTATCTCGCAGTCGTTTGCTTACCAAAAAAGCTACACCGAGTTTGCGCTTCGTCGCATGGCAGCTGTAGTAGATGTCAAATGTAGCTTTTTTTGAGCGTCCATGTCCCGTTCATCGCATCTCCTGGAGTGCGGTGACTTCAGCTTTATATTTTTCGAGGACGTCAACTAGCTGGATAGAGGCACCTTCCCTATTAAGGGTCCGGACATTCCAGGTGCATATCCTTAAATCGTGTTCCTTATAACGTTTGCGGGGGTTGTCGTCAACAGTTGTGGAGTATTTCCTCCGAGGCTTCAATCTTATATTCGCTGGAGTAGTTTTTTTTATGTGGCGGGTTCCAAGCCCAGCGCACAACCCTAAGCTAGGGATTTTTTGTTTGTTTGGTGGTGGTAACCCACTTCGGGGGTATGGGCGCTGCCGTTGGTACCTATAGTACTGCTCCGCCACCGTTCCTACGTGCGAGACCCCACCTGGCCTCGCACACTTTGATGAATCCTTAAACCGAATGTCGGAGTGGCCTCACCAAAGCTCCCTCTCTCGGTGGCCCTGACCAAGGATCCCACATGGGTTGGTTACCACATCTTCACCTAGGTTGCTCAGGTTACCAGGGTGCACCACGTGGAGGTGAGAGTAGGAAGATTTAAGAGACTTGAGCCGTTAGTAGCAGGAAACCCTAACGTGAACCTGTCCCTCTTGCAGCCACCATGTCTCACCCTGCAGCCACCATGTCTCACCCTGCAGCCACCATGTAGTAAATTCACCTTGGTGGGTCATGGCGAATCCACTCAAAAATCGTGGTGAATCCATTCAAAATCGTGATGAATCCACTAAAAATCGTGGTGCATTCGCTGAACTATAGGAAGAGCACACAAACTACTACATACACTAACACTACATACGCTAGCATTATTGTATATTCTCTGATTATGAATTGACAACCTACTACAAAATGATGTGCTTCGGTAACACTATTTTGCAAAAGGAGTAAAAATGATGCATAAGTAGTTTTTCACCAGGATCACTTGTGTTAATGGTCCCTGGTGAAAAATGGGTTTCCCGCATACTATTGCAATCCATTTTTCATTGATTGTGTTGTTGGATTCGCCAAGCTGCGTATCTATTAGTAATCTATGTTGGCAATTCATTATGAATAGACTCAAGCAGAAGCAATGTTTGAAAATTGTTCAAAGAGATTCTACTAACTTTTTCGTGTCTCAATTTGAAGGCATTAAAGTTGGAGGTATGCCACAACAATTAATTTTCCGAAAGGAACATTTCACGAGGTGGTCCTGTTAACTGGCCACCTCGTTCGTGCGATTAAATGCCATTAGATATTTTTTTTCTTTGGGATATGTAAAGTCGCAGGTCTACACCGATAAACCAGAAACAATTGACCACTTGGAAGCCAACATTCGAAGCGTTATTGCCGAAATACAGCCTGATTTACTGCGAAGAGTGTGAAAATTTGACCTCCAGAGTACGCCATGAACGCGATAGCGGCGACAGCCACATGTCCGAAATCATATTCAAATATTAATGTCAAAAATTTAAAGTTCTCCGCCTCTAAAAAAATAAATTATGTGGCCATGATAACTCTGGGTGTCAATGTGAATCATTCCACACCTATATCATCAAAATGGATTCAGTATATTATATGGGCATTGGGTGGTAATAATATTGCACTTAAACCAAGTTTTCAATAATTGTGACACATTTTTGAATAGTTGTGTTATGCAGTAAAACTCTGTGAATATAAAATATGAAAGCTTTGGTCAATAGATATTCCAAGATTTAAATTTTTAAATTATGTTACTTGTAAGAACCTATTAGCCTATCAAATTTAATAACCGGTAAAACAATTTAAATGATTGCCCAAGACCACAGATCGTAATAAAGTGGTTGTTACCACTGGGCATTCTCTGAACTTGTATAACAGTTTGTAAATGAGTGATTTTTACTTATATACATAAATTCAATGGGGATCCTTACCAAATTACAATCGCCTCGGTGACAGCGCTGTGTGCAAGAATGTAATCCACAAGACAAGAGCTTTTGGCAAGTGTCACCACAAGGTTCATTAACTTCCGTGCAGGGACCCAGTTTTTTCTAATGAACTCAATGAATAAAAATTAGTACATCAAATAAGACCTATATATAGCAAAATACGTACAGATTTACCACATGGGCACGTTCGTGGCATACCAAGGGGACATTCACCACAAAAACCAGAGTGACATATTCTCTTGCAATTATGAATTCCACAGGGATATTTTTTGTTGCAAAACTACAAAATTATTTAACTTAAATTTGTCCAAAACATATCAAGAAAAACAGTTCAACTACCTTTGAACATTGCCATTGTAGATCAGAGCAGTTTCGTTGCTGGACCTCTTTGAGGCATTGGCAAGGTTGCATACGAGTACTACCACACGGTGGGCATAAACCCGGCTTATGACAAATCTGATTGCAAAGATGTTCGCCACACGGAAGTAGCTCCTTACACTACGTTAGCAAAAAAAAACTTTTTTAAATTATATATTTCTAGCAAAAGTAAGCGTTTGGAACGTACCTTCTGTGTGCATTTCCAACTTTTCTCAATGCAACGAAGTGGCTTGGCAGAAGATTTCCCACATAGGCAGGAAGCCACAGTGTATTGAATGCAAGGAGGGCAAGGACCTGGATGACAGAGCAGCATACACTTATGTCCACACTCTGGTTGTAACATATTTGCACAGAGATTTCCACAGGAATGCGGTACTAACCAAAGCTGTGGCTGCGGGTTTACTTCCTTACGGCAAAAACACTTATAATCCTTGGGCCGTTCTGTTGGGTTGTATTCCTCTCGACACTGTGGACAACACCAGTGCAATGGGCGGGTCTTTTTAGCTGGTACATATTCCCCAAGATGATTATAATGCCCCTGGTGTCCATGTACCTGCGTTGCCTGCACCTTAAGTTGAGCAATGCTATCGTTGGCCCAACGTCTGATACATTGTAGATGGAAGAAACAAAAGCAATGTCTGCACGACCAAATAGAATCAATACGTCGTACACTTCCAATACAAATAAGACAAGTAGCTGCACCCGAATGCAATACATTTTCAAGAAAAGTTGAGGTCTTTGGCAGTAATTGTGGCTCATCAGTAGTCGTTTTATAATACTTGTACAGAGAACCTAAAAATATATCATAGGTTAAATAATATTTTCCTTTGGTTTCTTTGGTTTGACAACATAAACGATTAAATATTTGCTACTTACTCAGAATACTTTTTTCATCAAGTTCTTCTTCTTCCTCTGAACTAGAACAATAACCTCCAACAATATTTTGAACCGTAGCTATATTTTTCGCATGAGCCTCTTTGAAACGAGCAGCAGGACCAGAATCACCAACCCGGTTTTTGGATTGTTTCTGATGGTTATCCTCATCACATTGTTCTATTATTTGGAGTGAATCTTGTGCATTGGACATAGTAGAAGTTCCAATAACTCAGAATAAGATGTTTTTAGCTATCTGACATACAAATAAAAAAATGGAAAATACTAGATTACAAAATTATACGGTGTCCCCCGAAAGTTGGTAAATGGACATACATATATATGTCTAGTTGAGCTGGCTCTTTTAGTGATGCCCATTTTTTCTCTAAAAAAATTAATCGGTCCCATGGCAAAATAATGTACGGTAAATTCAAATGAAGTACTTCAAAATACAATCCCCATGTCTCGACCAGAGAATTCAGGGAAAAGAAAGTATTTTGCGCTGCCAGCGTCCGTAGCAGACTCTTGAGTGGACTCACCACGATTTTGAGTGGATTCATGTACAATGTCCGTCTGGTTTATTTCGCTGCTTTGCCATTTGACGTTTAATTTTATTTTCTCTGTATTCACTGGTCTCGACGGGCAATTTTTGATTGCATAACTAATTTCATTGAAAAATATGGTAATATTTTAATGGTGAGCATTGCCATGTTATGTTATCGTCATTTTGAAAATGTCGTCAAGCAATCTAGTACGGTGTGCCCGCACTCTTGATTCATTGAATGAATTGTTTGATTTTTACGATGAATTTTACCATTTTTATTAATTTAACAGACGCGGTAAAAGTGAAATGTTCGACGATGCTGCCACTGTGAGAGTCCCGAAAAAATGAAAAATGGCTGTCAAAGAAACAAAGTGACAACTCATTGCCAACTAGATTCAATTTGCTGTCTCGATTGGCAATTCGCCTGAAAATACAAATTGCAAGCCATCAAAAATTGCCAGTTGAGGCGTGGGGTAAGGCCGGTTTAGTCTTGACTAAACAAACGTAACAAACAAAATTCCGAAGCGAACACCTGCTTTCGGATTGTGTATAAATCAATGCGAACGTATATTTACGAACGAAGACAAAAATTTCAGCAGATTGGTGAATTTGAATACTTTTTACTACTTCGTTGTGATACACGATGGATAGTCAAGTAGAGAACAACGAACGTGACGGTTGTGTTGTTAATTTTTTACCTTTATTTTATATAAACAAATGAATGACATTCTTTCAATATTTCTTAATCCGAAAATAATATATATATTATACATGTGAAAAGTCCAACAACTACTCTTTTTCATTTTTAGTACCTTTTCTCTTTATTTTCATATATTTTTACATTATTTATTTATAAAGAAAATTCGAACAAGCGCTAAATATTTGTTTTGACAGAAGCTCTTCTTCTTCTTCGTTACGTGAAGACTAATTGCTGCACACGCAGTTTTTACAATGACACATTCGTTGCGTTTGCTTCGTCAAGACTAACCGGATATTTAACCAGTTACGAATGTTAAATGTAAATCCAAGGTGAATTTACTTACATGTTGACTGGAGGGGTATTTCGTACCTTCAGAACTGTCAACCATAAGCAATGTACGATTAGGAACTGTTTAAAATAAACGAAGTTCAGGAGAATGAGGAAATTCATAAGAGCTGCTTAAAGTGGTAAACAATTTGTACAAAATATATATGATAGTTAAATAGACTCATAATTTCTTTTAGTTTTCAGTATGTGAGACACATTTAAAAAATTTATGCATTATTTAAAATATCATGGACGTGGACTCGAAGTGGTACCAGTTGTTGTGACCGTCCCCCCTAACTGACGCAGTGTGGTTGCTACGGCTAGGTCGCAGTGATAGTCGGAGTTCTTGACCCACCACACGGCCTCGGGGAGGTTACGTTAGGTTAGATTGGAGTGGCAGCAGGAAGCGAACTTAGGCACAAATAATGGTCCATTGAGATCCAATGGATGGTGCGCTGCACACCCACTGACCAGCCAAGACGAGTATAGTTACCGCTAAGACGGTGAGCGCCTGTGCAGCACCTGAGAATGCACGACTCCCCAGGATAAAAAGTGTTGATTTTACAGTTTGCGAGCTCTGTCAGGCTGGTTAAGAAAGGAGCCCTGAAGATGTAGCACCAACTCTTCTTCTTCCTCAGCGCCACACCCACGGCAGAAGTTGTTAAAGGGCAAACTAAGTCTAGCCGCATGCTTCCCCATCATGCAATGCCCCGTTAGCACCGAAATCGTAGTGCTGATGGATTCGCGTCCGAGTTGAAGTAGCTGAAGGGAATGCTCTTTGCTGAGGCTAGGCCAGGTTAGCCTTGAAATACGGCAAAAACATTCCTCCGTCCATAGTTTGTTGGCTTCATGGAAATACCTGCGTTTGATCGCCAGCCTGGCTGTAGCGAGCGGGATGCCTAGTGTGCCAGTTTAGCAAGTTTGTCTGCCTCGCAATTCATTTCGATGTGCCTTTGACCTGGTACCCAGACTGGGTGGACCGTAGAATGCGTGAAGATCTCGTTTAGAGCTGATTGGCATTTCTGTACGAGTCTTGAGAATGTACTAACTCGCGCAAGAGATTTAATGGCAGTTTGGCTGTCAGAGAAGAATTTTATTTTGACAACAGAAACCTCATTTCTTAGAGCCCAAACCTAGAGCCGTCTGTGGAGATATCCAGAATGTCATCGATGATCATACTATTTCCGATCCAGTCGTCTCTGCTTGGTATAATAAAGTCAAACCCCCGTTTAAGGTTGGAATTCGGACAGACATAGTCAACAGAGTTGGGGGTAGGGAAGTCCTGATTGAGGATACTAGCGTGTCCCAGGTCCGTCCTCACCCACCACTTAAGTGCGTTGAGTCTGGTAGTAACCATTTTGGCCTGTTGTTTTACCAAAAGTTTTGAGGGTAGCCAGCATAGAAATGCAAAGAGAGCCCCCGTAGGTGTGGAGTGTAGAGCTCCAGTGATCAACAGAGCTGCACACTTCCGGAATTTGTCAATTGGATTCAGGTTACAAGCCTTGACAGTAGCCGGCCACCACAAAGTAGCTCGAGGTTGCAGACCCTATCTAGTGCCTACTGGCTCTTAAAGCAATTCAGCGCGCACGAAGCTTTACGGACCGTCTCAGCTAGATTTGCTTCCAGCTGAGCTTCGGATCAAGTATCAGACCCAGATATTTGACTTTATTGCTTAATCTAAGCGAATTGCCATTAATCTTGGGCAGAATGAACGAAGGTATTTTGTATCCTGGCAGGCAGGAATCACGAAACACCAGGTTGAGACACCCTCCGCCGCGGCATATAAACCCATTCCGGCGAAGTACGAGTGAAGACACTAAAGCAAATATGATGGGAGCACCCATTAATCCTTATCATGCTTGCCACCGCTGTGGAGTAGAGGGACATTTCGCAAGGGAATGCCGTAACCCACGAAAACTATTCTGCTTGGAGTGCAGATAAAGGAATGTATTATTGACTGCTGCCGAAAGAGAGCGGGAAACGAGCGGGAGACCCCTCAGATGCGAGGCTTGAGCGAGCAACCCCCTCGCCAACAAGAAAATCTGAAAATTACGATGGCACCCGCATCTCGAACTACGTAAACATAGATGGGGAGTCCGTTTTGGCCACCATAGACACGGGTGCGACCAGAAGGTTCGTTAGTGGGGCATTTGCACGCCGGCACAGCAGTGGTACCGCTGAATGTACATGCACAACTATCTGATGGAAGTCAGTGCAGAAGCGAGAATGCCTTGATAGCAGATGTGGTGATGGGAAATAACCACCACTCATATTTATACCAGGTGTATTAGCTTAAATCCGCTGTTTTTTTTTGTAAAAAAAAAAGTTTTTTTTATAGAAAGCAAAAAAATAATTTATTCAAAGTATTTGCCTCGTTAGTTATATGTACATTTTTCCCATCTCTCGGGCAATTTGTGTATACCACGCCAAAAGAATTTTTCACCTTTCGAGACAAACCACTCGTCACGTCATTTTCCGACGTCTTCGTACGAATCGAAGTGCTGTTCTCCGACCGCGTGACCCATCGATGAAAACAGATGATAATCGGAAGGGGTCAGGTCTGGTGAATAAGCGGGATGAGGTAGCACCTCCCAGTTGAGTGTCTCCAAGTAGTTTTGGCCCATTTTTGACTTGTGCGATGGGGCATTGTCGTGGAGAAAAATCAGTTTCTCATCTCTTTGTTCATAAGCTGGCCTTTTTTCACGCAAAGCAGCGCGTAATTTGATTAGTTGTTGGTGGTAGCAGTGAGCATTGACAGTTTCACCAAGTTTCAACAGTTCATAGTAGATGACACCTTGCTGATCCCACCAAACGCACAGCATCGTCTTGCGTCCAAATCGATTTGGTCTTGGGGCAGAAGTTTATGGTTGGCCGGGATCGACCCATGATTTTCTTCGTTTAGGATTCTCAAAGTATATCCACTTTTCATCGCCAGTATCCACAAGGTGCAGCAACGACTTTCTTTTTTGTCTAGCAAGCAATATTTCACATGTGTTTTGGCGTCGCTCCATCTGCCTATCGTTCAATTCATGGGGTACCCATTTTCCGATTTTTTGAACCTTTCCTATGGCACGTAAACGCATGGAAATAGCTGGCTGAGTAACACCTAACTGCTCGGCAAGCATTTTTTGCGATTGGGTATCGTCCTCATCCAAAAGAGCCTGTAATTCATGGTCCTCCACTTTTCTGGGTCGATTTTCACGCTTCTTGTCACTCAGGTCACAATGGCCGTCTTTAAACCGACAAAACCAGTCTCTGCAAGTTGTTTCTGATAGCGCACTGTCACTATAGGCCTCCACAAGCATTCGATGCGATTCGGCAGACGATTTCTTCAAATTAAAGCAAAAAAGTGGAGCTTCCCACATATGCTCTTTTTGTGGCACAAAATTAGACATGAGTACGCAAGGGAAAATGTATTGTTACGAAATTGTTCTCTTGACAATTTATTCTGTTACGAAATTGCCCTCTTGACAATTTACTCTAACTCTCTGTACTCGGATTCGTACCACTGGATCGTGTAGTAATCAAACAATCGCGGGTTAAATTAAAATAACTAACTTTATTTAATTATTGCTATATACACATTTAACATTAGGCTTAAAGTTTACTTCTTTACAATTTGTACTTTATTTCACAATTCTTGAATCAATTTATTTACTAATGAATTTCATCACTTTGCACAATTACAAATACTGCTGCTTTGATTATAATGCTAGATGCACACACTGTTACGGTCTCTGATCAACTGTATTCGACTTTGAACAGTCTTGTCGCTTTTATAGTTTTCGAATGGTTGGTGTAGAAACTTCCACGCTATTCTCGTATATACTAGAAGCTTCTATCCTCTTCGACAGAAGTCGAGAATATTCTTTTTGATATTACCGACAGATGGTTCTTGAATAAGCTTTTATTCGAATAGTTCGCATCTTGACTCACAGGGGGCACTCATTCTCCAGATGGGATCCTAAAAATATGCTATCCCGTTTCACTGATATGCACTCACGTTTCAATATATATATATATTGAAACGTGATTGCATATCAGTGAAACGGGATAGCATATTTTTAGGATCCCATCTGGAGAATGAGTGCCCCCTGTGAGTCAAGATGCGAACTATTCGAATAAAAGCTTATTCAAGAACCATCTGTCGGTAATATCAAAAAGAATATTCTCGACTTCTGTCGAAGAGGATAGAAGCTTCTAGAATATACGAGAATAGCGTGGAAGTTTCTACACCAACCATTCGAAAACTATAAAAGCGACAAGACTGTTCAAAGTGGAACACAGTAGATCAGAGATCGTAAAAGTGTGTACAGCAGGCATTTTAATCGAAGCAGCAGTATTGGCAGTATTTGTAATTTTGCAAAGTGATGAAATTCATTATTAAATAAAGTGATGAAATTACTTATTAAATAAAGTGACTAATGGTTTGTGAAATAAAGTGCAAATAATAACTAAGTAAACTTTAAGCCTAATATTAAATGTGTAAATAGCAATAATTAAATAAAGCTAATTATTTTAATTTAACCAGCGATTGTTTGATTACTACACAATCCAGTGGTACGAGTCCGAGTACAGAGAGTTAGAGAAATTGTCAGGAGGGCAATTTTGTAACAGAGTAAATTGTCAAGAGGGCAATTTCGTAACAATATATATATATATATATATATATATATATATATATATATATATATATATATAAATATATATATATATAAATATATATATATATATATATATTATATATATATATACGAGTATATATATATATATATATATATATATATATATATATATATATATATATATATATATATATATATATATATATATATATATATATATATATATATATATATATATATATATATATATTGTTACGAAATTGCCTTCTTGACAATTTACTCTGTTACAAAATTGCCCTCCTGACAATTCCTCTAACTTTCTGTACTCGGACTCGTACTGGTTAAATAAAAATAATTAGCTGGTTAAATAAAAATAATTAGCTGGTTAAATAAGAATAATTAGCTTTATTTAACTATTGCTATTTGCACATTTAATATTAGGCTTAAAGTTTACTTAGTTATTATTTGCACTTTATTTCACAAACCATTAGTCACTTTATTTACTAATGAATTTCATCACTTTACACAATTACAAATACTTCTGCTTCGATTATAATGCTCTATGTACACACTGTCACGATGTCTGTTCGAATCACCTCGACTTTGCACAGGCTTGTGCTTTTTATAGTTTCGAATGGTTGAGGTGGAAAATTCTACAATACAGTAGAAATTTCTCGATCTTTCTAGAACTTGATATCCACCTCAAAGGAAGCTTTCATTATTTTACACCACCGACAGGGTGTTCTTAAGTAAACTTTTATACGAATAGTTCGTGTCTTGACTTACACACACAGGGTGGTGCACTCATTCTCAATCTCCAGATGGGATCCTAAAAGTATGCAATCACATTTCCTGACCTATCACATTTCAATATATTGAAACGTGATTGCATATCAGTGAAACGGGATTGCGGTGTACTCATTCTCAAACTCCAGATGGGATCCTAAAAGTATGCAATACCGTTTCACTGATATGCAATCACGTTTCAATATATTGAAATGTGATAGGTCAGGAAATGTGATTGCATACTTTTAGGATCCCATCTGGAGATTGAGAATGAGTGCACCACCCTGTTAGTCAAGACACAGTCTATTCGAATAAAAGCTTCTTTCGTTGTACAGATGGTGGTGTAAAGAACTTTCTCGAAAAAACTTCCTTTGAGGTGTATAGAGTTCTAGAAACATCAAATTCTAGCGCATTGTAGAAGTTTCCACCTCAACCATTCGAAACTATAAAAGCACAAGACTGTGCAAAGTCAAGAGACATTCGAACAGAGATCGAAACAGTGTGTACATCATGCATTATAAATCGAAGCAGCAGTATTTGTAATTGTGATTTGCAAAGTGATGAAATTCATTATTAAATAAAGTGATGAAATTACTTATTAAATAAAGTGACTAATGGTTTATAAAATAAAGTGCAAATTGTAGGTAGGTTGGGAGGTAAGGCGGCCACCCGAAAAGGGCGCACTTAGGCCAACATTGACCCTTTGTGATACCGCATGGGACAACAGGTCCCGCACCTTTCAAAGGTCCAGCCATTCGGAGCCTTTAAGGAAGCATTTGATGGAGCTAATCTTTTTTTTTGAGACATCTCCCAAGGAGTCCAAAACGTAGTCGCCTAGAAAAGTGCGCCTCCTTCTGGACAGAGCTGGACACGTGCACAACAGGTGAACAGTGGACTCTTCCTCCTCCTCATCCATGCAACTCCTGCAGAAGTAGTTAGAGGCGATCCCCAGCCTACATCCGTGTGTGCCTAGAGTCCAGTGTCCTGTTAGGACGCTAATCACGGAACCTATGCTTTGTCTATTTAGAGCCAGTAGGTCCTTAGAGCGCTTGACATTTATCTCTGGCCAGGTTTGTCTAGCTATTTTACATCCTGAAAGTTCAGACCAGCGCCTGCCCGCTGTTCCTGAGGATATTGTGTTTACTAAGAGCTTACATGTGCCAATAGGAATACCGAATTGCGACCTATCTGGTTCAATCGGTATGGTAGTACCCTCACGGGCAAGTTCATCCGCCTTGCAGTTCCCTGGAATATCTCTGTGACCGGGAACCCAGCACAGATGCAGACGGGTCTGCTTAGCTATCTCGTCTAAAGATTTGCGGCAGCTCTTGAAGGCTTTTGAGGTGATAATAACCGAATCCAGGGAGCGCAAAGCAGCTTGGCTATCCGACAGAATGCAAATATCAAGTCCAGATATCTTCTTCTTCTTTAGTCAAGACAGTGCTGCCTCTATAGCCGTGACCTCTGCCTGAAAAACACTGCAGTGGTCGGGCATCCTAAAAGACATGTTAATGTCCAAATCTTCTTTGAATACACCACCTCCCACCCTACTCTGTAGTTTGGATCCATCTGTGTAGATGTGAGCCCCTTCTACATAAGGGGGGATGCCATCCTTCCATTCGTCCCTGGAGGGAATGGAGATCTTGCACATACCATTGAAAGCGTATATATTGGTGTGAAGTAACCGAAAGAGTCAAAATGACTTAAAATAGATGCATGACCTACGCTTCTGGCAACCCATTGATGTATAGCTTTTAACCTTATAGCTGAGTTTGCAGCCACTTTTTCGCCAAAGAGCCTAACAGGCAGCAGATTAAGCATAACATCCAATGCTACCGTTGGAGTCATTCTAATGGCACTACTTATGAATACCTCTGCCGTTCTTTGTACCTTTGTTATCAGCCTATTGTATGTGGACTTACTTAGGGCTGTCCACCAAGCAAGCACCCCATAGAACAGGACTGGTCGTTCCACAGCTGTATATATCCAATAGGCTACCTTAAGCTGTAACCCCCATTTTTTGCCTATAACTCTTTTGCAAGAGTACAGAGCTACCTGAGCCTTCCTAATGCGCTCGCTTATATTAGCCTTCCAGTTCAGCTTCCTATCTAGGATCACGCCCAGATATTTAGGCTCCTCGAAAAGGTCAACAATATCTACACCCATTAGTTTTGGAGCAATAAATTGAGGAATTTTATACTTCCTAGTGAAGAGTACCAGCTTAGTCTTGGTCGGATTAACCCCCAACCCACAGTCAGTAGTCCATTTAGAGAGAATGTTCAGCATGTTTTGCATCAAGTCCCTCAATGTAGATATGTATTTACCCGAGATACTAATAGCAACATCATCCGCATACGCAACCACCTTGCACCCTTCCCTCTTCAGTCGAACAAGCAGCTGATTTACCGCAAGATTCCAGAGTAGGAGTGAAAGAACTCCACCTTGAGGTGTGCCTCTGCACACGGACTTCTTGGCCGACACCGCCCCCAGCTGTGAACTGATTATCCTGCTACTAAGCATGTTTTCAATCCACCTGCTAATGGCGGGTTCCACCTCCAAGTCCCGCATCGCACCGATTATTGCGTCTGATTTGATGTTGTTAAAAGCTCCCTAGGGAGAACTCCTTGTAGTGCAGGGAGCACTCAATACTAGAGACTAAGGAGTGTAAAGCGGTCTCCACCGATTTACCCTTGAAGTTTCAGTCTGTCTATAGTGAGCCTTAGATGAATGTCTAACAACCTTTCCAGGATTTTTAGATAGAAGGAGGACAGACTAATGGGTCTTAAGTCCCCTGGAGCTGTGTGCGAACTTTTGCTGGCCTTGGGTATAAAAATAACCTTCACATGCTTCCATGAGTCTGGAATATACGCTAATTCAAGACAACTATTATAGATCTTTAACAGCCACTCTATTATTGGATTCTCTGACTGCTGAATTTCAATTGGAGCTACACTATCTGGGCCAGATGCTTTAAATGGTTTGAAGCTATGGATAGCCCATTGCAATTTTGGCTTCGTGACTATGTCTGAGTTGACTTCAACTACATTCCCGCTGGGATTCGTTCTCCGCGGAATGGTACTCGAACAACCAGGGAAGTGAGTCTCCAGAAGAAACTCTAGAGTCTCATTACTATTTGAAGTCCAGGACCCATCTTCCCTCCTCAGGTAACCAGGTACCATTGGAGCAGTTGATAGGATCTTCCTCAACCTGGACGTCTCAGAGATATCTTCTACGTCACCGCAAAAGTTTCTTCGCGATTCTCTCTGTGCCTTCCTAAGCTTACTTTTCAAGGCTCTGAGTGCTGCCTTATATAAAGCCCAGTCTGCACTATCTCTAGACACACACACAGTTTTGTCTGAGTCCCCTAATTTCCTCCCCCCACCATGTGGGTTTTTGTTTCCCCCTGGGTCTACTGAGGGGACAAGACACCAATAGAGCCTTATTAAGAGCAACCGTTAGAACCTCCACAGACCTATCAATTTCGGCACACGTGCTTGTGTTTGTGGGTTTCTGAGGTAATAGTCTAGCTACAGTCACCTTGTAGACGTCTCATTTTGCTTTCCTGACATTTCTAAAAGCCTTAGGTAGACTATCTAGAAGATCAAACTGAATTAACCTATGATCCGAAAAGGAATGTTCCTCTAGAACTCTCCAATTTGAGATCCGATCAAAAATTGATTCGGAGGCAAGGGTTAAGTCAAGGACTTCTTGCCTATTAGCAGTAATGAAAGTGGGCTCTGACCCCTTATTGCATACAGAAAGGTTAGTCGTTACAATATATTCATATAATGACTCACCTCGTTCATTGACATCCGTGCTTCCCCAGATATCGTGGTGCGCATTGGCATCGCATCCAATAATGGCAGCCACCCGTTGAGCCTTTGCATCCACAACAAGCTTCTGTAGGTTGGCTTCTGGAAGGATCTCATGGTCATGCGCCATATAAGCCGAGACCAACCAGCCAGTTTCCAGGCAGACGGCCGTTAGATCCTTGTTGCTGTAATTGTTTAGAATAAATGAGCTAACATTATTCCTAATGAGGATACAAGACCTAGGTCTTCCTTCACTTACGGTATACAGCAGGCTGTAATTTTCAGTCCTGAGACCACATACCAAGCCCTCGTGTGTCCAGGGTTCTTGGATCAGGACAACGTCTACTCCGCCTTTTGCAAGACGGAGCTGAAGGCTGGCAGACGCCGCCTTCGAGTGATGGAGGTTCATCTGCACTATTCGTAGCATCTCTGCTACTTGTAGCGCTGGTCACCTCCACCACCGTGACATCAGCCTCAGACTCCGAGTCTGACTCCAGAAGTACTACCTCCTCACTAAGTGTGGTTGTCCCTAGGAGACTCTCCAAACCCCCCACAGTTGACATAGAGTCACTGCGTTTCGGGTGCATAGCGGAGTCCTCAGCAGCAGCAGGATCAGCAGTTACCCCTGAAGGATTCACTACCGCTTGATCCGTGTCAGACGGTTGTCCGTCCTTTTTGTAGACCTTGAGGCTTGTGGATGAGAAGCCATAGCCCACAACCCAATTGGATTTCGCTAGAGTCGCCAGAGATTCGGCGTTCACCACAAGGGTTATTCACCTGTAATCCCCTCTTGGTTCCTCTACCTTAGTAACCTTCCAATTATTAGTCGGGAGCTGCTGGTTGCTCAACCTAAAAATCTCCAAGATAGCCTCAGGGTCAGACGGTTCGGCTGGGATCCACGCGAGCGCTCTAGGTCTACTAGGGATCAGCTCCCTAGGTACGACTTCGAGCCTTGCGCCTGGCCATGCTTCCCCTATCCTGGAGATCGCAATCCTATAAAGGTCAACTGACCTTTGATCCGCGCAGGCAATCAGCTTCACGTGGCCTTGATACCATCCGCTGTCGTGAAAAGAGGGAAATCCACCTGGGAATTCCTTCAAAAGCTGGAGGTAGAGCCTTGAAAGGCTTACTTCTACCTTTTTCCAGCACTCAGGAGCGATACTGCCATCCGGGTCATTACGATCTATGACTGCCATGACCTGGTGTCCTTTCAGCACTTCGCTGAAGGACTTCGTGGTGACAGTACCGCGCTTCTTAAATTTCTTTCGGTCTGGGTGGGTGGTCTCTTCTAGGGACCGTTGACGTTTTGTAGCCTGTATTGAGCTTGAGACTCCTTCTCGGCTTTCGTCGCCCACTCGAGGGAAGCCTTCCTCTCCTTCTCTGGGATGTGCGACAAGCGTTCCACTGTCCGGAGAGCCGCCCTTTTTACTTTATAGAACCTTTTGGTTCCGTGTTTAGCAACACTATCGCAGTACGTGGCTTTGCTTCTGTCAGGCTCGTCGTCCTTAGCTACAATAGCCGCCGCAGAGTGTGCGGAGGATTTTGGATTCCCATCAGAAATACCGTTTAGAGACCGCACGTCAGTTTTATTTTTTTTAAATTTATCCATCTGGTTCTTACGGCCACCCGCTCGATTGATCAAGCTAAGGCAGCCAAAAATTTGAAAGGGGAAGGGGTTGGTCAACTGTGGCAGTGCCCCGTACCACAGCAAGGCCACCGTTACTACCTGAGGCGGTCTGGTGTCAGGAAGAGGAGCTCCGTTAGGATACTGCCTAATTAACCTCCTGGCTGCAAAACAACATCCAATGGGCACGATCCCAAGAACACCTTGGATTAGGAGGGAGACAGTTCTTAGTTGGATTACTCCGCAGTGGTCAGTCCGGCTAGGGTAATCCCAAAAGAGCCGAGAGTTACCCCATTTTGAGCATCTGGAGAACGTATCAAATATCACAACTCACAAGAAAATGCGTGACGACTGCCACGTTATTTCCAACGCAATCCGGCAATGCAACAGATTATCAACGAGGAGATTGATGAGCTATTTCAGAAAGGCTGCATCGAGCCATCGCATAGTCCACACAGCGCTCCTATTGTACTGATAAAAATAAGACTGGCCAATGGAGACTCTGCGAAGACTACCGTCAGATCAGCGGTAAATCAATTACAGATGCATCTCCTCTGCCACGGATTCACCACATCTTGGACAGATTACGGAATGCCAAGTACATAATTAGCATAGACCTGAAGAATGGTTACTGGCAGATCCCGATGGATTTCAGCAGTAAACAGTATACGGCTTTTACGGTGCCTGGGCGAGGACTATTTGAATGGCGAGTCATGCCATTTGGACTCCTCTTTGCGCCAGCCACGTTCCAACGAGCATTGGATAAGGTAATTGGTCCCGACTTAGAACCCTTCGCATTTTCTTACCTAGAGAATATAATCATTACTGGGAGCAGTTTAGAAGAACACATGGCCAAGCTCAGGGAGGTATTCAGACGTCTCAGGATAGCAAATATTAGACTTAACAGAGAGAAATGCGAGTTCTTCAAAACCAAACTGACGTATCTCGGACATATAATCACTGAACACAGCATTCATACCGAGCCGGAAAAGGTGTCTACAATCTGGTACCGACCATCCCCAACAACCTGCGGGAACCCCGTCGTTTTCTTGGAGTAGCCTCTTGGTACGGAAGGTTCGTACCTGACTTTTTGGGAGTGGTCATACCCCTGACAGGACTTCTTAGAAAGGAAAAGCTATGGAAATGGGTGGAGGAACAGAATATAGCGTTTAAGAGTTTGAAATCCAAGTTGACGAATTCCCCGATTACTCGAAAGTTCACACTACAAACGGATGCCAGTGAATATGGGTTCGAGACAAAGACTAGCTTACGCCAGTCGACATCTCAATCAGGCAGAGGATACTAAACAGCTACGGAGAAGGAATGTCTCGCTATCGTGTGGGGCATTCAGAAAATGCGTCAGTATCTCGAAGGGTACCACTTCACCGTGATCACGGACCACTTATCCTTGAAGTAGTTGAATTCGATTGAAAGCCAATCTGGTAGGATTGCTTAGTGGGCCTTAGAATTACCATAATATACATTCGATTTACAGTACCGCAGGGGTAAACAAAACGTGGTTGCCGATGCGCTGTCTAGGCAGTCTATAGAGGCGCTTAGTACCTGCACCGAGTTACGAGATAGCGGAGGATGCAACAGGTAAACGAAGACCCCGCCAAATTCGCAGGTTACTTAGTTAAGAATAACAATCTGTACCGTCATATCCCTACACACTCACAGACGAGGATTGTGTAACATAGAAACTCTGTGTCTCATCGTTTCAACGACGACGGATTCTGGCAGAAAACCACGACCACCCCAGCGCAGGCCACATGGGCATCCGCAAAACGATTACCCGGATTAACAACCACTACTACTTGTCAGAAATGTCTCGAGATGTGAAGAAATACGTACTAGGCTGTAAATTATGCCGGCAGTAGAAAACAAGTCAGTTCACAACAATATAACATTGTTACGAAATTGCCCTCATGACATCGTGTAGTAATCAAACAATCGCTGGTTAAATTAAAATAACTAACTTTATTTAACTATTGCTATTTACACATTTAATATTAGGCTTAAAGTTTACTTCTTTACAATTTGTACTTTATTTCACAATTCATTGTTCACTTTATTTACTAATGAATTTCATCACTTTGCAAAATAACAATTACAAATACTTTTGCTTCGATTATAATGCTCGATGTACACACTGCCGCGATCTCTGTTCGAATGTCTTTTACTTTGCACAGTCTTGTGCTTTTATAGTTTCGAATGGTTGCGGTAGAAAATTCTACAATAGTGTAGAATTTTCTCGATGTTTCTAGAACTTTATACAGGAAGTTCTTACTTTCGAGATATTTCTTTACACCACAATCTCTACAACGAAAGAAGCTTTTATTCGAATAGATTGTGCCTTGACTAAATAACACACAGGGTGGTGCACTCATTCTCAAATTCCAGATGGGATCCTAAAAGTATGCAATCCCGTTTCACTCATATGCAATCACGTTTCAATATATAAACAGAGCTGAAAACCCTTGGCAGCTTGTGCTCTCTATGCCTTTTTTTCTTTTTACTTTGACACTAGAGTGAGCCACGCTTCTCAAAACTAACATAAATATCATTAATAGGTGGCTAGGTAATCAAATGTAAAAAACTAGAATAATCGAAAATACCATATAAACTATTATTTATCTGAAATTTATATATATAGCTTTCTCCTGGATGGGGCGGACTTCCTATCTGTTTTCTTTTTTGTTTACTCTTTTTTTCTTCTCGGGTTGTGCTTTTGTTATGTTACTCCTTTTTTATTTGCTTTTACCTCTACGACATAACCACTTCAAATTTCCGGGCACAATGTGATTTTATTTTATTTATCCATCTAGTTTTATATATTTCTTTTAATTAGAAGAACTTGGAAGTCGCAAGCCCTTTTTTGTATTCGACTACACACAAACGCACAGATATTCACAAACGACAATATTTTCAACAAGCACTCACTGAACGCTTCACGAAATTTTCTTAAAAAAAGTTCTGATCGCCGGTTTTTCTTCTATTTGCGCCTTATATACTCATTTCAAGCGTCTTTGACTTTCCACTACACTATCTTTAGGTGTTTCCTTCATACTCCCACTACTATTACCACCTATCTAGCCTTTCACCTTCTCTCTTCGTTTGATCCACTCAGTAGCAGCCATAGCATCAGCTGTACTCAGTAGGTCAAACACTTTACTGCTGTCCGTTATTGACATCCATTCCCACTTCCCACATTCATTCTTTAACCACATTCATTAACTCCCTTTTACTCACACACTCACACATTCATCTTGATTCAACCTTTGATAGACGGCTAGGATGTCGGCACAGTGATGGTCAATCATTCGACCAAAGCTGTGGATAGGTACATAAAGGAGACACCCCAGACAGATTATTAGCACCAGCAGAAAAAAATGAAAACATGAGCACTACTAAACAAACAAAACCTGAATACAGACATCAAACCGCAACACAGTATTTGAAAATTTAAATGGAGAACATTTAGGGAAAGTTACCTGACACAGTTCCTAGTGCATTTGGAGGCTTTTGTTTTCGCACCAACTGAAGTAGTTCCCTTAACCTGGAAAAGAAACAAATCAATGAATTAAATATAATATTAATATCCTATTAAAATAACTTATTTCATTATTTACCTTAATAAACCTGATTATAAAAAAAATTGTCAAGAGTTTATTGTTGCCCATTATGCATTTTTTGTTTTCTGCACTCTCAACCATTTATTTAAATGCTTTATTCGAAAATACATTCCTTTGCCCGAGTATTTATTGCACAGCATACATTTGCTTCGCATATTGTTTATTGTTTTAATTCTTTAATTTTCAGATTTAACAAATATAACAATAGCAAAACTCTTATACAAAAAAATCAAATTTCAAATTGTAATTGTTTACATATTTGTTTTCATCGCATTTTTCTATAAATAAAATTTTGACAATCAATACGGGGAAAATTGGTTTAAACTAATTTGATCTTGCAGTCACCCTGTATGTAAATTCACCTTGTGTCAATCCAAGTGAGTGTCTAGGAAGCAGCCCTTAGATGGTCGATCGATTGACGTGAAATTCAGTGTATGTGTATTTGACATCAGCCCTTACTCTCTTCAATCTATTGACGTAAAATTTTAGTTTGCTTTACGTTGTTGCGGTGAACTTACTTATAATGAGCGATATGGATTGTTGAGTTGCAAATATTACCTTGGCATTAGCAGTAAAAAAAAGAAAAAAAATATGGATAAACGCATTTGGTTGAAAAATGTGCTTTAATAAAAGAAATAAATTATCATATATAAATTTTTTTCATGTTTTAGTTTCGTCGGAAGCGTGATAAATGCTATTCATCCGACTCAGCTAGCATTTTTATTGCATGGTGTTCGATTTCGAGTGAGCAATAACGGGAGTTTTTCTGCTTCTGTCTTTTCCTTTCTCATTCACGTCAAGCAAAATCAAAAAGTTTTGATATTCCATCAATCGGTGTCCATGTGACGCATACACAGATATTTCACTAATCATATACGTAATTTCACGTCAATCGATTGACCGTCTAAGGATAACTTTAGAAGGTGGCCACCAGGCTACAAAATGTATACAACAACAAATTAATATAATAAATAAAAACAGCTGATGGCTTTTGACAACCTAAAATATAATTAATTTTAGATTTGAATGTTAATCTAGGATTTACGACTTGAAAGTGAGACTTAAAAACCTAATAAATGTAGAAAACCAGATGAGATTTTTCGAAATATGTTATTCAGGTCTCTTCTACGTCCACTTTTTTCTGCAAAATTAAGTTAATGTGGAAATGTTTGAACAGTGTCAAGTGAGAGTGAAATATTATGTGTCGTAGCGGATCAATGGAACAAGTGGCCCGACTACGCCCGCTGTACGCAGAATGAACAAACAAAAGCGACAAACAACAAAAGAACCAGACGTCAAAAATGAATAAGAAGGAGAGCAGTTGTCTCTTCAGGCCAAGAATGATAGAAACAAAGATTACGTAAATCGGTGTACAAAGAACAAAAAAGTGAACCTGTGAAATATTAAAAATTGCTTGGTGTTGAGCGGGCGATGGCTTGTCACTGTATTGGACTGGATGATTTTTTGCTTCAATGAATTTATTATTACTTTGGTTTTGTTTTTAATTTATTCAAGTTTAGTTTTATTCTATAGGTATGCAAAAGATTTACTACGTATTGATATTTTTTATTGACAATGCGGAATAACACTACCTATATTTTTTCACTTGATCTGGTGAATTCGAAGTGTTGACGGTCACGATGTTTAAACGACTAAGAGCCACCATCGGGTGCTGATTCTCCACGTTGGCGTGTGCAGCCGAATTTGCTGTGTTGACTAAAAAGATGGCTACGGCCCGGACACACGTTCACTCATGCTTTTCGCTCGCTTCTCGGTGAGACACGAAAGGTGGAACTCTCTCCCAAAACATGTCTCACTTTGAAAGGAGAACAGCCATGGTGACGCTAGCACCGGGCCGCAGCCACCTTTAGAAGAGGGTTCATGGCGTGAACACTTGGCTTATTAGTTTGTATGAAACTTGCTAGGCAAAAGCAATGCGGGAATATATTACAAATATATTGTCGAAAATATGTGGTTTAAATTTCAATTACCATCAATCACCATCATAAATGCTCATGTGAAGAAAACAGCTCTCCAAACAGCTATGAGTTTGTAATTTTTGGGCTGCCACATCATCCGAACCCATCAGTTTATTGTCAAACTAGGTGAAAAAATAATAACGGACCTGCGCAATGTGTAATCTTTTTATCTATCGTTCTTTCTTGCGACTACCTAAAAGATGTGCCCTGTGAGTTACATAATAGATATATTATATCTACGATACATATACGCTAGAGTAAAGGCCCGTTTATTCTTGACGAACAAAGTAAAAATTCCGAAGCGAACAGCTGCTTTCAAGCTGTATGTAAATCAATCTGAGCGTTGAGTGTCTTAAAGCCCAAATAAAATACCTCGAGAGTGCGAGACCGATTGCGAGAGCGAGTCTTGGATGAAATGTCAAAAACAATTTGTACAATGGTAATAATGCTTCATACAATTGTGTAGAGCGAGGCGAGGAATTTCTAAAAAATTAGACATTCCTCGTGCTCTCGTGCGAGACAATTTGCCAAAGTAATTAGCTGTTTTGTAAAGTGCATTTGTTTATATCTGTTTTGCTATTTGTGACTGCGGGTTTTTTATTGAATAAAAAATGCAAAAGTTAAGTGATGAAAACATAGACATTTTCATTGATTTTGTAGTGTACCTCACTAGTGTACACTGACGGCCACACATTGTCGCAATCACACTAGTAATTCACCTATGCTAACGAGGTGACAATAGCAACGCCATGCACTTGCACTCAATGTTGTATTGCCGGTCAAAATCTTTGTTGAGGGCATTTATCCGCTTTGTTAGATATTTCTTCAACTAACAGTATTCTTATACCATAATTTATTAAAATCTAAGCCTTATCTTTATGATAAAAGGGAAAGCGGTACAAAAATATTGATCTTAAGGATAAGGCTTGGAGAGAAATTGCCCCACAGGTAAATTATGATTTTTTGAAAAGGAAAATAAGTACGGATAAAGACAAAGAAAAGGACCAGCACATACTAGGAAAGGACAGATGGAGGGAGTTGGGGACTTCCTCGGAGGACGAACTCCTGGCTTCTAGGTTCACCTACAGGTAGCAATAGTGGACGCCAACACTATCAGCGGGAAAGAAGCCCTGGAGAGGTGGGCAGGTTGTCACAAATGGTAATGGACCATGTTATGGATAACCTGACAGCAAATCCGAAGGTGGCTCTTCCCGGTTTTCGACTTTCCCAAAATTGTTAGGGGGTACAGGGTGACCAAATGCGATGACCAGTTCTCTTCTGCTCATCGCAGCCAATGAAATTCCGAAGAGGCCAAGAGCACGCATTTGGTTGCCCAACATGATACGATGGACAAAGAAAAGTTTGTCCCCTACCTGCAGGCCCATAATGCAGACGTACCTATGACTGACTGGCAGGTTATCATGGCGGAGGATCCGCAAAAAATATCATTTCCTTCCTCCTGGTTACAAACGAGGAAAGCTTACCCGCCTTAGAGAAGGCAGAAAATAAACCTAGTTTCGGCGTTAGGCAAAAAAATTTGAAAAATTTTCTGCTCCTCCAACCCGGAAGAGGTCACTGGTGCCCAGAAGTTGTTGGACGACGTGAGGCTACACGACCCGGAGCCACCCCATGATTTGGCAACGGACAAGCTTGCCGTCCTGCTATCGGAGAAGGACGTGAACATCGCCATCGTCCTGGAGCCATGGGTGTGGGGCACCGAGGTAAAGGGGCTCCTGAGAAGCAACTATAACCTGTTCTATAAAAGAACGGACGGTAAGCCTAGGGCGTGTATAGTTGTTAAAACACATTTTAACATTTACCTCATCACAACACTAGCGACACCACGGGGGTGAGTAGTTCATTGAATCCCTCATCAATACTAACCAAATTGTGAGTAATAGGGGAAATACTCCCACTTTTTCCTTCCCTGGCCAAGTCCGTAAGAGACCCGTAGGGTACCTAACACCGAAATTGTATCGGCGGATGAGGTGGAAACAAATATCGGGCGGTTAGGGTGAAATATGCGAGCAACTTTCAAAACCACTTGTCCGATTAAATTAAAAAAAAAATCTTTTCACCATTGTGGAATGATGAACTTTCATGTCTCAAGGCTGAGGTGCAAAAGACGTTTAACTCTGGCGATATTTCGGGTGACTGGCAGGGTTACAAGGATAGTTTAAAGAAATATAAAAAAGCAGCAAGAAGTTCTAAATATAAAGGGTGGAGGGACTTCTGCTCCTCTATCGAAACTACCAAGGAGTCAGCAAGATTAGGTAACATTTTGTCCAGGGACCACACAAATTCCTCCTTTATTAAGAGATCGGACGGGTCCTGGACAACGTGTTCGAAGGAGACACTGCAATTGCTCCTAGACACGCACTTACCGGGTTGCACGGATGACGGGTCTAACCCTGAGTCGACCGGAAGGTTGGGATCAGGGGCTGATACCGATATAATCACAAAGGAGAAGTTGGCATGGGCCATTAAAAGTTTCGCCCCCTACAAATCACCTGGGACGGATGGGATCATTGCAATGATGTTCAAGGTAACACAGCCTAGGTAATGGCTGGAAGTCTTATTTCAGGCACTCCTTTCAGCTGGAGACGGCAAAAGTCGTGTTTATCCCAAAAGCAGGAAAAAGAAGTCACGAATCGGTCGGGGATTTTCGGCCAATAAGCCTGACTTCGTTTGTTCTCAATACTCTCGTTTGTACTTGACCTCCATATAAGAATGGAAATAGAGCATAAGCTTTCCGGAGCCCAACACGCTTACCTGAAATGGAAATCGACAGAGACAGCCCTTCATGAGGTAGTGAGGATGGTGGAAACGTCCATCGAATACAAACAATATACACTATTAGTCGTTGTGGAAATAAAGGGTGCCTCTAACAATATCTAAATAGAAGCGGTACAAACATCGCTAGAGGGGCATGTCCGTGAGTGGATTAAAGCAATGCTCAAAACAAGGGTAGTAAGTGCGGAGGTTGGTAGTAGCCGCCTAAATAAATATGTGAAAAGAGGTGCCCCACAGGGAGGGGTACTGTCTCCCGTATTGTGGATATGTGCCATGGATGGTATCCTCAAAGAACTCAACGAAGGAGGTAGTAACGTGGTGAGGTATGCGGAAGACACGGCGTCAGGTATGTGCCCTGATATGATTAGCGGAATCCTCCATAGATCGTTGAACAGATTAATTGCATGGTATACGGGACGTGGACTAGGCATTAATCCCAGCAAATCTAAGCTGATGCTAACTACCACGCGAACCAAAATACAGACTTTTAAGCTACCTCCATTTAATTAAAACTATACTGTCTCTATCCTCGAGTCCCAGGTACCTGGGTGTAATCCTGGACTTTACTCATGCAAAAGATGATTGGTAGGAAGTGGGGTATTCGAGCAGAGTTAATGATATGGATGTAAAAGATGGTTGTGCGTCCAATTTTGTCATACGGAGCCTAGGTCTAGTGGAAAGCCCTCGGAAGGGAATACAAAATCTCCAAACTAAGTAGAATACAAACAGCGTGCGCTGTAACAATTTGATATTGTCCTACTCAGGCCTTAAATGTATTGGTATTAGTATTGGCTCTGAATTGATTTATTCATTAAGAACACCGCAACTGTAAGAGTTCTTAGGCTAAGAGAATTAGAGTTTTGGAAAGATAGATCGTATGGCCACGGAAGTATACTACTATGAACTCAAGCAGTATACGAGGCAGAAACAGATTACAAAGTACCTATAGTTTTTGGAAAAAATTATATGCACTTTGTAATTGGAAAAAATTATACCATTCGCACCCTCTCACCTCAGGAATGGAAGAAAGGTGGAATCATGGGTAAGACACCACAATCTACACCGATGGCTCAAAGATGGATTGTGGGGTAGGAGCAGGTGTCTTCTCAGAAGAGCTAAGGATTATTCCGACTCCCGAACACATCAAGTGTATTGTAGGTGGAAATGCTTGGAATAAGGGAGGCCTATAGATTGGCAGGAGAAGACGCAAGCTATAAAGAAAAATAGGAATATTATCAGATTGTCTGGCTGCTATCAAAGTACTGGACTCAGCGATAATAACCTCGAAAATAGCATGGGAATGCAGGGAGGGCCTAACCGCACTACCTCGTTGGTTCATCGAAATATTGATATGGGTGCCGGGGCAGAGAGATATCAATGGAATCGAGAGGGCAGATGAGCAGGCCCGAAGGGGATCTGCTCTCGATGAACATGAAGCGACTCCGCGATTGGTTCAATCAAGAGTAAGATTGGCAAAGAATTCTTGATGAGTGCAAAGAGCCGATGGAGAAGGTTGGAAATCTGCAGGATCAGTAGAACACTCTGGCCGGACTACAACAAAAACAAATTCACAAAGCAATTAACAGAGGTCGTCGTGATGCAGCTAGGCTTACCGTATTCATCACCGGCCACTGGCCCATTGGGGAACATGTGGAAAAAATGGGAATGATGTTCAATACCAGTTGTCAGAGCTGCGGAAACCATTTGGAAAGGGAAGCCGTGGAACACCCTACTCGGCCCTGGTCAGAAAAAGATGGAAAACACATACATAAACCAATTTTTCAAGACAAGAGATCGGGAGCTGCAAGATAGGGGCAATTCTCGCGTTCATAAATCTCTCCAATTGGTTATAAGGGTCGGCGCACAACAATATTCCAATAGCAATACAAATCAAAAGAGCAGTATCAAAACGGCGCACCTGCGCTAATTGGATGATGGATCATCGCCGTTGCAAACAACCAACCAACCAACAAGGTTATTATTAACAAACTATATATAAAAAGAAAATAATTTCTTTTTACAAAAAGATTGCAAAACTGCGTACAGATTTCTTCGAGATCAATTTCAAAAATGCGTTAAGGATTTTAAAAAAAGTACAAATATTTTGAAAATTTGCTTTTCCTGAAGAACCTTTGAAGCCATGAAATTACGATGCTTATAAATGAAAGTAAAAGAGGGTTGTGTACATTTTCCTTTCTAATAGAACAGATGCCAACTACAAGAGGACTTCGGAGGAGCGTGCTAAGCACGAAAATACAGCGCCTGAAGTTGGATACGCTTTTTGGGAGGAGCTGGAGCATTTTGAAGATATTGATGCTACGCCTCCAATAGTAAACACTCCAGTGAATCCTGTAATTAACAACGTTGTCATCAACACCATCACTACCTAAAAGGTCCAAACTTTTGGACGAAAGCCAAAAATTTTACCAGGAAGTGCTAAAAGAATAATGGAGCAGTTAACTCCTCAGCTGGATGGTCCAAGTGACATTGATGATTTTTTTCGAGTTTGGCATGAACAGTGAAGAAGAACAAAACTGTCCACGAGTGGATGTTATTTCAAGATGACATTGAAATATGTGAATGACAAAGTAATTCATATAAAGAACAACATATTCAATTAATTTGATATATGGTTATTTTTGAGCTGTTTCCATTCGATTTGTCACCAACATGTACTTGTGTGCAGATGAAGGGTAGTTTTTTTTTTATTATTTGCGTGAGCAAGACACTGGCGCCTACTCGTAAATACTTGTGAGCGACAAACTTTGTCTAATGGAATACGTCTTTTAAACTGGAAAATTTGTATCTTGCAAGTTGAAGTACAAATTGTTTAATTTTTTTGTTAGTTTATAACGACATGAATGCTTATCAAGTTTTTAAAACGGTATTGATAAACTATTTTGGACTGAATCATGAAATGATTTGAATATTTTTTGTTACTTTGTTGAGTCTTTTCCGTTGCAATTTGTTTTCCATTTCCAAAGCCATTTCTTTGCGCAATTCTTGGTACTTTTTGGTAATTTATGCACATTCTTATATTTATGAATTTGTATATTTTAATATGTACAGTAAATTTTATTATTTTGGAAATACTTTTTAAAAAACAGTTCTTGCTCTAATGTTGGCCGAAAAACCAAAAAAATTGCACAATATCATTTAAATTCTTAAGCACATCCAATGGAAGAGTACAGTCAATTGTAGCGTTATCTTTCATCAAAGTCACTCTCACACTCTCTTCAATCACTCCAAACGCAAGCATTTGATCAACCTCGGCATACAACAACTCCTTTACCGCCGGCGACACCGGGTAGTACCGATCCTTTAGTGTCTCCGCTCCATCAACTAACCGTATGCAGTGCTTCTCTAAACCAGTTTTACCTAAACCATGTTCTACGTAAGTTCTAAATTAGTGCTTTACCTTAATCGGTTGCTCCTGCTAGGTCTTTACCAACTCGTGCCATCCCGTGACTGCGCCTTTCTCATCGAAGTCCTGAAGCTAAACCAAACTCATGCCAAAATCCATTCCAATATTAACCTCTTGCTGTAACGTAGGACACAGGAAAAATTCTATATTTCTATTTTGCGACCTAAACCGCACATGTACTTTGACCAGGCCCAGCTGCTTATGACCTGCAGCAGTTTCAACAAGGCAAAATATTCTGTACCTCCAACCCCAAGTCCCTGACTAGCTCTCTACAGTTTGTCCTAGAACGCTAACGGACGACCCTGTATCCAGCAGCCAATGCAAGGTTATTCCCTTTATCTTCACCTCGACGAATGGTCGTTTTTCCGCCTGAGCACTTCGTCCTACCGTCTCTTTACCTGCCGTTTATTTATATACCTTAACTTCCATCTCGATCTGGCTTTTTATCTCGCCTCTTATTTGGGACACTTTCCTCTATACTTAAATCTTTTTGCAAACCTTCTCCCTTACTAATTACTTTACCTTTAACCCTCCTTGTTCCTCAGCAAAAACTTGCATCGCATTCTCGCTGGTCCTATGTTTCTTTTCCCATCCCGCAGCTACTCCTTTGGTCACTCCTTCCTCACCCGGAATGGATTCCTTGCGGTGTTTTACTCGGAACGTGGTTGTCCCGACTGTACCGCGTTCCGTCTGGCGTTTCCTCCTTGCAGTTAGGACACTGGAGTTAGAACACTCTTCTCTCCATACCTGTAGTAGTATACCAAACGCTTCTTCTTCATGCATCCCTGAACGTGTGCGTTGCTTTCTTCCTCGTCTCTTTCCTTCTCCCTTCGTCTTTGCTCTCCTCCAGACTACTGCCTGGTTCTCTCTCTTGACACTTCTTCTCCCATTTGCTCGCTCACCTTACGTATCCTCCCAAGCCCTTCTAGCAGATTCCTCTAAATTATTTTAATCGATTCAAATTCCGACATCAAAGAAAAATGAATCTAAGCATTCTCCTGCCTGCTGCCTCCTCTCTGTCAGTTCCCTAAGCAGTGGAAACTCGCTTTGATGTGTCCTGAAATGCTGCAGCATTGCATTTCGCAGGTTTGGCCAACCACTGACATCGGACGCCTTCACGCATACCAGTACCAATCGATGGCCGGTCCACGCAGGAGCATGTGGAAGTTCATCATTACTGCTGTCCAGTCTAAAGATGAACTAGCTCCGGTTGCGGTCTTGGTTTTACCATATCGTTAATACTCTTTAGCAATTCAAGGTTATTTCTCCCCATTTCCATAATCTTTTCTGACTCTAGGTATAACGTAGTCCGGTAACTATTGCGACATTCGAGTATCATCAAATTAATAGCCGACCGATACTCTCTCGGCAGTTCCAATTGTACTTGCTCAGCCTCACCCTCTGTGATTCGCACTGGCCTACTTCTTCCATACTCTCATTCTTCAATTAGTTGGGCCTCCTGAACCCATTCTCCTGATCCACCTTTTTTTGGAACGGACCCCTTTCTGCCTCGTCCCTTTTTCCTCCTCATCGTCTTTCCGGGGTGAGTGTTCTACTGGCATGTTTAAGGTTTTCTCTTTATTCACGTCTGTCTATTTTTGTCGAACTCAGCACTCCTTTTTGCTCTTTTGTCACCACTTCTCAGGTGCATCCCTTAATGTGCTATATTTCTTTATTTTATATAATTACTCTTCCTTCAATTTCTCTATTTCAAAAATTAAGACCAATCGTTTCGCTTTTCCTGTGGAAAAGTTTGTTAATCGGAAAAATCAGAAAAAGTAAATTTTAATATTTATCTTTCTAGTTTTGTAATTTTGAATTTTTTGAATAGGAATAAAAAAAAATTCAGACAAATAAGAATAGTAAGTAGTGCTAAGAAGTGAATGGGGATTACCCCCTAATCATAATAGGTTTATATACCTAAATTCAAATTCGGAACAAAACATTAGCAACACAAGTCACAAACGTCTTAGAGTCGGGGAGTTTGTTCCTCTTCCTGAAACACGCCAAACCTATCTTACTTACTTATTATCCTCGATATTTGGTAAATTCTGCAAATCTGAAGTCATCAGAACAAACATCTCGTCCAATATCTTCATACAATGTGTTCCAGATTGAAAGAGGATTAAACCATATATCATGTGAATACACCGGAGGGACGGAACTTAGATCTGGTGATCTTTTGCTCAAAACAGACAATGTAAAAGCTGCTGAAAAGTTTCTAAAAGCAAACTATGTTGACTGTGCCCCTGTTAAAATAACATATCACATTAAACTTAACAAGATTCAAGGTAGAATTTAATCTAAAGAAATCATCGATTTTCCCGATTAGGAATTGATTTCCTCATTGGCAGATCAAGAAGGAGTCAGGAAAATAATGAGGAAAGTTGAAGGTATAATTTTCCCAACTGGTGCTGCCACTCGTCGTCCTGACTACCTTAAATTAGGTTAGAAAAGAGTGGAGGTACAGGAATACTTTCCAAAATTGAATAAAAGAAAAGCGCAACTAAAAAGTGCCACAAAAAATAAAAAATTTAAAAAAAACGTTGAAAATCCAAAAGTACGACGAACTTCGTAGCAGGAAAAAAGGCCCCTTAGTAAGCGGATAAACATCGTAGGAAAAGGAGTTCTAGAAGAACAGCCGACTGCCCAACACTTGTCGTCAGGACACTGGTCACCATGATAGTATTAAGTATTAGAATTATAATGTAAGTTGAACAATCGAAACTATATTAAGAAAGAAATAGCGATTCTTGAATAATAAAATAGGAAGAATATAAATTAATTGAAACTAAGAATAACAAAGAAAAAATTCATTTCGAAGAATAACACAAAAAACAAAGCAAATAAATTTAGTGAAATTAAAATAAAGAAATGAGAAATAAATTGCAAGGAATAAATTAAGTAATTGTTTAAAGAAGAAAAAATTTTTTTTTTTTTAGAATTAACCACGAAATCGATAAATTATTAAATATTTTTTATATTACACTAAAATAAATTTTTCTTAAAAAGAAAAAAATTAATTAAATTAAAAATGGTGGATGCAGCAGAGGAACTTGCTAACCGTCTTAGTAATCTAAATCTACAGAGAAACCTAACTCCCAATAATCCAAGCCATCGCAATACACCCCAACAGAGTCAAGTTTTAGTGAAAATGAGGAAATGATAAGAGAAATCACAAGAAGAGTTACAGAATCATTAACTAGTAGCAATAATCCATTTTTTGAAAACGAAGACGACGATCACCCACTCACAATTAACGCGACGAATATAAACGAATTGGACAAAATCCCAGATATAGTTAAATGCTTGCGTGAGTTTTCAGGCCAACCAGGAGAATTCAATTCCTGGCGGAAATCAGTTGACAGAATTTTTTCTGTCTATTAAGGGTACACCAAAATACTATGCAATCTTGCACACAGTCAGACATAAAATCATAGGAGATGCCGATACCGCTCTAGAGTTGTATCGAACCCCTCTCGACTGGGTAAAAATAAAAAAGTGCCTAATGATGCACTACTCCGATAAACGATATATAGGAACACTAGAATACCAAATGACGACATTGGCTCAACGCGACACCACAATAACCGACTTTTATCAACGTGTGTACCAACATCTTTCCCTAATTTTAGACAAGATAGCTTGCCTAGATTATAATGAAGAATCTCTCCGCACAATGACTAATTCATATCGTGAAAAGGCACTAGACACTTTTATTCGAGGCCTTAACGGGGAATTGCCCCGATTACTTAGCATTCGCGAACCGACAACCTTGCCACAAGCACTACACTTGTGTCTAAAGCTCGACAATATGACCGCATGAATTATGCACACAACTCAAATAATTTCAGAAAAAGTAATAACCAAATTTCCATTCAACAATAGGCCACTGCCATTCAATAATAGACCTTATCTCCCACCAAAACCCCCAGTACCTATGGAAATAGATCCTTCCATTCAAACGCGACAAGTAAACTACCAAAATAGACCCAACGCACATAACTACAATTACGCACTGAGTAACAAGAATGCTAACTCAAAAATGAAGAGGTGGAAAGCTATATTAGAAGAATATGACCACGAACTACATTATAAACCAGGCAAAATGAACATAGTGGCGGACTCACTATCTCGCCCCCCAAATACACAGTTTTTTCTCTCACTCCTACCGAACACAGTGCCGAAAGTTCATCCCAAAACCTTTAAAATAGTTTTTCCCGGCTATCACCGACATATTATAACCGAACTTTCATATAACCAGGAAAACCAAAAAGCATTTGTAAAAGATACCTCAACCCTTCGGTAATAAATTGTATTACAACACAAGAAAGAGTAATGGGAATGTTGCAAGAAGCGTATGCACAACATTTCAACAATTATAAAATAAGATTTACACAACTTTTTGTAGAAGACATAACTAAAGAACAACAGCAGGAAGACATAATAATAACTACACACAATAGAGCCCACAGAAACGAGAAA
This sequence comes from Clusia tigrina, assembly GCA_920105625.2. NCBI lineage: Eukaryota > Metazoa > Arthropoda > Insecta > Diptera > Clusiidae > Clusia > Clusia tigrina. The sequence continues at coordinate 49,665,601 of OV050032.1, read as the reverse complement.
GAAAATAAATTACAAATTCTGAAAACATATTATTTTCCAAGTATGAATAATAAAATTCAGAGGATCACAAAACAATGTGTAACTTGCAAACTTAACAAATATGAAAGACATCCCAACCAACCGAAACTTAATGAAACTCCTATCCCAAATTATCCCGGCCACACGTTACATATAGATATTTATTCGACTGACAAGAAATTAGTCTTGACTAGCCTAGACAAATTCACAAAATACGCACAGACCAAAATCATCCCTGGAAAGTCAATAGAAGAAATAAGAAGGCCCCTAAGAGACTTGTTATTTTTTTACGGCATTAAAAGGCAGTCGTAAGAGATAATGAAAAAGCTCTAAATTCCGCGTCCATAATGGTCATGATGAAAGACGATTTAGGGATTAACGTCTTCACAACACCCCCATATAGAAGCGAAGTCAATGGGCAAGTAGAGCGATTCCATTCGACTTCATCAGAAATTATGAGATGTCTCAAAGCGGACGGAACTGATAGAAACTTCGAGGAACTCCTCGAAAGGTCGACAAACGAATACAACCACAGTATTCACTCTTTTACTGGAAAGAAACCAGTAGATCTTTTTTTCGGGAGAACCGTTGATTTTAGTCCACAAGACTACGAGAAAAAACGACAGGACAATATACAGAAATTGGCACAAAAACAGCAAACTGACCTAAGACAACACAACAAAAAAAGAAAGTCAATCAAGGATTATGTGCCAGGCCAAGTTATTTACGTAAAACAAAACAAAAGATTAGGAACCAAACTTTCAGGAAAATTTAAAGAAGAAATGGTAAAGAAAAATAGAAATAGTACAGTAGTAACTGAATCACAAAAAGTAGTTCACAAAAGCAACATACGCAATTAAGCCGCTAATAAAAATTACCATATTTTCAAACTCATATTCCCCTTATGCCACGCAGAAATACAAATACTGGATTTTACTAACGCTCAACAAATTGAGTTTGAAATTGGAAAAGCAAAAATGCAAAATGGCAATTTCAAAATTATACATGTAATCGACTTGGACCCCTACCAAAAGTTTATGGACGAAACGGAACTAACAGTAAAACAAAACATTAGCATCCAGAATGCAATACATCCATTCATATCACACCAGCTTTCTCAAATACGCGCTCTTCTTAATAGACTACAGCCCAAAGACCAAAACGATCCCTTAATTTCATAGGAAGCGCATGGAAATTGATTGCGGGCAATCCAGACCATAAAGATTTTCAAATAGTCCAAAATAAAATGAATAATCTATTAAAAAACAATAACCAACAAATGGAATTAATGAAATTACTAATGTAACGAACGAAATACTTAAAATTGTGAAATCAAATGAAGTCATAAAAAACGAATTTGTAAACAACATTAAATATAAAATTGATATTATTAAAGAAGAACTTCTTAATATTGATTTCGCAATACAATGGGCTAAGGCAGGAATAATTAATACCTATATTTTGTCAAACGTAGAAATAAATACAGCAAAATCCATTTTTGATACAGAAGAAATGCCCTATATTAATATTATCGAAGCTTTAGAATTTAGTGAAGTAAAAATAGCATACAACTTTGGTCTACATAATTAGTTTACCTATTACTAAAAAAGAGTCAGGCGAAAAAATATTACTTAAGCCTATCAAAAAAGGCAGAATAACAAACGAATTATCATTTGATAAAATTTTAAAATGCAAAAACGAAATTTTCGGCATTAGAACAAATCGGCATTAGAAACTTTTAGCGAACGGTCTATTTGTAATAACAAGAACATTATAGAAATAAGTAATACAAAATGTATACCTAATTTACTAAAAAGCTTACCATCTAACTGCACTGTAACAAATAACCAGCACCTACCAACTATCGATGAGATAGCCGACGGCACCATACTACTTAATCAATACAATGGATCAGTGACAATAGACAACAATCTACTGAACCTTACCGGAACCTTTATCCTGCAATACCACAATGCTACTATAAAAATAAATAACACAATCTACACCTCCAACGAAACGACCAACATTAAAACACCACAAGCCATAGAAGTCATAACATAAATAGAAAACAAAACTGCCAACATTAGAAAAGGAATTTCACAAGGATCAATTAACATGGCAGGAAAAACAAATTCACCTAAAGTTTCCAGGATCAGCCAGATACCATTCTTTTAATATTCAAGCGAGGACGCTCGAATCTAAGGGTGGAGGAGTTAACACATATCTTATTGAAAATACTTATCACCAAATTCTACATGCTCGCTACACGCGCCTGCAACCAACCAGACGTAATTTGATGCCTGGAATCCGCTGAACCGCGTTCCCACTAAAAAGTGCAACAGTCGCAGGTAAGCGACGTCAACAGGAAAATTCAGCAGCGCCTGCACCAACACATTTGCAGATATAGGTTTAATGTTAAGTCATTTTAAGTTTGTGAGTTAGTTGATAAGTGGAAGTAAAACAATAAAGAAGGCTTAGGCCGAAAAATATATTTATTTAAACTTTTTAATTCAAAAAGACTTAACTTATATATACTTCCAAAAAATATATATTACAAATTTTAAATCATAAATATATACTAACAATTAAAAATTCTTTCTTTTTTTGTCACACTTGGTGGGGTGGGGCTCCCTTGACTCAAGTCTTCCAAAAAGACTGTTAAAAAAAATAAAACGCGGCTATTCTTCGAAAAGGTGAGTTATTACTGTTTAATATGTTTGCATTGACTTTTTCTCTGCAATTTTCTACGTGCTACGATGGTCTGCTTTACACACCACGGCCACGATGAAATAGCTGGTTCATCTCACATTTCCTCTTGTCGTTTCTATTGGCGTTGCTTTCAGCCACGCCAAGCCACCGGCAAGAGTGAAGCATATTAACACCAAACATTTCAAAACACGACAAAAAAAATTCAACTGCTTCAGAAATTTCCCCAGTCAATGCTACATAAAACATTTTTCAATTTTCTTCATTGGGCGCCATATTGTTGCAAACACTCCCTAACTGATATAATGTGAATGCCGCGGCTAGCTCATAGCAACGGTCGTGGTTCTCAACCCGCCACACTTCATGGGTGGGGCAACGCTAAACGAAGAGAATAATTAAAACGGCATCCAACTGATGTTTTTTTATCCAGCCGGGCATCTTCCTCCTCGACGTCAAGCGAGCCCACCCCATCGCTTCCGTCTTAGCCTAACCTTTTACATATATACTTACTACAAATTTTACTGATTTGTATTAATAACATGTAACTTACAAATATATTTTTTATTACCTATAATACTATATATATGTTACAAATACTATCTATACTTATATATACATGTATTATTAAAAATATTTTTTTAAATTGTTCTATATGCGTGTACACCATACTTAATTTTATTTAAGTAAAATAATTAACATGTACTACTAAATAAAAATACTCTTTCTTTAAAACTTATCTTTTTCTTTCTATCCTTATTTTGTTCCCTCGAGATGGGTCGGGCAGCATCTTCTCCTTGGATCCAATTGGCTTCACTCGATTCGGGAATCTGAATGGTTTTTTTTGTGTTCAAGTCAAGAAATTATAGTTTTATTATTGATGATGTTACAATAAAAACGGACGAGTAAAAATAAGCCACGATAAGCAATTTTCAACCGGATGGACTGCTTCCAATCCTATTACATTCCCAATTCTCATTAACACTCATAAATTATGGGAATCTTTTATTTGTAATTTGCGAATAGTTTCTCGGATTTGAAGTTTTTCACACATAAAAACAACGTATGCCACGACAACCAATCGACACGTTGTAAACATTTAAAGAGACAAGCCCCGTTTTTTCTTTACCACCGCCTTAACTCCATTTCTTTCTTTTTCCTAATCCCCGTTCTTTTTTTATTCCTCTCGATCTCCTCCACTATTCCACATTTGACCGTTTCAGCGGCCAAGTCGGTGAATCAACCTAATTTCAGATTTAGACTAGTCAGAGGCAGCGCCATCTCTACCTCAGAACTGTCACTATGCCTTGACTTGTCGCATTCAGCAGAACAGCGGACAGATAGAAATAAGAAACAGAAGGGGAGAAGAAAAACAGAAACAAACAAAAATACAGACGGTGGCAACAAAAAAATACGATCGCAACAACACACACGGGTTGCCAGGAGGACTACAAACTCCACCGGAACACGAGTGGAAGCGTCGCTTCACCATTTCGGAACAGCGACCCAACGTAGGCCACGCCCACTTGAACGGTCATTATCCCAAAACAAAATTTCTTAACCTTACCTTATATTTATTTTGTCTTCCCAGCCATTCGGCTCGAAGAGCTACCTTCACCAATATACTCAACTTAGACGCTAATCTACACGTCTCGTATAAACTGGAACACCTACATTTATTTTATTTTATGAAACACATAGTAATCATTTCCCTTTCTGATTTTTACTCAGACCACCCTACTACTGGACATCCACACCAACGAAGCAGATTTGGGAGTAAGTTCTTCTATATGTATTGCTACAATCTATAAGTTCCCTATAATTAACTTTCCTTCACCTATCGATTGTGTGAAAACGTAAATTATCAGATCATTCATATTTACGCTCCCACATTGACTGCGTCGCCAACAGCAGCCAATAGCGTACATACACACGCACCGTAAACAGGTAAATCCCAAATCAATTCATACTTACGCTACCACATTGTCTGTGCCGCCAACAGCAGCCAATATCATACACACACACGCACCGTAAACAAGTAAATCCCAAATCAATTCATACTTCCGCTACCACATTGACTGCGCCGCCAACAACAGCCATTAGCGCACACACACACGCACTGCAAGAACGTAAATAAATTTACATTTATGCTCTCACAACAAGTGCAACAGCCAATAGCGTACACCCACACGCACTGTAAGAACGTAAATAAATTTATATTTGCGCTTTCACAACAAGTGCAAAAGCAATATATTATTTGCATGCACGCACCTATGAACTAGATCAAGTGTAAGCAAATGAAAGACGCTAAGCAGAAAATAATATACCAAAAAAATAACACAGTGTGCAATCATCCCCAACATCCCACAGATTTGGTGACCAACGTAAATAGCACAAAAAACAAGAGCAACGGCCATGCGAAATACAATGGAAAGATCTGCGATCCACCAGAGCCCACTCTGGTTGACTTAAACAGTGAACACTTAGGGAACTTAACGCAGACAGAACAGTGGTTTAAGGCTTATACCGACTCCATTGGGACACTAGAGTACAAAGACAGAACAGTGGTTTAAGGGTTTTACCGATTCCACTGTGACATTAACTTACGCAGACAGAGTCAGTGGTTTAAGGTTTTTACCGACTCCACTGGGAGATATTGACATGGCTAGGCACTACGTTAGCTAGCTACCTATAATATAATTAAATTAGTGTAGGAAACTTGATGTTAGTTATTTAAGTAGAATATAATTTTAAATAAAAAACTATTAAAATTCAAAATTCACACTCGTTAGAATAAATTTCTGTTTACGAACCCTGGACACCGCTAAGTTGCTCCTCGCAATCCCTTAATTATTCGAACATAATTAATCTTTTTGCCAATACAATTGCTTCTGTCGAAGTATGCCGGCTAATCTGTAAGTATTACAGTTGGATGAACAGTCGCAATCAATTTAGGTTCTTTCACTCTATTGACATCATTCTTATATGATGCCCCTTCGGAACGTTTTGTCTTTGATCTATTCGATGGAATACTGCTTTTATTGCGTGCAGCAGCACCATTACTGTCTGAAACTAAAAATAAAGATTTACCAGGTAATTTTATGGAGTCACTTTGACTAGTGATTTCTGTACTCTGTTCATTATGGCCTCTCACAAAATATGAGCCTTATATTTTGTGAGAGGGGAGCTCCTACTAAACCTTTAACAAACATATCTATTGAGTCCAAAGAAGATTGATTTTCGCAACTTTGACTTATTTTTGTGTTACCCTTTTCAGGCATAATACTACCGTCATCAGAATTATCGTCTTACAATCTTTCAAAAATATATTGATCCATTGAGGACAAGTTCTCATCGTCCTGACTTGTTGGTATATTGTCAGAAACGTGCTCTTCGCCACTTGAATTAATGAATTAAATGATTTTACTTTCCTCTTCAAAACTAACCTGTGAGTTGTCACTTCTAAGTTCTGCTCGGTTTTCAACTACGTTATTTTGGGGCTCCTTCTCTAATTCTACAGCTGCTAGGCTTCTTTCCTGCGCCGGTGATTGCTGCATTGGTCTCATTGCATCACTAATGAGCTTCATCAGCTCTAAATGGTTCGCCTTAACTGTTTCCCTTATATTCTCCAACTCTACCTTCATCGCCACCCGATAACTATTCTCACTTTCAAATATTATTAGGTTAACAGCTGACCGGTATTCATTTGGTAGTGCTTTACTCGGCCTGGCGCCGTATTCCCAGTATTCTGAAATGTTTATTCTGAATTTGTTCTCAAACACAACAAAAAAAAAACCATTCTCTGTTTTTTTTCGCCTACTTCTCAAGTGCATCGCCTGGCTTCCACTACCTATATGTCCCTGCTCACTCTTTATCTTACAAGTGCCACCCTATACATTAAAAGAATAATTTATCAATATAAGTTCTTACAAATATATTACTAATTTTAACTATATAAATATAACCAAAAAAAATATATTGCTAATTTTAAATATATATATACAACAGAAATAGATTACTATAAATTATACTCATATACACAAAAAAAGTATATTACTAATTATAAATAAAGATAAATGTAAATATTTACACTCTCAACAAATATATTATAAACTATAAATATATACAAGCAACAAATAATTTTTTAATCATAAATGTATACACTCCAACAGAATATTTTACTATTTAGAAATACATACGAGTACATACACAAATATATTACTATAATTTATAAATATTTACTAAAACAAAAATTTTCTTTTACACTTTTTCGAATAGATGGGGTGGGGCTCCCTTGACTTCATTCTGCTGAAGGGCTGTTTTCTCAACAAAAAAAAAACCCTGGCTGTTCTTCTAAAAGGTGAGTTGTCATTCTCTACTTTTCCTTCATTAAAATTTTCCTTAGCACGCATTGAGACTCCGCCTCTCTTCTATTTCATCCGTGCTACGATTACCTGTTCAACAGACCACGGCCACGATGACTTCGTCCTAAGAGGATTAATGTATAAGAGCTTGCAATTCGCTCACCAAAAATGCACAGTTATAAAACCACGGGAAGTGTAGTAGGTATCCAACCATTTGTTCGATTCAAACTATAATTGAAGTTTGAGCTTAGCAGGCAGGCAGGTTTCAACCGAACGTAGTCATAGCATCTCACCAATGAAGCTTAATTCAAGCATTAATTGTATAATTCATGAGAAATATTTAGGTATTATACGACTTATACTTTGTATTTGCATTTGTATGAACATGATAACAACTTGATTGATCTAAGGATATTGAACAAGGTTTAATATACTCGTACAAGTGTGATAATTGTTGCTAAGGCGAATTTTTGAAGTGCGCAGAAAGTTTTCGTTTTTGATTTTGTTTTTTTAAAGGAGATTGCCAAGCAAACGTTACAAGCATTTGCAGGAATACATAATGCCGAATTGTGTTGGGAGAAATTCCTCAGAAATTCAACTTTTCCGGTATCCAGATTATAATGCTGGGCTTGGTGCCAAAATAAAAAAATTGAACCAGGCAATTTAAAAAGTAATACGCGAATCTGTAGTCGCCACTTCGACCGATCATGTATTGGAAAAAAATATTTGAAGTCTGGTGCCATACCAACCCTTTTACTAGGTAAAAACAAATTTTATGCATTTTTATTATACCCAACACAGCTAATTGGAGTGTTATACGGGAATTTTTTGAAATTGATAGAAAATCGAAGACCACACGTTTAGCACCGAAACTCACTACTAGACATATTTATCCAAAATTGTTTGATAAAATGAGAGTATGTTTAGCAGTTCAAGCACTCAGCAATACTGTCTCAGCTGGTATTTCTTTTTGCTCTAAACAAGGCTTATTTAAATCCGAACGAAATGCAATTAATGCAGAAGCGACAGTGCGGTTTATTAATGCTTTTAATAATGGTTTCGACATTTATGATTCAAAAAGTTTCTCGAATAAAAATAAAATGAAGCATCCTTTGAATAGAAACGGTGAGAAGTTTGAGGGAATTCAAACTTTTCTTAATTACATCAGTCCTTTCGAATTTCCGTCACTTTTCCGCAGATCTTGCATAGAAGGTTTAAAGCTTACTTTAACTGCCATGTCCGATCTGGCCAAAGATCTGTTTAATGAAAGAAATTAAATATTTGTGCTTAGGTCGTCTAAATCAAGACAGTTTAAAAAATTTGTTGACAGCATTTCGATCTAAGCTAGGTAATAATACCAATCTGTTTGCTAGAGAGGTACAAAATTTAACTAGCTAATTAATGTCAATGAAGATTACAACTCAAAATTTTATCAAAAACAAAAATTGTGAAAATGATGAAGACCTTAATTTGGATTTGCAGTTAGATTTTGATGAGAGTTCGTGTCCTACAATTGAAGAGCTAGCATCTATTCTTGATGAGGAGCAGTCATGCTCTCTGACAAACAATCCAAATGAAGCAGAGTTCGCACCTGAGATAGCCGCAGCTCGTTATTGTGTAGGGTATGGTATTAGGGCTAGTTTCCAAAGAAACAGTTCCGATAAATGTAAATACATAATGACGAAACTGGACGAGCTAACATTAGATTCTGAGATTTTCATTAAATTAAAAAACTACAGTGAATCCAAACTTAATTTACAGAATCCATCAGACGAATTTTTTTCTATATGCAAGCTCCACTTTAAAGTCTTCAGTGAAATTTTCCATAAGAGTTGCCACCAAATTGGTATATAGGAGACAATAATTCAACAAATATTAATAACGACAGATGTAGTATATCCAAATTGGTTCAGCAAAACAGAGCCTTGCTTAGAACACAGAATGGCAGTCCTTATTACTTTCATTCTAACATTAATAAGAAAAAAAGCTAGGTGGATGTTAGAAAAAGAATTGGACCAAGCGCGTAATTTAAAAAAAAAAATAGACACCAATTGAAGTCTTCAACAAAAAGAAGTGCTGTGCAGAGTCGACATGAGCCTGAAATAACAAACGAAGGCGCTTATTTGAGAGCATAGCCACATAGTGTACACTGGAATTTTTCCCGTGTACACTATGTGGCAACCTTTTAGAAAGACTTTTTTTTAATTAAGAAGTACTATCCTGGGCTCAAAATACCATATTTTTTTAAATTTAAAACTGGAAATTTATTAAAAATGGATTAATTAATAATTTAAAATTTATCCCTATATATTTCTACTTTTTTGATAAACATATCTATTTGTTTTAAGTAAATTACTCAATTTTCCCTGTAACGTAGTTTAAACATATGTATGTATTTATGTATAAATGGAAATATATAACAAAACAATTTAAGCAATGCATGCAATTGGCTCTGTTTATCATCAACAAAACTCAGAAAAACCCAAAAGCTAAAATTTTGAATTAAATGCCAGTAGCAACCAACCAGACAACAATAACAAGAATGAAATGTTTGACTAACGCATATTGGTTCGAAGCCAATGCAACAACTCGATAGCATTAATCGTCTACGAACTTAGTCTGTGGGTTTGAATCGAACAAGTGGTTGGATACCTACTACGCTTCCCGTGGTTTTATAACTGTGCATTTTTGGTGAACGAATTGCAAGCTCTTATTCACTAATCCTCTTTGCTTCGTCTCACATTTCGCCTCCTACTCTTGTCGTTGCAATTGGCGTTGCATATTGGCACACCAAGCCACCGGCAAGACTGGAGCACATTTATTCACGGTTACCTTCTTTATTCACAAATAGACTTAACCTCAAAATCACTCTCAACAAAACTACACAACACACAAGGAAAATTTTAATTTAATTTTTAATTGGGCGCCATTAATGTTGCGAACCCCCCTTGTTATGATACAGTGTGGTAGCCGTGGTTCGCAACAACATTTATATTTTTACTATATACTTTTTTTTGTGCTGTTATCTATAATTAAGATTATCACTTAGCTGTAGGTATGTACTACTTCAGACGGGACGGGACACTCTCCTAGGTCTACTGGAGCCTTTTCAACACTAAGTGAAACGGTTCCACAATTACTGCCCCCAATATTAAATAGGAAATTATTTTTGTTTAATTTTTATTCTTCTTTTACTCCATTAACAGAAATGCACACCAAACGAACTAATATATTTTCCCGCCTGATCTCAGCAATTGAAAAACTTCGAATATTATTTTTCTTTAACAATTTTCTCCTTTTTTCCTTAATATTCTCTTTTCAGTACTGTTCCTTGTCAACTAAATCCGGCACCTTTTCTAAACTCAACTGACTTCACCACAACCGGCACTTTCTAGCCGATATCACACACTCCACATTTTTCAAAAGAGCCTCCTTAAATTGATTCCTATTCTTCCACTATTTTCTCAAATCGGCGTTTTCACGGTCAAAGCCGGTCAATCTTCTTATTTCTAATTCCTACTCATCTATACCTCATAACTGCCCCTAAACCTTAACTGGATCAGTGATTGATGATGAGAGGGCTCTGCTGTCCACATCACGTAAGTATTTTATTATTTGACAACATTTGCTGCATTCTTGCAACCCATCGGATACCCAATGGATCAGAATTGTCCGAATTTTTTGCAACCAGCTGACTCAGCGGACGCCATTTCTTTGAGCGGAAATTTTCTTCGCTACCGTACTTAACACTTAGTACAGATGTTTGTAGAACAGCTGTTTATGCATAAAGTGACAAATTTTTGTAGCGGCACATTCACAAACAAAGTGCGTTGTTTCATTCATCCGAAAGGCAACCGATTGGCTACAAAATTTACCGCCATTGATTCTAGTAAACGGACGCAACAACTTTGAAATAAATTACAAATTATTTTCAACAGTTATTGTTCCCCCATAGTTGAAACAGCGATTTTAAGTGTTCAAGCGTATATATCTCTCGGTCCACCGAGTGCTAAATATCTAAAATAAAAATGTATAATATGCAGTTAATAATTACGTATATATAGTATTCACACAAAATTGTTTACTTACGTCACTGTTAAAGCTATTCGGCGTTCCGCTGAAATAAGCTTCCGGTGGGAACTTTTTTGTAACCAATATTCTAACAAATTTAAGAGAACATTAAAATGTTCAACTATCATACGGGTAGCCTTCAGAAACATCGTGGTATTGATATTTCATTATTTGAAACATAGTTTCAAGGTTTCACGACTTTTGCAAATCGGTCGAACTCACCACCTCCTCCTCCTTAGTAGGATAAGTTATGTTAGGCCCTCTACCAGAAATAAACAGTACACCAACTATGAACCCTCTCAGAAATCGAACCTGGACCTTCAGCTATTGTACTCTGTCCATTCAGGCAACTGCGCTTACTGTAGGTGGTGAACTCACTGATAAAATTCTTTCCATGTATTGTCTCATTCCATCACAACCTAAACTACTGTGTCTCATTATTACCCATTATTTGTTCCGTAAAGTCGTAAGAATTTACTTTAAAAAAAAAGAATTGCCCGCCTGACAATTTATACTATCTCTCAATACTCGAATTCGTACCACTGGATTGTGTAGTAATCAAACAATCGCTTGGTTAAATTAAACTAATTAACTTTATTTAATTATTGCAATGAACACATTTAATCTTAGGCTTGAAAAACTTTTGAACTGTGTTTAATTATTCATTTAATCACTTTATTATTTCTTAATACTGCTAGTGTTACTATTGAAATTCAGGACAGGAACAATTCTACGATTACTGTTCAACTGTGTCGACTTTAATTGTGTGGTGACTTATACACCTTTCATGTGTTTAGGTTAGGTTAGGTTGGAGTGGCAGCGAGAAGCTAACTTAGGCACAAATAGTGGCTCTCAGCTACACATGCAAGGCAGAAGTCGTGAAGAACAAACACAGTCTAGCCGCATGTTTCCCCATCATGCAATGCCCCGTTAGCACCGATGGACTCGCATCCGAGTTGAAGTACTGATGGACACGCGTCCGAGTTCAAGTAGCTGAAGCGTACGCTTCTTGAAGAGGGGCCAGGTTAGCCTTGAAATACGACAAGAGTATTCCTCCGCCCATAGTGTGTTGGCCTCATGGAAATGCCTGAGTTAGATCGCCAGCATGTCTACAGGGAGAGGGATGCCTATATCCAGAGAAGGGTATACTTCAGATAGCAGTATGCCAGCTTTAGTAAGTTTATATTCCTCGCAATTTCTTTCGAAATGTCCCTGTCACCAGGTACCCAGACTAGGTGAACTGTAGAGTGCGTGGAGATCTCGTTTTGAGCTGACTGGCATTTCTGTACGAGTCTTGAGAACGTACTGACGCCCGCAAGAGATTTAATGGCAGCTTGGGTGTCCGAGAATAATTTTATTTTGACAACAGAAACCCCATTTCTTAGAGCTCAATTGATTGCTTGGTAAATTGCCATCACTTCTCCCTGAAAAACGCTGCAATGGTCAGGGAGTCTAAGTGAGACTTGTTGGAGAAGATCCCGCTACCGACCCTGTCGCCAAACCTGGAACTGTCCGTGTAGATATTCAGAGTTTCATAGGTGATCACGCTGTTTCCGATCCAGTCGTCTCTGCTTGGTATAATAAAGTCAAACCACCGTTTAAGGTTGGAATTCGGACAGACATATTCAACAGAGCTGGGGGTAGGCAAGTCCTGATTGAGGAGGATACTAGCATGTCCCAGGTCCGTCCTCACCCACCACTTAAGTGCGTTAAGTCTGGTAGTAACCATGAGGGTAGCCAGCATAGAAATGAAAAGAAAGCCCTCGTAAGTATGGTGCATAGAGCTCCAGTGATCAACAGAGATGCACTCCTTCTGACTTTGTCAATTGGATTCAGGTAACAAGCCTTGACAATACCACCAGAAAACAGCTCCGTATAGGAGGTGTGGTTCAACCACGTCTGTGTAGAGCCAGCGTCAGGGTGTTTAATGCATAGCTTACCTTTTCAGAAAGCATTTGAGGGAATTTACCGGATCTACCGGATGCAACCGCGATCTTCCAGTCTTTTGAGAGCAGTGTAAACGGTTTAATTTCAGAGGAGGGGAGACAAGACCCCGCCATGATGTGTGCCTCTGGTCACTGCCCTTTAGCATTGCCAATATCGGAGTCAATTGTCCTCGCTCTGAGCAGAAGCTCAATGAATTTGACAAGACTGACGTCTAGATTCAGATCTAATAGAGCTGTAACTATGGCATTGGGGCATACATTATTAAATGCGCCTTCAATGTGGAGAAAGACTGCAAGAGTGTATTTCTTGAAGGCAAGGGATTTATCTGTCTGAGAGATGAACACGTGCAGCGCTGTTTCCACCGACTTGCCATTGGTGTAGGCATGGTGGGATTTGGAGAGAAGGGTTAGATTGATGGAAGTGCTCGTATGGAGATTCAGGACCCTTCCAACGTCTTCAGAAGAAATAAGACAGACTGATTGGTCTGTACTCGTTTGGTTTGGTATGAGATGCCCTCCCAGCTTTCTAAATGAAGACTACACGTGACTTCCTCCAGCCAATAGGAATGTACATCCATGTGAGGCATGGCCAGAATTATATAGGCTTTGTGTGTTTGCAGAGACGATACTATCCGGACCCGGGGACTTAAAGAGGTCAAACTGTGAATGGCCCACGTAAGTTGTATGTCACTGAGGAGCAGGCCAAATCGGTAGAGTGGGCAAGTGGGGTGCTATCCGGCTTGGGCAAACTGGCGGGTACAGCCCCAAAGAGACAACGTTCGGTTGAAGAGGCGGGCGAGGTTGCTAGAAGACAAAAAGTCGGCGGCCAGAAATACCCATCCTACAGCGAAGTTGTTAAAGGTGGGGGTGAGATGCTGGCCATCATTGACCGGAAGGAGGAGGAAGGGGTCATACCCAAAGAGAAGGTTAGGTGGGTGGAGCAAGCGATTGCCGAAGTCTACCTCCAAGTCTTAGAGGAAAACCCTGGACCCCCCCCTTCCTGTCACGATGCGGGCTGGTATCAGGGAAGGGCCAAGCTTTTCGCATGCAATGACAGCAGGTCAGCCAACCTTTACAAGATCGCGGTAAGCAAGGTTGGCGAGATTTGGCCGGGAGCCAAGCCAGAGGCCGTCAGCTGGGAAGAAGTTCCCAGCAGACCCCGAGCCCAGGTCTGGATCCCGGATAAGCCAGCGGAACCGGAGAAAATAGAGGCGATTTTTAGATCGTGTAACAGAGAGCTGCCAACCCATAATTGGAAGGAAGCGAAACTCGAGGAGCCAGTGGAAGGTAGGAGGCAGGTGTTGCTGATACTCAACGCTGAGTCCCTTGTCCCACTGGCAGAGAGAAACGGGGTAGTCAGGTTCGGGTTCGTTGACGCGACCGTTCGGATCTACCGCAGCGACGAGCAAGTTTTGGAACCGGAGGAGATAGAGGGTGACAAGGCTAGCGAGGCTGGCGGTGTTGAAGAAGTCAAAGCTCGACTGACTCAGAGCAGCTGACCGGGGTCGGGCAGCTCTTTGAGGAGGACGACCTTCTCCGAAGAAGAGGAGGACGCGGATGTTACGATGGTGGAGGTAAGAAGGACAGATTCTTATGAAGCTGATCCAAATCAACCCCCACCATTGTAAACTCGCCTCTGCGAACTTGATGGTCTGCCTGGGTTCCGGTGGTTTTGACGTGGCCCTGATCCAAGAGCCGTGGATATGCGGCAACAAAATCTGCGGTTTGAAGATGAGAGGCTTCAAGATGATAGCCGCTCAGAGCACAGGTAAGCCTCGTGCTTGTATAGTAGCAAAGGATAACATTAACATCTTTTTGCTCCCACAGTTAAGTAATGGCGATACGGTGGCGGCAAGCATTGAGCTGCAAAATAGCAGTCTCTGGGTAGCCTCCGCATATATGCCTCATGACAAGGTCGCTCCACCGGAGGAGGTTCCGACATTGGTCATGGAGGCAGCCGCAGCCAAAAGGAACTTGGTTGTCTCCAGTGACGTAAACGCATACAACTCATTGTGGGGAAGTTCGAACACTAACGCAAGTGGTGAGTCAGTTTTAGACTTCATTATAGAGAATAAGCTTAGTGTCGTAAATTTAGGCTCAGACCCGACGTTTATAACACAAAATAGATGGGAAGTGTTAGATATTACCGTGACCTTCGATAACTTCGCTAACAATATAAAAAGATGGAGAGTGTCGAATGAAAATTCCTACTCTGACCATCGCATAGAATACGAATTGAACTTCCCAGTAGCTCCAGTTAAGACCTTTAGAAATATACGGAGAACGGACTGGGGGAAGTATAGGAAAACTCTCAGGGCCTCACTGCCAATAAATCCCCCGTCTGATCCCACAGACCCTGTGGAATTAGACGAGCTGATTAATCAGGTAACCACGGCCCTGAATAGTTCACTGACAGCCGGGTGCCCGGTTGTAAAACTGAGAGGCAAGAACAAGCCACCTTGGTGGTCAATGGATCTAGGCGTTCTCCGAAGTCCAATAGGCGGTTATTTAACAGGGCTAAAACTTCGGGTCTGCCCGCGGACTGGGAAGCCTACAAGGCTGAGCTAAAAATATACAAGAAAGCAACCAGAACTGCGCAGCGACAGTCCTGGCAAAATTATTGTAGGGATGGGGAAGAAGAATCCTAGCAATGACACCACACAACCTGGGCTACCTTAAAGGTCCGGGTGATGTGTGGAGTGAATCGAGCGAGGAATCTTTGGCTCTTTTCTTAGATACGCATTTTCCAGGCAGTAGCACAGTGGAGGGTGATAACCCGACACCTAGAGGCAGGCAGTCTGAGATAGGAAATGCGATAGTTACAGTCGAGAAAGTTCAGTGGGCCATTAACACCTTTGGTCCATATAAATCTCCGGGTCCGGATGGAATTTATCCAGCTGAACTGCAACAATCACGGGACATAATTACGCCCTGGCTTGTGACGGCAATTAGAAGCTGTCTTAACATGGGCTATATTCCGCTGAGATGGAGAGAAACGAAGGTTTCCTTCATACCCAAGGCAGGCAGGTCCTCTCATGTAAATCCTAAAGACTTCAGACCAATCAGTCTCACGTCTTTCCTCCTAAAAACACTGGAGAGATTGATGGATGCACACTTACGGGAAGCTATACCAACTGGTAGAATGTCCTCGGCACAACATGCATACACGAAGGGCAAATCGACAGAGACGGCGTTACACGTACTTATTGGTATAGCGGAAAAAGCCACCCAGCAGAAAGATTTCGCACTAGCGGCGTTCATTGACATAGAAAGCGCTTTCAACAACATAAATGCGAACGCCATTACGGGAGCGTTAGAAGTTCTGGGCGTCGATCCTAATATTGTAGCAATGGTAGAGAGGATACTCGTCAGCAGAAAGGTGACTGCCAGCTTAGGTTCCCACACCTTAAGCAGACAGGTCTGCAGAGGCACTCCTCAGGGTGGAGTCCTCTCCCCCTGCTCTGGAATTTGGCGGTAAATTCATTACTGCTAGCCCTAGAGAGGGAAGGTTGCTATGTCGTCGCATACGAGTATGCTGATGACTTGGCAATTGTGATCAGAGGGAAATATCCAAACACTCTTATGGATATTTTGCGCTCTAGCATGGCCACGCTTACTGGTTGGGCGGGAAGAAGGATAGGAAATAGATCTGCTGAGGTTTCCCCGCTAACATACAAAGGTGTGGAAATTCCGATGAAGATTATATAGAAAACTTACCTGGAAACCCAATATTGAAGAAAGCCCAATATTGCTTTGTACACATGTAAAAAAGCGGTCGGAATCAGGTGGGGGCTATCCCCAGGTATTATGCACTGGCTATACATTTCGGTGGTCAGACCCATATTGCTATATGGAATACTGGTATGGTGGCCAGCTACTCAGAAACAAAGCTATTTGAAGCTTCTGAGCAAGGTCCAATGAACGGCTTTTTTTTGCTTCTCTGGTGCCTTAAGGACCACGCCTACTAAAGCTTTAGAAGTAATACTCAACCTACCTATATTAGAGCTGGTAGGGAAACAAGTGGCCGCCACATCAGCACTAAGGCTGAAATGTGCGGCGTAATGGCAAATCGGCAGATTGGTCACTCGACTATTGCGTATACCTGGAGTAGTTCTATACAACACATTGACTACTCTATACCTAATCTCAACTTCGATAGGCACTTCCAGACATATAATCCGTCTAGAAGAGAGTGGCAAACACCAATGCCATGGAGAAGGGGGGAACTTAATTTCTACACTGACGGATCCAAACTGGACGATAGAGTCGGTTTTGGAGTTTTCTCACAAGAATTGGGACTGGAACTTTCTTTCCGTCTCCCCGACCACTGCAGTGTTTATCAAGCAGAGGTCCTAGTCATAAAGGAGGTAGCCGTCTACTTAAATAGACATGCCGTAACAAAAAATATTATAAATATCTACTCGGATAGCCAGACGGCCATCTTGTCAATGAATTCGGTGGCACTGAAATCAAAGGTTGCTCAGGACTGCCGTGCAGCCCTAAATGATATCAGTACCATTTTCAAGGTACGCTTTATATGGGTTCCGGGGCATAGAGATGTTGCGGGCAACTGCAGGGTCGATGACTTAGCCAGACGGGGTACCAACCTTCCTTTAGGCACGGACAGATGTGAGATTGGAATACCAATTGCCACCTGTAAACTGATGCTGAAGGATAGGGTCGTGCGTGAGATCAATAGGTCTTGGGTAGAAGAGGGCACTTGCTTAACGACTAGGCTAATGTGGCCGGAACTTAATGGTAGGAAAACTAGAGACTTACTTGCCCTGCCGAGAGAGAATATCTCTAAGGTCGTGGCATGTATAACTGGTCACTGGCTTTTCGGCAGACATGCTCTCAGGCTGGGAGTATTCTCTCATGAATACTGCAGAAGCTGTGAGGATGAGGAGGAGACTGTGGAACATCTCTTCTGTAGTTGCCTCGCTCTGGCTAGAAGCAGAGCGGGCTCTTTAGGCAAATACGCTTTTAGCTCTCTTACAGAGGTGTCTAGCGCGAAGATCAAACAAATCCTGCGCTTTATTAGGGCTTCAAAATAGTTCGACTAGTGAATCGGAGGTGCGTTGTGGCGCGGTGGTATCACAATGGACCCATGGTGGTCTGAGTGAGCTGGTCCTTGGACTGGCTGCCACACTAACCTAGCCTAACCTATGTTGTGTGTCGGTCATGCAGAAATTACCATGGATGGTCTGATGGAACTGGTGATATGCTTGACCAGCGAAATCTACGCTGCCTGGAAAATAAGTGTCCAATAGGACTTCAAGCGTCTCGGCATATGAGCTTGTCTAGAGACCATCAGGTATCTGAGTACAGTCTAGTGGTTTGTGCAGAGAAAAGAGGATCCGGCGTAGCCGGCCAGTTTCAGCGGAGGATTCTATTTGTTCACAGATGTTCCTCCACGACGCTCTTTTCGGACTCCCAATGGCGTACTTGAGCTCAGATTGTTTTGTTTTAAGGCCAGTCGATTGTGATTTTGGCTTTATTGCAGAGATTTCTACACGCGATCGTAAGTCGGGAATCTACCTGCTCCACAATGGAGGTTCTGGTTTACCTCGGTGAAGGGGGGTTGCAAAATGCTTTTACCGTTTGTGAGAGGGCTGCTGTGATTGTGTCGACCGCCAGGTGAACATCAAGCAGCTTCTCGATGGGAGGTGGGGTTGATGATAAACTAGACTCCAGGGTGGATTGGAATAAGGACCAATTTGTTCGCTTTCTATTGATTGATTTGGCTGACCATGTTTCAGTGGTCGCTGCTAGATCAATTTCAAAAGTTACGTACCTATGATCCGAAAGGAACATTCCTTGGACACGGAGCGTTGGTAAAGAGGGTCGAGAATTGCTTACCAATTAGGGTGATGTCGAGAACTTCCTCCCTGTTAGGAGTCAGGAAGGTCGGTTCATCCCCCCGATTAGCAATTACGAGACTATTTACGAGTATGAAATCAAACTCACTCAAATCAGACTCACCCCGTTTGTTGATATCAGAGCTGCCCCATATTGCATGAGGGGCGTTTGCATCCGTACTTATTATTACAGAAATCCCCTTGAGAGCCGCATCCTTAACCAGATGAGTGAGTCCTGTGGTGTGTTGCTGTGGTCCTGCGCCATGCCATGGTGTTGATTTCAATCGCCATGGCTACGGTGTCCCCATCGGTGTACCTAGGGAGGAAAATGGGATTAATTCTATTCTTAATGATTATCCATGATCTAGATTTACCTTGACCCTTTATGAATATCGTACGATATCCTTCGATACTCAGTCTTCGAACCTCGTCGTTATGGATCCAGGGTTCTTGGTGGACAAGGTTCCCCTCTTTCTGAGCCAGGTGGAGGAGAAGAGCTGCCGAGGCAGTTTTTGAATTTAATTTGTAGAACCTTCAGCATTTTGCGGGTTGGTAATGACGGTGACGTTCCCACTATCCTCATCGGACATAGGCTAGACTGCGCCACCATCAGTTATAGGGTTTTTTCTCTAACCAATTCTGAGTTACACAAATCACTATCTCCGCCACCGGAGAAGATGGAGCGTCTTCTATCAGCGGGCCGATGCTATCTCCGTCGTTGGAGGTAGCACTGACCTTATTGGTGTCAATGGGGCAAGGTTTAACATCGTCGGGTGGTCCCTGAGGTTGATGCCCTACACTTTGCCTATCGCCCTTGCATAGTCAGAGAGTGACCGAACCAAAACCTTAGTTGATCACTCCCTTACGGGGCTCAAGAGGAGCTAATGATTGCTCAGTGAGGATAATGGTGACCTCCCGGCCACTGCCTTTGGGTTTCACTAACTTTGGCCATTTTCCAGTCGAATGCGGGGACATCCAAGTTGCTCATCTTCAGGATCCGCAAGATCTGATTTGGCGTAACAGGTTCGAAAGGAACCCAAGCCTTAGATCTCGGATGCGGTGGGATTTCATGCCTGTGACAGCCTTGAGCTTGGAACCCTGTCAGATTCCTCCCACTTTGTTAATCGCGAGCTTGAATTGATCCGCTGAGTGTTGATCCGAGCACGAAATTAGTTTGACGTAACCCTGGTAGCAACCAGCATGACGTTAGAAGGGTGATGGAACAGGATTAACCAACTTCTAGTTTGCTGGAGAGATGGTACCATCATTGTATAAATAATGGCCCAAGTCAAGCCTTCGTTCACAGTCTCATTGAAAGTTCTGGTGGGCTGTAACCTGAGAGGAGCAGGCTTCTGATGTCTGTCCGCATGACAAGCTTCGGCTTGAAGAAGACCGTTTGGTCCCCCAGAGGGATGGATTGAGCAGTCCGTTCAGCCGACCTTTGCCGCTTCTGAACAGAGGTTCGTGGGATGACAGGGGTTGGACGGCAGTTCACGTGCTTCTTGGCCCATTTTGTGCCTCTGTCCGTTAGTGTGGAGGGGACGGCGGATTCCAGACTGTCCAGAATTCCATGGGACTGACCTGCGCGTCCTATACGCCCTAATGGAGGCGTTGACGCGGTTTGCACCTGAAGCTTTGCTCACGCGAACCAATTCTGCGGCTGCTAAAAGCTTAACCAATGCATTGGCGGATGTTCTAGTGGCAGGTTCGCTGGAAGTTACCCGATTAAAGGGTGGCCTTGTGGCCGAAGAAATGGGTACTACCTTCCTTGGGCTAGATGGTAATTCGGTGGCATGCTTCTGCCTGAACAGAGTTTTTCGCTCTCCTGCTGGGTTGGGCGTATGTCAGAGTACTAAAAAATACAACCCTACCAACTTTGCATTTGTCTAAAGATCTATTACTATATTATGCATAAATTTAGACTCATGCACTCTTCTTTTCCTTTACTTGAATTAAAACTATTGAATCGAACGGACGTGTTCTCTATTTTCTCTAACAAAGATTATGGGCCCAGGCCGCTAATAATAAAAGTTCAAAATAATTAGAAATAATACACTACCTCGTTGGTCGAAAGGAATCCGTAAAGATTGAACGGCTTAGCCAGCAGATTTTTTTTTTTTAAATAATATGAATTTAGCGTCAACCGACAAATTAAGTGGTGATAGTTATTCATCATGGTCACTCCAGATGAAGAGTTTGCTAATTACGATGGAATTGTGGAAAGTAATTGCGGAAGAGGATCCGAATGAAGTGAAGGAGGCCTGCAAAATTTTCGACCAGAAAGCGCTGGGAACCATGACTCTAAGTGTAAAAACATCTGAGTTGCTAAACATTAAAAGATGCTTAACGGCGAAGGTAGCGTGGGATGCACTGGAAAACCTATATAATGCGAGGGGACCCACAAGAAAGGTAAACCTCTTTAAAAACTTGGTCAAATTCGAGTTTTCAAGAAGCGAAAAATTTGCACCGCAAATTAATGAGTTTTGTTCGTTGGTCGAAAGTCTGGCTGAAATTGGTGTAAAAATCGAAAATGATTCAATAACAATATTACTATTGTTTATTTCAGTTTAGAATTCTTAAAAATGTTTAAGAAAATGAATACAAATTTTATTTCACTTTAGAATATTTATAATAAACTTAAAAAAAACGTTTAAGAAAAAGAATACAAATTTTATTTTGAGAACTCCAAAGAACTGGAAAAACGAAAAATTAAACTCGACTGGCTTCTTCGGCGCCCAAATTGAAAAAGAAGAAAGGCGAACGTAAAAAATCAAGAAAATAACGAAAAAAGGCTTTCGTTGCCGTTTGACTTCTCTCGGGAGGAGATTCGGCTGGTAAGCAGTGTTGTTCTCCATCTGTGCTTTCAATATATCCCAATCAGTGTATACTTTAGTAGTAGGAAAGGAAACAGACTGCATTTTCAACAGCGGCAGCTGCAACGCTTTCCTACTACAATAAAGGAATATATTGGAAGATGCCAAGAGGGATTTTGCCACACAGACCGGGGCGGCAGAATGGTCTAAAAAAAGGGATTTAGCCATCCTGGGCCCGCATGCACTCGTGCATGATTAGAGGGCAACCTTTAGCTGGGTGAGGGACTGGATGGCCCGTTCTATGAGTGCCTTCGCCGTCCGCTCCCGGTAACTTCCCGTCTCCACACCTCGGGATGTGCGGCGGATGGCTGGTCGATGGGAGCTGCTGTATGGAGACATCGGACGACGGATAGAGCGTGGCGCTTGGAAAAGTGCGCGTGGGCGAGAGGAACGTGAGCCTGGTCGCGATGCATTCCTTGCTTTTGATGAGCACGGTCGATTTCCGGTACGATTGCCGCGACGGTGGGGGCTCGGTGATCGCTGCCTTCGTCCGTGCGTCTGGGGCGACGTTGTCTCGCGTGGGGTCGCGCGAATTACGTACTTAAGACGTTGAATTCAGTTTTAAAACTAACTTTATTTATTTCATTCTCTTTGTTCTTAGTCTACCTTAACAAAATATGAATTGCAGCTATTCTGCAATTCAGCATAAACTTATCTCTAATGAGTTGGAAAGCATTCCCATGGTTTTGATGGCAATACGAAACCTTTGGGTTTGCTGTGACAGACATACAGGTAACAAAGTATGTGTTTGTACAAACACATATTTTGTCTACTTGATTGTATGTAACTCCTCCATCCCTGGTAGAAAAATTCTCCTGAATTAGGTAATTAAATATTGTCGTATCTTTCCGCAATTTCTTCAACTGCTTTGTGTTGAATATTTTTTTGAATTTTGATTCGTATATTATTTTTCCTTACAATTATAAATATAACAGTCAATGTGACTACCGTAATTATGATTAACGTTGCATTTATGCCATATGAGATATTTCTGGTTGACTTCAATTCTTCAATCATTTTGATGTTTTCTACTTGGGTTATTTTTAGTTGATTAAAGTTAATTTCATGTTTTTTTGTGAAATTGTACAATGTTTCATCGTTATCATATGCAAATTTATCATAGGTGTACATTTTCTTGTTTGAGTATTCACTATTTAATATTTTTATTGAACAATTATAAAATTCTATTAAGTTGTTTCCATTGACATTTATTAGTTTTCTGTCATCACAATTGTGTATTAAAGAATTGTTTTTTGCATTTTTAATTATTATGGTTTCTTCATCAACATAAGTTACTGATTGTTCTTTATTAATTTTAAGTTTACAATTATTATGAAAAATACAATTTGGACTTTTAATTAATTTTTGTAGGGTTGTATGTTCTTTATATAAATAATTTATATTGCTTATTTTTACAAAGTATTGTTGTTCTTCTTCGATTTCTAAAAAATTTGTATTTGGTATAGGTAATATTAATTTTACATTAGTTGTTTCAAAGTTAGTAGGTATTTTGATGGCAAATACCAGTATATTATTATTGTAATACATAACACCTTGTTGTACTAATTTTCATTTGTAAAAATCTATGTTAAATGTTTCGATTTCGTCTGATGTTAGAATACTAGGGTGAAGTATATTATGTTTGGCAGAAGCAATGTTGTCTTGTATTTGGTTGATTCTGTTCTCTATGAATTTTAGTTTGAACATAATGTCCGAAAAATGAAAATGTTGGGCAATATATTCGTTCTGTGATTGCAATTCTTTAATAGCTTGAATCGTCTTGTTTCTGTCATTAAAAATTGTAGATTTTAATAATTTAATGCTGTCTGAGAAATGTTCATTTATCAAAATTTGTTTGTTTATTGCATTTATGGCATTATGACTATTTTGGGTCACTATATTTAAATGTTCAGTTATTATGTTTCTATCTTCATCGTCCATAGTACCAAAGAGCCATTTTTGCCAAGATCCGACAACATTGGCAAGTCATCTTTTAAAACGAAATTTTCCTAAAGGAATTATAGATTTTAATTTACTTTTCAATACCTGAATTTCTTTTGCTATTAATCCTTTATTTATAATTTGTATGTTGTTTATGTAACTTTCAATATCTTCTATTACGGCATATATCTCCTGAGGATCTATCAAGTGTAATATAGTTACAGTCTCATTTACTATTTCTACAGACTTAACGTTTATAACAGCAAATCCTTGGTTCTGATTAAGAGGTTTGACCTGGAGCGTTCCGCAGCCGGGATATATATTAATGAGTGTCACCAATATTATTATGGCAATCTGCAAATTTCAATGGACGTTTAATGTTGGTAGGATGTACATTTTCTAAATTTCTTTTAATAAATTTGGGTTGTTCTTTATGTCGTACACTCCTATAATTTTTTATATAACCTTCTTGTCTTTGTTCTACATAATTGTCACGTTTATTATTTTCCTTGCATAATATCTGACGTTTTTTTGATTCGATACGATTTTTTATTGTATTGTGATCAACTTTTTGCTGTTCAGCTTCTAACGGAGTGCATTTAATAGTTGAATGATAGGTATTGTTATAGAATTTTATTGATTTCGCCATTTGAATAATTATTGGTAAGTTTTCCTCAAGATTAAGTACCCTTATTTTCTCTGATATTGTATTATTTAATCTTTCAATGTCCGAGTTTCCGGTATGGCTATTAGGTTTAGTTGCATGGTATTCAATATTTGTCTTTTCTAAAAACCTTCGGACATTTACTGTATTAAATTCGTTATCAAAAACAAGTTTCTTTATGTTTCCTTTTATAGCTAAGAATTCTCTGATTTTCTGAATAATAGTTTGGTTATTCCTATCTGGAAGGTGGAAGTGTACTGCGAATTTCGAGAATTTGTCTATAAAAATTATAAAAGATTGCTTGCTATTGACATATGTGTCAACATGAATTATTTCATTTGGCATAGATGGGGTTTCAGTATGCTGAAGATTCGGTTTTATAGGATTTCTATCGTATTTAGCGGATGTGCAGTGATCGCAATTATTTATAACTTTATGAACTGTAGTTTTAAGTTCTGGGTTATAGATTCGGTGTTTAATCCTTCATATGTTGGAATAATTCCTGAGTGACCTGTTTCTTTTTTGTGATATAACGCTATTTGCTTTTTCAACTCCTCTATATTTTCAACATCAGTGGCAAAATAGGTGCATTTGTGGAATTTAACATCTATTCGGTTTTGATAATATTCTTTGATAGCACTTTGATATTCAGGAAATTTGCTTTTATCTACAAAAGAATAAATATTGACTTGGCCTTTTAGATTGTAGGCTGCAAGCTTACCTCCTATATTTTGCGAGCCCAAATCTTCATTGTCTATATATACTCTGGTTTTCCCGAAAACATTTATAGATTCTATATCTTTCTTCTCCGTAATTATTATTTGAAATTTGAAGCGATTGACAACTGTATCGAGAATATGGATATTGTCATTTAGGTTTTCGTCTTGTAATAAATTCTCCTCAGTGTTTATAGTTTCCACTAAAGGTTCGGTTTCATCGATACGGCTTAAGAAATCAGCTATGTGATTTTCTTTACCTTTAATATAATCTATTTTAGCGTTATAGTCCATTAAAATGACAAGCCAACGCTGCAGTCTAGGGTTTATATCTCTACCGTTATTCTTAGCTTGTAACCACTTGAGTGGTTGATGATCTGTGCTAAGATCAAACTCTACTCCGTAGAGATATGGTCGGAAATATTGTGTGCTCCAAACAATGGCTAATAGTTCTTTTTCGATTGTAGAATAATTTCTTTCATGTACATTTAGTGTTCTGGAGGCATAGCATATTGGATGACCCTCTTGGGTTAGAACAGCACCCAATGCAAAGTTAATAGCATCAGTTATGAGCTTAAATTTTTTATTAAAGTTTGGATATCTTAAGATGGGTGGATTTACCAGAATATCTTTTAATTGCTCAAAAGCAGCAATAAAATTGGGATCATTTGAATTTACTTTTGAATTTTTTTTCAAATATTTTGTCATAGGGTATGCAATTTTTGCATAATCTTTTATAAATTTCCTGTAAAATCCCGTCATCCCTAGGAATGATTTTATCCTTTTTTGTGTGTTTGGAAGCTTCAACTTCTGAATTATTTCCACTTTTCTTGAGTTTGGTTTGACACCTTTAGGTGTAAGAACATGACCTAAAAATTCCGTTTGGTTTTGTAAAAAATTGCATTTATCTATTTGGATTTTTAATTTGGCTTCCCGAAGCCGCTTGAATATTTTTTTCAAGTTGATTAAATGCTCATCTAAAGATGTGCTAAATATTAAAATATCATCCAAATAAACAATACAAATTTTATTTACATAGTCCCTTAGTACGGAGTTCATGAGTCTTTGGAAAGTAAATGGAGCATTTTTTAATCCAAATGGCATACGAATAAATTCGTAGTGTCCAAATGGAGTCGAAAATGCAGTTTTTTCCCTGTCATTTTATTTCACCAAAATTTGATGGAACCCTTTTGCAAGGTCGACTGTTGAAAAATATTGGGCTCTGCCCAGTTTATCCAAAATTCCTTCCATATGAGGAATAGGAAATTTATCAGTTTTGGTGTATTCGTTGAGCTTCCTATAATCCACGACTAACCTCCATTTTTTGATACCAGAATTGTCAATTTTCTTGGGTACAATACAAAGAGGGCTATTGTACTGGGAAGTACTTTCTTTAATGATATTTTGCGAAAGCATTTCATTAATTTGTTTTTGGATTTCATTTTCATAAATTCGTGGGTATCGGTATATTTTAGAATAAAGAGGTTTGTCTATAGATGTTGGAATTTCATGTTGTACTTCATGAGTTGCCGTTAGTTTATCTCCGTCTTTATAAAATAAATCTTGAAATTCTTCCAATAATTTTCTTAATTTACAATTTTCATCCTGATTTAAATTAAGTTGATTAATTTTACTGAAATCTGTATCTTCAATCGTCTGAATTGTATTGATATGATACGGAGATTGTTCTTCAAAAAGGATCTTTTTCCCAAAAATGTCCACAAATCTATTCTCTAAGTCAATTTTTGCTTTAAGGGGTATGAGAAAGTTTTGACCTATAATAGCATCATAGTTGCGGTTTGATATATTTATTACTTTCCAAGACAATGTCCCTGGTATATTAAATTCCCTAGGAAATGGTGTAATAAGGCCAGTGGATGTAGAACCTGTGCCACTTAGTGTTCGAAATTTAAAAGGTTTTATTAAATCTATTTCAAGAAATTCGTCCTTGAAAAGATTATTTTTTATTATGCTAGTTTCTGATCCTGTATCAATGAGACAAGTAACTATTTTACTTCCTATCGTAAGTGCTATTAAGGGTAATTTGGATTTTGAGTGGTTTTGAGAAAATTTACTTCCTCGTCATCTGATTTAAATGATCTATATCCATTGGAGTGGCTTTACTTGTAGATAATTCAGATTGGGGTTTTGTGAATGTTTTTTTTCGAGAGCTATTTGTATATGTGTTTCTATTTTCATATTGATTTTTCGGAAAATTATTTTTTTTTTTGTATCTGTTTTTTTATCTTTTCTACATCTTTTGCCAATTGTTCTTTTATCATCTAGTAGATATAACTGTGAATAAACATTTTGCAAGGATTCTATGCTTAGAGTTTGTCCCACAATACATCCCCTAAATTGTCCATCGATTTTCGTCATAAGAATTTGAGTTAAGTCTCTGTCCACATTGTCCGGAGAGTACAGTTCTGGTTTATCATCGTCATAGGTATATATTTCATTTATTTTATGCTTTGACTCCAATACAATGCTAAAGAGTTCTCTAAGACTACTTACTTTTATGTTTCTTATATAGTTAAATATATCTGCATAGGTTTTTTTCGGTCCATACTCCTTTTTTAATTGGTCCTTTATTGAATTCCAATTCGCTTCGTCAGGTAGTAGTCCTATTAATCTTCCAGGGTTTCCAATAATTTTGGAATTTCTTATAATGCCAGTGCTATAATTGATGATGTCGATATTATTTCCGCAAAGTTTGAAGAAATTCTCAACACTGTTAATAAACTGCAATAGCTGTTGACCTTTTCCAAACGGTTGGATCTGGTTAAGTTGGCTTAAGACCTCATTGAGACTAAGTCCTAAACCAAATGTCTGCCATTGCTGTTGTGGTTGATTTTGTTGCTGCTGATGTTGGAGTTCAGCCATCATCATACTAGCTTGGTCAGACCTCAGTTTTGTTTCCGTCCAAATGGCCTCTCTCTGGGCCAGCTCTTGTTGTAAACTTATCTGGGCTTGTTGCTGGTCCTTTATATATGCCTCTTGTTTTAAAACAATGCACTCTAAGTGTTCGATTCTATTTCTTATTTCTTCATTCATTTTTATTTTATTTATTATTATTTTTTTTTTTATTCAAATATTTTATTAACTTTTGTTAATTGGTTATTTTCCTTTTGTGACCAAATTGCTTTACATTAATTGCAACCAATAAAATGGTTTCTTCCTTTATTATCAAATATTTTATTCTTTTTTTAGAGTCTCGGTTCACTAAATATCTATAGATATTTATATTCACAGCGACTGCGCCAATTACGTACTTAAGACGTTGAATTCAGTTTTAAAACTAACTTTATTTATTTCATTCTCTTTGTTCTTAGTCTACCTTAACAAAATATGAATTGCAGCTATTCTGCAATTCAGCATAAACTTATCTCTAATGAGTTGGAAAGCATTCCCATGGTTTTGATGGCAATACGAAACCTTTGGGTTTGCT
The DNA here is from genome assembly GCA_920105625.2 of Clusia tigrina. Lineage (NCBI taxonomy): Eukaryota > Metazoa > Arthropoda > Insecta > Diptera > Clusiidae > Clusia > Clusia tigrina. The sequence goes on along the minus strand of OV050032.1, from coordinate 49,636,999 downwards.
GTGACAGACAGACAGGTAACAAAGTATGTGTTTGTACAAACACATATTTTGTCTACTTGATTGTATGTAACTCGCGCGGTCGTTGCTGGGTGGTCGGGTGGACCGCCATGCTCTTTTTGGCACCACAAAGGCCGCTAACGAGGCTCTCATCCGGATGCACAAGGGTGTGGTGCTTGTTTTGGCATATTCTGCATCTGTTGGTGGCCTGCACTTGAATCTTTAAAGGAAAAATTATTGGAAGAAGGTCATCGTAGAGGTCACAAGGTCGACATCAGTGGCAAAGAGGTTTGGGCATTTAATCACCGAAATAATTTTTTTCCCAATTTACTTACAATCTGGTTTTCCAACATAAAGTAAAATTATTTGGACAATTTGGTTATACTATATATTCTGGCCACTGCCAGAGCAAATATTATTTAATCAAGAAAATGTATTATTTATTATTTATTATTATTATTATTATTATTATTACACTTTATTTTAATAGATTAACTATTTCAATAAATACAATTAATGAGTACTGGCTGCCAGGGCCTTCGACTCGATCTTAATCTATTTTATTATAAATTTTATTTTTGAAATTTATACAACTTAAAAAGGTTTCTATTGATTTTATACTATCTAGAGTCACATTTTTTAAAAGATTACTAGGGACTTCCGTACCAAATATATTCCTTCTAATTGCACTGAAAGCTCTGCACTCGTTCAATAAATGGGTTCTTGAAGCTCTGTGTCCGGCGCTGGTTCTCGACGCAGTAAGTGTTCGTTCGAAAATGAGGCATGTCCCAACCGAAGTCGAACAAAAATTTTTATTTGGTTTAAGGTGCTTGATCCTGGGCTTTGATTCCTTCTCGATTATACGATTTATAATTATGTGTATAGATGTTCCACTCTTCCATTTTCCGTATATACAAGGATTTCTCAATTAATTTACGGATATCTGTATTTTCTCGTGTAGGGAAGTACAATAGGGGATGCCTTACTGCTGTGCCAGCGGTTGAATCAGCGAATTCGTTGCCGTCAATCCCAACATGGCTGGGTACCCACATGATTTTTAATTTATTAGCGCATTTTATGCATGCTTCTTTTATATCTGAAGCAAGGATGCCCTCATTGCTTATATTTCGAATCGCCTCTATGGAAGATTTGCTATCAGAGCATATAAGAAATCTGCCTTTGTGCAAACGAGCATAGTCCGTGGCTATTTTTATTGCCAAAATTTCGGCTGTGAAGATTGAACAATGCTGTTGAATAAGGCCAGTGGATATTACTATTCCGGTAGAGGATACTACCGCGAAGGTAGTGCTTTCGGTTTGTTTGAGCCGTCAGTAAATAAAAGGGTCCAGTTTTTATTAGTGTATTTGCTTGTATGTTCTGCAAAAAGTTGTCGGTAGATTTCAGGATTTGTGGTAGATTTAGAGTACGAAATCAGATCTAGGACAAATGATGAGTCTTTGAGATGCCAAGGAGGGTCTCTTTTCTGCTTGATTATCCGAGGAGCTGTGTCAGGCATAAGACATTTAGCTACCTCAATACAGCGGCGGATTACAGATTTTATAGTATACCTTTTGGTGTGTTTGAAGGCACACTGGACGTCTTTGAGAAACGTTGCATTTCTGGCGTTAAATAATTTTGGTATAAGGTGAAAAGTTGATGCACGTACTTGCTCCATAATAGAAAGTAAACCAGATTCGGCTAAGATATTTTTTGTCGGCGACGTAGGGAAGGCTCTAATGGCTCTTCGAACAGCTGCATGGTAGGGTGCGTATAGCTGCTTTAAGTTGCTTGGAGCGCACCATCAAAAAATTGGGAGAGCATAGTTTATTTTTGCAAGTTTTAGTGATCTTGTGACATTGATTAGTGTAGAAATATGTACTAGACTATGATTAGAAGATAAAAATTTAACAATATTAAGCCTTGCATTAATATTTTTTTCTCAAATTTAAACATTGGGCTTTAAAATTAAATTTCTTGTTGAAGATGACGCCAAGGATTTTGAATTCATTAACTAGTTCAATAGAAGTGTTGTTAAAATTTAAAGTAAACATTTTACATTTTCTTTTTTCACAAAAGTGAATTAATTTACATTTGTTTATAGAGAGTCGACCACCAGATCGAGTACACCATTTATCAATATCATACGAAATTTTAGAAAAAATTCATTTAACATCATTGTTAGAATTGTTATTAGTAAAGAAGATAGCATCATCCGCGTATATAGAATATTTAATATTTATATAATCGGCCACTATTTTACTGATTTGTTCAAAAGCTGCTATCAATAAAACAACATACAAAGGAGACCCCTGTGGTATCCCATTATCGAGAGACCGACTATTTGAAAATTTTTGGTTAACTCTCACCCGACAACCTGAACACCAATGCGATCGAATGCTCTTTCAAAGTCAGTGGCCAGTACAGACACATGACTTTAATTCGAAATGGCAGTTGACACGAAATGCTGGAGATGGAGGAGAGCATCAGTTGTGCCCTGCTTCTTTTTAAAAGCTACTTGGTTGGAGCTGATAAAATTGTTAGTGGTTATATACCATAATAATTATTTTTTCCAGGACCTTCCCGATACAAGGCAAAAGAGATATGGGGCGATAGCTACTAATTTCAGAAATTGGTTTGTTAGGCTTAGGTATCGGTATTATTTCAGCTGTGCGCCAAGTTTGTGGAAGGATGCCGTGGTCTAAAATTTTATTGTATAAAACTAGTAATATTTTTTTGGCAGAGACAGGTAGACTACATAACATTGGGTAGGATATATGATCAAAACCTGGGGTTTTTCCTTTTGCTGACTGTAGCTCAATTTCGAGTTCGGTAATGGAAATATATGACTCAATTTGATTTGCAGTCGGAGATAGGTGAATGGGTTTATATTCCGTATGTAGGAAAAATCGTTTCTCAGAGATGAATTCTTCAGAAAAGTTGGCGTCGCCAGAGAGTTCAGACCAATTATTAGCGAAGGTATTTGCCATTTCATAAGAAGAAGTCAAATGAGAATCTCCAACAGTTAAGATACGAAGTGGGGTGGTTTTGCTGCCCCCAACAAGAACTCGAATGATGGACCATATTTGTTTGATACTGGATTTGAGAGTGATTTGAAATGTAAATTTTTCAAGAGAGTTGGCTTTAGCTTCTCTAACAGCTCTTCTAAATATTGCATTTGCTTTTTTGCTAAGTTAGTATCGATTCTGTAGTGCTTATAATCACGCCAGGTAGATATTCTTTTTTCCCTTAATAATTTTAAATTACTATTCCACCATGGTACAGATTTTTTGACAAAGAAACTTTTAATTTGTGGAATTGATACGTTGGTAGCAAACCGAATTGCTTTGGAAAATTTAGCTGCTTCTTGGTTAATATTATAGGATGGGGAGAAACATTCAAATCTACGGGCGCAAGCGCTCTGAAATGCTGTCCAATTAGCTAAATCAGTTTTGAATTTGTGCTTGGGAATGATTCTTTCAGTATTGAGGGTGGATATGATATGATATCAATACAAATGGGAAAATGAACTCTCTTATGGAGATTATCTAAAGTAACCCAACTACATTTGGGTGAAGGTGTGCTGAGCATAAAGAAAGGTCAATGTGGGTGAAGGTTTTGTGCGTTGAAAAATGAGTGGGGGACCCATCATTTAAAATGATGAGATCGCGGGCAAGAATAAAATCCTCTAAGATTTTGCCTCTATCTATGGCTTCAGGGGAACCCCAGAGGGGACTCCAAGAGTTGAAATCGCCGGATAAGATATAATGTGATGGGGCATAACCTAGTAAAGACTCTAAATCCTGAACTAAAAACTTTTGTTGAGGGGGGATAGAGGTATTCATTATTGTGAAAGTTAGTCCGTATTTGATTTCTAATGCTAACGATGCTAATGGAGATTGTACATTAAGCAATTTATGCGGAATATGCTTCTTGATTAGAATCCCGACTCCTTGTTTAGATGAGAGGTTTGTAGAGAGGTTGTGGAAATATCCAATATATTGTTTAGAGGTGATTATATTATTTTTTCCGTAAGGGAAGTGCGTTTCTTGAAGTGCAATGATATCAGGAGAAATAGCTTTTATGATCAAATGTAGTTCATTGTAGTTGTTTATAAAACCTTTTATGTTCCATTGCAATATTTTAATAGTCATAATGAAAGTAGGGTGTAATTTAGGGAGTATTAATCTTGTATGTTTGGAAGCTTTGTATTGAAAATATTAGAGTAGGTAGGAGAGTTGTGAGAAGGAACAGAAGAGTGTGTATTATTCAGCGTGTAAGTGGGTTTCAAAGAAGAGAGAGTTTTTTGAGAGTTATCGATGATTGCTGCAATGGTCTTCTCAGTGTGTTTAATAGGAGAGACAGTTTGCGAGGAATTGTTTGATGTTGGCGTGTTGTTGATGTTTATATGATTTTGATCTGTTAATTTGTTAGTTTGTGTTTTTGTTTCATTTATGTAGTTTTGATTGTTGATTTTATTTTTTTGTGTTGCTTTGGTTGAGTCTGAGAGAGTAGCCGCATAGCTATTCGGTGAGGGGTCGGGATTCTGTTGTGTTTTGTATAACTGTTTTGCTTCACGCATACTGCACTTCTTTTTAATTTGGATTTTCAAAACTTCTCTTTGCTGTTGGAATTTAGTGCATTCTTTTGAAGAAGCCGGGTGGTTTTCAAGACAGTTTGCACAGAGTGCGAGAGCAGCCGGTATTGTTGTGAGGGGGAAGATTACAGGTACCCCAAGCAGGTGCATTTCTGCAATATTTAGCTGTGTGTCCCAATATTTGGCAAGATTTGCATCGTATTGGATTGGGGATGTATTCTCGAACCCTCGCAGCGTACCATGAAATATCTATTTTTGTTGGAAGATGGTAGCGATTGAAAGTCAACAAAACTACACCACTTGGATGTGGCTTACCGTCAATAATTTTATTAAATTGGTATACCGAAATAGCACATTGGGATGAAAGTTCATTCACTATTTCATCTTCTGCAGCTTGGTTGAGGCTTGGAGCGTACACTGTACCCTTAGTGCTATTTAATGATACGTGGAAGAAGCATTTTATTGGACCTATTCCATGGAGTTCTTTAGCGGCAATAAACTTCTTTGCAACTTCTACACTTTTCACTAAAAGAAGCAAATTACCATCGCGAAGTTCCGAGATAGTTAAAATTTCTTTACTGATTAATTGCAATGAATTTTGTACAGCAAAACAGGAGAAATTTTTTAGTGGCTTACTATCAATAGTGGAGGCAACAACAACAAACCTATGGTTGTTTAATCGTGTTTCAGGTAGCTCTGGGAAGTCGTCAAGTAGTGGTGCCAAAGCCAAACGTTTTTTTTTAGTTGTATGATTGTCTGCTAATGCGGCAAACCGGTTGTCCCCCAAGCGGCGGTGCCCAGGGGGCATTCTGATTATAATGAGTGTATTCGCGCGACCGAAAATGTATTTTCAAGGTATACGGAAAGAAGAGAGGAGTAAATTAAAGAAAAAGTAATAACGTTATTTTATTTGAGTAAAGAACTGTGAGTACCGGTTTTAAAAAACCATGTGATCACAACGAGTGATAGTCGAAGACTGTGATGTATTATTTATTTATACCTACATACATATTAATATAATGAAAAACAAAACATCAAAAGACAAAGTTAAAACCTATGTGGAAGTTCGGTGGGTGCGATTCGCTTTAGTTGTTTTTGTGGGCAATTTTCCACTCCCGATAGTTGTCGCATATGAGGATTTTCATGGGTCTTCAGACGCTCCGTGTATTTTTTGCTACATTTTTTTGTGGTTTCCTCCTCGTGTGAAATTTCCAACTGTGCGGAAGCTATTTCATACGGGGTACGTGATTGTGACGGTTTTTCAATGAGTTTAAACTGAATTCGTTCTTTAAACTTCGTGATATAGATGCTAATACAAATGTACAATTTATTTACATACTTTAATAATATTTTATTTTGCAGGAACATTTCAAAAACAAAAACAACATAATTAAGTGTCTCTGACACTCATCAACAAAAAACAATAGCAAATATAAACGCTTATTTCTCATTTGTCTCTACTCAACCTAATGGCTGCTCCAATTTACCTGTCGAAGTAGCAAACGGCACCACTACCAGCGCTTTAATACCGTGGAGTGTACAATATGCGACACCCACTACTATGATGGAGGCTTACCCACCAGCTTCAACATCACGAAGAACAACCACAACACAACGCTCTTGTACCACGACAAGCACATTGCTTTTTTTTTACATTAGTAACTTTATTCAAAATTGCATTTCTTTTGTTCTAATACATATTTTTGTTCTAGGTTGTGTATATTTGCTTAGCTCAAACGGAGTAACCGTGTGTAAGAGGATAGAAAATAAATCTTAAATTTAATAAATAAACGTAATAAATAAGCTATTAGTTTTTTTTTTTAATAATCACATGAAGGCGATCATAATATAATATGAACTATCTTAAGTTCTTAATATATGTATTGAGTTTTTGTTAAAAATATTTATGTTTACGGCATTTTTGATATCTTCAGGTAAGTTGTTGTACTGTCTTATTGAGCTGTGTTTTAGACTGTGTAGTTGTTTTATTGTCCTGGCCTTTGGAACGTCGAAGTTGTGCTTTTGTCGCGTGTTGTGTTGGTGTATTGTGTGTCTTGTAGTTAGGACGGTATTTGTTTTCATAAGGTTGTTCTTGATTTTATAAATGTATTTACATTTCTCTGCATATATAAGCTGGTTTATGTCCATCTGTTTAGTTTTTTTGTATAAGTCTTTTGTTGATAATGTTGCGTGATTGTTGAATAGGACTCGTAGTGATTTATTCATCAACCTTCCGATCTGTTCGACTTGAAATTTGGTACATTGACTCCAGCTGCATATATTGTATCTTATTTTGGAAAGTATATGTCCCGTGTATATTAGTGTAGCTGCTTTCTCCTGTATTGTTCCAAGTTTCCTAACTGCTTGTATCATTGGAGTTAAGGTGTTTTTGATTTCCTTAATGTGGTTTTCGTAATCGAGCCTTTCATCTATAACCATCCCGAGATATTTTGTGTGGTGCACCCTTTGTAAGTCTGTGTTGTTGATTTTTATTTTGATGTTTACATCTACGTTGCTACGTGGTCGGAATATTATATAGTTGGTCTTTTTTATGTTGATGCTCAGTTCATTTGTCCATGTCCATTCGTAGTAGATGTTCATGTCGTGGTTGACGTTCTCCTCTAGCTCCTGTGCTGCACTTGATGTTGTTAGAAAGTTTGTGACATCAGCGTAAATGTTGTATGCTCATTTAAATGTGCAGTTCTTTATGTTATTTATGTATAGTAGGTACAGTCGTGGTCCAAGTATTGAGCATTGCGGTACGCCAATTTTGCTTATTAGTTCGTTGCTGTGTATGCCATCAATGTTTACAACATGAGGCCTGTTGCTCAGATACGTACGTATAAGGTTGTTTGCTACTCCCCGTATGCCCATGTCATTCATCATGTTGACCAGCTTCTCATGTTCAACAAGATCGAAAGCTTTCGACAAGTCGATAAATGTGGCTGCAACTAATTTGCTTTCGTCTAACGCATCGTTTATTTGTTCCATAGAGGCTGTGATTGCTGATTCCGTTCCACTGCTCGCAAGGAGCCCGAATTGGTTGTTATCGAATCGGATTGTGGAATTGATGAAGTTTTCTATTCGACTGTCAATTACCTTCTCGAACACTTTGCTGACTGCACTAAGTACAGAGATTGGCCTGTAGTTCTCGCTAATGTCTTTTCTTCCTTTTTTATATATGGGTGTTACAATAGGTCTTTTAAGACAATTTGGGAAGTGTCCTGTTGTAAGACAGTTGTTTATTGTTTTGGCCAATGTTTTACATATTATTGGCAGGAGCAATTTAAAGTCCTTGACCGATATATTATCTGTGCCTTTTGCTGCATTGCTGTTGAGACTGTTAATAACTTGATGTATTTCTTGTTGTGTTGTTGGATTGAGAAATATGGATTTTTGATTGTGTATATTTGGTGGTAGTCTGGTTTTGGGTATAGCTTTCGCTATATTTGTTTCTGCTTCGTTAAAGAATTTGTTAAAATCGTTTGCCGTATTCTTTTTGTCTTTGGTGTCTTGTTCTTGACTGCTTTTGGTGCTGGATACATTCTCCTCCTTGTTTTTTATTGTTGTGTTTATTATGTTCCATAATTTTTTCGAGTTGTTTCCAGATTTTTCTATTTGTTCACTTACATGTTTCTCTTTGCTGGATTTAATTAATGTTTCTACTTCTTTCTTTATTTTTTTGTATTCTGCATGTTTGTTTTGATCATTGGGATATATTTTGCACATTTTGTACAGTCTTTGCCTGAGTTTGAGTTTTTTTTAAAAGAACAGCTGTGATCCAATTGTTTTCACGAGTTCTGATTTTGATGTATTTGGTATGTTCCGTTTTTGCTTTTTGTATTGTATGTATTAGATGTTCTATGTCTATGTCCGGATTTTCAATCACCTCGTTTTCGACCGTTTCTGCGATTTTTTGGTAGTTTATTTTAGGTATGAGTTATTTTTTCATGGGTTTTTTGTATCGTTTTATTGCAGCTATTGTTGTAATTGTGTATTTGTGATCGGAGATATAAGTATCTTCCAATTTGTAGGTTATTTCATGTGTTGTATCAATGTTGGTTATGATGCGATCAATCAATGTATTCGTACTTGATGTTTGCCTTGTTGGTAGTGTATTATTAACAAAAATGTATCCGTTAGCTTGTATTAGATCTGTGTATTTAACCACCGTATTCGTTTGTTCTAGTAAATTAATATTATCATCTGCGAAGAAAATACAGTTTTTTGAATCGACCATTTTTTGTTCAATGTAATCTATGAATGTGTTGCAATTTTCGTTAGGAGCTTTGTAAAACGTGCCTACGACTATAGGAATTTTTAAATTTTTGATGTCAATAACTGTGAGATTGTACTTTTCATCTTTTGTTATTTCATTGTAGGTGTAGCAGTCTTTTACAAAAATGACGGTACCGCCTCCTCGCTTGTCATTTCTGCAGTTATGTATAGCCGCGTAATTCGGGATGTTGTATATTTTTGTTTCATTTTCGTACAGCCATGTTTCTGTAGCTATGATGACATAATTTTCTTGAGGTTTTTAACTATAAGCTCTCAATCGTATAATTTGTTTCGTAAACTACAAATGTTGACATAAAATATATTTAAGTTTTTGTTGTTGTTCATCATTGGTATGAAATTCGCTCACGCTCGTCTCTTAGCTTCGCCAAATGTATACTGCAGTTTCGTGCCCCAGCTTTATGTCCACACATAAAAACTGTTCCATGCTCATTCGATCTCATGCAGTTAATGCATTTGAAATTAGCAGTAACTTTGCATGAGCGGGTGGCATGTTTCTCCGCACATATGCCGCAAACTTCTTCGCCATCGCATTTAGTGCTTGTGTGATGGTATTTCTGGCATTTATAACATCTGGTTTTATGTATCGTGATCTGTAATTGAGCATCACATATCGATTAGCAATTTTTTTTAGGGTTTTTCCAGATACTTCCAGAATATAGTTCCACAAGTTGTTTTTTTTATTTACGTATTTATAAACAAGTTTAATTGCATTGCTGCTATCAGTAAGGTGATTAGTTGCCACTAGTTCCTCCATTAAGTCCTCCTCGTTGCACTCGCAATCTATATTTGAAATAACTATTTTCGGCTGCTTTGCTTTCGGTACTGTAATTTTATAACCCTCGCTGAGTTGTTGCTTAATTTCTGTTTCCAGTTTGTCCCGTCCCTCTGTATCCAACGTATTGACAATAACTCCTCCTCCATTTATGTGTTTTATTGATGATATTCCTATTTTTAGTTTTGTTGGTACAATTTTTGCTTTAACATATTTTTCGGTCTCATTACTGGTTTGCTGTTCCTCGGTTGGTAATATAATAATGCTCTTTTGTGTTTTCGGTCTACTGGGTTGCTGTTTATTTTTTTCGCCTGCCAACACTTCTGCATATGATAGTGTGTTTTGCTTACTGTTGTCCCTTTCTATCTTACTGATTGCATTTTTCATTTCGTTTATGTTCTCTTGAATTTTTTCATTTCCTTGTTTTATTTCTTTATTTGTGGCATATATTTTTTCTAAATTCGACTCACCTTTCAGCCATTGCTTGAACTTCTTCTTATCTGTTTCACAGATCCAAAAGCATTTGTTTTTCAATGCTCCAATTGCCTCATAATCTTTCTCCCTGTAGTTTAAGCATTCTATGTGCCACCATGTCTGACACTAGCTCTCGCATTTTATTCCTCTTGTCTCCACTTTTTTTTGCATTTTTTGCAATAAGTCTTATTTTTTTCATTGTCCACTTCTTCGTCACCCATTTTTTTGCACTAAATTTAATTTTCGATTATGTAGGATCGTATATGTCTATATTTTATGTTGTTATGGTCACAAAAACGTTAATTATTAGGGTCCAAGTGTTTTTTAAATTTTTAATTGTTTATTTATATTGTTTTTTCCTGTTTATTTTCCGCTGTTTGGTTTTTGCCACTTGTTCTTTTCGTTCTTTTTTCCAATTTTATTGCTTTATTCTAGCGCAACAATTATGTCTACTAAGCGAACAACACAAATTACAACAACAGTAAGAAGCACGCAAGTACAAAACTGAAACAGTAGAAACAATAGCAAACATTCCGAACAGAGTAACCGAAAACGCAACCACGAGAAGCAGTCGCCAAACAAATTAACATACTAAAATAACAACAGCAAAAAACATAAAAACAAACACTGAGCGCAACGCAAACAACACTACAAGAATACTTTCTGAGCAAGTCACTCCCTCCAAATACAACTAACAGGTTCGAACTACTGGCACTAAATGACAACACTGACGAACAATACAACAGTGGGACAAAAACAAATTCAACCATACAGAATCAAATAACAAAACACACACAAAAACAACCACCCATATATATACAAAACGTGGAAAATATTAATGCATTAACCAAAGCTCTAAATCAGCTACCAAATACCAAATAGGGGATGAAAGCACTGAACAGAAACGAAATAAAAATACAACCGGCAGAATCTGTACATTATACAAAAATAATAAAATTGCTTATGCAAAAAGAAACAAAATATTAAACATTTAAGCCAAAAGAGCAACGTGGATTTAAAGTAATTTTACAAAATATACATTACTAAAATGAAAAAGTCGAGATTATAGCTGAACTGGCAGAATTAGGACATGAAGTACTAAACATTCACAACATGCAAAAAAATAAACAACCACTTCCTTTATTCTCCCTGGAACTTAAACCACACGATAATAACAAAGACATATATTCCTTAACCCATCTTTTACACTGTAAAATAAAATTCTAACAACCTCAACAAAAGAAGTATTCTAGAAATGCACTCTGGCATGCAAATTAAGGTTTTTGCTAACCTTTATTAAGAAAAACGCAACATAATTAATGTTTTAATTTATTTTATTTAATCAAATTAATGTCAAGAAGCATTTGGTTCTTGACCGTTTCCTCCTGTAGCTTAAACGAAACTAAACTTTTTAAACATATGAAATAAAAGTACAATTTCGCCTTACCAACTAAGCTAAGTCAGCAATAAGCATAGTTGCCCAACAGTCACGTTGCGACCAAGTAGTCGGGTTAAACATTCCAGACAGTCAATCACACAGTGAGCGTGGGAAGTGTTGGATTTGCCTGACATCCCATCGGACGCGTCCCCAAGTGGCGGATAGGGGGACCCTTGGTAGGCAAATGACATTACTTCTAAACCTCTTAGGAGGGGCGGGAGTTATGGCTGTCTGTCTATCACAATGATGGTATAGAGAATGGGTACCATCCGCGGACCAAATTGGCTAGGGAGGAGTCCCGAACAAAAACCAATGTCTGGCGATGGACAACTTTGGATTTAATACTCCAGGTGGAACCCCAAAGGGTACGAGCGAAACCGCGGTGGCGGCTAATGTGGCGGGGAAGAATGTTGCCGGTAAGCTGAAGTCTGCCCAGCCCCTCGCACCCAGCAAAACCATCTGCCCGGCGAAGTCTTTGCCAGTGGAGGGTGGTGAGCTGGACTTTCGCCCAAGCACTTCCAAAGGTGCAGCCAAGCCATCGTACAGCGAGAAGGCTACCGGCCCGCAACCAATGGCGGTGATTGGGAAGCTGGGGCCTGACCGTCAGCTGACTGATGCAGAGATAAAATACTGCAAAGGTCATCTGAAGCGTCGCGTCATTGCCTCCGGTCCTGAAGCTAATGCGAAGGGCTATGGTCTCAGGCCAACTTTGATTGGCGCAGGGGTGCAGTCAAGGACTTGCCCCCCATGGGGACCACTCGCTTCGCGGTCTATAGCGAAGCAGGCGTGTCCCTCAGGAAGGCCATCTGCTGGATTCCGGATCCAGATCTGACGACCGCAGATGTCCTTTCCTGTCTGCATGCTTAGAACCCTGGCATCAACACGAGGCTCTGGCGAGTTTTTTCGCACACCAGGGGTAGCAACCGGGATGGTAAAGAAGGTGCTAGTCTTGTGGTGCGAATAGATAAGGCCTCTGTTGATGTCATGATTTCTCGGTACCGGAGCCGACTGAGTCTCTTTTTTGGGACTGTCACTTTTCATGTCTTTCCTAGATGAATGGCTCGGACGATTATCGTAGCTATCGTCCTTTGACGGTAACGCAGATTAACTTGCAGCATTCTAAAGCCGCTACTGCACTCTTAAGTAGACGACTCACCCTGCTGCACACATCACCCCACATAACAACAGTACAAGCGCCCTGGGTCTTTAGGGGTCGCCTCTGTGGCCTTGGCTCGTTGAAAGGGGCCACGATATTATATGACAGAAACTCGATTAGACCTAGAGCCGGTCTTATAATATCATCCCATCTCGCAGCGACCTGCCTTGACGCATTCTGTTGTCAGGATCTGGTTGCGGCAGAGATTAGTTTTAAGAGTATGCACGGATGGTCGAGGTTTGTGATTGCATCTGCTTACTTTCCTTACGATGCTTTGGAGGCACCACCACCTGGGAAGGTCGCTACTCTCGTAGGGTTCTGTGAGCGGCGCAATCTTGGTCTCATTCTTTGTTGCGATTCTAATGCCCAGCATACAATCTGGGGCAGCAGCAAGTGCAATGGGCGGGGCTCTCGACTTTTCGAGTATATTACCTCCTCCAGCCTGAACATCCACAATGTAGGCAAGCAGCCTGCTTTTGTGACTACGAGAAGGCAGGCGGTAATTGACGTCACCCTGTCAAATCCAAGACTGGGGTGGTCGATCAGCAACTGGAGGGTCCTCGCCGAAGACTCGTGCTTGGACCACAGATACATTGAGTTTCAGTGTGGCGAGCGGGCGCAGATGCCATTGCCCACCAGAAACCCAAGAAAAATAGACTGGCCAAAGTTCAGGGAAGCACTGCGTAGCAATCACGTGACGCCACTGAAACTTCGCAAGGAGCAGAACATTGAGGCGGCTGTTGAACATCTCAACACTGCTCTAACAAACAGCTTCGAGCTAGCCTGTCCAACTAGACCTCCTCTTAGCCGGACTCCTGTTCCATGGTGGAACCGAGAGCTTCAGGTGCTGAGGCGTGAGTCTAGAAAACTCCTCAACCGGGCCCTCAAGACGAATCTTGACGAGGACTGGGAACGATATCGACGTGTTCAGAGGGACTACAAGAAGCTAATTCGGGACTCGAAAAGGACTTCTTTTAGAGACTTCTGCAGTGATATCGAATCCCTGAGTGACACGGCAAAACTGGTGAAAGTCCTGAAAAAGGACCAAACCGCTAAGCTGGGGTCGCTCAGGAAACCTGATGGCTCCTATACGGAGAGGCAAAGTGAGACACTCAGCTTGGTGTTGGAGTCACACTTTCCAGGAAATCAGGTAAGCATAGCCCGTCAACAACCACCTTTGGTCGGAAATGTTGTCAGGGCAGCTGCGCCCTCTCGACATGATTGGTATGTCGCCAGAACTGTGACAAATGAGACTGCTATTGGATTTGCTATCAAATCCTTTGACAACTTCAAGTCGCCCGGACTGGATGGCATATATCCGATTGTGTTGAAGGAAGGCATTGAGCTAGTGATGGCAGCACTGAAGAAGATCTTCACTGCATGTCTCGCACTGGCCTATGTACCACGCTCTTGGAGGATGGTGAGGGTTGCCTTCATTCCTAAGTTGGTTGGAAGACACGACTACACCAATCCCAAGAGCTTCAGACCTATTAGTATGACCTCGTTCATGCTAAAAAGTTTAGAACGGCTGGTGGAGCTTCGCATGCGTAGGGAGTCTCTGAAGACGCATCCACTCTCTCCATTTCAGCATACTTATCAAAGCGGAAAATCCTGCGAGACGGCTCTGCAAAACCTTGTTGGAAGGATAAAGCGAGCCATCGACAGGAAAGAATACGCAATAGGCATCTTTGTGGACATAGAGGGTGTGTTTGACAATGCTACTTTCGACAGTATGTGCGGCTTCGCTAGGCGGCATGGCGTAGACCGGGTGCTAGTAAATGGGATACGTTCAATGCTGGCCCAGAGAATCATAACGGTGCGGGCGGAGGAAGATTTGCTGGTTTCGTCTGGGGTTAATAGAGGCTGTCCCCAAGGTGGCGTACTGTCTCCATTGCTCTGGTGCATGGTAATCGATCCCCTGCTTAACGCCATTAATGACTCGGGTGTATACGCTCAGGCATATGCGGATGATGTTGGCTGTCTTGTGACAGGTCCATCCCTTATGATTGTCTGCAGAAGGGTGCAGAGAACTCTGGATATGATTGACACTTGGTGCAGTGCGAATGGGCTATCGGCTAATCCTGTCAAGACTGGTATTGTCCTCTTTACCAGAAGGAGAAAGCTTGATGGACTTATTCTGCCTACACTAAAAGGAGTCACTATCCAGCTATCTAAGGAAATCAAATATCTTGGAGTCATCCTTGATAACAAACTTCTTTGGAAATCACATGTCGAACTGAAGACATCCAAAGCACTGTCAGTTTTCTGGCAGCGTAAGGGTTTTTTTGGTAAGACATGGGGTCTTTCCCCTAGTAAAGTCCTATGGATCTATACAGCTATAGTAAGACCTATTATCACCTATGCATCGATGGTTTGGATGAGCAGACTCTCTCTTGTAGGGGTCAAAAGAGCTCTATCAAGACTACAACGTACTGCGGCCATATGTGGTATCGGAGCATTTCCGAGTACTCCAGGCCCGGCACTTGATGCTCTGGTGAATCTCCGCCACTAGATGTCTTCATCCGCGGAGAGGCCGTTAAGGCCATCTGCAGAGTGAAACATAGTGGCCACTGGTATGGGGTGTATTCGATATTGGACGACGGCGCAGGCACTGACATCGATTCAGTAATCCTGTCTATGCCCCCGGACTCCATGTCATCAACCGTCATACTAGAAAAGCGGTACAATGTGTTGCTGCCAGAGGCTCGTTCATGGTTCATGGCAGAGAACGAGCCCGGCAAACACTGCTGCCGTATATTCACTGATGGCTCCAGGACTGAAGACGGTTCAGGCTCTGGTGTCTTCGTGGAATCTTGTGGGACCCGTCGGTTCTTTGCCCTTGGTCTGCATGCGTCTGTGTTTCAGGCGGAGGTGTATGCGATAATTGAGGCAATGGACTTTGTTGTGGAAAACAGGTGGAAAGGCAAATCTATTTGTGTCTGCAGTGACAGCCAAGCTGCTCTCATGGCCTTGGACAGTCCGACCACCACTTCCACGATAGTCAGGTCCTGCAAATCCAGGCTAAATTGTGTTGGAAAACATAATAGTCTGACGCTGACTTAGGTCCCGGGACACAAAGCCACTGCAAACAATTCAAAGCCACTGCAAACAAGTGGGTTGTTTCGACCCACAGGCGAGCATTGCGGGGTGAGAGAGGCTGCGGATGGACGAAAATTATGCTACCTGTTATCTCTGACCGATGGTCACGATTCCCTCTATCTTTAGGTAAGAGGGACTGCAGTCTGTTGGTTGGCGTGATGACAGGGCACTTTCTATAGGCTAGGCAAATGGAAAGGATTGGCATATCAGACAGTGCGCTCTGCCCAGCCTGTGGAGAAGAAGACGAGACGGCGGACCATTTTCTTTGCGTCTGCCCTGCCTTTGCTCGAATCAGGTTTGGGACTTTTGGCACTGATGTGCTGAGGAGTAACCAACTTGGCTCCTTGGCACCACAGGATCTACTTCTATTTCTTCGGAGGTCGGGTAAATTTAAAGCTCAGTAAAAGGGAACCTTAAGTGCAGTACAATGGATATATACTCTGTCTGACTGCTGAGCTTACTAGATTGTTCCGACAAAAAAAAAAAAAAAAAAAAAAGATACATTAACTTGCATACATGTAACATTACTCCATGCACTTGAAATGAAGTATGTGCAGCGTTACAAATAAATCACCACGCGTTTTCAATAATTGCGAACGTATGTTGATTTTACTTTTAGTTGAATAAGAATTGAATAATTATTGAATGCAATTTAGAGTATATAAGAGAAGCATTGTAGAATAAAGAGACACAAGGAAAACTGATCAAAAGCAATACACTTCTTTTCACTTCTATTATACGGCCGACATCAGTCCCTGTAGTAGAAAAATATCTGGCTGACTTTTTGGTCGCCGAACTATCTAAATGCGCTAGCTCTAGCGCCATTATAATAATTAATAGAGCCCAACATATATCAGCTAGGTTCACTCGCTGATCAACAAGTTAGGTTGCAATCCGCTACCAGGCGAACCGTACCTCCACGAACACTTAGCAATAAAAACATTTTTAGAGTTGTCATCAGACCATTCTCTAATCCTATTGATTGTTCAAAGCAAGATGGATACAAAAATATCTGGAGGTTTATATAATTATAAAACAGACAGGAACCAATTTCGCCAGTTGATAGAAAATAACATGACAACAAATATTTAATTTAAATCAAATAAAGAAATTGACACAGGAATAGCATATTTAAATAACAACATCGTCAAAGCAGCAATTCAGTCAACCCCAATTCTACGCCCATCACAAATTACTAGTGTCCCACCTCACATTAAGTATAAAATAGTGCAAAAAAGAAGATTCAGGAAAAATGGCAAAATACTAGACACCTTGAAAACAAAGTTAAATTCAATAAAGCGGCGAAAGGACTAAAGGCAACGATAAAACAATTTGAGGATTGCAAACTAGAAATTTATCTAAACAATTTAGGGACAACGGCCGCTACAAGTTATTGCCTTTGGAAGGCTACTAAAAAACTAAACAGTGCACCACCCATAAAAACAGAAAATAATATCTGGGCAAAAACGAACATTCAGAAAGCAACTACTCTCTCAAAACACTTCGCTAACATTTTCAGTAATGACATGGACACTAAAAATTTCCAATTTAACAACCTACACAATGTCCACTACAACAAAACAATAATGACGACAATAGCTGAAATTGAAACACAAACCTCGAAAGTGAAGAACACA
Organism: Clusia tigrina; assembly: GCA_920105625.2. Taxonomy (NCBI): domain Eukaryota; kingdom Metazoa; phylum Arthropoda; class Insecta; order Diptera; family Clusiidae; genus Clusia; species Clusia tigrina. The sequence goes on along the minus strand of OV050032.1, from coordinate 49,619,533 downwards.
AAGACACCTGGATACTACCTAATAATTAGGAAAATATTAAAAGAACTAACAACTATAAAGACGTTGTAATATTTATTATTGTATAGCCACCCTCTGTGGTCTAGTGGTAAGCATGCTAGACTCACACCCCGCGGGTCGCAGGTTCAAATCTTGCCACGGGCTTGGTCTCCAAAATGCTTCTTTCTATAAAATCCTTTTCTCTTCGAGTCGAAAGCCTCTGTAGCTAGTACTCATTTCCCCAACACCTTGCACTCATAATTAATTATGGTGTAAGATATAATAATAATAATTATTATTATTATTGTATCCTATATACCACCAAATATTCCTATTGATTTATATTCTTGTCATTTAAACAATATAAGCTATATAATTGATTCACTAGATTTAAATCATCATTGTATAGTTTTAGGTGATTTTAAATTAGGTAATATATCATGGGCTTTCGATGATAATAGCTTACTGCCTTTTAACATAAAAGCAGATATTGAATCAATGGTAATGAATTATTTTCTATCAAATTATTTTCAACAACTTAACTTTGTAAAAAACGATCTAAACCGGATTTTAGACCTAGTATTCGCAACCATAGAATTTAGAGCTATTGTGAAAATAACATAGCGCTGGTAATGAAGAACAGCATGCATCATAAGGCGTTGACTATCAGATTTGAGTTTTATAAATTTGATAAAAAAGCAGAGGACTTTTCTGAAAAGTTTGACTTTCGTAAAGGTAATTTCACCAAAATAAATGAGTTACTAAATAATGTTGACTGGTCTGTTTTGAATTCTTTTAAAGGCCCTTATGAGGTATATAACTTTATTTGCGAAACATTTTCTAATGCGATTTCAAAATAAGTTTAAAAAAAAACAATCAAATATTAGGCAAGGCAAGCCCTGGCTTAATGCCAAATCAGCCAATATGAAAAATGTTAAGAATAAAGCTTTTAAAAAGTTTAGAACTACCGGTCTAGAATCCGATCGATCATTATTCTTGCAAATACGAAATGAATTTGATTCCCTTCATAAATTGTTATATAACCAATATGTTGACAGGATTGAAGCCAATTTAAAAGCAAATCCGTGTTCGTTCTGGAAATATGTGAATTCAAAACGAGATTCAAATGGTTTTCCATCTACTGTGGACTTGGATGGAGAGAAATCTAATAATACAGTAGAATCTTGCAATCTCTTTGCTAAGTTCTTCCAAACTGGTTATCAGGATTATGATGAGGTTTCGAATGGTATGGAGAATTTTGGATCATCTGATCTTGACTCTTTGGATGAATTTGTAATAACCGAGGAAGATGTACTGTTTGCTGTGTCGGATCTAAAACCAAGATACTTTTATGAGCAAGGGGGTTTCCCGCCTATATTTTTTAAATATACCGCTAATAACGGAGCTAAACCAATACATTTTCTTATTTAATTCTTGTATTAAAGATGGAACTTTTCTTCAATCTTGGAAGACATGTTCTAGCGTTCCTATTTTCAAATCAGGAGATCGAAGCAATATAAGGAACTATAGAGCAATTGTGAAACGAGGTAGTTTTGCTAAGTTACTCATGTTATCTAAGTTATCATGTTATTCAAATTTAATTATTAAACCATATTAAAGACCTAATTTTAGATTGCCAGCATGGTTTTCTACCTGGTAAATCCACGTGCTCAAACTTGACATTGTTTTCGAGAAAAATTGTTGATGTATTGAATAATAAGAACCAATTAGATGTAGTCTATACAGACTTTGCAAAAGCATTTGATAAGGTTGATCACAGCAGTCTTCTTTTTAAATTAAAAAAATTTGGCTTTTCAGGAAATCTGTTAAAATTCTTTAAAAGTTTCCGAATAAATAGAAAATTATTCGTTAAGATCGGCTCTTTGCACATTGTGGGCCCCTTTTATTTTTAATTTTTATAAAACAAAACAAATTTTCAAAATTTTTAATGTTCGCTGAAGATGTTAAGGTGTTTCTAGAAGTTTCATAGTTATCAGATTTGATCATATTTGGTGCAAATCAAACAATTTGAAGCTGAATATTAATAAAGGCTGTGTAGTTACTTACACCAGATCAGTAAACTCTTTTTTTATGTATACAGACTGAATGATTGTGTATTGGAACATAAGAATGATATGAAAGACTTGGGTGTCATTTTTAGCTCAAATTTTAGTTTCAAGAGTCATTATGATTATATGGTCTCAAACTCCTGCTCCATAGTTGGCTTCATTGAAAGAAATACTAAAGACTTCAAAGATCCAGTTACGATAAAGGCGCCGTATGTCTCCCTTGTGCGTAGTATACTGGAATATTGTTCAATTATTTGGAGCCCTTTTTATGACGAAAGTTCAAATCGCATCGAAAGAGTGCAAAAAAATATAACCAGATATCCGCTCAAAAAATTGTTTTGGTAGGAAGGTTTGCCTTCTTACGATAGTACCAGAGACGGAAGCTTTTGGGTCTTCAATCCTTAAAGGAAAGGAGAATTTAACACTCTATTTTGTTTGTTTTTCACATATTAGCAGGCAAAATTGAGTGTAAAGAACTATCAAACTATTTTGCATTATATGAAGCTCCTAGATTTCTTAGAAACAACCGAATCTTTGTTGATGAATTTTATAAAACTAAATATGCCTCTAATGAACCTATTAACAGGTGTATTCGCATTTGTAATAAGTATAGCATCTCATTAAACTTTATTGTACTCGTAGATGAAAATCGTTTTAGGTTAAGTCTGTTTATATTATTTAATTAAACTTTGTACCTACAGTCTGTAAGATTTAATTATCAGTAGAATAAAAAATAAATAAAAAATAAAAAAAAACTACCTGACTCTATAATAATATATATTAGAAATATATTTAATGCCATATTTAGACTAAACCATTTTCCAGTCTTGCGGAAGGTAGCTCAAATAATAGCAATCCCGAAACCAAACAAAGACGCAACAAGAACCAGCTCTTATCGACACAGCCTCAGCCTCTTGCCAATTCTTTCATCGGTATTTGGGGTGTAAGGAAGATCGCCTCCACGCGGTGCACCCTGGGTAACGCTAAATGGTCTACACTCCCCCGTCTGCTGCTGTTTTCTGGCACGGGAGTTCAGTAGCACCAATTGGCACGACCTTTATCCATCGTCCTCGGACTTATCTTTGGACCAATGTCTTTTATTTTGAATGTCCTGGGCTGGTAGCTGTAATTTTCTGGAGCCAGTTGTCTTTTGGCACGGTAGCACCAAGGTGAAACTTGAGTGTGACCGGCAACAGTCTAAGGGTGCAGCTGGCCCTGTCCCGTTAAAATTCTGGTAGGTCTCAAAGTACGTTCAACATCTGTTACCGTTAAGTTGAGTGGAACTTCCGATTAGCACTGCTCTGGCTCTGAGCACTTGACCCCATAAGGGCTTGTGTCAACCATCGCATGGCCTCCCTGCTTGCACCGTTCGGACTGAGATAGCGGCTTATGCATGGACACAACAACAAAAAGTAAAAACACAAATACAAACAAAACTTCCGCACCTATCCCCTCAGGGACGCGCAAAACCCTGGCTAGGCAAATGCCCACCAACAACATCCCCGCCCTTGGTTCGAAGTCAAGCAGCATCAGCACTGCCACTTCAACAAGCACCACAGCTCCGGCTAATAAGCCTTCCAAGAGCTCTACGCTGTCCCCAGGCTCTTCAGCGGCTGCCAAGGTATTGACTCACAAGCCAGCAGCAGACACTCCACCCAAGCCCTCTTCAGCAAACGCCTCGACATTGCCTCACAAGTCTACGGAAGTTGCTCGTCGTACCCCTCCTCCTTCAAGTGCACCTACCAACATTAACCCGAGTACCAGGGTGTACAGGACGCGCAGAGCGGCTTATCGTATTTCTACCGAACCCTCTCAACTATCAGAATACGACAAGGGCAAACTTGAGTGGGCACGAACTGGTTCTGATACCGATTTTCGTTGAAGTCATGTCCCACAAACTTGGTTCTTCACCTAGCTGCTGTGACGCAGGGTGGTATCAAGGACAATTATCCAAATTATCTCCTGCTCGGACCAACGCTCGGCGGATAAGGTAGCGATGAACAGGGTAGGTGAGATCTGGCCGGGTACAAAGCTTAATACGGTAATTTTGGACCCGGTTCCCCAACGCCCTCGCTTCAAAACATGGCTTTCTGCTGAGTCCTCTGCGCCTGAGGAAACCTTAAAGATCCTCAAGCTCAGCAATACCGATCTTCACACCGATGGCTGGAAGGTCGCGAAAGTTGGTGACCCCAAAGGCACTTTGCGTGAGGTCACCATCATATTGAACGAGCAATCCCTTGTTCCCATCAACACCCGCGAGGGAGTGATTAATTATGGCTTCGAAGCCATCACACTCCGTATCTACAAGTGCGATGCCCAGGCCCCCGACAGCCTCCCCTATCTGGTGCTTTCTCACAAGCCATTGCCAATGAGCCTAACTTCTCGGGCCCCGCCCTTATTGCATTGCTGGGCAGCGACAATGAGAGTATGGGCTCCGAAATAAGCAAAAGCAGCCGCTTATCTATTTTCGAGCTGGTCGGAGAATTCTTGGACCACATGGACACTGATGCGGCTGGTGGATACATCTCTCCAACGTCGGAAGAGGAAGAGTTGAACACCACCATAATCAATCTTCCAGACAATGCTGAAGGTACTTCAAATTAATCTTATGCATTCGAAAACTGCATCGGCAGCCCTGCTTCTCCGACTCTCGGCTATAGGAGAGGAGCTCATTCTCGTCCAAGAGCCATGGGTCATAAATGAACTGGTTTCTGGGTTCAATGCATACGGATATCGTATGGTATATATCGAGGATCAAGGTAAACGAAGATTCTGCATTCTGGTAAAAAATAACGTTAATGATCCTTTACTTCCTAGATTCCGTGACAAGGACAATGTTGCCATGGACCTTCTGGATCTCCTCTACCTACATGGCTCAAGACTATTGCGACTCTCCGCCACCAGACATACTAAAGCAAATGGTTGCGGTAGCCCACCAGAAACAGATTCCGGTAATCATCGGCGCCGATGCCAATACCCATCACGAAATATGGGGCAGCTCCGGCACAAATGATCGAGCTGAGTGTCTTTTTCCCTTTATCTTTTCAATCAACTTAGTTATTGCTAGACGGGGAAATGATCCGACCTTCCATCCATCAGGAAGGACATCACCCTCGTTAGCGATAACTACTCCAACATCATCATCAGATGGTTCGTCTCCTAGGAATGCTCCTTCTCGGACCACTGCTAAATCACCTTTGACATTGACTCGAGGGAGACTACAGTTAATACAGTATATCTTATTCAGTCAATAGGAAAAATACGAACTGGCCACTTCTTCGGCTGAAACTGGAGTCATGCTTAGTGACGACTCCCCGCACTATCCACAACCGTCTCGACATTGATCGGGCGGTCGACGATTTGGCCACAGCTTGTAAAAAAGCTCCCGAACCACTAGGCAAACTTAAACCTCTTCGGAAATTGCAAGCCTTCGCAAAGCTTGTAGAATGCTCTTTAATAAAACTAAAGCTACAGCTGATGAAAAGTATTGAATCGGCATCCGAGGCTAGTAGTCTTCGAAAAATTCTCCCTCCTCTAACAAAGCCCTTGACTGTATCCGAGAAACAGATGGCAGCTAGACCCACTCAAGCACCGATACCCTTGATATCCTACTGGACACCCACTTCCTAGGGAGTGTAGCCTCAGTGGATCAAAAACATTGTTCAGGCCATGTTGTACGCCTTCTCTATTTGCAACACTGTTATGGCCTTGTCGCACGCCATTGCAATTTCAAACATCACTTACAACATTGTTTTGGCCATGTTGCACTGCATTTGAGTTTAAAACATCATTTGCAACATTGTTTTGGCCATGTTGCACGCCATTTGAGCTACTGCTTGCCGAACTAATTAAATCAAAAATTTCCAAAGTAAATTGGAAAACTTTGTTATTAGAATTATCACCAAGATAGTTGAATAATCAATAAAATTGAAGTCTCTGCGTATAATCACTTTATGGGTTTCCTTGTCCATTAAGCTATATCCCTTTTGTACCTCGCAATAGCCAACGAATAAATATTATTTTGATTTGGCGTCAAACTTCTGCCTCTTCTCTAGAGTAGGGTAGAAATGTCATTGCACGTGAACCAATTATTTTAAAATTTCTTACATCTGGTTTTATTCCGCTCTATATCTCAATAGGTGATTTTCGTCCCAAAATTACTGATGACGTATGATTTTTTATGTAGGCTGCGGTACTCAGTGCTTCTCCCCAAAATCTTTTCTATAAATTAGAATCCTGCAACTTACACCTCGCTTTTTCGGTAAGAGTTCGAATTGTTCTCTCAGCTAAGCCATTTTGTTTCTGGTCAAAAAGTACTTTAAACTTATTGAAAGAAAACTCGGTGCCGTTATCACTCCGGATTTTTTTAATTTTTAAACCAGTTTGATTTTCAACCAAAATTTGTCATAAGTTTCGTTCTTATGCTTCAACATGTACACAAAAGTTTTTCTACAAATTACTTCCACCAATAGAACGGCACTCCACCTTCCCAGCTAAGTCCGCGTGTATAACCTCCAACAAGTGTGTCGCCCTCCATCCGTTTTTGGAAATGGTCGTCGTGCGAGTATACCCTTACAGCAAGCAACACATATTTCACCATTCACAGAACCTTTTTTCATTATCCTTAAGTCAGACATATTCAAATGACCAAGCCTTCGATGCCATATCTCCATTGAATTTTCTGTCTTAATTGATGTCAGTGCCATGTCTGCCATGCCGCATCCAATTTAAACAAGCCGCCAACTGATGACACTGTTGCCAACACACTTCCATGTCACGAATAGTGGAACCCTTAGATGTAAAATTTACCAAAAATCCTTTTCAGCCATCTTACTTTCTGAAAGTAAATTTGTAAGTAAGTTTGGCACAAATAGCACGTATTTGACGTTAATTTCCACATACTCTCCTGAAACATCAAATTTGAGGTTAACTTCGCTACTGAATTCAACTTCCATAAAATCATTACTTGCCGATCGAATTCCTACATATGAATACTTCTTTTGTCCCGTAATCCAATATCTGTGCATCGTCATTTGGTTGGTAGCGCCAGAGTCAATATACCAATCGCTGGTATCAAATTTACCTGTTAAAAACACTGCACTTAATGCCACATTAGCTTTGTCTGCATTTTTGTTGCTGTTCTTACACCTATTGGATGTATGGTAGTATCCGCCATTTTGGTTTTTTATGGACAATTGGATGCAAAGTGACCTTTCTGGTGGCATGAATTGCAAATTATACTTAACCTTCTACGACCGGGATTCTGGATTCAATGCATACGGATATCGTAGGCTAAATATAAAAGATCAAGGTAAAACAAGATACTACATTCTGGTAAAAAACAGCGTTAATGCTCTTTTACTCCCTAGATTCAGTGACAAAGAGAATGTAGCCATGGTCATTGAAATGGATCCACGAACCTTCTGGATCTCCTCTACCTACATGGCTCAAGACTATTGCGACTCTCCGCCACCAGACATACTAAAGCAAATGGTTGCGGTAGCCCACCAGAAACAGATTCCGGTAATCATCGGCGCCGATGCCAATACCCATCACGAAATATGGGGCAGCTCCGGCACAAATGATCGAGCTGAGTGTCTTTTTCCCTTTATCTTTTCAAATCAACTTAGTTATTAATAGCCGGGGAAATGAGCCGACCTTCCTTACATCCATCAGGAAGGAAGTGCTTGACATCACCCTCGTCAGCGATAACTACTCCAACATCATCATCAGATGGTTCGTCTCCCAGGAATGCTCCTTTTCCGACCACTGCTATATCACTTATGACATTGACTCGAGGGAGACTACAGGCAATACAGGATCAATTAAACCAGTCAATAGGAAAAACACGATATGACCTCTTTTTTGGCTCAAACTGGGGTCATGCTTAGCAACGACTCCCCCCACTATCCTCAATTGTCCCGACATTGGTCGGGCGGTCGACGATCTGACCACAGCTTTTAAAAAAAACACTCATATCTCTTGCATCACTCCCGAACCACGGGGCTAACCTAAACCTCCGTGGTGGAACTCGGAATTTGCAAGCCTTCTGCTGTGCGGTAGAACCAAGCTACCTACGTGTAGTTGACTCACAGCATCGACTCCTAATAGATGCCACACTCTGTGGGATTAGCATGTGCTAAAAATTATTTAAGAATAGAACATACTTTTAGGGTCTAAGTATTTTAAGCTAAAATGGTTTGTGTAATGTTACTATGTAAACTTTTAGGGTATTACAGTTCCGCAGTCGAGTCGACGAGGGCAGCGTAATGCACCGTCGCCACTTTTGTAGTAGGTCCGTTGGCTTGACCAACTGACACCAATTAGCAGGTGCGGAACTGGAACACCAGAAAGGTCAGTTCACAGACTGAGATAAGTGTTAAGAAATAGTATATAAGATTTAGTATTTGTAAGAATAAATCTCTTGTGATTTTGATTCTTAAACAACAAGTGTCTGTGAGTTTTCATTTGGACAAAGTGATTTAGGGTTTCAAATACACGCGCGCCCAGGACGAGTTTACGAAAAGGACGTTCCACGACGAGCAGCGAGGACAACACCCCAACACTTCGCAAAACTTGTAGAATACCTTTCAACGTTACAGCTGATTGGGCCCCTTTCGAAACTAAACCAAAACAGTTTTAATACGCCATTACGAGAGGGAAACGAGCGTCATGGAGGGAATTTTAAAAAAGTATTGAATCGACGTCCGAGGCTAGCCATCTTCGAAAAATTCCCCACTCCTTTAACAAAGCCCTTGACGGTATCCAAAAACCAGATGGCAGCTGGACTCATTCAAGCGCCGAAACCCTTGATGATCCTCCTAGACACCCACTTCTCAGGGAGTTTAGGCTCAGCGGATCAAGCCCTCTACCAGGTGGATCAGGTTTCCCATGATAGCCTCCCCACATTCCAAGTGACAAAAAGTCACCGTGAGTGGCTAGCGGACGGCTCGGGTCGTCTTCATCTCTAAAGTGGGAAGGCCTCACAGTCCCAATCCTAAGGATTACAGAACCATAAGTCTAACACACTTTCTTCTCCAGGTTTTAGAAAGACATACATATCAGGACATCTATCAACCCTTATTTTCGCTCTGTATCTCAATACGCCTACTCTAAAGGCAAATCGGTTGAAACAGCACTTCATTCTCTCATTTCTCAAGCTGACAAAATAATTCACACTTGTTATATTTCTGGACATCGAGGGAGCATTCAACAATGTATGCCCCAAAGCTGTCATTTCCGCACTCTATAATCTTAACCTGAACTTTGGACTTCTTAGATTTATAGAGCTTCTACTAAAATCTAAAATCATCACTTCAACGACCGGCACCTCCCAATCAAGGAGGATTGCAATCTACTGGATGCAAAGTGATAGCCTATACGACATAGCAATCGCGGCACCCGGCAAATTCCCCCAAACACTTTCCGAAAAACTTAACTTTCTCACTTTCTATTGTGTCGAACTGGTGTCGTGAATTCGAACTTGGGGTTAACCCATCCAGAACCAAGGCTATGCTTTTCACTAGGAAGTACAAAATTCGAAGGTTTACAATGCCTAGTCTAAACGGCACTCCCCTCTCTTTGAGAAAACACGTTATGTACTTAGACTTGATTCTCGACACAAAACTTAATTGGAAAGCCCATCTAGCTGAGAGGGCACGTAAAGCAACATGCGATATTTACTGCTGTAGAAGAGCACGATGGGGACTTCGTCCTCGAGTCGTGCTCTGGCTCTACACGGCCATCGTCGAACCCAACTTGTTATACGGGTCGGTTTTTCGGTGGCAAGCTCTCGAAAAAGCCTGCAATATCAAACCCCTCGGAAAAATCAGAAGATCTATTGCTCTACTGATCACTGGCAATCTTCGTACCACACTTACTAAAGCCCTTTTTGCCATGCTGCACTGGCTCCCTTCGGGGCTCCTGGTTAAGCAACAAGCCAAGTTGACAACGACTAGACCCTGACGGGCCATGCCTCTATTCTGAATCAGGAACCCCTTGTCCCCCAATTTATCGACTCCATGTCAGTCTATCCCGATTTGAACAGGCAGTTCGACTTCACTATTCCAAGTAGAAATGACTGGACTTCAAAACACTTAATCGTCGGTGAAGCGGTCGATATCTATACCGACGGTTCGAAATTTGGTGGTAGAGTCGGCAGCGGTATCTTTTTCGACAAACTGGACTTAAACATCTCCCTACGTCTCCCCGACCATTGCAGCGTCTTTCAGGCTGAGGTCATGACCATTTATCACGCAGCCAAATGGATGCTGAGTAGCGATATCGGCGCAGTCGACGTATCTATCTTCTCAGACAGCCAAGCCGCGATTAAATCTCTTTTTGACTCCACGGACACATCAAGACTCGTTCATCAATGTCGAACATCTCTAAATGAGCTCGCAAGTTACTCTCAGGTGCACCTAGTCTGGGTTTCCGGACATAACGAAATCCCGGGCAACTGCGAGGCGGACGAGCTTGCCTTCCGTAAATATCAGCATCCCACTGGCAACAGACAGGCTCGATATCAAACGGAAATATCTGGCTGACGCCTACAAATCCTGGGCTAACGAGGAATCCTACCACACGGCTGGACTAAGTTGGGCAAGAATGGGCAAAAACAGAACCAATCAACTTCTTCGATTTGATCACTGTCGACAACTGTGTCGGTTTTGACCGGCCACTGCATAATGGGACAGCACGCAGAAAGACTGGGCCTACCCTCAAATGACTTTTGCCGAGGCTGTGGCTTCGAGGAGGAGGACGAGACGGTTTTCCACCTCTTATGCCACTGCCCATCCTTGAGCAGAAGAAGAATTCGCACCTTTGGTGCCCCATTTCTTACAAGCCTATAATGGGCCATTAGGTGTACTTAAGTGTGCTTTTGGCAAACTAGGCGGCCACTCCTACCTACCTATCGATTTTAGAAAATACTGTGTGATTGGATTGAACCTATCTTGATAAAACAAAAAGTGATTCCAAGCCACCAGTGCGGTTTTAGAAGGCATCATTCAACCGTGCAACAAGTCCACAGAGTTGTAGATACAATTTTGGACGACATGGATAAGAAAAGTATGCGTGGTTGTATTCTTGGACATTGCTAAAGCGTTTGATAGAGTTTGACACAAAGGACTTTTAAATAATATAACTAGTGCACTAACTTTAAACTGCTATTACGTATTAAAAAGCTTTAACAGTAACATACACTTTTAGATAAAATATGACGATGACTGTTTAGATATATTACAAATGACAGCGGTAGTGCCCCAAGGTAGTGTACTAGGACTACTTCTATATATATTATATACTGCTGACATTCCAAACCCCACAACACCAGGAAGCATGATAGCAATATTTGCGGATGATACTGTACTCCTAGCCTCAAACCAAGATGAAAAATTGCGACAGATACGCTGCAAAGAATTATCAAAAATAGAGTCCTCTGGTTCAAAACAAAGAGAAATCTGTGCAAGTTGTATATACTAACAGGAAATCCGAGAAACATCCTCTAACAATTAAAGACGAAACAATTTAAATTCAACCCCGCGCAAAATACCTTGGCATAATAATCGACGCCAAAGTAACTTGGAGACAACACATAAAAAGGAAACAATACGAAATAAGAAGCAAATTCAGACAATTAAGTTTGCTACTAGGAAGAACTTTCAAATTATCACTACATAAGAAGCAAAAAATATAGAAAACAAAATAGCAACGTAAAGTGTTACAGGTGTGGAAGAAGAGGGCACGTACGTACTCAGTGGGGAATGCATAGAAAACAAACAACGATGGGCCTCAGCTGCGTGACTAAACCGAATGAAACTGGTTGGATATTAGACAGTGGTGCTTCATGTGTATTGAAAAAAATTTATTTTCTGCCATATGAAAAATATTGTTTTAGCTTAAAATGAAACGGTAAATGCATATTAATGATAACAATTAAAATATGAAAATTGTGTTAAATAACGTATTGTATGTACCAAGTTTGTATACAAACATTTTATCGGTTTGTAAAATAATTGAAAATGAAAAATAAGGTAACTTTTTTCAAAGACAGGGCAGAAGTGAAAACTAAAGATAACCAACTAGTGTGTGTCGCGAATTTGAAAAATGGCATGTTTAACGTAAACTTACAAAAATGCGAATATACAATGACAGCGAAGTCCAGTGAAATAGAGCTTTGGCATCAAAGATTCAGTAATCTCAATTATAATTCTATAATACAAATGTATCGTAAAAATATGGAATTTGGCCTGACAGTTAATGCAACGAGTATGCCAAACTGTTTTAAATGTGAAACATGTGCAAACGAGAAAATACATCGAAAGTCGTTTACAAGCTATTCAGAAGTAGAAAGTGCGGGCATTTTAAATTTGATACATAGCGACGTATGTGGCCCAATACGCATAGCCTCACAAAGTGTAGCGAAATATTTTATAGCATTTATAGATTTTATTGCCCTGGCAGCTAGCGCTCCTTTTTTTTCTTCTTAATCATAATAATTTATTATTGTGATTACTATAATAAATTTTTTTACTTTTTTTTATTTTTTTTATTTCCCTTTATTTCATACATCTGTCACCATAATATTGACACCTAGTACATGATTTGACAATTTGTTTGGAAATTAATATTAAAAACACATTTTGGCCAGTGCCAAGAAGTGATACAAAAAAAATTATTTACATTAATTATAATAGTTCACTATAATTATATTATAACAATTTATGATCAAAATTATGTTTATGATAATTATTTACATTTACATTTATAATATTATTACTAATATGTGTAGTCTGGATTTCCTAGTTCATTAGGTCATTTGGTCGAGTTCTCTTTAAACGGCGCATGGTGGTTTCTTCTAGATGTAGCAACTCGTTTATTTCTTCGTTATTATGCCCATGCAGTGTATCGTAGTGTTTTGTGGATATCTTTCTTATTTCTTCGTCAATTCTTGTCATATTTAGTTTGCGTTGTATATCTTCATTTGTTGTGTACCAACCAGACTTTATGATAACTCTTAATATTCTAGATTGCTGTCTTTGAATTTTTTGTATGTGTGACCGCTTTGCCGTTCCCCATACTTGGAGTCCGTACGTCCAAATTGGCTTTATAGTACACTTGTATAACAGCAACTTGTTGTTAATTGTGAGTTTAGATTGCTTACCCATTAACCAATATAGTTGCCAAAATTTTTCTTTTATTTGTTTCGTTTTTTGTTTGATGTGGTAGTGCCAATTTAGCTTTGAGTCCATGTGTATACCAAGGTATTTAGTAGTAGATCCTATTTTTATATCTTTATTGTTTATTTTAATAGGTATTGGGTTAAATTTTGTTTTAGTTGTAAAAATTATTTGTACAGTCTTATCTTCATTAATTTTCAAGCACCATTTATCAAACCATTCCTTAACATTCTCTGTGTATATCTGCAGATTTGCAGTCGCAGTATTTAGATTTTTGTCAGATGCTAAGAGAATTGTGTCGTCAGCAAAAGTAGCAATTGTGGTATTCAGTTCTTTTGGAAGTGGTATATCTGAGGTAAATATGACATATAGCAGTGGTCCTAAAACAGTCCCTTGAGGAACTCCAGCTGTTGTAAGATGAATAGACGAACACACTTCATTATATTTGACCTAAAAGTAACGATCACTAAGATAACTTTCAACAATCAAATAGTAGTCAAGTGGCAGCATCGTCTTCAGTTTATAAAGAAGAAAGTGAAAACGAAACGTGCCAGGAGGTGTCTGGAAAAGGGCGAATAACCCGAACGCAAATAATTAAGTGTTAAATGCGTTCTTGGAAATCCCTGGTACAGTGACAACAGTACTTTATTCTAACAACGCAGCGGAGTGGAAAACGCTATGGAAACAGAATATGATGCATTAATACAAAGTGGAACCTGGGTGTTAGTTGAACATCTCCGTTCGTACAGTAGTAGTCGCTAAATAGGCCCCATGGTTATCTATGCTACGCAGGGAGGCCATGCTGGGATTTAGATAAGCGTTTACGGGAACAAGTGTTCAGAGCTAGATCAGTGCTAATCGGGAGTCAATCTCAACCGAACCTACATCACCAACTTAATGATGACGAACATCGAACATACTTTGAGGCCTGCCAAGGTTTTAACGGGACAGGTTCAATTACGGCCTCAAACCGGAGCCGTTCGCACACGAGTTTCACCTCCGTGCTACCGGGTCAGAAGACAACAAAGTCCAGAAATCGTAAGCAGCAGCTCATAGCAATCTAGACATCGTTCCATTTGGTGCTGACCCCCACTCATGATCGGGAGTAAAGGGCTGGATCAAGTTGTCATGTGATCCTTGCTGTCGATCAGCCAGGCTGGGTGCCCGTTTCTCAAAATAGCCTAGTCTCTAACGTGAGCTTACCTGGCGTCCTCCATAATAATTAGCCTTACCTGCGTAGTTCTGAGTTATGCACAGGCGGACATATTTTCTCCGACACTCGGTCCAAAACATGAATTAAATAAACAAAATGAAAAATATTAAAACGCTGTAGAAATACCTAAGGGGCCCGGTCCTCCAATTAATATACCGGGAGGGTAATGTCGACGTAGTAGCAGCAGAGTTCCCGAGCTCGATGCATACCTCTACAAGGACAGTGGCGAAGCTTGATCCGAATAGTGCAACAACAAGATCAAGAAAAGGGTACGCTATCTCTAGCAAAGTGGTGCCCTCTGAGGCCACCGGAACAAGCAGTAAAGTCGAAAGCCAGCGAACAGCGACTGAGACTATGGGTTGTGAATGGCAGGCCACGCAGTGCTCTTGGTAGCAAATGGCCAAAAATTTATAGATCCGACCCAGCGAAAAGGATTATCAGAAGAGGCGTACCGACACAAAAATATTCAAAAGTATACACGAGAAGGAGCCCGCGGGCGAGGAACTCACACAAGAAGTAAGAAGTTCCATCGAATGGGAAAAGGAGGTCTTGCCAGCTTTCAAAATCGCCCGCGTGCATGTCCCGGCGCCGAAGAGACAGAGATCCTTCGAGGAAGCCAAGTCGGCAAAAAGAGTGAAGACGCAAAGTGTCACTCCGAGGAAGACATTCGCGGAAGTGGAAAAAAACCGCATTATTATAGTCGTGCTAGATGCGGGAAACCCGGAAGGGAAGGATCCACGTTCCCAATGGAAGTGGGTACAAGCTGCCTTAGCTAACGTATTTCTAAAGGTACCAGGAAGTAATCCCGGTCCTCCACCGACATGCGAGGATGCAAGCTGCCATCAAGGGAATTCCATCTCGTCAGAGAGCGAGAGTTTGGATCCCGGCTGCACCTGATGATTCCGAAACTATTATGATTATCTGCAGGGCAAGTTACCCGGAACTCCCGGTAAATGAATGGAGATTTATCAAAATCGAAAATAGTAGGGGAAGAACGGTAGCGGTGGAGATGAAACATTCTACGATGCAGGTGCTGCTGCTACTCAATAAAGAATGAGTTTAGCCGTTAGCGAAATGCAACGGCTTAATACGGTATGGATTCGGTAAGTTGAAGGTGAAAGCTTATAAAGCTGACACCGAATCCGTTGCGACGAAGAGTATCGCAACGCCGCTGCAGAGAAAGACGCAGCATACCAACTCACCCTGCGATCGGCTGCAACGCGAGCTGCTAAGGAGCGATATCCAGAGAAGAGAAAGGAAGAGAAGCGTCTTTTTAGGCGCAAGAAACGAGGAGCCGAAAAGAGAGAATGCGAGGAAATCGAGATATTTGGCAGCAGGAATATGGCTCGAAAATTCTACGAACGTGTGAGGCGCCAAACGGAAGGTTTTAAGACCGGAGCCAATTCCAATTCCTGCAAAGACGAAAACGGAAATTTAGTGACGGATGTCCAGAGCGTACTCACGTTATGGAGGGAACACTTCTCGAAGCTGCTGAATGGCGACAGCGCTAATGATAGCAATGAAGATGAACCCGACCCCACAGTTGCTGACGACGAACATGAAGTAGCGCCCCCCGACTATGACGAGGTCTTGCTAGTTATTAGGCGGCTCAAAAACAACAAAGCCGCCGGAGCTGATGGTATACCAGCGGAGCTATTCAAGGCTGGCGGCGATGAGCTCACGAAACGCATGCACCAGCTCATCTGCAAAATATGGTCGGAGGAATGCATGCCTAGCAACTGGAACTTAAGTGTGCTCTGCCCAATCCACAAGAAGGGTGATCCGGCAATCTGTGCCAACTACCGCGGGATTAGCCTTCTGAACATCGCATTTAAGGTCCTGTCGAGCGTACTCTGTGAAAGGCTGAAGCCCATCGCCAATGAACTGATTGGGCCTTATCAGTGTGGCTTCAGACCTGGTAAAGGCACCATTGACGAAATGTTCACACTACGCCAAATCCTGGAGAAAACCCTAGAGAAGCAGATTGACATACACCACCTTTTCGTCGATTTCAAAGCCGCATTCGACAGCACCGTAAGGAGTCAACTGTACGCCGCTATGTCTGAATTTTGCGTCCCTGCTAAGCTAATTCGGCTGTGCAAAATGACGCTAAGCACCACCACTGGCTCAGTCAAAATCGGTAATGACTTGTCCGAGCCGTTTGTTACTGAGCGAGGATTCAGACAAGGTGACTCCTTATCGTGTGTTTTCTTCAATCTAATGTTGGAAAAAATCGTACGCGCAGCTGATCTAAATCGCACAGGCACTATCTTCCACAAGAGTGTCATCTTACTGACGTACGCTGATGATATTGACATCATTGGCCATAACAACCGCGCCGTGAGTGCTGCATTTTCCGGCTTGGAGAGAGAAGCGAGGCGAGTGTGTTTAGCGGTAAACGAGTGCAAAACGAAGTACTTGGTGTCAACACATAAAGAGTCTCAGCGTCTTAGACACCACGTCACTGTTGGCGACTGCAACTTTGAAGTTGTGAAGGACTTCGTTTATCTGGGAACCAGCATCAACACCACGAACGATGTCAGCAAGGAGATCAAGCGAAGAATCACTCTTGCCAACAGGTGTTACTTTGGGCTCAGTAGGCAATTGAGAAGCAGAGCCCTCTCTCGACGAACAAAAATGACGCTCTACAAAGCCCTCATCCTTCCCGTCCTGCTTTATGGTGCCGAATCCTGGACGATGACAAACAACGATGAGCGAGCTACTTCGAAGTATCTATGGTCCTATATGCGTCTACGGAGGGTATCTAATCAGATGGAACAACGAGCTGTGTGACCTGTACGCCGACATTGATATAGTTCAGCGCATTAAAACACAGCGCTCCGCTGGCTGGGACATGTTGTGCGAATGGATGAAAGTGCTCCGGCGAAAAAACTGTTTGAATCGATGCCGCCGGGTGGCGGACGCAGGAGGGGGAGACCACCACTACGTTGGAAGGACCAAGTTCAAGAGGACCTGGCTGCACTTGGTGTTTCCAATTGGCGCCAGCGTGCGCGAAGCAGGGACGACTGGCGAAGGCTAATAACGCCTCATGGTCAGAAATGGTTGTACGCCAATTATGATGATGATGATGATAGAAAGTACTTCCAAATTGAAAATTGCTTGAAGACCAACGATTTAAAAATTACCCATACAAATTTCCTAGGGATGTTTTATATTTTAGCTTTTTGTTTTTTGACTTTTAATATTATTATTCTGTTGATTTAAATTATATTCAGAAATAACTGTTTAAAAAAAACAATTCAAACAGTGCTGCCAAGTATACCACTTAATCGTGTGTTGTTTTATTCGCACAACTCGATAAGAGCTCAATACAAGTTACGCATCGAATGCGCCTAATATAAATTCAACCGAATGAGAACATACGAATATACGTATGTAATTCATATACGAGTGTGTGTGTATGCATAGATGTGAAATGATTAAGATAATAATAATCAATATATATAACGAATTAAAATCCACTTAATAGTTTCGTTCCAACTGTACAATTTAAAAATGCCGCATGTCAATAAATGTTGTCGTCGATAAACTAATACAACATTTCAAGATTTTGTACTAACTGGAAGTTTGTCGCATATTCATATTAATGAGTATTTGCTATTGAGTACGGCTAGGATATGTATTAGTAAAAAGTAATATTTAATTAGAGGTAGGAAAGGCAACGCTTTTTGAGAGGGGTTAGTTTTCGAACGTGCACGGGAAAAGTTCGATTTACATAGTGTCTCGAGTTGCTATAATTCATGTCAATGTTCATGTTTATGTCAGAGTAGCTGTTGGCTGTCAAAATATGATGTGGGCAAATTATGGTAAAGCATTTCATTTTATACAATGGCTTTGAACAGTAAATAACAGAGATGCGTTCCAGCATTAAATGCTTTAAGAGAGTTAAAAAACTGCAATCATAAATTGAAAAGTTTGTAATTCCACAACCCAAGACTAAGCTGGTGCTCTTCACTAGGAAGTATAAAACTCCTCAATTTATCGCTCCAAAACTAATAGGTGTAGATATTATCCTTGTTGAGGAGGCTAAATATCTGGGCGTGATTCCATATAGGAAGCTGAACTGGAAGGCTAATATAAGCGAACGCATTAGGAAGGCTCAGGTAGCTCTGTACTCTTGCAAAAGAGTTATAGGCAAAAAATGGGGGTAGCCTATTGGATATACACAGCTGTGGTACGACCAGTCCTTTTCTATGGGGTGCTTGCTTGGTGGACAGCCCTAAGTAAGTCCACATACAATAGGCTGATAACAAAGGTACAAAGAACGGCAGAGGTATTCATAAGTAGTGCCATTAGAACGACTCCAACGGTAGCATTGGATGTTATGCTTAATCTGCTGCCTGTTAGGCTCTTTGGCGAAAAAGTGGCTGCAAACTCAGCTATAAGGTTAAAAGCTACACATCAATGGGTTGCCAGAAATGTAGGTCATGCATCTATTTTAAGTCATTTTGAGGGTATTCCTGACTCTTTCGACTACATCACACCAATTTATGCCTTCAATGAAATATTCAGGATCTCCATTCCCTCCAGGGACGAATGGAAGGATGGCATCCCTCTTCATTTAGAAGGGGTTCACATCTACACAGATGGATACAAGTTACAGAGTAGGTTGGGAGATGGTGTATTCTCAGAAGATTTGGACATTAACATGTCCTTTAGGATGCCCGACCACTGCAGTGTTTTTCAGGCAGAGGTCGTGGCTATAAAGGCAGCACTGTCTTGACTAAAGAAGAAGGAACAATCTGGATATGATATTTGCATTCTATCCGACAGCCAAGCAGCTTTGCGCTCCCTGGATTCGGCTATTATCACCTCAAAAGCCGTCAAGCAAATCTTTAGACGAGATATCTAAGCAGACCCGTCTGCATCTTTGCTGGGTTCCCGGTCACAGAGATATTCCAGGAAATTGTAAGGCGGATGATCTTTCCCGTAAGGGTACTACCATACCGATTGAACCAGATAGGTCGAACTTCGGTATTCCTATTGCCGCATGTAAGCATAGTAAATACAATATTCTAAGGCTAATTCTTAGATTAGTTATATCAACTGCTTCATTAAAAGCTCCAAATGGCTGCACTTTTGAAAGGAATGGGACCTTCGGGCGGCTGCCATCATTACCTACCTACCTAATTCCACAAACACTAAAATTCACAATAAATAATTATTAAATTAATTATTTCGTTTCTATTAAATTTAACTTGTGCCATTTTTAAATAGACAAACGTTAAAATCGAGAGAAACTTCAAATTTATGTCAGGGTTTCTAGCAGAACTGCTGTCTTGACATAATGTTTAATTTTTTTGTTATAACGTTAACATATGGGTTCTCCACTTAACATATTGATGTTAAGACATGAACAATGCCATGAATTATAGATAGTCGAGACACTATAGTTCTGTTCGCCAAAAAAAGAAGTAATAACTTCTAACGTGAGCATAGACAAAAAAGAGCGTAATACTGTCTTAAGTTGGTAAAATAGAGAGATAGTTAAAGAACGGAAAGCCAGTAAGAACTTGTAAGTGAACCGTTATTTAATAAATGATATTTTTTGATGATACAGTAGCATGCTTAAATATTTACATTTGCTACAACTTCACCAATTATCCTCTTTTCACCCATTTAAAATAAGATATTTTGAAATTTACCAATTTACCAAATTTAATATTTACTAACTTTCGAATTTGTTTGACATTTGAACAGCTAATTTTTTTTAGGTATTTGCAAGTTTTTGCTAGCTAAAATTTTGCCAGTAAGAACTTGCAGCCCTCTCATGTTCTTACGCTATCGATTTTGAGATCTCTTGCAAGTTTTCGCCTCAACGCGTCAACGCTTTTCCAGTAAAAACTTTTCACAATTGTTGCCAATTTTCTGTCGGCAAACAGACCTTATGTTATGGAGAGTGACTTAGTGTGGTTGTTGGCGCTACCTCGAAAATCCGCATGATTTATTTAAGATCTGGCAACTCTAAAAATTTGTAATCGATAACTTTGTAAAAGTCAATTTTTTATTGCCTTTTTAACGAATCTTTGTAATTGTCAAGTAGCGTCCCTTGGCTTTCGCCATTTTTCACATAAATCCATAAGAGCAAGTTGGCTTAAACGCAGTGCCATTGGAGGGCTTTATTATTAATTTATTGAAAAAGAGTTTCTAATGGTTTCCATACCAAAAAGTAGGTTATAGTTTAATAATTTTTTGTGCATAAATTCTTATATTATTGTTTATAAATAGGAATTTTAATATAAACCCAGCCTGTGAAATAAATCAAGTCTTTTATGAAGTTTGCTGCGTTTTATTCAAAATCCCTGTGGAATCCATTAGCTCCGGCCACCTGCCTTCTCAACATTTTAAAATTCTTTTTGCTACCAGCATCATCCCCTCCTGGATCACCTAAAGCGTCACTACCATTGCCAATCTCGCAGTAAGTACAAATGGAAAATCAAAGTGAAAAGGGTCAACAAAAAAATGATCACGACAAAATGGCGTCTTGCACAAAATGCCTCAAAGTATTTCATAGAGGTTGTGTCAATGTCGCAGACAACGTACCCTATCAATGTCCACAATGTTCAGACAATAGGCCAGCCTCGCCTGCTCCTAGTGCTACAAGTCATTGTTCTAATCGGTCTCGCCAGTCCCAATCGCGTAGTATTCAGTTGCAACTTCAAAAACTACAAGAGGAACGAGCGCTTAATTTACAACAGTCTCGTTTAGAACGCGAATTCTTAAATAAAAAAATATCAGCTCCTAGAAGAAGCTGAAGACCTCTGCGAAAATTCATCCCAAAAGTCCCAATCTGTTCGAAATTGGTTAAATGAAATGCCCCACGAAAATGAAATATCAATTGCTCAACCTGATACCCGTCGCCAAATTGCGACAAATTATGTCGAAAATACATCATTTGAACAAGCATCCTACTTGCCTGATGAAACTTCGTATTTTGATATGCCTACAAAACTTGCACATCAAAATACAAACTCTACGAATATAACTAGCAGCACTGCTGCACAAATGCCACAGCAACCAAATATATATGGTCCAACATCGATCACCAATGCTGCAGTATGTTCATCCATCACAACCGTTTCACCAATTTATGCTTCAGCTGTCACCACCAATAGTGGCTATCAACGAATACTTCCTTTTAGACCGAGCAATACGTACCCACCTGCTGCTGTGTCATTTTCAAACTTACCTGTATATTCAAACACCTCAATCCTACCCCCACCTGTTAATACAAACACAACACATACGTTTAATTTTCCAAATCAACAATCATTTATTAGAAATGTGCCAATGTCGTCCACCATGCACGCAAACACAAATAACAGTTTCACTACACCACACTTTAATTCCACTCAACATATACAACAATCTCATATAAATTCGAGGCAATCTGTACCGAAAGATTTGCCTATTTTTTCCGGTCACCCCGAAGATTGGCCATTATTTTATTCCACATACGAATGGTCCAACGATACCTGCGGCTTCACCCATGCCGAAAACCTCATTCGTCTCCAGAAGGCACTAAAAGGTGAAGCACTGCAAAGCGTCCAACATCTTCTAATACACCCCGCAAACGTCCCTGGCGTCCTTGAAGTGCTCCGCATGCTGTATGGTCAACCTGAAAAGATATTAAATACAATAAAAAATAGAATTAGTGTAACGCCAAAAGTTAATGAAAATAATTTAAAAACACTTACCTCTTTCGCCATTAATGTTCACAGTTTAATTGCCACTATCACTGCTGGCAACCTGCCAGATGAATTGAATAATTCCTTTTTACTCCAACAACTAATTCAAAAACTCCCACCATCATATCAGATGCAATGGGCAACTCTTAAGCTTGAACTTATTAACCAAAACAAAAAACCAAATTTGTCTGCATTTGACAATTGGTTATTTAACATTGGATTAACAGCAAGCTCAATAACATTTGAATCCACACCTAACGAACAAAACAAAGATAAAAGAAACAACAAAGATAGTAACGACCACAGCTACAACAACAATAACAACAAAGCAACGACAAGCAGAAGAGCATATGTTTACTCTCATAGTGATGAGCGCAAGTGTGTCATTTGCAACAAGAACAACTGCAAAGCAGTAAGTGACTGCCCAACATATCAGTCGTTAGATTGTGGTGAAAAATGGAATGTGGTGAGAAAGAACAAACTATGCAAATATTGTTTGTGTATACAAGCGGAGAGTGTAGGCGCAAGCAAAAGTGCGGTGAGGAGGAATGCGAATATTACCACCATCCTTCATCACACCGCTATTCTGAAACAAATAAACAAACGTCAAATATAAATGGAGCAAATGTAAACAACACACATCTTGTAGAAGATGAAGAAGTGATAAACAATGCTCAGTACTAGTTTGCAGAATATTTTGTTTAAAATAATACCGATTACAATTTACGGGTGTGATAAAGCAATTACAACTTTTGCATTTATTGAAGAGAGGTTCTTCCATCAGCCTTATGGACGAGTCAATTGCCGGTGATTTAGGATTAAATGGTGTTGCGAATCCCTTGTGTTTGCGGTGGACTGGTATGCAAAGAAGTGAAAAAAATTCAAAGAAATTAAAAATTTCAATTTCAGGAGAAAACAAACGACTTTTAACAGTGGATGTGTGTACAGTAGAGTCATTAAATTTGCCAACACAATCATTAGACCACAAAATATTGTCGCAGCGCTATCGCCACTTGCGAAATTTGCCAATAAAAAATTACACAAATGCAATGCCGAAACTATTAATCGGATTAAATCATTTCAAATTGGGAATTTCTAGTAAAACCCGTGAAGGGACTCTACATGAACCTGTTGCTGTCTGCACAAAGCTCGGATGGCTTATTTATGGCACAGTGGCGGAAAATGGAAACAGAAGTAAGCATTTAAATTTTCATATTTGTGATTGTTCGGCGAGGGATGATAGTGTTGAGGAGTTAGTTAAAAGTTTTTATACACTTGAGAGTGTGGGCATTTGCACAAAAGACCCCCTAATTTCTGAAAAGGAAAATCGTACGCAAAATTTATTAAATTATTTAACAAAGTTAAAGGAGAACGGTCATTATGAAGTTCCATTGTTATGGAAGTTTGATTCTTTCGAATTGCCAGACAGTTATTCCATGGCTTTAACACGGCTTACCTGCCTTGAAAGAAAATTAAAACAAAATTATGAACTTTTACAAATTTTTAAAAATACAATTACAAACCACCTATCTAAAGGCTATATACGCAAATTAAATGAATTTGAAATTAATAGTGCTGACGGGAAAGTTTGGTATTTACCAATTTTTGCTGTTTTTAATAAAAACAAACCCGGAAAATCGCGTGTAGTTTGGGATGCCGCTGCAAAATCATCCGGCTTATATTTAAATTCATTCTTGTTAAAAGGCTCTGATATGTTGGCCTCTCTGCCATCAATTCTTTTCAAATTTCGACAAAATGCCGTGGCTATTTGTGGTGACATCGAAGAGCTGTTTCATCAAGTACACATAAGACCAGATGATCGGGATGTTCAACGATTTCTCTGGCGTGACTGTAACCAAAATAAAACACCCGATGTTTACATAATGGATGTGATGATATTTGTACCCCAAGCATTTCACAATACATCAAAAATTGAAATGCTGATAAATTCGAAGACAAATTTCCTTTGGCTGCCAAAGCGATAAAACAAAATCACTACGTTGATGATTTATTGGATTCAGTTAACACGCCACAAGATGCAATAAAACTAATTTCGGATGTTTCATATGTACATAGCCAAGCCGGCTTCAATATTAGAAATTGGATATCTAACAACATGTTAGTAAGGCAAGCCTTCCCATCAACAATTTCTAACGGTGTAAAATGCATAAACTTTAAGGATGAGACTCAAATTGAAAAAGTTTTAGGAGTTTTTTGGGAACATCAGGAGGATGTTATAACTTTTAAAATTGCATCATGGCTACTGGAAACCGATTTGTTTTTGCTGAAAAAATCACCAACAAAGCGAGAAATGCTAAGACTTGTTATGTCAATTTATGATCCCCTTGGGTTAATTGGGCATATAATAATGTACGTCAAGGTACTAATGCAAGATGTGTTGCGATCTAAAATTGATTGAGATGAACAAATTCCCCACGAATTAATAACAAAATGGAACCAGTGAGTCAAAATTTTACCTGAAATACAAAAAATTAAAATTCCACGCTGTTATTTAAAATCATTTTTAAATTATGATGGTTTAGATCTACAATTGCATACATTTGTTGATGCTAGTAAAGATGGATATGCAGCCGTGTGTTACTTCAGGCTGAAGAAAAATGATAATATTTTCTGCTCTTTAGTTGATGCTAAGACTAGGGTAGCACCAATGAAGATTACATCCGTTCCTCGACTTGAGCTGATGGCCGCCCTAATAGGGGCTCGTTTTGCCAAATTTATTATTGAACATCATGAAATTAAAATTTCTAAAAAATATTTTTGGTCAGACTCGAAGACAGTGCTAAGCTGGATAAATTCCAATCACCGAAAGTATAATCAATTTGTTGCATTTAGAATTACTGAAATTTTAGAACTTTCTTCAATAAAAGAGTGGAATTGGGTACCAAGCAAACAAAATGTAGCTGATGATGCAACAAAATGGTCAAAAGTACCAATAATTTCTACTTGCAGCAGATGGTTTAGTGGACCTGATTTCCTTCGTCAACCTGAAGACCAGTGGCCACAATCAGAGGCCCACTCTAACTCAACTGAGGAAGAAAGTATTCAACATGTATACCAAATAAGAAAATCCGCAATGTTTATTAACACAGACGCTTTTCAAAATGGACACGTATTGTCAGAACGGCGGCATTTGTTCTTCGCTTTATTTACAACTGCCGCAAAACTTTGAAATTTAAAGATGAATTATCTCAGAATGAGCTTTTGAGTGCAGAATATTTACTTTATAAAGAAGCACAACGAGAAAAATATTATGCAGAAATTTCATCACTTAAGTCAAATATTCTCATATTAAAATCAAGCGATATTTATTTTAAGTCACCATACTTAGACGATGACATTTTACGTGTAGATGGCAGAATCGACATGGCAGATGTTTCCCCAGAACAAAAACGACCTATTATATTACCGAGAGAAAGTTATGTAACTAAATTGATTTTACTTCACTACCATCAAAAATTTTATCACAGCAACCACGAAAAAGTCATCAATGAATTAAGGCAAAAATATTCCATATAGAGACTTCGCGCAAACTATAAATCTACCATACGCTCGTGTCAAATGTGTAAAATTAAAAAGGCTGTTCCTCAAAATCCACAAATGGCAAAGTTGCCTCGTGCTCGCATAGCATCATACGCTGCTCCGTTCACATATACTGGAGTAGACTTTTTTGGACCCATACTGGTTACAGTAAACCGCCACAAGGAGAAGCGCTATGGTTGTCTATTTACATGTTTGACAATAAGAGCTGTCCATATTGAGATTGCACATTCTTTAACGACAAGTTACTGCATTTTGGCAATACGAAACTTTATGTCGCGTAGAGGAATCCCACATGAATTCTACAGCGACAATGGGACAAATTTCGTCGGAGCCGAAAGAGAGATGCGTGAGGCCTTAATAGAAGTGGATCAAAACAAGTTGGTGAAAGCATTCACTAATACAACGACAAAATGGGCATTCAATCGACCAGCTTAACCTCATATGGGAGGCGCATGGGAGCGTTTAGTTCGCTTTGTAAAAACAATTTTTTATAAAATCATGCCATCAAGATACCCTACTGATGAACTTCTTCTGAGCATGTTAATTCGAGACCGCTTGCTAATGTTCCAATTGAAGAAGATAATGCAGAAACAATCACACCGAATCATTTTTTGGTAGCAAGTTCCAGTGGGCTAAAACCGATGACAACATGCAACGACAGTGGAACATTATTAAAACAAAACTAAAAATTTGTAATCCATAACTTTGTAAAAGTCAATTTTTTTATTGCCTTTCTAACGAAACTTTGTAATTGTCAAGTAGCGTCCCTTGGCTTTCGCCATTTTTCACATAAATCCATAAGAGCAAGTTGGCTTAAACGCATTGCCATTGGAGTGCTTTATTTAATTAATTGAAAAAGAGTTTCTAGTGGTTTCCATACCAAAAAGTAGGTTATAATTTAATAATTTTTTTTGCATAAATTATTATATTATTGTTTATAAATAGGAATTTTAATATAAACCCAGCCTGTGAAATAAATCAAGTCTTTTGTGAAGCTTGCTGCGTTTTATTCAAAATCCCTGTGGAATCCATTAGCTTCGGCCACCTGCCTTCTCAACAGTGGTGTTAACTGTTTAGAGTACGGATTTTTTGATAAAATGTTCAAACAGAAGAGAATATTGAAGAAAAATTTTCAGAATCTGAAATATTATTTAAGCATGGAGAGAAAATATTGAATTCGGATGTTACAGAAAAAAATTTGACTGTGATAATTCAAGGAAAAAATTATTATTATTAGTCAAGTTAGAGAAGTAGGCTAATATAAAACATAAAAAAGAAAAAATCAAGGACAAAAGCACATTAAAAAGATTAAAGAATCATAAACGGCGCCGACGAGGAGATCGGGGCCATAGTAAGCAGAAAGGCGTCAATCTCTCTCTAAAGGTGAGTATAGAGTAGTTAAGTAAAAATAATATTTTAAGTATATTCTGTTATTTATAAGAACGTGATTTGTTTTTTTATTTACTTATTTGTTATGTAAAAGAAACATAGCTCAATTATTATGTTACAATGAGGAGGGACCACTGGCCTAATATATTGTTACGAAATTGCCCTCCTGACAATTTATACCACTCTCAATACCATTCGCACTACTGGATTTTGGAATAATCAAAAAATTGCTTAGTTAAATTAGAAGTATTAGCTTTATTTAATTATTGCTATTCAAACATTAATCTTGGCTTAAAGTTCACTTTATACATTTTCTATTTAGGCACTTTATACTTTTACTGTTACTATCTGGATATACATATTGCTACGATCACTGTAAAAGTGTGCCGTCTTCAATTGTGTGGCGGCTTACATACCTTTCGTGTGCCAGAATATTCATTACACTTCGAACGCAGAGCATGCGTCCATGCATGTCTATTTGGGGGTTGAAAAAGTATGCAATAATTTATGTTTCAGTATATTAAATAGGTAAAAGTCTTCCGAAATTGGTCTTCTCAGCTTGCATTCGCTCAGCTTTCGTCTTATGTGTTAAATGTTGAAAATCAGATAAACTCCTTTGCCCTATGCCTAAAATATATCCTCATGGCAAACAAAACTGTAGTATTTTTGGAGAAAATAGTTTGCGGTAATATAAAAAAACACAGACAGCAATGACATTTTGTTCTTTGTTGTTTGGTTTTTCAAGTTCGCTCACAGCTGCGATTTTAATTTACATAAAAGCCGAAAGCAAAGCGAAACTTTTCGGGAGATATACATTGTATTAAACCGAATATTTGAACTCAAAATTTTACAATGCTGAAGCCAATGACAAAGTCAAACGGTAACAGTATACCGACAACTAACACAATCTGTGCATGTACAGCTCTCCCATAACGAAAGTCTGTTGGAAATTCAAAAATAAGAGGGAGAGATTGCAAGTGGATGCTTAATTTAATTCTAAGCTCCGAATTTAGTCCATTTTTCATCTTTCATCTGTCATCTTTTACCCATGGTGGCTTTGAGTATTTGAATCAAATTCATAAAAAACAAATTTTCACACACATGATATAATTATTTTATTTCTCCGTACGTTATAGAAAAAATGACAATATTTAATTATTTAGTTACTTGTGCAAACTATCAGACTAAATAGTGAAAATAATTTATTGCTTTCCAATTACAATTTATGCTTTTTTCAATATATAAAACATTCGCAAAATTGGAAATATGACTATATAAATAGATTATTGCTTCATATTAGATTACTTCTAATTAGCCGCCTTCTGTGATCTAGTGCCAAGCATTCAAATCCTGGCCCGGGCTTGGTCTCAAAAATGCTTTCTAATAAATCTTTTCTCTTCGAGGCGAAACCCTCAGTAGCTAGTACTCATTTCCCAACCCCCTGCATTCATAATTAATTATGGTGTAAGATATAATAAGATTAATAATATTCATTGCCTATAGCACAGTTAATCAGTTACGAATCTTAAATATGAATCTGAGGGTGCACATGTGTTCGTGTGACGATGCGAATGAATTTCTTATGTCTTTCAACACTGCGTAGTTGAAACACAAGTGAAAGTGCAAATGAACGAAGACAGTTTAGGTCAGTTAATATAAAGAGTGCACCCAACTCATGCGATGCGAAGAGACCAAATCTAACATTTTATAAATATGGCAAATTTACACTTTTCACACAGTCTTTTCGTTGGTCCTCGGTTCTCCATTAATTCTATAGTCACCCAAATTCGATGTTAAATTTATAATTTGTTATAAGGCGCATTCGATTCGTAACTTGTATCGAGCTCGTAAAGAGCACACGAGTAAGTGGCATTCTTTGCTGCACTGTTTCAACTGTTTTTTTAAAACATTTACTTTCTTAATATTTTTTATGCAAACCAATCATCTGAATATAATTAAAATCAACAGAATAATAATATTTAAAATAAAAAAAATCTAAAGATTAATTTTTGTTTTCTTTAAATTTAAACAGCTAAAATATAAAAAATCCCAGGGAACTTTTATGGGTAATTTTTAACCTCGTTGGTCTTCAAGCAATTTTCCATTTGGAAGCACTTTTCTATCGAGGATTGAAAAATTCGCTCGTTTAATCCGAGTATAATTTACTCGATATCTTTGCAATACAAATGTCTGTCCTATCGTCGACAGAGTTCCGAATCGAAAGCGCCTATAATTAGTTAACAATTAATATATGAAGTATAAAAAATAATAATTATAATAAAATTATATATAAATTAACAAAATGTAATACCATATTTAAGAAATATAAATATTTCCAATATTTAAGTTGCTCTGTATGTATAAGTAAATAAGGCGCGTGTGACGGTCATTGGCCGCTCGCTGAAATGCGCAAACGGTGTGCTTGCTTCACTTGCCGTTTAGCGCTGGTAGCGATCGGCGTGGGCACGGAAATGCTGCACTAGCGTGTGGAGCCCTTCCGCTACACGCCTGGAAAAGCAAGCTCACTGGCTGGGGTTGACGGTGAGTTGACTAGGTAGGTTGGGAAAGAATGAAGAAGGCAGTCCGAAACTAGAGGTTTAACTTCACGCACGGTGCTCGGGCTGAGCTGGAAAATATTATTAGTCTGAAAAAGTGTTTTAACCAACCGTGAGTTGTTGTCAATAAATCTAATAACTTGAATATTGAACTGTTTGAAATACCATTGAACTTGGTAAATGAAATAGTGGTTATATAATAACATATTTTGAGCGGCTATTAATAAAATTTTGTGAAAATTACCCTGTAAACTTGCAATGTGTGAACTACTAATGAATCCTGTAAATAAAATAGTGTGAACTAATTCGAAAACTTGGATTCATTCGCAACAATCGGGGGACCTGCCGATACCCATCAACCCGCACTTACTGACTGAAGCTGCAAACAACTTTCGCGGGAACAACCGAAGCTGTTGATTGATCTATCAACCATATTGCAGAATAAACTCCATCCGAAGCCTCGCCCCCTCCCGGGTAGTGCTCCTCAATCTCACGTAAGCTACCACTGAACTGACGCTTAGGTTGTCGCATCTTAATGTTCCGGCTATTACACTCTGACGTTAGCCCGACATCAATGTGAAATAACTTATATAATTAAATACAATTCTACAATACATACTCAATACATAAAAAAAAACATTTCAGGATTAAATATTAACAAAATAATATAATAACAACAAAAGTATGAATAATACAACAATAAAATTTTCTATAAATATTAATCATTGGATAATTATGTACAAATCGTAAATAGACTTCAAAAAACAACACAAACTAGAAAAAAGGGGTAATTTGACAGAAGGGAAAAATATAAAATGTCATTGAAGCTCAAATAAAAAATGGTATAAATTCCACTGCAAACTGAAAATTTCGGAGTCCCTGCGCCATTTAACCTACTAATTTCTTGTCTAGCAATTCCCCCTATAGGAGCTCCAATTTAAGCTTATTTGGAGAAGTCGTGAAAACTATTCAACGAGGATCCCACACACACACACACACATATATATATATATATATATATATATATATATATATATATATATATATATATATATATATATATATATATATATATATATATATTTCCCACATTTTCCCACAGGTAGCGGCTGCGCGTGCTCACGTAGCCAGACGCAACCTGAGTTGTCAGCGAATATCGTGGGAAGCGTAATGCACGAAAGTTCGCATTACGTTGCGTAACGGGTGCATTGCTCGTAGTTGACTCTTCCCCTCTTAAAAATCTGCGTCCGCAGATCTGCATTCGGAACAAATTTGGAAGAGTGGTGCTTTTCATCAGGATGAGTAGAAGTTGAGGTTGGCGTATTACCGATGGTACCAAGAACTCGTATACTCGGGATATTCAGCTTTGCGTGCAATTTTCGCCAAAGGATGCCAGAGAAAATTGCAATGAAAAAGATTAAAAGACTTCCTGTAAAGAGAGAAAAATCTACTTTTCGGATTAGCTTTGACAGGTACTTTACATTCTTTGATGTCAAATCGAGCATATATTCCAGATCTCTCAGAATACCTTTACTACTACCATTTGTGATGATTGGCGGCAAGGCTTTCAGCGTAGTCGTCAGGATTCTTGAGTAGGTGTTGTTGCCAAGCATTACCTCCTCATTCAGCAACTGGATCACATAGGTGCCATTTAAAATCGTCGACTTATTTCTGGAGACCAAATTTCCGATGTAGTTCGTCAGGAAGATTGTGTTTTCGTTGATCAGTTCGATAGTTTTTTGTTCGTTAATTTTATATTGGTGGTTGTTGTTTTCGATAGTATAGTGTCCCAATCTGTGGCATCTGGATTTCCTGCTATCCACTTCCAAGCGGATCCAATCCAGTTTATTGAGCGCTTAGCTCTAAGATGTGTTGCAGTCAATTCGCTTAGACGCAGCTTCGTCACCCTTAGATGAAATTCAAGGATTGACTTAGTTCGTGTCGCTCTGACCCATATACCAAGTCGGCAAGGAGTTCCAATGTGTTATCGTATTGTTGGAGGTCGACAATGTGCACCAGTTTGAAGCAGCCATTTGAAGTCCACCCATTTCCAGAACTAATGGTGACAATGGGAGCATGGTATTTAAATACGCTCAGTCCTTCGCCAGCGGCTATCAGTATACCTAAACTAAATGTACTAATTCAAGAGGAGAAATATTAATTTTGTTGTTTAAATCTAGTAATATTGAAGTTAAATGTTAATTTTTTGTTTTGATTTTGGTTTTTTTGTAAGAGGTAAAATATTAATTGTGTTAGTGATCCCATTTTGGGTTCGTTTGATTTATTTTCCCATTTTGGTATTCTTAATTTCTACGTCAGTTTTGTGTTGTTTGCTTTGCTTGGGTTTTAATTTTTGTATCCAAATTTTGGGTCCTTAAAATTTTAAGTTCGTATTTTATTTCTTTCTGTTAGTGTTTTTTTTTTGGGTCCCTTTAAGCTTTCAAGCATTTTATTTGAAATTTTCTTTTAAATAATTTTTGTAACCTTTATATTTTTCTTTTTTGTTCCTATTTTTATTCAAATTATAATTCCCTCTATTTATTTATAATGATGAGGCGTCCGCAGGGCTAGCAGGATGGGAGGTCAGTGTCATCCGTTTTTACAGTATTGCTTACTAAGGCACGGGTAATAATCCTAGTATTGCATATTGTCACAATATGCAATCTACGATTTGGATATGTGTTATTTATTGCCATGTAGACTTGCTAAAAGTACACCTCATCATTGCCCTCGAACCATTTATAAAGCTTTACAAGATACAGCATACCCTTTTTTAATTTTTTATGTGGGATTTATGGATTTTTTTCCCTGTCTCGGTTATTACTGTAACCGTATTATCAATTGCAACGATTTATTTTTTATAAAGAGGCTTTTGTTTGCCTTTTATTTGTTTATTGGCGACGTATATGACGTCGCCGGGCTTAAAGCTTTTGGGTTGAGTTTTTTTGGCGTTTAACCGTAAATTTTTTATTTTTCATTTTCTTCAATTTGACCGCGAAAGTCATTGTTGAATTTTTCGCGAAAGTTCGCAACACCTTGGTAGTTGGCCCGTTCGCATCGATTCAAAAAAATGTCATTTGGAGTAGATTGTGTCGTTATACATATCTCCCGCAATTTGCAGAACTTCTTTAATACGTAAGTCTTGAAAGTCGTTTCTTATGCACCTGAAGATTTCTATTATGGTCGAATGTGATATTTCTACTTGCCCATTAACCTCGCTTTTCTGAGATGGAGTTCGGTAAATTTCAATATTCAATGATCTAAGGAAATTTATATTGATGGGGGTTAGGAAACCACGTTCATTGTCCGTAACCACTATTTTGGGTACTATAAGAAAATGCATTATCTTGGCAAGCTTTTGGCGCAAATGAGGTGCTGATTTGTTTTTTATTCGGAAAAATTTTGCAAATTTGGAAAATTTGTCTACGACGGAAGTGGGCTGTAATTCGGGATGTGTAGGATGCCTATCATATGTATTCAGACGACATATCTCGCAGGTTTTTATAAAGGTTTTAACTTGGTTTGTCATTCGAGGGAAAACGAATTTTTCTAAGATTTGTTGGGAGTTCTCTCGGAAATTCCAGTATGCCCTAGTGTGTTCGGTCTCAAATATTTCAAGCACACGCCCTTCGGTTCGCACATCAACGACGACTCTTTGGGTTATACGGGTTTTATATTGTGAAAAAGTATCTAAATAAATCTTTTGCAGCATCATAAGAAAATGTTCAGGAATTTTGATGCCGTTGATTACAGATGGGTTAAATTTTTCTTTTAAAATTTTAGTAGCATTGCTCTCGTTATTTTTTTCAAGAGAGACCTAATGTCTTTTGTAATTCAGATGGGGCTCCTCAACGCACATAAGCTCACGTCCTGCTCGGATAATAATTTGGTTTCTAAAAACATTTATTGGTGCTTCAACATGGGGTATTAAGTCGGAATTGGCTTGTTCTGCGCTGTGCATCGTTGCTAAACTTTCATATTCACTAGGTTCATCTGGCTCATTCGATGTTTCTAGCGCGTTCACTTCTGTAGGTAGGCGTGAGAGAGCATCTGCCACTAAGTTTGATTTACCAGGTTTATGAATCAACTCGTAGTTATACTCCTCTATTCGGCTTTTCCACCTCTTCAGCTTTGCGTTGTAATTCCATTATTAAGCGCAAAGGTCAAAGGTTGGTGGTCGGTAAAAATCCTTATATTTTTTGCACCATACAGATAATTCCGGAGATTGTCTAATGCCCACATTATCGCCAACATTTCTTTTTCATTTGGGGCATAGTTTTCTACGACGCGACTAAGGCTTCTAGAAATATAGGTAATCGGCCTATCCTTTCCATCGATTTCCTGGGACAATACCGCTCCAATAGTTAATTGGAAGCGTCGGAAGTCAGATTAAATGGCTTTTCAAAATTAGGGAAGGCTAAGATTTCTGAGGTCATCAGGAGTTCTTTTAGGGTTTCAAAGGTTTCTAGGCCATCTTGATCTAAAGGGATCGGAACTTTTCTAGATTGGTTCGCTCGGACTTGTGCGTGTTTACCGCGAGTGAGATGCGTGAGGGGTTTGGCTATTTTTGCGTAACCGCGTATAAATTTCCAGTAGTACAACGTGAGACCTCGAAAACTCTTGAGTTCTTTCGCATTTATAGGAGGGATAATTTTTTGTATCGCAGAAACCTTTTTGGATCGGGAAGAATGCCTTTTGGCGTGATTAAGTAGCCTAGAAACTCGACGCTATTTTTTAAGAATTATGTTTTTTCCAAATTTACTTTAAGGCCTGAAGATAAAAGTTTTGAGAATATTATTTCAATGTCTTCATTTTTACTAAAAATTATTATGTAGCCAATATAGACATAACATATCTTGGCTATGTACTCCTTTAGGGCATCGTCAATCATTCTCTGGAATAGGGAGTCTTAAAAATTCGTGTTTACCATTCATAATTGAAAATTCAGTTTTTGCAATGCCCTTTCCTTTCATTAATATTTGGTGGAAACCTGACGTTAAGTCTATAGTCGTGAAGGCTTTTGCCTCACCAAAGCTGGCTATTATGCTGTTGATATCAGGGATTGGATACGTGCCTGGAGTAGTGAGTGCGTTAAGTCGCTTGAAATTAATGACTATCCTATACTGTTTTTTTCCGTTTGGTTTGGGTTTTTTGGGAACTACCCAAATCGGAGATTTATACGGACTTTTGGACGGACGAGTGACATTTTCTCGGAGAAGTTCTTCTATTTGCCTCCCCACATCTTCCCGCAGGCAAGCTGGATAGGGGTAGCCTTTTGTATAAATAGGCTCACTAGTAGTGGTTTTGATTTCTGCACGAACACTTGTTTCAACTCGCTATATCGTGAAATAAAGTATTTTAATTTTTCTCAGTGGCCCTTAAAATTTCTTGACATGCAACTTTGACGAGATTAAACTCCTGGGTGGTTTTTTGTTTTAGGGGTATCACTACATCGGGTTTTAATATGAGGATGTTAAGCTCTCTGTCGAGAACTGCTTTAACCTAGCGAAGCGCGTCGTCCCCTATTACGGCATCAAAAGATTCTAAGCCTGGAAGGACAAAAAATGTGGTTTTCACACCCCTATTTGCGAATTCCAAAAATTTTCCGGATAATTTTTCTGTAATTTTTAATTTTCCACCAACGGAATTTACCAAAAAATTTAACGGTTTTCTCAGCGACGCGAGGACTAATGTATTTCTTATTGGCTCCTGTGTCGACGAGAAATTGTAGTTTTTTATTTTCTAAAGTGATGTATTCTATATATGGTATGCCTGAAAGGAGGCTCCGATCATAAAATTAACTTCGTCTGACAGTTGTTCGGTCTAACTGCTTGGGATGTCAATTGAGTAACTATAGCCTCGGACTCAGTTTCGGCGCTGTTGTTTCATTGGACATTCATCGACAATCTCTTCCTCTTAAAGGGCTGGAAGCCTTGGGGTGTATTTGAATAATTGACATCCCTACTCTGAACCGATCGATCGACCTCCATTTTTAAGGGTGCTTTGGGAGCTGTCGGCCTAGCAGCCACATTGCCACCCGTTGTGCCATCGAAAGGCCTTCTATTTGTAGCTTGGGGATATGTATTGGAGGAAAATCTCCTCTGTGGTGGCAGAATCTGCACCACCCCTAATCTTTTCCCAAATATTTTGCTTGATTGCCCTGTAAATGGGTTTTGTCTTCACTATTTCGTAATCCTTAAGGATTGCCTCTACATTGTGCACCCACGAAATATACTACGCTGGATATGCCTCGAACGGGCGAAGTTCCTTCACGCAATCAGGCAGTCTTGATATTTCCCTTAATTCTCCCTTGTTCTGAGAAGCTCGGGGTGCAGCCGCCACTGAGTTCGGTGGTATCGGTTGGTTACTCGTTTCAAGGGCTGCTATTCTCCTTTCTGTATTCCTAACCTGTTGATGCATTGATAGATTCACTGCACCTGCGAAATTCGTCTCTATTCTTTGAAGTTCCTCCAAAATATATTCTTAATAGATCATAAATATATTCTTATTAGAGATGCTGAGTAGCACAAGAGTCGAATCCTACCAGAAAAAGTGGTCAATGTTTCAAATACAGCTAGAATCATAGAGAAACGACAATTAATTGGAAATTATCAGGCAAGGCAATTGTAAACTGCGAGAAGCAACCGCGAGACATGAAAAGTAAAATACGAGCTAATAAAAAGGACCAGGACGATCTGACGAAAGAATAGAGAATAGAGTTATCCACATAATAGAGCAAAACAGCCAGACAACTTTTGGAAACATATTTGTCAGTATTTGCTGAAAATGGTAAAAATGTAGACAGAACAAAGATAGTAAAACCACAATCAACTCTGGTGATACCAAGCTCATTCGTCAAGTGTCTAGAAGAGTTCCTCTGGCAAAGAGAGACGAGGTGCAAATATTGCTGAAGACAATGCATCAGAGCAATGCCATTGAGCCATCAGGAAGTTCCTGGAGTGCTCTCGTGGTATTAGTCAAGAAGAAGGATGGCTCCACACGTTTCTGTGTAGATTATCGGAAACTTAATAAGGTAACGAAAAAAAATAGTTTTCCATCCTTGGACACATTTTCTGGTTCAAATTGGTTCTCTACATTCGATTTACAAATCGGATATTGGCAAGTGGCAGTAGACGAAGAAGACAAGGAAAATATAGGATTCCGCATG
Organism: Clusia tigrina; assembly: GCA_920105625.2. Lineage (NCBI taxonomy): Eukaryota > Metazoa > Arthropoda > Insecta > Diptera > Clusiidae > Clusia > Clusia tigrina. The sequence goes on along the minus strand of OV050032.1, from coordinate 49,582,692 downwards.
GACTATGGCAATTTTGGGTGATGCCAATCGTACTGTGTAATGCTCCAGCTATATTTGAACGCCTAATGGAACATGTGCGATAGGGTTTCCACTGGAAAGCTAGTCTGGTGTACCTAGATGACTTCATCATTATGGGAAAGGCCTTCGAAGACAACTTGAGGAATTTGGAAGAAGTATTGATGCGATTAGGAGCTTCAGGGTTGAAGCTGAGCGTAAAGAAACGATCGTTATACAAGAAAGAAGTTCCTTGGACATGAAATCATATCTGAAGGAATACACACAGATCCAGATAAGATAGACTCAGTAAGGGATTGGCCATCACCAACTAGTTTACATGAACTGCGCAGCTTCTTGGATCTTCGCACCTATTACAGACGCTTTGTTCCAAGCTGCGCAGACGTGGCTAGTAGTCTGCATTAATTAACGAGGAACTATCGTCCTTTTAAGAGGAAAAACGAACAGGAGAAGGCATTCAAGAGATTGAAAAAGAGATTTTGTGTGCAGCTCCGATCCTTGTTATCCAATTCCTGGCGAAACATTTCTTTTGGACAAAGATGCAAGTGGCTTTGTAATTGGAGGTGTCCTATCGCATGTTATTGACGGACATGAAAGAGTAATAGCCTAGTTCAGCAAGATCTTATCAAAGCCAGAGCGAAATGACTGTGCAACACGGAGAGAACTTTTGGCGGTTATGCAGTGCGTGAAGCACTTTAACAAGTACTTATATGGACAAAAGTTCTTGTTGAGAACGGGTCACGCTGCTCTGCGCTGGCTATTACAGTTCAAAAATCCCGAAGGTCAGGTTGCGAGATGGATTGAGAGACTCCAAAGCTACGATTTCACAATAGAATATCGCAGAGGCGGAAGCCACGCGAATGCTGATGCACTATCACGACGTCCTTGCAGTATGGAATGTAAGCACTGTTCTAAAGCTGAAGGGAAAGAAGGAGTAGTCGATGTGCGCTTAATGGCTGTTTTACCAGACGATGAATGGACAGCGGAAAAGATAAAAGAAGAACAACGAAATGACCCAGATTTTGCAAAAATCGTATCAAGTAAGAATGAAGGAAAACGGCCTGATTGGAACGAAATCTCGACTGAAACTCCCATAACTAAAGCATATTGGGCTCAATGGAATAGCTTAAAGCTGCAAGATGGATGCCTATTCCGCCTGTGGGAGAGCGAAGATGGAAAAACCACGAAGAACTTGATTGTGGTACCCAAGGCAAGAATAAGCGAAATTCTCAAGGAATACCATAGTGGGCCAAGCGGAGGGCATTTGGGAATAACAAAAACAGTCGAGAAAATTAAAACACGATTTTATTGGGTTGGTTGCCAGCAATCGGTAGTTGACTGGATTAGTGCTTGTGAAAAGTGTACAGCTGCCAAGGGACTGAGCCGTCGCAGTCAGGGGAAGATGCAATTATACAACGTGGGAGCGCCATTTGAGCGTTATGCAATGGACATAGCAGGTCCGTTTCCAATTAGTGATTCCGGCAACAAATATGTTCTCGTCGTAATCGACTATTTTAGTAAATGGCCAGAAGTATACTCCATTCCCGATCAAGAAGCTAAAACCGTTGCAGATGCATTTATCAATAATTGGGCCTGCAGATTCGGAGCTCCCCTCGAGTTGCACTCGGATCAAGGCAGAAATTTCGAGTCAACAATATTCAGGGAAATGAGTGAATTGATGGGCATATGCTAAACTCGCACAACCTCTTTTCTCCCGCAATCCGATGGAATGGTTGAAAGATTTAATCGTACGCTTGAGGAATACCTAAGGAAAGTCGTGGACAGAAACCAGAAAGATTGGGACCAACACATACCCCTGTTCCTAATGGCATACCGATCGGCAACTCACGATACAACATCTACAACACCAGCTACCAGCTAAGGCTATTTTCGGTTGTGACATAAGATCACCTGCAGATCTGAAATTCGGTGGATACTCAACTACGGAAGTTTCGTGTAGCAATTATGTAGCTGACAAACGAAGACAGCTGAATGAAATTCATGGAACCATCAGAAAGCGCACACAACTGATGAGTGATAAAATGAAATCCAGATATGATGTACGAGCAAACCCTAAGGGATTTCAGGAAGGGCAGCTAGTTATGCTTCATTATCCGCAAAAGAAAAAGGGACTATCGCCAAAACTGCAAACACACTGGGAAGGGCCTTATAAGGTGATAAAGCGGATCAACGATGTAGTATACCGCATCCAGTTGGCGAGAAATGTCAGAAGCAAATTGAAAGTCGTTCATTAGGAGAGGCTATCTCCTTATAAAGGTTGCAGTACTATCCTTGGTCGGCACAAACAAGATTAAGCGGATGGCAGTGAAACGTGATTGCATACTTTTAGGATTCCATCTCGAGTTTGAGAATGAGTGCACCACCCTGTGTGTTTATAAGTCAAGACACGAAGAGATAGTGGTGCAAAGAATGTTCTCGAAAATAAAAACTTCTTTCGAGGTTTATATAAGATTCTAGAAAGATCCAGAAATTTCTACACTATTCTCCCTCAACCATTCGAAGCTATAAAAACCACTACACTATTCAAAGTCGAACACAGTTAAGCAGAAATCGTAACAGTGTGTACATCGTGCATTATAATCGAAGCAGCAGTATTTTTAATTGTGATTTTGTAAAGTGATGAAATTAATTATTAAATAAAGTGATTAACGAATTGTGAAATAAAGTGCAAATTGTAATAAAGTAAACTTTAAGCCTAATATTAAGTGTGTAAATTGCAATAATTAAATAAAGTTAGTTATTTTAATTTAACCAGCGATTGTTTGATTACTACACAATGGTGCGAATCCAAGTACAGAGAGTTAGAGTAAATTGTCAAGAGGGCGATTTCGTAACAATTGGTGTCAGAAGTGTTTCGAGGTTTATATAAGATTCTAGAAAGATCCAGAAATTTCTACACTATTCTCCCTCAACCATTCGAAGCTATAAAAACCACTACACTATTCAAAGTCGAACACAGTTAAGCAGAAATCGTAACAGTGTGTACATCGTGCATTATAATCGAAGCAGCAGTATTTTTAATTGTGATTTTGTAAAGTGATGAAATTAATTATTAAATAAAGTGATTAACGAATTGTGAAATAAAGTGCAAATTGTAATAAAGTAAACTTTAAGCCTAATATTAAGTGTGTAAATTGCAATAATTAAATAAAGTTAGTTATTTTAATTTAACCAGCGATTGTTTGATTACTACACAATGGTGCGAATCCAAGTACAGAGAGTTAGAGTAAATTGTCAAGAGGGCGATTTCGTAACAATTGGTGTCAGAAGTGTGATTGTGTATCTGTAATAAAAAATGGTTAAATTTGAAAAACTGAGATTAAAGCAGCTCAAGAAGGAGCTTGAGCGCTTAAATTTACAAACACAAGGGCTTAAAGCGGAGTTGCAGGTGCGATTAAGAACCGCTTTAGAGGAGCATGGTATAGACGTCGATGAGCATGAATTCCAATGTGAAGAGCCAACGACATCTCGACACGAAGAAACACCGCAGGAAACGAACACGGGTAACTTTGACATGAGTGCACTTATCGGGGTAATACAGATGCTGCTACAACAAAGTGCTAAAGCAGCCGAAGAGAGGATGCAGCAGCAGTTACAAAAAAATTTTCAAGCAGCCGATGAGAAAATGCAGTTGCGAGATGAGAAGATGCAGCAGCAGTTAGAACAAAATGCTGAATTCGTTGAAAAGAGTGTTGCATGCGTTAAGATCAGTTACAGCAGAGTGCAATACGACTTACTCCAGCTAGTGGAAAAGAACATACAACAGATGAAAGAAATGTCAGAGATGGTAGACAGGAAGGTTTGTGAAATGGAGATACGGCAAGAATCGTTTGAAAACTCTGTAGTACAAAGGAAGAACGAATTTAAGCAACAAATAGAGCAAAGAATTCACCTACTAGAGGAAGGTGCATTGCCTGTGTCAGCTTTATCCTCAATAAAACTGAAGCCTCCGACCTATAATGGATCCACGACATTTAGCGTCTTCAGAATGCAGTTTGAGACTACCGCTAGCACAAATGGTTGGAGTGCTCGCGAAAAAGTGGCTGCATTAACCGTTTCGTTGAAAGGTGCTGCCGCTGATGTGCTTCAAACTATCTCAGAAAGTGAGCGAGACTGCTATGAAAGCTTAATGAATGCAGTTCAGCGCAAGTATGGTAGTGAACATCGCAAGCAGATGTACCAAGTAGAGCTACGAACACGTGTACAAAAGAGTGGTGAGTCTCTTCAACAGTGTGCGGCGGAAGTGGAGCGGTTGGCTCATCTTGCCTACCCAGGAGAGATCACTGAGAGGTGTATGATGGACACCTTCGTATATGGCATTCGCGATGCGGAGATAAAGCGTTCTGCAATAACTAATCTGAAAGCTACATATATGGAGACAGTAGCTAGCGCTTTAACTTCAGAGACAGCAGCCTTGGTGTACCAGCCAGTATAGAGAGCCCGTCAGGTACAAGTCGAAAGCGGCCAAAGGTTCACGGGCAAATGCTTCACCTGCGGAGAGGTCGGACACATGGCCCGTAATTGCCAATCGAGACGGAAACGTTCTAGATCACGCTCACCGGTAAGACCTCCAGAGCAAGTCAGATTCCAAAGTAGGGAATCAGAAAATGTTGAAAAGCCGTCGACAAACTAGATGGAGTCAGTCTCGAGGGGCTTGATCTGACTCCCACAACATGTAGAACCAGAATCTTCGTTTCTCAGATGGCAAGGAAAATCAACAGCTTAAGAAGAAAAATCGTGGTAACATTGGATACGGGTGCATCACATTCCATAATTAGAAGGGATCTCCTTCGGGGAATCGAGCCGCTTCAGGGAATAAGATTGCGTACGGCAACTGGAGATGATGCACCGGTACTGCGAAAAGTTACAAGGAATATAACTATCGGCTCCACAACAGTGACGCACGAGTTTGTAGTTGCGGATATTATGGACGAATAAATCTTAGGTGTGGATTTTATGATTCGGAATAGATTCACCCTAGATTTGAAATGCCGAATGTTGAAGTATGCGAACACCGAAATACCGTTATCCATTGGTGAGGATAAGAATGGAGGTATCCGAAAAGCCATTGTATCGCGGCGGACAAAAATCCCAGCAAAGTCAGAGGCAGTCATATGGGCCAAAATGGACGGAGATGTGGAGAAGAACAAGTTGTGGGTTGTGGAGACTGATGAAAAATTTGCACTGGATGACATCATAATTGGAAAAACCCTCGTAGAAGAACAACAGAACAGAATAGTACCAGTAAGGGTGGTCAACCTTTAAATTCCGCTAAAACCATAGAGAAAGGACAGATAATTGGAAATTGCCGGGCAATTTCGGCAATTGTAAACTGTGAAAGCCAGCCGCAAGACACAAAATGAAGATACCAGCTGATAAAAAGGTGCTCGACGATCTCACGAAAGAATGGAGCAAAGACTTATCCACAGAGCAGAGGAAGACTGCCAGCCAACTTTTGGCAAGACATTGGTCAGTATTTGCTGAAAAGGGTAAACACGAAGGCAGAACAAAGATGGTGAAACACACAATCAACACTGGTGATGCCAAACCCATTCGTCAAGCGTCAAGAAGAGTACCTCTTGCGAAGAGAGAAGAGGTGAATGTATTGCTGAAGGAAATGCATCAGAACAACGTCATTGAGCCATCAGCGAGCCCCTGGAGTTCTCCAGTGGAATTAGTCAAGAAGAAGGATGGCTCCACATGTTTCTGTGTAGACTATCGTAAACTAAATGAGGTAACGAAGAAAGATAGTTATCCATTACCTCGCATCGACGATACGTTGGACACACTTTCTGGTTCAAATTCAGACATTCCAGCTACATTTGAACGTTTAATGGAACATGTGCTAAAGGGTCTCCACTGGAAAACGTGTCTGGTGTACCTAGATGACATCATCGTTATGGGAAAGGACTTTGAGGACCACTTGAAGAATTTGGAAGAAGTCTTGATGCGATTAGGAGCTTCAGGGTTGAAGCTGAGTGAAAAGAAATGCTCGCTCTTCAAGAAAGAAGTCAAGTACCTTGGACATAAAGTCATACCTGAAGGAGTACACACAGATCCAGATAAGATAGACTCAGTAAGGGAGTGGCCAAGACCAACTAGTTTGCATGAGCTACGCAGCTTCTTGGGTCTTTGCACCTATTACAGACGCTTTGTTCCAGGCTTTGCAGACGTGGCTGGTAGTCTGCATGCATTAACGAGGAAAAATTGTCCTTTTGAGTGGAAAAACGAACAGGAGAAGGCATTCAACAGATTGAAAGAGCTATTGTGTACAGGTCCGATCCTTGCGTATCCAATTCCTGGCGAAAAATTTATTTTGGATACAGATGCAAGTGATTTCGGGATTGGAGGTGTCCTGTCGCAAGTCATTGACGGACATGAAAGAGTAATAGCCTACTTCAGCAAGATCTTATCAAAACAAGAGCGAAATTACTGTTTAACACTGACAGAACTTTTGGCAGCGCGTGAAGCACTTTAACAAGTAATTGTTAGAACGGATCACGCTATTCTGCGTTAGCTATTTCAGTTCCAAACTCCCGAAGGTCAGGTTGCGAAATGGATTGAGCGACTCCAAAGCTATGATTTCACGATAGAACATCACAGAGGTGGAAACCACGGGAGTGCTGATGTGAATGTGATGCATTATCACGGCGTCCTTGCAATGTGGAATGCAATCACTGTTCTAAAGCTGAAGAGAAAAAAAGTGTTGTCGATGTCCACTTCATGGCTGTTTTACCACACGAAAAGTGGACAGCGGAGAAAATAAAAGAAGAACAAAGAAGTGACCCAGAATTGCCAAAAATCCTGTTAAGTAAGAAGAAGAAGGAAAACGACCAGAATGGAGTGAAATCTCGACCGAAAGTCACGAAACTAAAGCATACTGGGCTCAATGGAATAGCTTAAAGTTGCAAGATGGATCCCTATTCCGCCTATGGGAGAGCAAAGATGGAAAAACCACGATGAACTTGATTGTGGTACGCAAGTCAAGAATAAATGAAATTCTCAAAGAATACCATAGTGGACCTAGCGGAAGATATTTGGGAATAACAAAAACAGTCGAGAAAATTAAAACACAATTTTATTGGGTTGGTTGCCAGCAATCGGTAGTTGATTGGATTAGTGCTTGTGAAAGGTGTGCAGCTGCCAAGGGACCGAGCCGTCGCAGTCAGGGGAAAATGCATTTATACAACGTGGCGCCATTGCAAAGGACATCGCAGGTCCGTTTCCAATTAGTGACTCCGGCAACAAATATATTCTCGTCGTAATCCACTATTTTTGCAAATGGCCATATTTTTGCATATCCCATTCAGGATCAAGAGGCTAAGACCGTTGCAGATGCATTTATCAATAATTGGGTCTGCAGATTCGGAGTTCACCTGGATTTCAAATAAATGAGTGAATTGATGGGCATACGCAAAACTCTCACAACCCCTTTACACCCGCAATCCGATGGAATTGTGGAAAGATTTAATCGTACGCTCGAGGAACGCAAGGAAAGCCGTGGCCAGAAATCAGAAAGATTGGGACCAACACATACCCCTGTTCCTAATGGCATACCGATCGGCAACTCACGATACAACATCTACAACACCAGCTACCAGCTAAGGCTATTTTCGGTTGTGACATAAGATCACCTGCAGATCTGAAATTCGGTGACTAGTCATCTACGGAAGTGTAGCAATTATGTAGCTGACAAACGAAGACAGTTGAATGAAATTCATGGAAACATCAGAAAGCGCACACAACTGATGAGTGATAAAATGAAAGCCAGATATGATGTACGAGCAAACTCTAAGAGATTTCAGGATGGGCAGCTAGCTATGATTCATAATCCGCAAAGGAAAAAGGGATTATCGCCAAAACGGCAAATACACTAGCAAGGTGATACAGTGGATCAAGTATGTTGTGTACCGCATCCAGTTGACGAGAGTTGTCAGGAAAAAATTAAAGTCGTTCATCTGAGGGAGGCTAGCTCCATATAAAGGTTGCAGTATTATCATTGTTCGAGACGAACAAGAATAGGTGGAGGGCAGTGAAATATAAATGGTTGCATACTTTTAGGGTATGCTTTATTCGTCTTTTTCAACCCCCTGATACACTTGCATGGAGGCATGCTCTGGCATCTTCTCGAAACTGCGTTCGAAACGTAATTAATATTCTAGCACACGAGCGGTATATAAGCGGACACACAATTGAAGTCGAGACAATTAAACAGTGGTTGTAGCGGTGCACATCGTGATGGTAACAGTAAGAGTATAAAGTGTTCAAATAAATAAGAGTAGTGCCTAAATGTATAAAGAAAACTTGAAGCCAAGATTAAATGTGTGAATACCAATAATTAAATAAAGCTAATTGTTCTAATTTAACCGAGCGATTGTTTGATTATTATACAATCTAGAAGTACGAATCCGAGTATTGAGAGTGGTATAAATTAACAGGAGGGCAATTTCGTAACAATGCCCTTTTTTTCGTGTGCAGTATGGTAGCCACGGCTATCTCAAATACCTATGGTTGCTTTTTTTACCCTCCCACACTGCATCAAGGGAGGAACAAGAACTTATATATTTTATAGTATAAGGAATAAAATATTAATACTACTCACCCTAAATGTCTATTTTAAGGACAAAATTGAAGCAGCCCAACCGAAGGACGTCCTGAAAGCTCCTAAATCGGATCCCGAAACCATATTTACAATGTCACCGGGCTTGGCATTGAATTTGACGCACAGTCCAGGCTGAGACTGGTCGGCCTGACTTTCGGCAAATGGACGGGAGGGACAGAATAGGATGATCTCCTGTCCTAGGAGCTGGAAGGTGCGGACGTGACTCTGATCAGCGTCTAGCAGTCAACAGAGCAGGGTGATACGGGCGATATAGATTAAACTACACTGCTCCAAAGCGGTTTAAGTAACAATATCAGCAATGAGCCTATCTATATTGGTCACGCAGGAGAGATGTTCTGGGTATTACACTTGTTACAAGAAGAGACTCAGAGTCTCTCCGTCGCTGGATAGTGTTAAAAGGAATTTTCTCTGACCATCATTACATAGAATTTCAAATAGACACATCGGTTCCGGTGCCATCCTCCTTCAAAGACAGGAATAAAATGTACTGGAACAAATGCAGATCAATTTTATCAAAATTCCTCCACTCTTTTGATTCCGTAGTCGAGGCTCTTACTAAAACCCTACAATCACAACTAGAGAGAAATCCTGACCACCATGGTGGACTCCAGCAATAGCCTCATGAGACACGCGTGTAGTAGTCTATTCAACGGCGCCAAGATCACAATCTCTTTGACATTCAACAAGGATGCCCAAAGACGCTACAAATACTGAGGGAATCGAAACGTTCATCCTGGAGGACCATCTGCAGAAACGTTAAAGATACCACGGAAACAGGAATGCTGTGCCAGGTCTTAGCGACAAATCAACAATTACCACAGGATTCATACAACATCCCAATGGAATTTGGACCACTTCAAGTGAGTTTTTCCGAGGCTGTGCAACTATACCTCAATCCATTGCGGATACAGCAATACCATCTGACCCTAACGTAACCAATAACATCGTCCGAAGTGGTAACATCCAATAGGCCATAAACTGTTGCTCACTGGACAAATCTACCGGAATGGATGGAATCGGCCCAAATGAACCAAACGAGGCCAAAGATATATAAATGCCTTGGGTAATTAAAATCTACAACGTCTGCATCCGCTTAGCTCATGTACCACGAAGGAGGAACAGAATAGAGGTAGTCTTCATATCCAAAGGAGAAAGACGTAGCCATGCAATGGCAGAAGATTTCATTTCCGGAAGCCTCACGTCATTTTTACTAGAGAAACTTGAGAACCATTGATAGAAACAAAATTTCCCGTACATAACCAGCAAATCCTTGTGGTAAAGGTAGAAAAATCAAATTACACTGGCCGCACTAAAGGACCTAATAAAGAAGTACGTACAGAAATGAAAACATCCCCCTGCTGTTAAAACTGGAATCTAACAGCTGCCAAGTAATAGCATAAGCGGACGATGTTGCGATATTATCATCAGGAAACACATCGAAACTGTGAGGGATTTAATACAAGCCCTGAATACTCTATCAAGGTGAAAGGGAGATTTCGGTTTGGAAGTAAATGCTGCGAACGAAGGAACTCATGCTTTCATGAAGGAGCACAATATTCCTCAGTATACGTACATTTAATGGCACCCCTCTGCAACTCTCGGAAAAAATTAAATAAAGAGATGCACCCCAGCCTATCGGACTGACTACGAAACCATTGCAGTGTCTTCCAAGCAGCAATCAGTTGGGCACCCTCCTAGCTTAAAGTACATACGATCCCTATAAGGAGATCATTATTTACACTGAAACTGGCCTACACTATACCAGAATTCAAAATAGGATGACGTGAAATTGTGCATCCGATGAATTATCCACAGCAGGTGCCGAGCTACAAAACATAGGTACTGAACAAGAGGCGGGCAAACCCACTAGCCACTTGGAAAATGTTTATAAAAATAATACCTGAAGAAGGCAAATGATAGATGGGTACAAGAGCCCACTTGCAACACTTCATTCAAAACTTACCTAAAATCCATCCAAGCAGTTCCGTGGAACTGACACTACTAAACAAACCATTTATCAGAATATTAGTAGGCATAGTTAATGGACACTGCCAATAAAATATACTTTATATTTTATATAATTACACCTTTTTATATAATTACAGCAGTTAATTCTTGGTTTACTCTCGTTCACAAAAGACAACAAAAATGTATTGGCAGCACTTCTGTTTGAGGCTCTAAACCATAAGCGAATCCAAACAGATTGCGATGACTAAGCGGTCAATATGTATGCATAAACGAGCGTTTTATTCACACTCGTGCTGAAAGAAGCACAGCTATTATACAATAGAAACATGCAAAAGAAGACCCAAGAGACCCTTTCATATAATTTTTACAATGAAATTGTATACAATATTATCGTTATTACATTTTCATTATTATTCATTATTATTATATTATTATCATTATCACATTATTATCATTATCACATTATTATCCTTATGTGATGCCGCTGATTCCAGAAGATTTAGAGCTAGTACTTTAGAATGCGTACTGAGCCGTATTTAATGCTATATGTTTTTATTTCCTCGTGGACTGTCGATATGTTAAAGTCGTTTCGTAGTATCCTATTACTGATCATATTGCATTGACAATCATCCGCAAAAGTTTTGCTTGGAATCTTTTCAAAATATTTACATTAGCACTCGCTGCTGAGTCCATATAGGTTTAATTATACTTTTATAGAGCAGAAGTTTATTATTCAATGTTAGCTTAGAGTTGTAACCCATCATGGAGCTAAGTTTGATGCCCAGCTGTTTCTGTTGTGTAAAGATATGTTTTTTCCATATTAATCGCCGATCAAGGTGTAACCCGAGATATTTGACATCGTCTGCTTGAGGCAATGGGCGACTATTTAGAATCACAGGCGGACAGGAACTCCTTTCCAAAGTGAAAGTTACTTGTACTGATTTAGTAGCGTTGACCCTCATTCTCTATTTGTCAAACCAAATTAGAATTTTATCATGGTAAGGAGATAAACTCCCCAAAACGATTTCTATAGAGCTGCGGAAATGAGGAGGAAGAAGAAAGTGTTGACCAACCTTAATGCAAATGCTCAGCGCTAGCAAAAAAGGCGCTTTCACTACATGGGAAAGTTCTTATTCATCCACCTTTCGGAACTGGAGGCGACTTCAGTACGAAGTATACTTCCATTTTCCAGAGCCAGTAAATGGTTCACTTACGCAGAAAGCTGAAATGGACAGAACTCGTCGTGGTAACACAATGAGCTCAAGTGATGTCTCTATGGTGCACCACAATAACCAACCAACCAAACCACTACACTCAGTTTTTCTAAGTTATTTATTTTTGTTTTATTTACTATTTTAACTTTTCATTTCCACACAAAAATTGACTTCCATATTTTTAACACCGCGAGAAAACCAAGAGTGCCAATTCTACCGCCACACTCCATGCTAAAAAGGACCGGTGGCTGTATTTCTCTTTCATTTATCCTCTGGCCAACACAACGGCCGCTATCAACATCAAAGTCGCTGCCAAGGCCATCGCTATCTTAACATCACGCACATATAGGCACTCACCCACACACTGCAGTCATGAACGATCTCAACCAAATGGAGCGGCTGAGACGTTTACAGCCCGAATAGAATACTGAATCTTCTCACACTCTCTCCTCTTGTAGTGTTCCCATGAGGAGTAGTATGATTTTATTTATTTTATTTATTTTTAAAAAAGTTTATACACAAATAAATTTAATGCTAAACTTATTACCTAGGCAACTAACAACTAAGGTCTTCGGCCTAACTATTAATAAAATTAACTAGTATTAAACTAATGAAAGTATATACATATATATATATAAAGTAAATCTGACAGAGGTGGAGCAGTGAAGTTACGTCTTTTATGTTTTCTGTGGATATATTTTGTAATGCATGTGGTAAAATGATTTGTTTAAAAAAATGTAGTTGTTTTTGAACCACAGTCGGGCAGCTGTTGATGAGATGGACTATTGTTAGTGTGTGGGAGTTGCAAAGTGGGCAAGTTGGTGGTAATGTTCCTTCAAATAAATATTTATGTGTGATCAATGTGTGCCCAAGACGGATCCTTATGTATTTTCGTAAGTTCAATTTGGATATGTTACTTGGGTATCTGGATGCATTCCCGTCTGGGTTAATTAGTTTATAATTGTGCGGGTATTGAGTCCAGTTTTGTTTTCGTTGGATAGAATGGTATGCATTTATTTGGTTTTGTAAGTCGCTTCTGCTGTATGTGGGATGAATTAAAAGTGGTGCACTTGTAGCATATTTTGCGGCTGCGTCGGCCAGGGTATTTCCAATAATTCCAGCGTGTCCCGGTATCCACATTATTTTTGTTTTATGGGGAAGTGTGATTAAAATATCACGAATTTTGCATATTGTTTCGTCTCCGTGTGATGGGTTTTGAACAGCTTTGATAACCGACTGTGAATCGGAGCATATAATATACTTTCCTTTTTGTATTTTGCAATATTTTAAAGCTGTATATATTGCTTCGGCTTCGGCTCTAAATATTGAGGAGTATGCAGGTAATTGGGATACTTGGAGTACTTCCATGTTAGCATTTATCACAGCAAATCCGGAACCGTTTGTTTTCTTGGAGCCGTCAGTATACATGAATTTCCATCCACATTTTAGCCAAGAATTTTGAATTTCTTGGTAGTTTTGATGGTATATGGTGGCAGTGGTTGTAATTTTTGAGAGAGCGAATAATTCACAAATTACACTTTCTTTTTTTAGTAGCCATGGTGGATGTTTCGTGTTGTATTTTATGTGGCTTTTTATACTGATTCCAATGAGTTTTGCTGAGGATATTATTCTATGCATAGTAGAGGGCTGACGTATTATTTTTCTTTTTGCTTGTTTGGATATATTTTCAATCATTGGATTTTCTGCTGGCAAAATTATTTTTGGGATCAGCCGTGAAGTGAGCAACGCCATTCTATCAGTTAATGTTAGTAGTCCGGCTTCTGTCAGTATGTTGGTCATTGGTGAGGTCCGAAATGCACCCAGACAGTAACGGGCAGCTGCATTATAAATTGAATTTACTTTCCTCAGTTGTGATTGTGGTGCGTTTCCAAATATAGGAGTGCGTAGTCTATTTTCGACAATAATACAGCTTTTAGTACGTTTATGTTGCAATTTGGGTGTGCTTGGCTATTGTAACTGCTTATACATTTAATTAAATTTAATCTATTGTTGAGAGATACTTTTAAATAATCAATATGTGAAGACCATCTATATATATTGTTAAATATAATACCAAGTATACGGAGATTATTTACATTTTCTATTGTTTTGTTTTGAATTAAAATATTAACAGGATCACAGTTTCTTTTACGGCACACATGGAGTATTTTAGATTTTTCAAACGATATTTTAGACCCTGATTTTTGTAGCCAGGTATTTATGTCTGCAAAAAGAATATTGATTTTATTTTGGAGTATGGAAAAGGAATCAAATTTGGCTGTGATATATAAGTCATCTGCGTAGATTGTGTGGTTGAAAAAATGGTAACGATTTATTATTTTATTTAATTTTTCAAATGCAACAAGGAAAAGGGTAACTGATAATGGTGAACCTTGTGGAATACCATTTTGAAGTGGCCATATTAGTGAGTGATTTCCGTCCACTTTAACTCTTATTTTCCTGTTCGATAGAAAAGCATCAATATATTTTATAATTTTTTCTCCTACTTTCCATTCTTTTAATTGAGATATTATAACATGCTTGCCAATTCTATCGAAGGCTTTTTCAAAATCGATCGATATTACCGAAAAATGTTTTTTTGATGAAATTGAATTAGCGATTAGATAGTCTATGTATAGAAGGGCGTCAATTGTTCCTTTTAGTGGTTTAAATGCTACTTGTTTTGGATTTATGAGCTTTTTCCACGTAAGAAACCAATTGAGGCGTTTTAAAATGATTTTTTCCAATATCTTTGATATGCAGTAAACTAGGGAAATAGGTCTGTATCCTTCAAATGAGTTTCCTTTTTTATTGGGTTTTGGAAGTGGTATAACAGTTGCTGTTTTCCAAATTTGAGGAATAATGCTGTTATTGAAAATGTGGTTGTAGATGTTGAGAAGGTTGTGTTTGCCAGAGATAGGTAGGTTTTTTTGCATCTGGTAAGAGACTTTATCATAGCCTGGTGTAGTACCTTTTGCTGATGATAAAGCTGCGTTGATCTCAATCAGTGTTATTTCGTTTTCTATTGATTTTGTTATTGTATCTATTGTGTATGATATGGTGTTGAAATTTGTGTTATTTTTAAGTGTTTGGAATTCATTAGTAAAATTGGAATCATTTGAATATTCGGACCACAATTTTGCAAAATGGTTGGCAATGTCGATTGGTTCATTTAAAACGGTACCATTAGGTAGAACGAGGGTGCTCAGTTTTCGATAGCTTTCATTTCCATAAAGTCGGTGTACATTTTTCCACAGAATTTGAGTAGGAGTATTTGGATTGATGGTAGATGTGAAGTCTTGAAATGATTTCCTTTTTGCTCTCTTAGCTTCAAATTTAAATTTCGCATTCGATTTTCTGTAAAGTAACCTATTTTCTTGTGTTAGATTATTTTTAAAAATTGTCCATCTATTTTGTTTAGCTTTTTGAAGTTTAGACAATTCATCGTTCCACCAGTAGGAATATTTATGTAGAGTTTTACCTAATGTTTTGGGGATAGATTCGTTAGCAGAAGCGATGATAAATTTTTGAAAGCGAGCAGCATCTTTATTTATATTGCCAGTTATTTGCACCGCTGTTCAAAAGTCTTAGATTAGTGTGGTGCATAAATTGCTCAATTTCCTTACTTCTGGAGATTGTTTTATTGGACCCCCAGATGGTATTGTGTGCATTGGTTGTTATTTTTGGTAGCAAATAAATTGAGCTTATTGTTAATTTAATTTCTGTTTGAATTTCAATCATTGTTGTACAAAGATTGGAGGTGGTGCTAATTGGTGTGTAATCTATGCATTTTTTTATGAATATAGCTGTACCTCCTTTGGCATTACATTGTGTGGTAGTGTTAGTTATAATACTGTTGTATCCGTTTAGGTTTATTTGTGTGGTTGTGAGGTGAGTTTCTTGTATGGCTATAATGTGTGATGAATGTTGATTAATTAGTATTTGGAGCTCATGTAAGTTATTATAGTAGCCGTTTAAATTCCATTGCAGAATTTTTAGGACCATAACAATCAGAGATTATTGCTTAATATTATTATTAATCTAATAAAAATAAAAGCATCAATTCATCTCTCTGTCACTAGACGAGGGGCTAGTGCTTCCAGATAAAATTCAGCCTTTGCTGAATTTGAAATTGTTGAAGAGAGAGGTTTTTGGAAAGAGAGACGTTTACATCTTTCTTCAATCGCTTTTTCTAGTGTTTCCACTGGAATTTCGTAATTCTTTGGTTTTGCATTTACAGTTTGTGCGGCATTTTGATATGTGCATTTTGTTGTTGTTTTTATTTTTAAAATTTCTTGCCTTTGCTTGATGCTTGGGCAGTTTCTGTTATTTGCTCTGTGAGCATGTTTGCAGTTTATGCATTCGACCTTGGTGCAAGGTGTTGGGTCATGAATTGCAGACGCGCAGACTTCACACTTTGCTTCACTTTTGCAATATTTTTTGGTGTGTCCCAACTTTAGACAATTTTTACATTGCAGAGGAGCTTGAATGTATGCTTCTACTTTATATTTGAGGAACCCTATATTTACCTCTTTTGGGAGTTCTTATTTATTGAATGATATAATGTGAAGAGAGGTATTCACAGTTTTACCATCAATAAATTTTTTAATTTTTTGGCACTCTACTACATCTTGATTATTTAGTCCGTGAAGAATTTCAGTTTCGGACAAGTCTCGTAGTGGTGGAGCAAACACAACTCCTTTTACTGTGTTTAGTGTCGGGTGTAAACTTGCTACTATCGGACATATTCCACCTAAATTTGTTGCTTTTAAGAATTTATTTGTTTGCTTCTCATTTTTTGTGAGAATCAATAAATTGCCGTCTCTAGTAAATGTGATTTCTTGGACACTTTCAGAACATATTCCTTCAAGAGCTTTGGTTACAAGAAAGATATTAAAACTTTTTAAAGGTTTGGTTTCCACTTTGCTCTTTAGAACAACGAATTTTGGGCTGAGATTTTTTCCATAACTGGGCTTTGAACCAAGAATGGGGAAATCATGTTGCTTGTCGATGTTTATACTTGTTTTTTTTCTTTTTCTGTCTGGGTCTAGCAGTTCAAATCTGTTTCCTCCAGAGGAGGAAGCCATGATTTTAGAAATTATTCTTTAATTTTTGTATATTTACCCAGAAAAAGAGTTACAGTGACACACAATTTTGTTGTTGCTGTTGTTTTTTAAAGCACAGGGAAGAAGTGAGATGGGAAAGAAACACTATACTTAAACGACTGAAGAGCGCAAACTATACACCGAACTGTTCAATACGAGCACTGAGTATGATTAGGAGGAGGTTAGTGAGTAAGTATGCTGCTTTACAGGAGTCTAATAGTATCAACGATATTTTTCCTCACAAAGTCGAAAAAAATAAAAAAGGACACACAACTTTAACCTTTAAATTTTTTTACATATTAGTTTTCCATTTTAAAGTAGACGGCTGATTCAAAAATAAATTCCAGCCCAAAACTTTGACTATTTATTTCATGATGTCATTTATGCGAACTATGTCAAAGATCCAAACATATTTAGTCTAAAATGAAATTTAATTTCTAAAATAAATAATATGTATTGTGGTGAACCCGGCTAACTGCATCACATGTACTCACGATTTTTAGGCTATGGAGCAGAACGTCCATCAAAATTGCGAAAAATGGACAGTCGTAAAAAACTAAAAACCGCTTCGAGACAGTTCAGGCAAAACTAAAAATCTTCAAAAGCAGAAAACCTTTAAATCGTTGATCAAATTAGCGATACTCAGCTGTTAATAACACTGTTAAATGAAACAGTTTAGGATGAGGTTAGTGAATAGACCTGATAAAGTTAAACTCCAACCACAAACCTCTGATTCATATACAAGAATTTTTAAGTCGTTAGAAGCCAAAAATACGGATTCTAATATGTGCAAGCTTCAAGAGGAGAGACGCTTTAAAGTGATGCTCAGAATTGTGGAACCATCGGTAGATACATCTGACCTGAAGACTTCTCTTGTAGAGTTGGGACACACAGTTACAAATGTATGGAACATGAAGTAGAGATAGACCAGAAAACCCTTACCAATGCTTCCATTAGAAGTTGAACAGAAGTCATATAATAAAGAAATTTAATGGCATTAAGACTCTAATAAACTCTCGCATAACTTTTGAGCCCCATCCTCAAAAGTGCAATACCACAGTGCTCAAATTGTCAACAATATGGGCATACAAAACTTGCTTCCGGAAAAGCCCCAAATGAATCAAGTATGATGGAGATCATGCGTGTGTGGATTGTGCACGTAAAAGTAAACTCAACAATGTCAAATTCATCTTCTAACTACGAGCAATACTCTGTTTATAGACCGCTACAAAAAGGAAAAATATTTCTAACCTAGAGAAAAGTAACAAACAACAGTAGAGAAAACGCAATCAAATATGGTTGTTTCAAATTCCTCCTTAGTAAAGGTGCAAAAGCAAATTTAAAGCTTTGCTGACTTAGATAAGGGACAAGCCAATTCAAGCAACAGCAGTGCAAAATGTAACATTTCATACCAAGAAAGATTTATGGAATCAACGGTATCACGTTTTGATAAAATAATGATCTTAACAAAACTACTAGCTACACTCATCGCATTAAATAATCATGCCTTTAAAATGTGTGCTTTGCAATGCCAACGGACTTGCTCAATGCATCCATGAGATATCATTATATTTAGAGCAACATATATTTTCGAAACGAAATTCAGTAATAAAAATTTTCTACGAATACCAAAATAAAATTTTTACCAAACAATGTATCCCGGTGGCTCTGCTCAAGGTGGATCAGTGATAATAATAACAGGAAGCCTAAAAAATATTGAATCCATTTCTAAACAGAAATAATATAATTACCTATTATCAAGGCAATCAACTTACGATCTCAGATATATATAGTACATTAAAGCATAATATAAAATGAGATAACTATACTTCCTTTTTTAAAACGCTAGGCAATCGCTTTATGTGACTTTAATGCCGAGAATTCATCGTTGGGATCCAGGCTTACAAGAACCTAAGGGCGTGAGCTACTAAACTGCTAGCATATTGGCCCACTGCCATTAACAAGACTCCTGATGTTGTTGATTTTTGTTTATCCAAAGTATACCAATCTAGTAAACACACTACAGGACAGACTGCCATGCATATATATACCAGAAAGGTGCCATCTACACATAAAACCTACAGACTAAGACTAATTTCATTTGTAACGACACGCTGGGTCTTTTTAATAGTTTATAGCTGAGGTAGACTCAGCGGTGTTCAGGGTTCGGTTAACATGAACAATTGGGATATTTCACAAATTTTTTTATTGAATACAATTATTACATTAATACTATTTTCGTAAGGTGGCCGTAGCACTTCCCCTTCGCGGTTCCTCTGATAGTCACTGTCCGGCGCGAGTGACTGACTCGCTCAGGTCGTAATAGTCTGTCTCACTCAAGTCGTATTGTCTTAACTGACAGTCAGGTGGTCGTCCTGCGCGAGTGGGCTTTGATGTACTACAATACTCTTTCGAGCCACGGTACCGCAAAGGTAAACTGAATGTATTGGAAGACGCGCTATCACGGTTACCGACAGTAAATATTGCTACGTTGACTATGCTGGAACACGACGCAGCGTCATGCCATGGACACAGAAGAAGATGGTCGAAGTCCAAAGGGAACCATGCAAATTTCCTGACTTCATCATCGAGAATGGACAATTATACAAACACATACCATCCCAGTTCACTGAAGAAGAGTGCCCCCATGAAAATTATGTGTACCTTCTCCATCACGTACCCGGGTGTTGGCAGAAAATCATGATAGTCCAAGTGTCGGACACATAGGTACCCGGAAGACTATCGCATGTATCTGCAGTCGGTTTACAGGTGTGACATGACGCGTGATATCGCACGCTACGTTCGAGCGTGTTCATCATGTCAACAATACAAGTCTGATGCAGAGCAAAATGCGTTACATGATGCCATTCGATGCCATGCCTCGGCAGCATTTTATCCATGTCTGAATTCGTCTAGCTGCGTAACATTTTCGGCAGATAGATAGCTGCTCTTTACGAAATCCTTCTCATTATCGCTTCAAAATCGCTCGCATCTGCCACATATGCTTGTAAAATTCAAAAAAGCTACCAGAAAATATACTGCTGACAGACACTCAGCGAGCTCAAAAATGCACCGCTTTCGTGACCATACACACAAATACTGCCACATACTGTTTCTCCATAATCTTGCAGTGGCCATTGCGCGCTCTAATTATAAACAGGCCAGCATAATCGACGCCGGAACTGGAAGCTCACCCATTAGTTGTTGACATGTTTGTTGCCGATGTACTGTGCATTTGATGCATTGATAGTTGCATGACGAAAATTCCTAATCCAGCACATTTGACGTAAATATGCCGTCATTACTCGCGGACCACCATGTATTGTTCGCTCGTGCGCCTCTCTCGCGAGATGACATTCGTCGAGCAAAAGAGCTGGATTCTTCTGATTCTCGGGCAGCAACCGCTGCTCTAGACGTCCGCAAAGACGCAATACAACTTTGTCGTCCATGCAGGGATTAAATCTAGCAAGCGAACTTGACTACTATTTCGTGATTCAGTAACGGCACTTCGGTTAATCCGCAAGCTCGTATTTTTCCTTTTGTTTTTCGCGATCAATTCGCCGGCTCGCTCCATGGTTTTTGTGAATGAAACGAAAAACCAGCGCAGTCAGTCAGAACAACGTGTGTGCATCTGATGCTCGAGTTAATAAATCAACATCTCGAATGGTGAGGCTCATTGGCGCCATTGACTCCACTAAAATACACATTACATTTCGCTGTCGGCTTTTGCACCAGACGAAATTTGTCATTGCATTCCATTGTGTTTCTTCTTGCCTCTTGTGTCATCACTGCTTCCGCTTCCAGCGATAACTTGCGTTGCACTCTGTCCGGCTAATTAATTTTTGATCGCATTAGCCATTCTGGGCCATGCCACCATAGACGTGCCACTTCAATGTCGCAGCAGATATTCCATCTACTGGATTGTCGGCTGAAGGCACGTACTTGTACTCTGCAGTTTTTTTCAGGCGCTGTATCTTCTACACTCGGTTATTTACATATGTTTTGAGTGCCGCTGTGTCCTTTGTTAACCATGAGGGGACGATCTCGGGATTCGACCAAAGTGTAGTGCTGATATGGTCTAACCCTGCCGTTGTCTTGAATGCTGCTACTAATTCGCTGAGCAATTGTTGCTGCACACAATTCAAGACGCGAAATAGTCACTACCACTCTGTCAAGGCACTACATGTGATTTCGCTGCAATAAGAATCCATTCAATTCATCAAGCGACAATTATCACTGGTCCAATGTAACCGTTCGGATAAAAAATTCGCGCTGTAAGGCTAAACTGACTGGAATAAATCTCGTCTAGCACTGGAAAAACAACTAAAAATAGAAATACGATTAAAAACAAAACATGACATCGATTCTGCAATCGCATGATAGCGTCATCGAACCAATTACAGCTTCAACACCAAAGCTAACGTTAACAAATACGGACACTACACCAGCGTTCATCAAGGGAAAAATTAAATGGAAAAGGAATCTCCGGAAAACATGGCAAATCCCTAGGAAGCCGGAAGATAAACGCAACCTAAACAAGGCAACACATGAATTAAAAATTTTACTTCAGAAAAACAGAGAAAAGGAACTAGAAAAACATATGCTGAACTTGGGAACGACCACATCAACAAAATACTCTCTTTGGAAGGCCACGAAAAAACTCAATGGTGCAATAATACACAAACCTCCTATCAAAACACAAACCGGTATATGGGCGAAAACAAGTAAAGACAAAGCCACAACACACTGGCCAAACATTTCCTTGAAATATTTGCAAAGCGAAATGGACAATCAAACCACTCATCTTGACAATGCAATAAATATCTCGCAATCCAAAACAAAAAAGACGTCAGTGGCAGAAATCAAAAACAAAATTAAAAAATTAAAAGACAAAAAGGCGCCAGGATATAATCTGATAAGCGGGAAAATGCTAAAAGAAATGTCTGATATAGCTTTAATATATATCCGAAATATAATTAACTGCATGCTAGAAACTAAGTATTTCTCTCGCTTATGGAAAGTTGCACAGATAACAGCCATCAGCAAGCCAGGAAAAGATGCCACCAAAACAACTTCTTACCGACCTATCAGTCTATTGCCAATACTATCGAAAGTATTTGAAAGGATACTACAGGACAGATTAGAGCCAATCTTAACAACATCAAATTTAATACCCAGCCATCAGTTTGGATTTAGAAGACAACATTCAACTGTGCAACAGGTCCACAGGGTTGTAAACAAAATCCTTGAACGTATAGACAACACAAAGTAGTGCGTAGCTGTATACTTGGACATTGCAAAAGCATTCGACAAGGTGTGGCACAAAGGACTTCCATATAAAAAAGCGAATATTTCCACAAAATTATTATGACATTTTAAAGAGCTATATAAGCGAAGGACAATTCTACATAAAATATGACGAGGATTGCTCAAACTTCCTACCTACAAGGCAGCGTATTAGGACCTCTACTATAATTAATATTCACAGCAAATGTACCAATTCCATCGAAAAGCAATGCGATGATTGCAACATTTGCAGACGATACAGTTTTAATGGCATCACACAATGACGAAAAAAAGGCAACAAATACAATCCAACATATATTGGACAATGTAGTAGCATGGTGGGCCTTATGGGGAATAGAGATAAATAAAGACAAAACTGTACAAGTTGTACAGGGTGGCCCAAATAAGACCAGCTGATGTGAAACACAAATAACTTTTTTATTTTTTAACATAATTTATTTTTTCTTTTTGCAGATTATAACTGAACTCTTGGAAATTTTAAATGAATACGTACAGTCCACAACAACGCATTAAAATTATCGAATTTTATTATTCTTCTCAACGATCAATTGTTCTGACGCAGCGAAATTATCGCCGTTTTTTTAACGTAAGATCAGCGCCCACATCTTCCATGATTACAAGTTTACTTCGCCGTTTTGAGGAAGTGGGTTCAGTTGCCGACCGTCCAGGAAGAGGTGCTCATCGAAATATTCGTACTGAAGACAACGTGGAAGCTGTGCAGCAGAGTGTTGCAAATGATCCATCTGTCTCAACTCGTCGCCGTTCCGGCCAATTGGGTATACCCAGAACAACATTACAGAGAATTTTAAAGTTGGATCTTAAGATGTATCCATACAAAGTTCAAATTGTGCAACAGCTTCTACCGCAAGACCCCCAACAACGACTACAGTACGCTATTCGCTTTACACATATATACAAACAAAAAATCGACAAAATACAGCCTTGCTATAAAGGGCAAAAAAATAAAAACTCACTCTGCTGCAAAATATCTTGGAATAACCATAGACGAAAAATTGACTTGGAAGCAGCACATCATTAACAAGCGAAACGATGCAAAAAATAAGTACCGACAGGTAAGCTGGCTACTTGGACGAGCAGCTAGGCTATCTCTCTACAAAAAACTAATAATATACAAGACAATAATAGCGCCTATCTGGAAATATGGAATCGAGATATGGGGCACAGCTAGCATATCAAACTTAAATAGAATACAACGAATTTAGTCAAGAATACTACGAACAATTACAAATGCTGAATGGTATATCCCGAACCAGGTTATACACCGTGACCTACACATTGAAACCATCACGGACACAATCACAAAATGCAGCACAAAACATATACACCGACTGAGAGGCCATCAAAACCTGGAACTGCGTAGTGCAGCAGACACGGAGGGTGCAACTCCAAGAAGATTGAAGCGAATTACCCCTGCAGAACTTACAGGAAGGTTTAAAAAAAAAATACATAACAATAACAAAATAAATAATTAATTATATACATAAATAAAATGATGGATAAATAGAGAAAATTTAATAAACAAATAAATAAAAGAAGTTCTTTTGGCATTGCCAAAAAGAGCATATTAAATCCAAACCTGCACAAAATATTACTTAATATTATTGTTATAGATTGTAATATATAGAAGAAGAAATAAAAAAAAATTAAAAAATGCTTAACAATCGGTGCTTCGTAGGCGGAAAGCAATGCGGGTGGCTGAGTTTGAGCATTAGCTCGTCCGTCCTCAGTAACCAGCGTAGGCCAAGAACAGAAGTGTCGCTAAATTCAACGGAGCTTGAACACTCCGTCTAGACATTCCGACGCGCTTTGAGGCACGACATTCGCTCGATTAGAAAGCCACTTAGCCAGAACGAAACCGCCTGATCGTAATAACGGGACCATTTCGTGACATAATTGTCGGCCTTTTCTCCCCAATGCAAGGTCGGATGTTCTCGGCATGACTATCGATAGCGGTTTGACGACGAATGTGGTTCGCTCAACACATTTGCCTGCAAAACAGAGACGAGCGAGCGGAGGTAGCATGTCCCACAACGGCGAGCGGCCGGGCAGCGGCCCTCATGCGACTGCAACCCCACAGCGATCAATTGTGACTGCACTTAACAATGCAAGTGCAAGTACACAAAGTTCGCACTCAAACCTGAAACAATGTCCAAAAGTGTCTCTGGCACTCTCTGCGCATGCGCCCTCTTGGAGCGCTCAGTGTTTAACACCCAGCCAAATGGCGTCCACAGCTAAAGAGTGCAAACAGGTTCCATCCACGTCTCTCTCTCACTCGTCCGATCGTGCTAAAACAAAATCGCCAACAGTGGCTGAGCGCACTTTCAATACTGAAAATACACTCACACCAACCATCAATGCAAACCACTCAACCAAAAATTGTTCAAGCAACCCAGCAGGGATAGATAGATAGATAGGTATATCCTTATAAACAAGCGCAAGCGAAGCCCAAAATCAAGTGCAATCAAAACTAACATCGCAAAAATGAGCAAAACTAGTGAGCGCCTAATCTCTAGTAATAATCGCTTCGCACTACTTCAAACTGCTGAGGAAGCAGACGCACCCAAACTTAATATTATATTCAAACCACCTCCCATTTACCTACGAGAACGTAACTCCAGTAAATTAGTTGCAAAGCTTCCCGAGCTCATTGGTCCTAAAAATTTCCATGTCACCCCTCTTGTTAAAAGAAATATCCAGGAAACAAATATCCAAATACATAGTGAGAACAATTACAGAGTGGTTATAAAAATTTCGACACTGAGAAAAAAAGCTACTATACCTATCAGCTTAAAAGTAGCAAAGGCCTTACCATTGTCATAAAGGGACTTGAATCAGATATTTCCCCTGCTGAAGTCAAAGAAGCACTACATGAAGCAGGGTTCGCTGCCCGCTCTATTATAAATAAAATAAATCGCAACAGAATCCCTCAGCCATTGTTTCGCCTAAAATTGGAGCCTGAAACCTAAAAGCTAAAAAAAAGTATTAGTGCATGGTATTTATAATCTAAATGGCCCAGTTCAATATTCTAATTGCCAAGAATTTGGGCACACAAGGTCCTACTGCACTCTTCGTAGTGTATGTGTTGCCTGTGGTGATTAACACCCCACATCAGAATGTACGAAGACTAAAACTGATAGAGCTGCTAGAAAGTGCAGTAATTGTGGTGGCAACCATACTGCCAACTACAGAGGTTACCCTGTATACCAGGAAATTAAGAACAATGACCCTCAGTTAAAGAATAAGCGCACTCAACCTAGTCCAAATATACCGCCCATTGCACAACCACAGAAGTCAATGCCATACCCCGACACAGGGACGACGTATGCAGGGGTACTTAAGTTAGGGAAGGATCAGCAGTCCGGGACTGGTTCAAATCTGCATTTTGAAGCAATGATAGTAACGCTCTTACAATGTATGTTGCAGTTCACGACCTCCATACAAACAATGATTCAAGAAATGATGAGAAACCAAAACCAGCTCATGCAGCTTCTGCTATCTCCGAAATGAACGTACTTAAAATATGTCAATGGAATGCAAACGGTGTAAGCCAGCACAAGTTAGAAATCAACAAATTTTTACTCTCTAATGAAATCGACATACTTCTTATATCCGAAACCCATTTAACCGATAAACACAATTTTTACATACCGGGATATAAATTCTATGATACAAAGCATCTCGCTGGTAAAGCCCATGGTGGCACTGGAATCCTAGTCAAACAAAGAATAAAACACTTCGCTATGGAAGAATACAACAAGGAGTACCTACAAGCAACATCAGTTTGTCTGGACGCATGGGAGGATAACTTAACAATATCCGCTGTGTACTGCCCACCTAGATTTAAAATAACAAGTAACCAGTTCTCAGACTTCTTCTCCACACTTGGAACAATTTTTCTAGCTGCTGGCGACTACAATGCCAAACACACTTACTGGGGCTCACGGCTAACAACACCAAAAGGAAAACAATTATATAACTTCATGCTTTCTGACACCAAGATTGATATTATCTCTTCAGGACAACCACCGTACTGGCCGACAGACCCACGTAAGATACCTGACCTTATTGATTTTGGAGTTGCTAGAAACCTAAAACGAGAGCAACTCAAAGTAGAACACCTTAACGGCCTCTCTTCAGATCACTCTCCTATTATAATACATCTGAACAAAAAGTTACGCCCTACCTACGATTTCACACCCATTAAAACTAACTGACTGAAGTACAAAAAATACATCAGTAATCATCTCAGCCTAAACCCACGTCTCAAAATTAATGAGGACATTGAAACATTTCTGGAAGAATTTACCTCGACCCTAAGATTAGCTGTGCGCCACTCTGCGGACAAGCGTAACAACAACTGCAACAGCATCCGGCGCCCACAAACCTCAACCCAAATCGATATTCTCCTTACTGAAAAAAGGACGACGCGTCGTGAATGGCAAAAATCCAGGTCCCCTTTCCTAAAACGGAAGTTATCTATTGCCAGTGAAAATTTGAGAAAAGCCTTGCGTCTAGAATCAGATCGCTGCCTGGACCAATATATCCAAAACCTTTCTCCGACTGACGTCACCAATTACTCTCTGTGGAAAGCTGTCAGAGAAATGAAAGCACCTACACGCGGAATTCCACCGATTCGTACAAAAAACGGAAACTGGGCAAGAGGCGGTGATGAAAAGTTTGCTGTTTTCGCCGAACACTTAAGAGATGTTTTTACCCCCAACCCACCTCGCAATACCAATAACCTAATATTAACCCCCACGCCAGATACAACATGCTCGCCTATTAAATTAAAAACAAAAGAAGTAAGTAATGCGATTAGTAACCTTGCTCTTAACAAAGCTCCAGGAAACGACCTCATTACCGGAAAAATAATCAAGAAGTTACCCCAAATGGCCATCATCTTACTTACTTCACTATTTAATGGCTTGTTGCGCTTAGGATACTTTCCTAATGCCTGGAAAGTTTCAGTAATCACAATGATCCCGAAACCAGGAAGGGCGCAAGCATTTGACAAGGTCTGGCACGAGGGGCTTATTTACAAAATTAAAAAACTGTTGCCCACAAAAGTACACAACATATTGGAATCGTATCTGAGGGGCAGAAAGTTCAAGGTAAGGTACACTAAAGCTTACTCTAAATGCTTTGACATCAAAGCTGGCATACCACAAGGAAGCGTGCTAGGTCCGGTGTTGTATCTACTATTTACCTCAGATCTACCTACCAATAAATACTTAACAACAGCAACTTTCGCAGACGATACAGCTATCCTTAGCATTCATCCGAATCCCAAAATCGCATCCCGTGACTTAGAAGATCATCTGGTCCTAGTAACA
The DNA here is from genome assembly GCA_920105625.2 of Clusia tigrina. NCBI lineage: Eukaryota > Metazoa > Arthropoda > Insecta > Diptera > Clusiidae > Clusia > Clusia tigrina. The sequence continues at coordinate 49,555,085 of OV050032.1, read as the reverse complement.
AATTGGTTGGCTGACTGTCGAATAAACGTTAATGAATCGAAAAGTACGCATATTACCTTTACAAAAAAAAAGGTTCATGTCCAGCGATAAAACTCAACAACGTTCCTATTCCTCAAGCAAAGGAGGTGAAGTACCTAGGAATTCATCTTGACTCACGTTTGACATGGAAGCGCCACATCGAAGCCAAAAAAAAACAAATGAATTTGAAAGCAAATAGCCTACACTGGCTCATGCACAAAAATTCCAGGTTGAGCCTAGAATATAAAACACTGCTGTACAAAGCCATCATAAAACCAATTTGAACTTACGGTAGCCAGTTGTGGGGCGGCGCAAGCAACTCTAACATAGAACTGATTCAAGGAGCGCAGTCCAAAATTCTAAGAACCATTGCTGGGGCTCCTTGGTTTATAAAGAATACAAACATTCACAACGTTCTGAACATTCCGCTCGTAAAAAAGGAAATCTTTGACGCCAGCTTAAAATATGCGCAAAAAATCAAAGAGCACCCAAATTATCTAGCTAGGATACTAGCATGTAATAGGGTTCCAAGTCGCCTAAAACGTACGAAATCACCAGCACAACTAACATCGACACCTTAATCATGTACAAACACTAATATAACATTTATTACAGTAACTAACTAAATTGGCAAGGTGTATTAATATTAATTATTTAGTTTGTAAGATATGCTTACTTATTGTTAGTCTAAGCTTAGAAGATACAATAAATAAATATATGAAATATAAAAAAAAGTCGTGAGCAATACTATTTTATATAGCAGTCTGATGATAGTTGCCAAGATATGCGCTACAACTGCCATTATTCTATATTGACACGTACCTGTAGATACATTTTCTAAATATCTGCGGTAATCGTTACTTGCCGGCAACGGAATCAAATGATCGGATCCGGCAAATCATCCTGGAGTGTTTCGCCGATGAGTTGCGCTGCATTTAGAGACATTCCTCGATCAGAAACGCATGTAGCATCATTGACAATGCGGAAGTTCTTTAGCACCGCATGATAGGGAATATGATAGCAAAACGTATCAGGTGCCCGATCAACCAACCGCATTTGATCCGCTTCCAAGAGGTCGTTGATTGCTGATGCCTATTTCTTGTATTATTCGGAATCTCTCTGAAATCATCTTTCTAATTGACGAAAATCGATGACTTCATGCAGTCGAACGTGCACTTGGAAACGGCCGTCAGCCAATCGGCAATGAGCACGCGAGAAAATTTCGTGACACTTATCCTCGTCTATTTCACAAACTTCTTCTATTTCCCAAAAACGGCGCAACAACATATCCGATTCGCATTCGGCCATGACAGCCATTGTTAGTTCTTTGTGCATGGGAGTTCAGCGGCCAAACATGAACCATTCAAGATGAGGTGGCTGATATGCTATGCCAAATGACTTCTGAACCCGCCATCTAGGATAATGGCAGCCCACACACCTGCACCAAGAATAACTAACATTCACCGGTGCCGGAATGCATTCTTCCGGATCCGCCAGGTTTGCTCGAATTGCAACCTTCTGAACCTAAACAGCAAAAAAATCAAAATAGATTAGATGTTTCAGTGCATATGCAATTAGTCTGCTACGTTGCCGATTTGCAATTGTTTCAATTGCAAATCATAATTCGCGAACACTAGATATTATTTTTTATGCCAAACCAGAAACGTTATGATCTCGCCTTAAATAATGTTAGCACCAGCCACAATAAAGGAACCAACCGTATGACAAATTTAGCCATACGTCTTTTTTTGTTGGGACACTTATCCTGCTCGAACGACCTTGCTCGATAGCTGATCCTGTGGACTGTATTCTAATTTTTCTTCGTGATGAAGAAAATAAATTTTTTTATGGTTTTGTAATTTTTCAAAATTGCTCTAATTTTTTCTTCATCATTTTTAACATTAACAGCGGACGGCTTACCTAGGTCTCAGTTGTTGCGCCGGTTTCCTCCGCCGTTTTCAACACAGTGTAAGGCAGTAATGTAAGAGTGTAATGCTGAACTTTCAAAGCTCTGCAAAATATCCAGAAACTGGTATACGGCATCAATTATTTTGACAGAAAAGTCAATGAGGTTTTCTCTTTCCTCCTACGACAACTTTAAGCCAACAGGCCCTGATAATGTGTACGAATCAATGCTAAAGAAAGGAGGAGATAAGTTCAATAAGACATTGGAAAATATCTGCAATTCTCGGCTTGCTCTACGCTACATACAAGCTCCTTCGCGACAAGGGTAGTATTCATGCCTAAACCAGGTCCGGGTAACTACCCCCTAGCGAAAAGCTTTAGGCCGATTAATTTGATGTCGTTCATGTTGAAAGGTTTGGAGCGTATTATGGAGGGGATATCGTTGAACAGCCTGCTCAGTATCCATCAACATGCATACTAGAGTGGAAAATGCGAATCAGATATGCGGTTTCTAGAAAACATAGAGTGGACGAAACCACTGTAAACTGAACCCGTTTCATGTTATCAAAATGGCTGTTAGCCGCTAAGGGCACAAACGATAATTGCACACAACTGTGGTGTTGTTTACGAAAAAGAAAACTGGTAGGGCTTAACCTACCAGTACTAAAAGGTATAAATATTAGTTCTTGCAAGGAAGTGAACTATTTAAGCGTCATTCTTGATAAGAAGCTCACTTGGAAGCTGAAGGCTATTCGAGCACTAAAAGTATTTGGGTAATGCAGTAGAACATTTGGTAATACTTGGTGTCTGAAACCAGCTGGTGTATATTGGCTGTACACAACGCTGATCAATAATGTTGTATAGTCTTGTGTCGCTTTACGGTTAAACAGACTACAGAGAACTGTATGTTTGTACTGAACTTGCCAACACAGGATATTATGATACACAGGAGGCGATGAAAACGATATGTCCGCTATATTGATATAGATATTGGCACGAAGAACACAACTCTGGCCATAGAAAGAAAATAACTCTGGAAAGAAAGCGACTGTCAAAACAATACCCGTTGCTGCTGGCACCGAACGATCAATTTTTACCTCGAGTTTCTTTTGCAAGAAAGTATAACGTCAGCTTCCCAACAGGGCAACAATGGAGAGATCCAGAATTACTTCTAGTAAGACTGGCGAAAACTTTTTTAATTGACGGACCCAAAACTGAAAATGAAATTGGCTAGTACCTGAAATGTCAAACGCTTCTCGGCTATAGAATGTATCTTCATCGCATTTACAATATTTTAATTTTTTTTATTTTTATTTCTTTCTCTATATATTACAACAATAGTATAAAGTAATATTCTGTGGAGGTTTGGATTTATTATGTTCTTTTTGCCAAAGCCAAAAGAACTCCTTTTATTTTTTATACCCTTTACTTTTAAAAAAGGTAAAAAGGGTATACTAATTTTGTGCCCTTGAGAGGGCTTGCAATTTCAAGAAGAAGGCATGGTAGGTATGCGCATAAGTATACAGATATGATCAATTTCTAAGAAAAAAATGTGTTTGTCCGTCTGTCCGTCTGTGGCCACTTTTTTTCTACATCGTTAGAGCTATCTCGTAGCTAAAGTATATTCTGGACAAAGATACAGAACCAGATTGCTGTATGGGCCGATTTGGACACAGACTACGCCTAACTCCCGTATAAGGAACTTTTCTCACCTTTTAGAAAATGACTATAAATTCAATCCGATTGATGGAATCGTGACGCAATTTGGCAGTTATGGAGATGTGGGTCCTACTAAATACTATGCAAAAAGTGGGCTTTATATATTAACTGCCACGCCCACTATTAACAAATATTCATAAATTAAGATCATGGACGAAATTTTGCGGGAAGGAACATGTGGACATTATAAAGCTAACTGCAACAAATAGGGTTGATCAGGGAAAAGATACGCCCACTTTTGATATAAGGAACTTTCGGGTCTAAAATTGAAAATAGCCTACCTATGCTCGTATTGATGCCGGAATAAAAATTTGCAGAAATATACATGGGATCCATAATAGTGTGTGTGGAGAATATAAATATCATCATACAACTGCCACGCCCACAACTAGTATTAATATAATAGTAAAATATTATTACTATTAGTTCCTATTAAAGATTTATCAATGAAATTTAACAAAAGGGCTGCGGGTACTAACATTAAACAACAATATAATCAATTCTGGTAATGATGATTTATGAAGAATGCGGTGGAATACGATATACTAAAATCTCACAAGGATTTTATGCCAAGAAAATTCAATTTTGCACACAAATACAGTACAATGATGAGTTGCAAAAAAGAATGGAAAGGTCTAACTGAGACGTATAAAATTAGAGAAAATTCCCTCTTATGGTATACTGACGGTTCTAAGACAATGGACGGAACTAGGGCAGGAGTATTTGGGCCTAGAACCAACTACTGGGAACCAATGGGTTCTTTTCCAAGCATTTTTCAAGCGGAAATTCACGCTATTGAAAGATGTGCCCAGATCAACATTGACAGGAAGTATCGGGGGAAAAACATCGTGATACTATCTAATAGTCAAGCAGCACTCAAGAGTCTGAGCTCACCCTTAGTGAGGTCTAAACTTGTGTGGGACTGTATTGGGAAGCTAAACTCCCTAGGCAGTATGAACAATTTATCTCTAATGTGGGTACCAGGCCACATAGGAGTAGAGGGAAATGAGAAGGCTGATAGCTTAGCTAGGAAGGCTGCGGCCTCTCACTTCAACGGCCCTGAACCCTTCTGTGGACTATCATCCAATACCATTGGAGGTCTCCTGAAGAAATGTACAGATGCAAAACGAAGTCAAACCTGGAAAACTCTTCCGGGATTAAGACAGTCCAAAGCTCTTCTGGGAGATTTTAATCCTAAAAGAGCTAAGGAGTTAATATATATGCCTAGGGGTAAATTAAGAATCATCACAGGCATTTTAAGCGGACATTGTAGACTCAACTATCATTTGAACAAGTTGGGTATATCTTCAGATGCCATCTGTCGATTGTGTGGAGAAAGTGACGAAACCTCACTGCACCTGATCACAGACTGCGGACCATTGGCACACAAAAGACACAGGTGTTTTGGAGAATATATCTTAGATATGAGCAACATCCCTCATCTTGATTCCTCCAAAATATATGAATTCCTGTCGGAAATTAACCTGACAGAAGATTTATAGATGAGAGTATCCTCATCTTTCTAATAAATAGGGGCATCACAATAGATCTTTCAGCTCGCAGTGTATAACACCCTTAAATATATTTATAATATATCTATGGGTTGCTTTTTATTTGTTATTGTGTTATGCCATTAAAACTGTGTCGTCTGCGAGTGTTGCTATCATCGCATTGCTTTTCGTTGAAATTGGTACATCTGCTGTGAATATTAAGTATAGTAGAGATCCTAATACGCTGCCTTGTGGTACTCCAGCTGTCATTGGTAGGATATCATCTGATTAATTCCCATCATATTTTATGTAGAATTATCGTTTGCTTACATAGCTCTTTAAAATGTCATAATAATTCTCCTCTTTTGTACCACACCTTGTACCACACCTTGTCGAATGCGTTTGCAATGTCAAAGTATAAAGCTACGCAGTACTTTTTGTTGTCTATACTTTCAAAGACTTTGTTTGCAACCCTGTGGACCTGTTGCACAGTTGAAGGTTGTATTCTAAATCCAAACTGATGACTGGATAATCAATTTTTTGTTGTTAAGATTGGCTCTAATCTGTCCTGTAGTATCCTTTCAAATACTTTCGATAGTATTGGCAATAGACTGATAGGTCGGTAAGAAGTTGTTTTTGTGGCATCTTTTCCTAGTTTGCTGATGGCTGTTATCTGTGCAACTTTACATAAGCGAGAGAAATACTTAGTTTCTAGCATGCAGTTAATTATATTTCGGATATATATTATAGCTATATCAGGCATTTCTTTTAGCATTTTCCCGCTTATCAGATGATATCGTGGCGCCTTTTTATCTTTTAATTTTTTAATTTTGTTTTTGATTTCTGCCACTGTCGTCTTTTCTGCTTTGGATTGCGGGATATTTATTACATTGTCAAGGTCAGTGTTTTGATTATCATTTCGCTTGTGAATATTTCAAGGAAATGCTTGGCCAGCATATTGGCTTTGTCTTTGCTTGTTTTCGCCCATATACCGGTTTGTGTTTTGATAGGAAGTTTGTGTATTAATGCACAAGTGAGCTTTTTCGTAGCCATCCAAAGAGAGTAATTTGTTGATGTGGTCGTTCCCAAGTTCAGCATATATTTTCTAGTTTCTTTTCTCTGTTTTTCTCAAGTAATATTTTCAACTCATTTGTTGCCTTGTTTAGGTTGCGTTTATCTTCCGGCTTCCTAGTGATTTGCCATGTTTTCCGGAGCTTCCTTTTCCATTTAATTTTTTCCTTAATGTATGCTGGTGTAGTGTCCGTATTTGTTTGGTGCTGACGCTGGGATTGCTTCGATAACGCTATCATTGAAGTATGAGATTGCGGAATCGGTTTCATTTTTTGATTTTAATCGTATATCTATTTTTAGTTTTTTTTCCAGTGTTAGACGAAAGTTATTCCAGTCAGTTTTACTGTTATAACGGCCTGAGAAAAATCTTGCCTCTATTGGTCCTAGTAATGTTATTAGGATAGGGGAGTGGTCTGAAGATAATTCTAGATATGATTTAATAGTCAGCTGTTTATGATGCATATTTTTTGTGATGCAGATGTCTCTGAAATCTGGTTGTTTTTAGTATATGTTGGTTCACCTGTGCTTTAAATAACTCCCGTCCTTTTGCGTTTGTCAACCTTGATCCCCAAAAAACATGTTTAGCATTATAGTCGCCTCTGGCTAAATAGCGATTCCCCAGTATTTTTAAATAGTCTAGCTATTGTTCTTTTGTGTTATTATATTTTAGTGGACAATAGACAGCCAATACTAATATTTGTCCTTTCGAGTCTTTTAGTGCTATTATGGTTTCTTGAAGGTTTTCTTTTTTATATGCGTCAAGTTCAATGTATTTCATATTTTTTTTTATGATGATCGCCGTTCCACCGTGAGCTTTGTTGTCAGGATGATTTTTGTAATGGATGTCAAAGTTAGGGAAATTAACATATTTTTTGTCTGTAGCATGTGTTTCTGAGATAAATATCACATCTATTGAGTTATTTATTAAGAAAGTCTTCAATTCTAGTTCATGGTGCGACAATCCATTTGCATTCCATATTGCCAAATTTATTTTATTTACTGCGTTCATCTATTTTGCATACAAGCATAGTTACTATGTTCATCATACTGGTCATTTGATTTATTAGTTGTTCCATCATTGTTTTTAATTCGGATAGGTCGCCATTATTTGATATTATTCAGAAGTGTTTACAGTATTGTTGATGCACTTGTGTCCGATGCTTCTATCGATTTAACAGGCTCAATAGAGTTAGAAAGGGAATGAATTGTATCTGACAGCACTCGTTAGTTGTTGACGCTGTTGGGCTGGGAGTCAAGCGATGAGACCTCCATGAGCAGAAAGGACAATTTGCATTTGGGTGTAGTGTCGTGTTTGAGTGCTTGGGTTACTTGTTGTTAGTTGTTGCCGAAAGCAGTCGCATTTGTACTCGTTCAAGTTTCAATCGTACAAGCGCTGACGCCCGGTCGCTCTCCAATATGGATCATGTTAATACCGCTCATGACGGAGTTACAATTATAAATAAATCTCTGCCGGCTAACTGCACTAGTGCACTTAGTTTTATTCCTGGAAGAATAATAAATCTTATTATACCAAATCTATGTACTACTTTAACATGTTTTGGGAAACAATGTAATACTCGTATAGGATTGCACTTTCACAGTATTAGGCTTTTTGTTCCCGCTAACACAAGCCACTGTTTACCACATTTCCGCACAGAAATTAATTGCAAAACACGGAACAAACCAAAGCACATCCGCTCTGCTTTCACTCTCCCTATTGCAAACTATCCACGTGGTTTGTTAAACTCAAAAGGGAAAACAGTTCGTAAGTAGAATCTTCAGTGTTAACTCAGAGAAGAGTTTAGAGTTGTGGTGTTCTCGAGGTGGGTGGGACTTTAGGATGCCAACGCAATTATTGGATGCTGACCGGTTTGCACTTGTCTTCTAGTGGTGGCTTATTTCTCCTTATAACACGAGTGTGGTTGCATGCTTGGAGGGATTGAGTGTTTGTATGTGGGGTGAGTGTCTGTATATGAATGATAATATGAGAGAGTGTTGGCCTTGGTAGGGATTTCTGAACAACAAGGAAGAACGGTTCCGATAACTGTCGTTAAGTGTGTCAGAGAGTTGATAAAAGCCGACAAAATTAAAAAAACGGTGTTTACGTATTCTATAATACTAATATTTGTGATCAGTTCGGGTTTGTGTAAAATCGATTGCAGGTTTATATTGTGTGAAATTGTTCGAGTGTGTACCTTTGATAATGTGATAATGTTGTACCAAATAATTGTCTTTCGACGAGTAACATTGGAACGCTATGTTGGGGTGGTGTCCTTGCTTGTCGTCGTGGGACGTCCTTTTCGTGAAACTCGTCAGACACTTTTCGTTTTGAAGTCAAAATCACAAGAAGATTTATTCTTACAAATACTAAATCTTATATACTATTTCTTAACACCTATCTCAGTCTGTGAACTGACCTTTCTGGTGTTCCAGTTCCGCACCTGCTAATTGGTGTCAGTTGGTCAAGTCAGCTGACCTACTACAAAAGTGGCGACGGTGCATTACGCTGCCCTCGTCGACTCGACTGCGGAACTGTAATACCCTAAAAGTTTACATAGTAACATTACACAAACCATTTTAGCTTAAAATACTTAGACCCTAAAAGTATGTTCTATTCTTAAATAATTTTTAGCACATGCTAATCCCACAGAGTGTGGCATCTATTAGGAGTCGATGCTGTGAGTCAACTACACGTAGGTAGCTTGGTTCTAACTCACAACAGCTGTCAGGAGTAATGTCAGCCGTATGATGTAAATCAAGGATATTCCGCAAGATATTCAAGAGTATTCAGATAATTGAAGGAATTTTTATTAAGAATCTATCTATATTATTTAATTATTTTGTGTTATTTATTGAAAGCTAAAAATACGGCAAAATAATATCATTTCCTTAATTTAAATATTTATTAATTTAAAGTTACACGGACAAGAAGAGTATATGTTTAAATAAATTTTGGCACCATTAATATTTTTTATAGTAATGAGTGGTATCAGCAAAGACAATATACAGAAAGACCTTCATTGCTCTTGTCGCACTAAAAGCTCTGTCTTCGCCGTAAAATGTCTTGCCGAAGTACAAACTCGTCCGGTAATTTTTGAACGAACGAGTGAGTAGCAGACGAGCAGCCGAGAAGGAAGCAGCAAATTCTAAACAACCAAGAAGCTGGCACTGAAATTTAAACCAACCACACCACAAATATAATTGAAATGTGAATTAATAATTTTAATCTTGTTAACAAATAATTACAAATATAATTACAAAAGTTTTAGAATAATTACAAATATAATTACAAAGTTTTAGAATTTGCTTTCTTCCGCTGCCACCACAGCATTTTCACCGCCATTGTGATAATTATTAGGAATTATATACTCCGTGCAGTCACCGCCGTACTGCTTCAGGTAATTATACTTACAGGATCAAAGAAGAAATCACCTAGATCGCTAGACTTGAATAGCCACCGCCGAGCTGTTTCAAGATTTGTTTGCATCGTCAAAGCCATCGCAAAACAAATACTGCCGTACTTCGCCTTCGGAGCACTAGTGCTTCCGAGAGCATTTTGTGACGTCATCAACAAGGGTTGATAATTTGCAACAGCCATTTCTTCAAAACTACGAACAACATTACCGACCTCTGTTAATTTCAAAATTAATCGATTCTACCAGAACAAACTGCTGCAAATAATTTTCGATCGGTATTGCAGTGCCGAACCAAGCAGCTGTTGAAATTGAACAGACCTTATATAAAAGAAAAATAAATGTTGACTCGAACGAAATCAAAAAAATTAGAATCAGCAAAAGTAGACGACAGAGAGGAAAGCTCGGATTCATTGGACAGCAGAGTAATAGAAATGGCCAACGAGGGAACACAGGGCGAAGCGCAGCCGAAAGCAATTGTAACTAGTGAACAACTGGCGCAGCTTCTCAGCAGTGTAAATATACTGCGCGAATCTGTTGACGAACTACGTAAAGAGACGCATCGTGGCCAAATAGAGATTCAACAACTTCGCACTCGAGTGGATAGGGGTGCATCCGTTGTTGGGGGTAATGAATCCTCCTTTCATGAAAGTGTGCAATCACCGCTGCCACAAACGTCGACGCAGCAACCACAGCAGATGCCGCAATCGCAGCCACCAAGTACATCGACGCCGTATAATGGTGTCATGACTTTTATCGATAGCCCCGGCGGTAAGTTATATCCACTGCCATCTTTCGATGGAAACCCTGAAGATTGGCCCCTGTTTTTAGCCAACTTCAGAGACACGACCAATGAATTTGGTTATAATAATCGCCAGAACCTTATGCGTTTGCATAAGGCACTTCAAGGGAATGCGAAGCGCGCTGTGACGTCACTACTCATATATCCTGACGACGTGACCAAAGTCATGCAGGAGTTAGAGTTCAATTTTGGACGCTCTGACTTATTGATCCGCTCGCAGCTGCAAAAGGTGCAGCAGTTCCCACCGATTTATGAGAATCGACTTGAGCAAGTGTTGGAATTCTCAAGCCGCGTCCGAAATATTGTCGCCTTTTTTAAGTCAGCAAAATGCGATCACCATTTGGCCAACCCTACTCTTCTTGAGCAGCTTATTGGAAAGCTTCCGCCCACCAAGCAATATGAATGGAGTCGACACGCCTCCAATATAACGCCTTATGCCACCGTTGAAGCCTTTGCCGACTGGGTTAGTGAACTCGCAAAGGTAGTGAGCTTGATGCCAGCCATAGCTAGTACAGCTTTGCGCCAACATCAACCCCCGCAGCCGCACCAAGGGGTGCAACAAGGTAACCTTCAGAACCGTCAGACCATATCACGAGGTGCTATTCCACGTCGCGTTTTGCATAGCACCGAACCTCAAGTGGAACAGCAACAACTCAGTTGTGTGCAATGCAATTTGAGCCACAAACTGAGCGCATGTCGTCAATTTAAGGCGCTTAATACAAATGACAAATGGACTTTGGTAAAGCGTCACCGCCTTTGTTTTGCCTGCTTGCATAGAGGGCATAACGTGCTGAGTTGCCAGGCAAGGCATGCATGTGGTATAAATGGATGCACCCGTATGCATCACAACTTACTGCACCAGACAACTAAGCCGCTAGCAGAGCTGAAACCAGAGGATGTCGAGCATGTGCTTAACTGCCGTCAACACCAGCAGTCAAGCTTATTTAAGATACTACCCGTGGTGCTATTTGGTCCACGTGGTAGCATACCTGTATTTGCGATGTTTGATGAAGGTTCTTCGGTCTCACTTCTTGAAGAGACCATCGCAAATCAACTTGGTCTCAAAGGCCCTACTGCACAGCTGACGCTTCAGTGGTATGGAGAGAAGCAAACCACGGAGCCATCGAAAAAAGTAAGCTTGAACGTACGTGCAGAGTGTGGTGGCCAGGAGTACCCACTCAGAAACGTACGCACCGTGAAGCAGCTTAACTTACCAATGCAGACATTCATCAAGCAACAGCATGGGCACTTCACAGATGTGCCAATCGCCAGCTACCAAGCCGCCAAGCCGGTCCTGCTGCTGGGATTGGATAATAGTTTTTTAGGCATATCAGAAAAAACTGTCGCCGCCGGTCCAGATCAAACTATCGCTGCGGCAACTATGTTGGGTTGGGTGGCATATGGGCCACTTCACTCAAGCACCACCTCAATGTCAAGGGTGTTGCACGTCAAAGAAGCATCTACTTTAACTCAACTGAACAGATTAGTCGAAGAGTACTTTTCTGTAGAAAGTTTTGGAGTCCGCAGCACCAGCACAGTCCTGGAGTCAGATGAGAACGCCAGAGCAAGAAAAATATTGATTGAGACCACACAAAACATCGGCCAACACTATGAAGTTGGTCTATTATGGCGCAACGATGCCACTAAGCTGCCGCAGAGCTATGTTATGGCCAAGCAGCGCCTGTTAAATATTGAGGGGAAGATGTCCCGGGATGCCGCATTTGCAGCCAGATATAAAACGGAAGTCGCCAAATACATTGACAAGGGGTACGCCAAATTGTTGTCACCAGAGGCTGCTGAGAGACATAGTCCTACAACCTGGTACCTTCCTCACTTTGGTGTAGTGAACCCGCATAAGCCGGATAAGCTTCGTATCGTCTTTGATGCTGCAGCTGCTATTTCTAACGTATCGCTCAACTCAGTATTATTAAAGGGTCCTGAGCATGCGCAGCCACTTTTGGCCATCATGCACAAATTTCGACAAGGAGGTATTGCTGTTGCAGGAGATATTCAAGAAATGTTCTCACAAGTCCGCATACGAGCTGAAGACCAGGACTCACAGCGCTTTCTTTGGAGAGACGGAAATTCAGCCGAGCCAATCCGTGTCTACTCAATGATGTCGATGATCTTCGGAGCGATTTGTTCGCCGTGTTGTGCAGAATACATAAAAAACGTGAACGCAGCACAGTTTTTGCCTCACATGCCAGGTGGCGCAAAAGCTATCATTGACAACACCTATGTGGATGACCTGGTCATAAGTTTTGATGACGTACAGGAGGCCGAGAAGGTAATGTTTGAGGCCCGGAAGATAAACGCTGCCGCAGGATTCACGCTCAGGAATTTCGTATCAAACTGCAAGAAGCTGCAGGTCAAACTGAATGGTAGCCAAGTCAAGCAACAAGAAGTTGTCAACACTGAACTGCAGCCAACAACAGAGAAGGTGCTGGGTATGTTTTGGAACTCTGGAGTCGACAGGTTTGAATTCCACTTTAAGTTCCATAGAATTCCACGCCAGGTGCTGGAGTACAGGAGAACACCGACTAAGAGAGAGTTGCTGGGAATCATTATGGCTATTTACGACCCCTTTGGCCTCCTAGCCAACATCACTATTTTCGCCAAGCTACTTCTGCAGTCGCTGTGGAAGCGGAAAATCCAGTGGGATGAGCAGCTGCCATCAGATTTGGAGAAACAGTGGTTTGCATGGTGGAACGTTTTTCAGGGCGTGAAAAACTTTTCAGTCCCGCGTTGCTTGTCGTATTTATTGCCGAATGCCGATGATATACAGCTGCACATATTCGTTGATGCTAGTGAAAGTGCATTTACAGCAGTCGCCTTTTTGCGTGTTTGCAAAGCAAACGAGGTAGAAGTCGCATTCGTTGCTGCCAAAACGAGATGTGCACCTGCAAAGGGTATGACCGTACCACGCCTGGAATTGCAAGCGGCCGTACTAGGAAGCCGACTGAAGACTTCGATTGAAGACTGTCATGATTTCAAGATCAACGCTACGACATTTTGGAGCGATTCCAAGACAATTCTGCTTTGGCTTCGTTCCACAACCCGTAAGTATAAGCAATTCGTTGCCTACCGTATTGCTGAGATACTTGCCACTTCCACGCCGATGCAATGGCGCTGGATACCAACATCGATGAACGTCGCCGACGATGCAACTAGAGCCAAGTTGCCACAGTATGTAGAGCAAGACAGCCGTTGGATATTGGGTCCAGATTTCTTGTGCCAAGAAGAAATACACTGGCCTCGAGAAGCTGGGATGCTTCTCTCAGAGCACTGTGTATCTGAAGAAGCTGTTAATCAGGTGTTACACATAATAAACACAGACAATATTCTTGATAGTTTGATCAAGTTTTCATCCTACATGAAGACGTTGAGGGTGACAGCATGGATATTTCGGTTCATTCGCAACGCCAAATCTAGATCCCGTCAGTTTGGAGAGCTCACAGCAGCTGAAGTTTCTGATGCTGAAAAATTTGTATGCTGTCGCGTACAATACGAGTCATTTGCAGATGAAATGTCAGCCCTACGCGCAAGTACAGGAATTTCAAAGACCAGTGCCATATTTAAGCTCACGCCGATGCTGTATCCTGATGGTCTGCTAAGAGTCAACGGAAGAATCGACGCCGCTAATTACATTCCTGAATCAGCCCGACGCCCGATAATATTACCGCAGAAACATCGCGTGTCGCAGCTGATAATGAAGCATTACCACCAAAAGAGACATCACCAGAACGACTGCCTAACAATAAATGAAATGCGGCAAAAGTTCTGGGTGCCTCATGCTCGCACATTATTAAAAAGGATCAAGAGGGATTGTGTCATTTGTATTACCGCTCGAGCCAAGCCATCTGTGCCACTTATGGGACAGTTACCCACAGACCGCCTAACACCGTACGTCCGACCTTTTACCTACTCAGGGGTGGACTACTGTGGACCATTCTGCGTTGCTATCGGCCGCAGACGAGAGAAACGTTGGGTGGCTTTATTCACTTGCCTCACCACTCGAGCCCTACATTTGGAGGTGGCAGAAGATCTGTCCACCGATGCATTTTTAATTTGTTTCAGGAATTTTGTGAACCGTCGCGGTGTGCCGATTAGAATTCGTAGCGACAATGGCACCAACTTTATAGGTGCGCAAAAGGAGTTTCGCCAGGAGAACCGCTTATTTGACGTAGATCGGGTTCGACGGGCAATGTCAAAGGAAAACATAGAGTGGATTTTTAATTGCCCAGCCAATCCTAGCGCTGGAGGTTGTTGGGAGCGGCTTGTCCAATGCGTGAAACGCCTGCTACAGAGAACCCTGAAGGATGAGGCACCACGCTTGGAGACCTTCCGCAGCGCACTGATTGAGGCGGAAAATATAATAAACAGCCGTCCACTTACAGAACTTCCTATAACCCATGAAGAAGAGGAACCACTTACTCCGAACCACTTCTTGAGTGGCTGCCTCAATTCCACTCAAACACCTGCACCGGAAGATGAGAAAATCTGTCTGCGCAAACAATGGAGAATTGCGCAGAACCTGAAGGATCGTCTGTGGAAAAGGTGGATTGTGGAGTACTTGCCACAACTTTTGCATCGACAAAAATGGAGGAGTACAGCCTCACCACTAAGAGTAGACCAACTGGTTGTTGTATGCGATCCTGTCTTACCTAGAAGCCAATGGGTCAAAGGGCGAATAATTGAAGTCTTCACTGCCAAGGACGGCCAAGTCCGGAGTGCCGCGGTACGCACCAGCCGCGGTATTATCCGTCGACCTGCATCTAAGCTAGCCGCTTTAAGTTTCGTGGATCCCAGTATGAATCCACCGGGAGGTGGGCTGTCGCACTAAAAGCTCTGTCTTCGCCGTAAAATGTCTCGCCGAAGTACAAACTCGTCCGGTAATTTTTGAACGAACGAGTGAGTAGCAGACGAGCAGCCGAGAAGGAAGCAGCAAATTCTAAACAACCAAGAAGCTGGCACTGAAATTTAAACCAACCACACCACAAATATAATTGAAATGTGAATTAATAATTTGAATCTTGTTAACAAATAATTACAAATATAATTACAAAAGTTTTAGAATAATTACAAATATAATTACAGCTCTCTTGATTGAGAGTCAACATATTGAAGTGTATGGCACACCACATTGAAATCATGATCGGCAATTTCACGAAGCAGTCGTGAATATGTATCCATCGTCAGCCACACACATGGCTATTGTTCTTTGCACATTCGTATGAATAATTTAGTGTGTGTGTGTATGCTCACTGCAGAAGCGAATGATTTGAAATCAAATTTTTATTTTCTGATTTGTGTGGCGGGGGTAAAATATATAATAATGAATTTTCTATATGGCAAAGTTTTTTTATACGGAAAGTGGGGCTTAAAATAAGTCATTTGTGGTTTTACGTATAAGAAAGATTTGCCATGTCATAACGAAGCATAATGCGTGTATATTAGAACACTAGACAATATAAAATAAATACATATGCATGCATAGGATCTTTTATAAAGATTGAAGCGCAAGTGGTAAAGCGTTGATCTATCAATTTTATGATGCCGAGTTCAAGTCCGCTGAGAAAAGTGCTAATTTTTATATTTTTTTTATTGTTCATCCTTTTTTTGAAAGCAAACTAATAATTACTTTTATAAAAAATATTAAGAATAGTTTCTACTGTAGCATAAATTATCCAGTATTAAATAATTTTACTGAACCACATTGAATTGCTGCTGCTATAGCTGATCATTACAGCAAAGAAATTGATATCTTCTAAAAATAGTCATAACGGTGTCTCTTAACTCCAGTACATAAATTCATGTGCGCATGAAACTGTTAGTTTTGTACGATTTACCTTTGTTTATGTTAATTTTTTGATGCTTTGCGCAATTCGTCTGAAGAAGCTCATAAATTTCACAAAATCTAATCCAATCAAACATTTCGTTCGTCAATGAATAGTTATGTGTAATTTTAGGAAGTTTTTGTTTTTTCGTACATATGTATACGAGTATGCTATATTAAGTATATTGTTAGATTGGATTTTATTCTTATGGTTGAAAAATGAAGAATTTTGCAATTATTATAAAATATAAAAAACATGCAGTTCCATAGAAGAACTTAGACAGCAAATAATTAAAAAATAGAACTAAAAAGAAGTCGAAAATATTATTCGGGAATGTACATAGGTCAAGACAGATTATTTGATTCAAAGTATTTTCTATATGTATGTAAGTGGATACACATCCAAAGACAAGTTCACACGCACAAAGACGCACGAAGCAGTAAGAACTTTTTGCACATTTTTATTAGTTTCCATAACTCAAGTTTCCATGTCAAAGCGATTGTATTGCCGGTTGTAGTATTTCGAATGGCGTTTGTGAAAAAACATGCAAGCAAGTCGATTGGGGTAAGCCCTGCAGACATCATGTATACATTTTTAGAGGTAAATGTCAAATGTTATGGGCAAAAAGACGCACCTTATATTAAAATATGTTTTACTAAACATTTTTTATCCTAATATGAATTTTAAAATTTCTTGGATTTTTAAATACTAGAAATAATTGTTTATAGATTTTTGATTATAATAATTTTCGATTATGAAGTGGTTTATTATGCGTTGGAACATCATGGTTGAACTACATTTTTCCATAGGAAATAAATGTTTATATATAGGTTATTGCATTATATATGGTTTTATTTACAAAACTTTGTAAATCAATTTATAAAAAGAAGATATGCACTTAATACTAGAAATTGAAGTTCATAAAATTTTCTTCAAAAATGAACATATCATATACTATGTAAATGCGGAGAATCAGTGTTCATAGATATGTACATATGCACATATTCATGTACGTACGAGTGGTTTAATTTGTAATAGAATGTGGTTATAGTATTTCAAGCTGATCTGACGAAGAAGAAAAAAAAGTTTTAAAGCCTTGATTTTTTTGACTGTACCCTTAATCTAAAAATTATTTAGATAAATTTTCTGATGTAATAGGCAACAGACAAACATATGAATATTAAAATATTAACACTAATTTTAGCAAAACTGATTTTTTGTGCATAATTATTCTTTCTTTGGATAGACTCAAAATATATTTGATCACATGCTGCTAACGCGAAAATATGAAATATAAAATCGAAAGAGTAAATTGTGCCGATATTTGTCCATACTGAAAATATTGACATATCCAAAATTTCATGACAAATTGAATTCTAATTCTGCTTCACTTTATATTTAAAGAAGCCACACCGCTCATCATACAACAAAAACTCCTATACGAGAAATGACGCTTTTATTTTCATTTGATTCTTTTTATGGCACAACTATGCACAAATATGTGCATACATATGTACATACATATGTATGCATGTATGTATATGATTTGTCAAGATTGAATTTCATAATACTCCACCATTTCCAGGCTTCTTCTATAACAGGCATGAAATAATTTTTGGTCCAGTAAAATGTTATAATACTTGTTAATTTATGGAAAATAGTAAAATACTTTTACTACTATTTCTATATATGATCATTAATATAAAAAAAAATCCGATAAAACAGCAGCGGACCCTAAGCCACAAAAACTGTAGACCAATGCATGAACCATTGAGCTAAAGACACTCATACTATTTTTGTTGATTTTGAAATACATTAGAGAGTCAAAGTATTTGCTGGTGCAATTCTGAATTAGCTAAAATTTATATAATTATGTACATAACATTCCGCAAAAAATAACTTTTAGTCTTCTGTTGGTGCAGCCATGAAGTTTTGCTGTGCAATTCGATGGTGGATTTTGGGGATAAAGCAATAAATGAAATAAATACATATTATTATTTATTAATTTTATACACCAATTTTTTGTTTTTACAAATTTTCAATGTAAATTTTAAAAATAATCCCATAATTAGTTATAGAAATATACATGCCTAGAGAGCACAGAGAAAGGAAACTTAAACGTCAAACGGCAAAGAAGTGAAATAAAGCAGACGGACGTTGTACACGAATCCACTCAAAATCGTGGTGAATCCACTCAAAATCGTGGTGTGTCCGCTACGGACGCTGGCAGCAAAAAAAAACTTTCCTTTCTCTTTCTCTACGTAAATGAAATTATTTAAATACAATTAACTTACATATAGTAGTACTAATATTTACAAAGTAATTTTTTTTTTAAATATATATTGTAAAGTGCATTAATTTCAATATCAGTTTAAAATTTTTTGGTCGTTTTAAAAATTGTTGTTTGAAATGAAATTAATTCTGTTCCTGAATACATTTAATATTCTACACTGCCGAATAAGAACATTTGTATAATTACTATTATTATTATTATTATTATGCCTTACACCATAATTAATTATGAGTGCAAGGTATTAGGGGAATGAGTACTAGCTACAGAGGCTTTCGACTGAGTGAGTCTAGCATGCTTACCACTAGACAAGAGGGCGGCTTGTATAATTATATATCTGAATAACATTTGTGCAGGCGTTAACAAAGTCGACTTGGCTGATTGTTTCTTTTTCTACAGCCACTCAAAATGCATGTACACA
Organism: Clusia tigrina; assembly: GCA_920105625.2. Taxonomy (NCBI): domain Eukaryota; kingdom Metazoa; phylum Arthropoda; class Insecta; order Diptera; family Clusiidae; genus Clusia; species Clusia tigrina. Next base: position 49,536,119 of record OV050032.1, on the reverse strand, counting down.
CCAGTACACACTACAACCGGCCCGCTATGTACATAAAGATAGTGCCTCGTCTTCGATTGCTATGATTGAAATTCGCTTTCTTTCCAATTCCAACAAATAAATAAAAATAACATTCTTACATTCATATACATACACACATATGCATGCCGTAAACCTGCAAGCAAGCATAGAAACATTCGCACATGTAGTAAACACACACGCACATATAGAACGAAAAACCAGAATGTGTATCTACATGTTTTGCCTTTGCATTGCCGAGGACACTTCGGGTGTTGAGTTAATAATTTCTCCATAGGCAGCCACGCAATTTTAACTCATTTCGCTGAGTGAAGAGAACGATATAATGTCTGTATAGTATACAGGGTTGCCCAAATTCGACGGACCCATGTTTTTGTTAAAAAAAATCAAAGAAAAAAATAAAAATTTGGCGGTTGGCAATCTTAATCATTTAATTTGTTCCAAGTAGATTTGTTTACATCAATTTTTGAATATGGTATCTCTCAAATGGCCGCCTCTGGCGTTGATGGCGTATTGTGCCCTTTTTGCAGCATTTTCCATCGTTTTCGCCAACATTTCGGCCGGAATAGCGGCTATTTCTTCACGAATGTTGTCCTTGAGCTCTTCTACGGTCCTTGGCTTGTTAACGTAAACCTTTGACTTCAAATATCCCCACAAGAAGAAGTCAGGCGGCGTCAAATCGGGCGAACGCGGTGGCCAGTCCAAATCACCACTTTTCGACATCAAACGGCCCGGAAACAAATTCTTCAGAAAATCGATTGTTATGCGACTTGTGTGCGGTGGAGCGCCGTCTTGTTGAAACCAGAACTGCCTCATACGCTTTCGACGAATAATTGGCATCACAAAATTGGTCATCATGTCGCGATAACGCTCCTGGTTGATGGTAACAGCATGGCCATTTTCATTTTGGAAGAAAAACGGCCCAATGACCGTTTTCGCACTAACGCCGCACCAAACTGTGACTTTTTCGTCATGAAGAGGCACTTCTTGAATCTCCTGAGGATTTTCAGTGGCGTAAATACGGCAATTTTGCTTATTTACGGTCCCATTCAATGTGAAATGGGCTTCATCGGACATGATAATTTTGTTCCAAAATTGCTCGTCATCATCGGCCATTTCGATGACTCTTTGGGCCCATTCCAATCGACGAGGCTTGTCCGCAGGCAACAATCTTTGCGTCAATTGAATTTTGTACGGGAACAAATGCAAATCAATAATAATCCGTTGTAAAGTGGACCGAGCTATGCCCAACTGCTGAGAACGGCGTTTTTGGGATGTTCTTGGGGACCTCTCAACACTGGCTCGTACGGCAGCGATATTCTCGGCCGATCGCCTTGGTCGACTTTGATTTGGCCTCTTCGGATTAGAAAGAGCCTCACCAGTCGAAAATTTTTCGTATAAACGCTTAATGGTGTTCTTAGAAGGCGCACTTCTCACATTTTTTAAGTTTTTAAAAGCACGTTGAGTTTTCACAATTGACTTCTTCTGTTGAATGTAAATTTCAACTATTTCAGAGCGCTCGCGTGGCGTGTATTGTTCCATGGTAAAAATCTGCTTGGACTGACGCTTCAAACGCGGTATGTCATTAAGCGATCTGACATCTCTGTCAAAAGTTATGGCGTTGCCAGATGGGTCTTTGGTATCAGGTTGTGGAACGTTGTCGTCAGGACCGCTTATTGAGTTGGGGAATTCTCTTTAAGCGAAAGGCAGCAAGTCGCAAGCTTAATCACCAGACACGACCTCCTATAGATATGGTTAAGGAAAAGGGGACACCTTGATTTTCCGACGGTGAGAGATTCCATTGATTAGTGGTACCAACGCACATAGGGGTATTTGACTCGAAAAACCGGTCAAAAATATGTTTCTGTCCTAGAGAAGTGATGGTTGCCTGAAACAACTTTAAAAGCGTTATTAAGCTTATTAAAGTCAAATTAAGGTATAAATAAAGTATCTGTGATATATTATTTTATTAATGTGAAAAATTTGTGTGGAATGAAATATATGGCACTTTATGTTATTCAGTGGGCTCTGCCCAAGATTCTTTTTCATCAATGCATTCCTCATCTGTTTGATGCTTCATCTTCACTTTCATTGGATATTGCAGTCTCGTCAATATTTTGTAAAGGTGATAATCCCCATGCCTTAATATAATTTATAAGATTTTAAGTTGCCAATGAAAATAAAGTTCAGCTTAGTTTAATACCTTAAACGTCCAATTTTAAGCTTAAATCTTCAAGTTTTTCTTCCGTCAAAGACGCTTTATTGAGCAAATAGCTCTAAAGGTGATCCACTTTAGCTCCAAAATCATTCTCTTCATACCCATTTATAACATCATATAATTATTTAGTTAGAAATCATAAGCCATACGATCCTTCATGCAAAAGCATTTATTTTATGATAATCAGTTTTTGAATTTTTATTAAACTAATCCCATCTGGGACGATAAAATCTATAGGGGCATTTATGGGCAGCAGTTGTTTTTTTCTACTGCTTCTTGACATCTTTCTTTATAAGTTTATACCAAAAAAGTTGCCGGATAACACCGAATTATATAACAAAAGGTCCATTAAAAATAAAAAAAAAGAAACTAAGTGGCCATTTGCGTATATTTCAAATAAATCCAATATCTATTAAATGAAAATTGCTTCATAACAAAGAACGCACCTGCAGCTGATTCTTCCATAAAAAACAACTTTATACACAATATAAAAAATAAAAACTTAATTATTTACCAGTGGCAAAACAATTTGTTTGAGGGCAACTCTGTCTGAGCGATGCATAAGTATGTAAGAGTATATGTATTAGAATAAATACGAATATGTTTTTTTTCCTCCATATATTTATTTATTGTATCTTCTAAGCTTAGACTAACAATAAGTAAGCATATCTTACAAACTAAATAATTAATAACAATACACCTTGCCAATGCTTAGTGCTTTTGAGTAATCACAATGTTATATGTTAGTTACTGTAATAAATGGTATATTAGTGTCTGTACATGATTAAGGTGTCGATGTTAGTTGTGCTGGTGATTTCGTACGTTTTAGGAGACTTGGAACCCTGTTACATGCTAGTACTCTAGCTAAATAATTTGGACGCTCTTTGATTTTTTGTGCATATTTTAAGTTTCTGTCGAAGATTTCCTTTTTTACGAGCGGAATGTTCAGAACGTTGTGAATGTTGGTATTCTTTATGAACCAAGGTGCACAGGTAATGGTTCTTAGAATTTTGGACTGTGCTCTTTGTATCATTTCTATATTAGAGTTACTTGCGCCGCCCCACAACTGGCTACCGTAAGTCCAAATTGGTTTTATAATGGCTTTGTACAGGAGTGTTTTGTAGTCTAGGCTCAACCTGGAATTTTTGTGCATGAGCCAGTGTAGGCTATTTGCTTTCAAAGTCATTTGTTTTTATTTTTTGCTTCGATGTGGCGCTTCCAGGTCAAACGTGAGTCAAGATGAATTCCAAGGCACTTCACCTCCTTTGCTTGTGGAATAGGAACGTTATTTAGTTTTATGGCTGGACATGTACCTTTTTTATAGTAAAGGTAATATACGTACTTTTTAATTCGTTAACTTTTATTCGCCAGTCAGCCAACCAATTTGTCACTAGGACCAGATGATCATCTAAGTCACGGGATGCGATTTTGGAATTTGGATGAATGCTAAGGATAGCCGTATCATCGCCGAAAGGTGCTGTTGTTAAGTATTTATTGGTAGGCAGATCTGAGGTATATAGTAGATACAACACCGGACCTAGCACGCTTCCTTGTGGTAACCCAGCTTTGATGTCGTAGCATTTAGAGTAAGCATTATTGTACCTTACCTTGAACTTTCTGCCCCTCAGATACGATTCCAATATTTGGTGTACTTTTGTGGGCAACAGTTTTTTGATTTTGTAAATAAGCCCCTCGTGCCAGACCTTGTCAAACGCCTGCGCCACATCTAAAAAGACGGCTGAACAATATTGCTTTTTGTCGAATGCGTTTTTTATCTAGTTCACTATTCGATGAACCTGCTCTATTGTAATATGGTGTTCGCGGAAGCCAAATTGGTGAGTGGGAATAGTGCGTTTTTCGTTTATATGCGGCATTAGTTTTGCAAGAAAAAGTCTTTCTAGGAGTTTTGATAAGATAGGCAGGAGGCTAATCGGTCTATATGATGACGATTGGGAGGGGTCTTTTCCTGGTTTCGGGATCATTGTGATTACTGAAACTTTCCAGGCATTAGGAAAGTATCCTAAGCGCAACAAGCCATTAAATAGTGAAGTAAGTAAGATGATGGCCATTTGGGGTAACTCCTTTATTATTTTTCCAGTTATGAGGTCGTGTCCTGGAGCTTTGTTAAGAGCAAGGTTACTAATCGCATTACTTACTTCTTTTGTTTTTAATTTAATAGGCGAGCATGTTGTATCTGGCGTGGGGGCTAATATTAGGTTATTGGTATTGCGAGGTGGGTTGGGGGTAAAAACATCTCTTAAGTGTTCGGCGAAAACAGCAGACTTTTCATCACCGCTTCTTGCCCAGTTTCCGTTTTTGTACGAATCGGTGGAATTCCGCGTGTAGGTGGTTTCATTTCTCTGACAGATTTCCACAGAGAATAGTTGGTGACGTCAGTCGGAGAAAGGTTTTGGATATATTGGTCCAGAAAACGATCTGATTCTAGACGCAAGGCTTTTCTCAAGTTTTCACTGGCAATAGATAACTTCCATTTTAGGAAAGGGGACCTGGATTTTTGCCATTCACGACGCGTCGTCCTTTTTTCAGTAAGGGGAACATCGTTTTGGGTTGAGGTTTGTGGGCGCCGGATGCTGTTGCAGTTGTTGTTACGCTTGTCCGCAGAGTGGCGCACAGCTAATCTTAGGGTCGAGGTAAATTCTTCCAGAAATGTTTCAATGTCCTCATTAATTTTGAGACGTGGGTTTAGGCTGAGATGATTACTGATGTATTTTTTGTACTTCAGTCAGTTAGTTTTAATGGGTGTGAAATCGTAGGTAGGGCGTAACTTTTTGTTCAGATGTATTATAATAGGAGAGTGATCTGAAGAGAGGTCGTTAAGGTGTTCTACTTTGAGTTGCTCTCCTTTTAGGTTTCTAGCAACTCCAAAATCAATAAGATCAGGTATCTTACGTTGGTCTGTCGGCCAGTACGATGGTTGCCCTGAAGAGATAATATCAATCTTGGCGTCAGAAAGCATGAAGTTTTATAATTGTTTTCCTTTTGTTGTTGTCAGCCGTGAGCCCCAGGGAGTGTGCTTGGCATTGTAGTCGCCAGCAGCTAGAAAACTTGTTCCAAGTGTGGAGAAGAAATCTGAGAACTGGTTACTTGTTATTTTAAATCTAGGTGGGCAGTATTGTTAAGTTATCCTCCCATCGGTCCAGACAAATTGATTTTGCTTGTAGGTACTCCTTGTTGTATTCTTCCATAGCGAAGTGTTTTATTCTTTGTTTGACTAGGATTCCAGTGCCACCATGGGCTTTACCAGCGAGATGCTTTGTATCATATAATTTATATCCCGATATGTAAAAATTGTGTTTTTTGCGGTTAGATGTGTTTCGGATATAAGAAGTATGTCGATTTCATTAGTGAGTAAAAATTTGTTGATTTCTAACTTGTGCTGGCTTACACCGTTTGCATTCCATTGACATATTTTAAGTACGTTCATTTCGGAGATAGCAGAAGCTGCATGAGCTGGATTTGGTGTATCTTCATTTCTTGAATCATTGTTTGTATGGAGGTCATGAACTGCGTCATACATTGTGTGAGCGTTACTATCATTCCTTCAAAATTGTGCAGATTTGAACCAGTCCCGGACTGCTGATCCTTCCCTAACTTAAATACCCCTGCATACGTCGTCCCTGTGTCGGGGTATGGCATTGACTTCTGTGGTTGTGCAATGGGCGGTATATTTGGACTAGGTTGAGTGCGCTTATTCTTTAACTGAGGGTCATTGTTCTTAATTTCCTGGTATACAGGGTAACCTCTGTAGTTGGCAGTATGCTTACCACCACAATTACTGCACTTTCTAGCAGCTCTATCAGTTTTAGTCTTCGTACATTCAGATATGGGGTGTAAATCACCACAAGCAACACATACACTACGAAGAGTGCAGTAGGACCTTGTGTGCCCAAATTATTGGCAATTAGAACTGGGCCGTTTCGTTTGAGAGGCTCCTACACTGTAATTCTACGATGCATAAGATAGCGGAGATTATAAATACCATGCACTTATCCATTTTTAAGCTTTTAGGTTTCAGGCTCCAATTCTACGCGAAACAATGGCTGAGGGATTCTGTTGCGATTTATTTTATTTATAATAGAGCGGGCAGCGAACCCTGCTTCATGTAGTGCGTCTTTGACTTAAGCGGGGGAATATCCGATTCAACTCCCTTTATGACAATGGTAAGGCCTTTGCTACTTTTAAGCTGATAGCTTTTTTCATCAGTGTCGAGGTTTTTATAACCACTCTGTAATGGCTCACACTATGTATTTGAATTTTTGTTTCCTGGATATTTCCTTTACCACTTTTTTTCCTTTAGACACTTTTGAGCATTGGTTCAAGTTTGAGAGCGAACTTTTTGTACTTGCACTTGCATTGTTAAGTGCAGTCGCAATTGTACGCTGTGGCGTTGTAGTCGCATGAGGGCCGCCGCCCGGCCGCTCGCCGTTGTGGGACATGCTACTACCGCTCGTCTGTCTCTGTTTTGCAGGCAAAGGTGGTGAGCGAAGCACATTCGTCGTCAAACTGCTATCGACAGTCATGCCGACAACATCCGACCTTGCATTGGGGAGAGAAGGTAACATATTGTACTCACTCAGTTGCGCGATTACCGGACGCTGCTGGAAAAGCGACTGACGCAGATCAGGTGTTGGTGCAAGTGCATGGGAGCGCATGCGCTGAACAGGAGAGCGCACCAGGTGAGTGGGAGAGCGCAATACGCTCATTTTAGAAGCTAACACAAATTCAAATTTTAATTTTAATTCTGATATTTCGCACCAACTCATTTTGCCAATTTCACTCACTGACTTCTATTAAACCGTCTATTGCGCTGGGTTTAAAACTCGAAACATTAAATTATTTCACTTTAAATCACCATATAATTGAGGAGCAACCGAAAAACACATCCGAACTCTCTTGCTTTCACGAGCAGTTTTAAAAGTTGAACTTTTAATTTCAATTTTGTTCACAATGAATAAATATGAATATGTGTAATAAAGAGTATGTATATGAAGTCAGTTGAAATTGAAAAAACATATGCAAAAGCAAAAAATTTTATCATATCGTTGGTTGATGATAATCATTTGTGAGATCAGGCATTTGATACTTATGTAGATCCTGGAAGTGCACGGCACGTAACAAATAATTTGAAATTATTGTCAAACGAAAAACGATTAGAGGAACCAATGGAAATAAACACTGCAGAAAAAAGTAGAAAAATTGAAGCAACGCATGTTGGTGTTTTTAGAGGTTATGCGCTTGTAAGCAAAAAAAGGTGGAGATAAAAGTGGAAGGTGTTTACTAATCAAGACAATTGAGAGCAAATTTGTTGTCACTTCACACACATCACCAAAAATAATTAATGTTGCATTTTGTGGAAGATTGTAAAGTTTTATTTCAAGCAAATTCGGAAAAATAGCAACGGCAAAACTTTGTAATGCTTTATATGAAGTAGAGCTGTATATGGGAAGTGAAAAAGCTTATATAATTGATTTAAATAATTTAATTGGAAAGACTGCTTACTGATGTCTGTGGACCGATCTCAACACATTCATAAGATGGTTACTTTGTGAGCTTTATAAACGACTAAAGTCCTTTTGCTTGTGAATTATTAATAAAACAAAACCCGGAAGTTTACAGATGTTGAGAAATTACGAATTTTTGGATGTCAAGCGTATGTTTTGCAACCGAAAGAGAAACGGGCAAAATTCGATAGCAAAGGTAAAGCGATGGTTATGGCCGGCTACGCAGTTAATGGATAGAGGTTGTGGGATTCAACCACGAGAAAAGTATCAACAGCCGGCAACGTGAGATTCGATTAAACCAAATTTACTTTGAGGCAAAATGAACTTAATGATTGTGATGAAGAACTGCAAGATTGGTGCTATGCCAAATGTTGCAAATATTTAGAAAGGCCAACTCCAAGTGAAATGAGCGTAAAAAATAAAAATTAAAAATGCAAAAAAGAAGCAACAAGCAGTGATTTTGAAGAGAGCAGTGCGGCGAGCGAAGCTGAATTTGAGTCAGCTGGTGCCGGCGACTCACCCAAAGCGCGCTAAGGTCACTTTGCTACGATTGAGTTAACTTATAATAAGGCAAGTTAATTTATATTAATAATTTGAGCAAATAAATCTGTCGGAGTTCAATATTGCAGCTAAAAGAAAAACATACAACGAATTGCTCAAAAGGTCTGATCATGAGTTATGGGGTGTAGCTATAGCTGATGAAATAAATTCCTTGGAGAAGAACAACACTTTTTAGGTGGTTGGGCGAACTTCTGATATGAAAGTGATTAGTTGTCGATGGGTATTTAAGCTGAAAACGGGAAACCATGCACATATCGCGTACGACTTGTTAGATTTTAAAGAAACCAACACACCAGTAGCAAAACTGGCAGCGATTCGTACAGTAATGTCTATTGCAATTTATATGGGCTATGAGATAAGCCAATTGGACGTGAAAACCGAATTTTTAAATGGTAAACTTCGAGAAACAGTTTCTACAAAACCAGCAGAGGCCATGAATCTGAAGAAAGGCGTTCTGCAATTGCGCAAGTTGGATTTAAGCAGTCTCCTCTTTGTTGACATAAAAAGTTTCATGACACTGCGTCAAAAATTAGTTTTGTGCGATCGTAGCATGATTGCATTTACGTAAGAAAACAAAAAGGTTTAGTAGTATATTTAGTATTATACGTAGATGATATTTTGTTGATTAGAGAAGATAAGAATCAACATTTAGAAATTAAGAAATTGGTTGCAAAAGAGTTTGAAATGAAGGAAGCATTAGAGTGCGATCAATTTCTTGGAATTGGTAAATCCTTTAAAAAGGAAAAATTTTGTTTAAAAATGTCACAGCAAAATATAATGCAATTGTTAAATAATTTAAATGTGAGAGAATTTTTACATCTACACCAATAGAACCAGGAATTAAGCTCACAAAAGTTAATCCGAGCAATAAAATTAATGTACCCTAAAGAGAGTTGATAGGAAAGCTTATGTACCATATATTATGCTAAGTAGTAGATCAGGCATATGTTTTGCAATATCGCAACTTAGTCACTTTCAAGACACACCAGGTGAAGAGCACTGGAAAAGCTCTAAACGGGTTGTGCGCTATTTGAAAGGAAGCGCCAATTGCGAACTGACTAAAAAATGCTCCAATGCCAAACCTTTAGTGGGTTTTGTGGATGCAGACTATGCATCAGATGAAAACAACCGTAAATCAAAAAGTGGATACTTATTTAAAGTTTTCGATAATATAGTAAGCTGGACGTCAAAGAAATAGCAGGTGGTGGCATCTTCTACAACAGAAGCAGAATATGTGGCTTTGTTAATGGCATTGCAAGAAGGTATATGGCTCCACGGCTTACTTAATGATTTATTTATTGACATTAAAACTATTCAAATGCTTGAGGATAACCAAAGTTATATTAAGATAGCTTCAAATATGGACAGATCAAATAAGACATCATTTTATTCGCGAAAAAGCTGAAAGTGGTGAGCTCGTTTTAAGCTGTGTCAGCAGCGAGAACGAAGAAGTTGATGGTTTAACGAAGCCATTGGCTAATCAAAAGTTTCAAGTACTTATTGAAAATCATGGCTTAATGCATCGAGAAGGGGTGTTAAAGGGCAACTCTGTTGAGAGCAAAATTGTTTGTTGTTTTCTCATCGCAAAGCAAAAGATAGCGAGAAGCTACTTTCAGTAATAATTCAATATGGAATTTGAAGAGTTTGTTATGTCCCCCTGTTTGCCGCAATAGTGTGGTGGCCATGAATAGCTCAATTTAGATGGGCGTGGTCCTCAACCCGCCACACTATGCCAGGGATCAACAATGAAAATTTATATTTGTCTCTCTCATAAACACCTTAGCACTTCTGTTCTGTCGTTCTGCATCCTCCAGCCCAGCGACAGCCCCCTCCCTCCAATCACGTCCTCTCTACTCAATCATTACTTTTGTTATCTTTCATTAATTCTTAATCTAATTTGTAATCGATTCTTTTCTTTCTCTTTTCCCCTTTTTTCTTTTATTTTTTTTAATCTATATGGACGGTCCCTCCCGAGCGATAACAACGTGATCTTCACTGCGATCAGAATCTAACTCCTCTGCCACGTACCTAAAACAGCTCTTTCTCCAAGGCCGTTCACATAGAACGACTAACAACACCACACTCGGCCGACACCGTCTAAATATTACAACAAAAAAAAGATATATTTATATATATGTAGGTATGTGTTTTCCATATCTTTTTCCTATTCTTTTCAATATTCTTTCCATATTCACTCCAAACCGGAAACCATTATCTTAGTTACAATTTTACTTCTAACTTGATATTTACACCAATAAAAATACTTATATACTTTATACGACTCTATAATACTTGACTTATCTTGCTACGCCCTCTTTATCTTGTGCTGACGAGGAAGGGGCTAGGGTCTCCTTCGCGGGTTCTCCTTCTTGCGGTTCCTTTCCGAAATTCGACAAAGTCAATGATTATAAGAACTGCTTCCTCCACCACTTTTGAAACATTTCTTTGTGTTTGTTTTCTTGATTTCTCACTACTTCACACTTCTAGCTTTAACTGTTTTACTTTTTTTTTAAACTTCAAGTTTTCTTTTCTATTTCAATATTCAAATTCCCGCCGCATTGCTTCCGATCACTCTCGCTCAAAAGAAACTTCTCTCCCGTTTATCTTCACTACCTCCTTTTATCTCATCCGGGCTATCCGTTCTTTTCCTTTTTTTTTAGATTTTACGGAACTCACACTCCCGCTGATCGACATGTAATCTGTACTCTACACACTTCTGCTCCTACATCCACACCAACATCCACACTTACACACCCATTACTTACATCCATATCTACTAACTGGTTCTTGTCCCTACTATCTCCGGACAAGAAACCAGGCCATCTCTGTCATTCACACTCTCGCCGTAACATCCACGGCGAATTCCCCCAAACGTCATCCACTCCACAAATACACAGCTGACCGCAACAAGTTCGCTGGTATTTGCGCCAATCTTAGAAATTTGACATAATATAAAAGATTGCCTGTTTTGTAATTATAATTGGATAATTTTTATTATTGTACTGTATTTGCATAAAAATCAATGTTAGACACTCAAGCAGTAAAACAGTCGCACGGTATATCAGCCCGTAGCCCTATAGAAGTATAATTTAGACCTGCTGCACTGTGTAGTAAATAAATCTTGTTGACTGTTGTTTAAGAAAATAACACAATCCAATGCTGGTTAATAGCATGATATACATGATAACAGTAAGTTCTTAAATTTTAAAAAGTTTGTATAATATATTTATAAATGCATAATTGTTTCTTCGGCCGGCATATAAATAAAAAAGTACACTTATCTTTTTTTACTTGGCTCTTTTTTATCTTCTCCTCTAAATAATGAAGTGGAAGGCCTCCAGCAAGATTGGAAGGGAGACGCATTCCTTACAGGCTGCCTAAGTACTATTGGGTCGCTCCCACCCGGTTGCGAAGTCACCAATTTCAAATTTCACACTCTACGAAATGGCCACCAATATTTAGCTACCGATTTTAATGTTCTTAAGTTAGCAAAAAATTATGGACCTTTCAACAGATTCTACCAAAGATTCCACCTGATTTTGGAAATTTGTTGAAGTTTTCGCACCATTTACATTTGATTACAATTGTGCATTGTTGACTTTACGCTCGAATATCCAACACTAACTCCCCATCTATTGAAAAAAAAAATTCCCTTTCTTTTCTCCAACGCAACTTCCTTTTTCCATCACTTCATCGGCTAACAATAACACTCTAATTCAGCACACCCGCACCTACTCCTACCCCCTGTATACCAACTCAGAGTCCCCCAATCCATCCTTGTCTGGCCCACTCAGCAGACAACCAAACAGCTATTATATCTAGATCGACAACCTTTTTAAACTCTCACTTTGATCTATACCATTTGATCTTTAAACCAGAAACAAATTTAAACCAACAAGGTTGTGGTACATGTACCTATTTTCTTTATTGGCATAAAGCTTCCTATGGCTTAGTGGCGGCCAAGCTTTATAATTTCGAAGGCGTGTACTAACAGCTTGTCTGCATTGAGCCGAAATAAACAACAATATAGAAACGAATACAAACATAGAGGGAAATAATATTTCTGTTATGCTACGAAAATCCAATTTATTCTATTCTACATTTTTAATATAATATAATTCACAATACAAAATAATTTGGTTCATTTATATTTCTGATTCATTCTTTATTTAAACACTGATCTTTAAATAGCTTTTTTATGTATTTATTTTTATTCCTTTCGTTGCATTTATCTTCAATAATTTTTGAAATTCAATTAGAATTTTTTTTCTATATATTCAGCCATGTTCCAGCATTCGAGTCAAATGGAATCGAAATCGAAATTTCAAATCGAGTGAATTTTTTTTTGGTGATCTACATTTCACTCGGAATTGGTGAAGTCGAAGATCTTTTAAATTTGTAACAATAAAAATGAGTGCTGCTTTAACTCTTTTTTTATTACACGAAAGACAAAAATAAATAAAAAACAAAAAATTAAAAGACTCAGGGACAATTCCAATCTCTTGGAAATGCCGCATGGGCAGTAAGTGCACAATTTTACTTAAATGGACTGGAAATATGTTTTTAATTGATGAACATTTGTAGACTCGTAATGAATTACCGCACCAACAAGATGCATTCAATATGTTGTGGAAGCGGATTACTCCATATCTGATACAGAGTTCAATTCCACTAATTTTGCAAGTAGCTGCTACCATGCGATTATTGGGGAAGGTTCATACGAAAGATTTGTGAAAAAAGAACGCAGATATATCAATGGGTCACAATACGGTCTGCAAAATTTTAAATGCAGAGTTGAATATCCTGGAGAAGAAAATGTGTGCCACTTGGATAAGCCTAGATAAATGTGAAGCCAAAACCAGAAATTCAACGGGCATTTCCTTGACACGTTCAACATACCTGGAGTTGTAGGTACGTATTGTATGTTTTTTATTTACATTGAATATTTCAAGTTGTGTTAAATTAACAAACCATCGACAGACGCCTCGGTTTTTTACAATATAAAGGGATACTTCAAAATAAATGTCATGTTGGTGAGTACCTACAAAATGAAATTGTGTTTTTTGTGAAGCAAATGCATACTCGTATATTCACATTGAATATTTCAGATATGCGATTATAATATGGTTTTAACAGCTGCAAATGGCCGCAAGCTAGGATCTAGCCACGACGCACTCATGTGGAGGCTGAGTAAAACTATATCATATTTTCTTTCAAAATATGAAAGTGGTGACCGAGGCTCATGGCTTTATTTATTTTTTTTAAAGGAGTTAGTTTGGACCTTGTACGGGCGATGTTCGGTTTTTTGACAGAGTTTCTTTTGGCGCGTGTTGAGTATAAGTGAATGAATATATGAGAATTTCCCCTATCTTGCAGCACGCGATCTCTTCAATGTTTTGGAAAACTGGTCAGGCCCGGGCAGACACATAGGAAGTGTTACACGGTTTCTCTTTCTAAATGGTTTCCGCAGCTCCGGCTGGTATTGAACATTATCCCCATTTTTGCCACATATTCCCCAATTGGCTGTGGCCGGTGAAGACTACGGTAAACCTAGCTGCATCACGACGACGTCTGTTAATTAACTTTGTGGATTTGTTTTTGTTGTAGTCCGGCCAGAGGGCTCTACTGATCTTGCAGGTTTCCACCCTTCTCCATCGGCTGTTTGGATTTATCAAGAATGCTTTACCAAACTCGCTCTTGATTGAACCAATTGAGACACGCACCGGAGTCATGTTCATCGACAGCGGATCCCCTACGGGCCAGCTCATCCGCCCTCTCATTTCCATTGATATCCGTGTGCCCCGGCACCCATATTAATATTACGATGAACTGACGAGGTAGTGTGGCTAAGACCTCCCTGCATTCCCATGCTAGTTTCGAGGTTATTGTCGCCGAGTCCAGCGCCTTGATAGCAGCCAGACTACCGGATATTATTGCTATTTTTTTATAGTTTGAGTCTTCTCCTGACAACCTACAGACCTCCCTTATTCCAAGCATTTCCGCCTGGATTACACTCGATATGTCCGGGAGTCGAAATGATTTGCTAATCCTTAGCTTTTCTGAGAAAACACCTGCTCCTACTCCACAGTCCATCTTTGAGCCATGGGTGTAGATTCTTGTATATGTCTTATCCGTGATTCCACCTCTCTTCCGTTCCTGGCGTGAGGGGGTGCGAATGGTATAATTGTACGAATGGTATATGGGTACTTTTTAGTCTCTTTCGGCCTCGTATGCTGCTTGCCACTTCCGTGGCCATACTGTCTACCTTTCCTAAGAGCGCTTAGGGTTGCGGTGTTCTTGATGAATAAATCAACTGAGAGTCATTACCAATACCAATACATTTAGGGCCTGCGTAGGGCTAAATCTAATTGCTCCTGTTGTCACAGTGCACGCTGTTGTTTGTATTCTACTTCATCATCATCATAATTGGCGTACAACCATTTCTGATCATTGCCGCGTTATCAGCCTTCGCCAGTCGTCTCTGCTTCGCGCACGCTGGCGCCAATTGGAAACACCAAGTGCAGCCAGGTCCTCTTGAACTTGGTCCTTCCAACGTAGTGGTGGTCTCCCCCTCCTGCGTCCGCCACCCGGCGGCATCGATTCAAATACTTTTTTCGCCGGAGCACTTTCATCCATTCGCACAACATGGCGCAGCCGCTGTGTTTTAATGCGCTGAACTATATCAATGTCGGCGTACAGCTCATACAGCTCGTTGTTCCATCTGATTCGATACTCTCCGTAGACGCATATAGGACCATAGATCCTTCGAAGAATTTTTCTCTCGAACGCCCCCAAAGCTCGCTCATCGTTGCTTGTCATCGTCCAGGTTTCGGCACCATAAAGCAGGACGGGAAGGATGAGGGCTTTGTAGAGCGTAATTTTTGTTCGTCGAGAGAGGGCTCTACTTCTCAATTGCCTACTGAGCCCAAAGTAACACCTGTTGACAAGAGTGATTCTTCGCTTGATCTCCTTGCTGACATCGTTCGTGGTGTTGATGCTGGTTCCCAGATAAACGAAATCCTTCACAACTTCAAATTTGTAGTCGCCAACAGTGACGTGGTGTCCAAGACGCTGAAACTCTTTGTGTGTTGACACCAAGTACTTCGTTTTGTCCGTCGTTGTATTCTACTTAGTTTGGTGATTTTGTATTCCCTTCTGAGGGCTTTCCACCAGACCAAGGCTCCGTATGACAATATTGGGCGCACAACCATTTTATACATCCATAGCATTAACTCTGCTCGTAGACCCCACTTCCTACCAATCATCTTTTTGCATGAGTAGAATGCAAACCCAGCTTTGTATATCCTTTGCCCCATGTTTAATTTCCAGTTCAGTTTCGAGTCCAGGATTACACCCAGGTACCTGGCACTCGAAGATAGAGAAAGTGTAGTTTTATTTAAATGAGGTAACTTAAAAGTCGGTATTTTGGCTCACGTGGTAATTTTTTTTTTTTTTTGTTTCCCTTTATTTCATACATCTGTCACCATTATATTTACACCTAGTACATTATTTGCGAATTTGTTTGGAAATTAATATAAAAAACACATTTTGGCCAGTGCCAAAAAGTGATACAACAAAAATGATTTACATTAATTATAATAATTCACTATAATTATATTATAACAATTTATGATCCATTATAATAAAATGTCGATCCATGGTCGTTTTATAAATGGAGGCGACTTCAACGCAAAGCATACGTTTTGGAGCTCAAGGCTCACCACGACAAAAGGAAGAGAATTATTCAAAAACATGCAGCGTACATGTTGTAATTCAATTTCAACTGGTAAACCAACATATTGGCCATCGGATACTAGCAAAGCACCAGACTTAATTGACTTCTTTGTCTACAAAAACATTCCTGCAGCACGTTTAACTATCACTGAAGGATTTGATCTGAGTTCTGACCATTCGCCGATGCAATCGGTAATTTCCCAAACCCCAGCACTAAATCAAAGCACATCAACGTTAGTAAATGCTTGTACTGACTGGAATTACTTTCAAGTGCAGCTAGAACAATTAGCCAAGTTTGATTCTATTGTTACCAGTGAGCAACTTGATGATGCTTTATTCCACTTTACACAGCAAATACAGATGGCAGCGTGGAATAGTACGCCCACACTAAGACTTGTTCTGTACGGGAAAAAATATCCACCTTTTATTAAGAGGTTAATTGCAAAGAAACGGAAGCTACGGAAACGTTGGCAACAAACCAGATCTCCAGCAATCAAATCGAATTTAAACTTAGCCAGTAAACATTTACACACAGTAATCAAGTCATCCTATAATGACACATTTAATCGATTTCTGATGGATCTTACAGCTGACAAGACAACAGAGTACTCTTTGTGGAAGGCGGTTAATCATTCAGCATGCCAATACAACACTGTGCTCCAGTTAAAATCAACGATACACTGTGGGCCAAAACAAGCGCGCAAAAAGCAAAGTTGTTTGCTGAACATCTTGAAAAAACCTTTAGTCCAATTGAAGGAAATGATGAAATAGTTATAAATGAAAGTTAGCTCAAGTAACTCCCGAAGAAGTTGGTAAGCAAACTCATAAAATGAAACTAAAAAAAGCGCCAGGATTTGACTTAATAACGATGGAAGTTCTTCGTAAACTGCCCAATAATTGCGTCTCTCATCTATCTGATTTAATTAATATGTGCTTCAGGTTGAGGCATGTTCCTATATATTGGAAATTCGCAGAGGTAATCATGGTACCCAAGCCTGGGAAATCACTCAACGACGTATCATCGTATAGGCCAATATCCTTACTGCCAGCATTGTCAAAACTATTTGAAAAATTGCTTTTAACGCGCTTAATGCCAATAATTGAGAATAAAAACTTGATTCCCGCTCACCAGTTTGGTTTTAGGAAAAATCATTCGACAACTGATCAAATCCACAGAGTTGTGAATATGGTCGAAACTGCGTTGGGAGGGAAAAAGTGTGTTCCGCCGTCTTCCTAGACGTTTCACAAGCTTTCGATAAGGTGTGGCATGCAGGTCTATTACAAAAGCTGCGGACATTGTTGCCAATGCAATATTGCGAGGTGCTTTCATCATACCTTGATGACAGGTACTTTAGTGTTAAGTACGAAAACACCCATTCTTTGAAAAAAATTAGTGCTGGTGTACCGCAAGGGACCATCCTGAGGCCTCTGCTATACCTCCTGTATACATATGACCTACCAACAGCAAATCAGCAAGTAACCGCAACATTTGCGGACGATACTGGTGTTCTGGCTACAGGTAACACTATCGAAGACGCGACGGTTGAGCTACAAGAGGCTGTTAATTGTATTGCTTCATGGGCTAAGAAATGGCGCATTAAGTTAAACTAAACCATATCAGCGCATATGGTTTTTTCACTGGGAAATACACCTTACAAACCGACTTTCATGGATGGGTTTATAATCCCACATGTCAACGAAGCCAAATACCTCTTTATTACACTCGACGCCAAATTGCGCTGGAAAGCTCACGTAAACAAAAAACGAGAAACGACCTTATTGGCAGACACTCTACCCTGTCAATTCACAACAAACTAATAGTGTATAAACAAATACTGAAGCCGACCTGGACCTATGGCATCCAATTTTGGGGATGTGCTAGTGAAATATACATTGCCACTATCCAATGTTTTCAAAATAAAGTGCTGCGATGTATTGTTAATGCACCATACTATGTTAGAAATAGCGATCTCCATAATGATCTTGGCATGCCAACTGTCACTGATGTGACAAAAAAATTTGCCATTTCTCACAAACAGCGACTGAAATCGCATGTCAACGTTGCAGCATTCAGTTTACTTCTGATGACTTCGCAGCGTAGGCGGCTAAAACGGAAAACAGTGTCAGACCTAATGGAACTCGAGTAGCCGATATTTTATTTATATGTTATATGTTAGCATGCACATAAAATACTTAACGCTTTTCTTTTAATTTGTTTAATTTATTCGAACAAAATTGCTAGTTAGTATTACCTGTATTTACTATGTGCAATTATAAAACGTTTATGTATATGGTATAAGATTGGTTAATTTAAAAAAATAAATAAATATATAAATAAATTATATTTATAATAACTACTACTAATATGCGTAGGCTGGATTTCCTAGTTCATTAGGTCGTTTGGTCGAATTCTCTTTAAACGGCGCATGGTGGTTTCTTCTAGATGTAGCAACTCGTTTATTTTTTCGTTATTATGCCGATGCAGTGTATCGTAGTGTCTTGTGGATATCTGATTTATCTCTTCGGTAATTCTTGTCATATTTAGTTTGCTGAGTATGTCTTCATTTGTTGTGTACCAACCAGACTTTATGATAACTCTTAATATTCTAGATTGCTGTCTTTGAATTTTTTGTATGTGTGACCGCTTTGCCGTTCCCCATACTTGGAGTCCGTACGTCCAAATTGGCTTTATAGTACACTTGTATAACAGCAACTTGTTGTTAATTGTGAGTTTAGATTGCTTACCCATTAACCAATATAGTTGCCAAAATTTTTCTTTTATTTGTTTCGTTTTTTGTTTGATGTGGTAGTGCCAATTTAGCTTTGAGTCCATGTGTATACCAAGGTATTTAGTTGTAGACAATATTTTTATAACTTTTTTGTTTATTTTAATAGGTATTGGGTTAAGTTTTGTTTTAGTTGTAAAAATTATTTGTACAGTCTTACCTTCATTAATTTTCAAGCACCATTTATCAAACCATTCCTTAACATTCTCTGTGTATATCTGCAGATTTGCAGTCGCAGTATTTAGATTTTTGTCAGATGCTAAGAGGATTGTTTCGTCAGCAAAGGTAGCAATTGTGGTATTCAGTTCTTTTGGAAGTGGTATATCTGAGGTAAATATGACATATAGCAGTGGTCCTAAAACACTCCCTTGAGGAACTCCAGCTGTTGTAAGATGAATAGACGAACACTCTTCATTATATTTGACCTAAAAGTAACGATCACTAAGATAACTTTCAACAATAAAATAGTAGTCAAGTGGCAGCATCGTCTTCAGTTTATGCAGCAGTCCTTTATGCCATACTTTGTCAAATGCTTTTGCAACGTCTAAGAATACAGCAACGCAGTACCGCTTATATTCTATGTGTGTTTCAATTTTGTTTGTTATACGGTGTATCTGTTGAATTGTTGAATGTCGTTTTTTGAAGCCGAATTGATGATTTGGTATAATGTTTTTATTGTCAAGGATCTGGCTAAGTCTATCATGTAATAGTTTTTCAGCAACTTTAGAAATAATGGGAAGTAGACTAATTGGTCTATACGACGAAGCAGTTGTAGCATCTTTTCCCTCCTTCGGTAGTGCAATAATTTCAGAAACTTTCCATACTTTGGGAAAAAATTGTAGTCGGAACATTGAGTTGGTAACATTCCTTAAGTAGTTATAACCTATAGTAGGTAGCTCAGCGAGAGCTTTTCCTGTCAACATATCGTATCCTGGTGCTTTTTTGTGGTTTATTCGTTTTTTAATGCAATTAATTATTTCTGTTGTGTTTGTTTTCTTAATTTTGGTTGTAATGTCTATATTTAAGTCATTGCGTGTTTCAATATATTTATCTTCGTCATTTGATAGGACTTTTTCAAAGTATTTAGCCAATGCAGTTGCTTTTCTTCATTGGTAGTAGCCCATGAGTTGTCATCTTTCCGTAGTGGTGGCTGATACCTTATCTGAGTTTTTAATTTCTTTGTGCATTTCCATAATGAGTAGTTCGTATCCTGGGTAGGCGTCAAGTTTTTTAAGTAATTTTCAACTTATATTTTGTCTTTTAGTTAATATTTTCTTGAGTTGTTTGCAGGCTATATTTAAATTGTGCTTTCATCAATCTTCATCAGCAATTTGCTCAATAATTTGCTTTCTTATGAAAATATCCATTGTAGGTTTATTTCTTCTAAATTTATGCTGTTGGCTTGATTTGATTCCTGCGTCTAGGACCACATCGTTGAAGTGAATAATGGCACGTTCAATGTCTAATTGTGTTTTCAGTGTGATAGACATCTTCAGTTTATTTTCAATATGCTGTCTATACTCATTCCAGTTTGTTTTGTGGTTAAAAATCTTAGCTATTGGTTCTATGGGTTTGATGTCAGTTGTGTAGTCAAGTATTATCGGAGAGTGGTCTGAAGAAAGTTCAAAACAAGCTTTAATTTTTAATTGGTTACACTTTATGTTTTTTGTTATGCTAAAGTTGATTAGATCTGGTATCTTTTTCCTATCTGTTGGCCAGTATGTGGTTTCACCTGAGCTTAAAGATTTGCAGTTATTTTTGTTTATAGCATTAATCAGATTTCGTCCTTTTTTATTGGTTAGCCTAGATCCCCAGTCAGTGTGTTTTGCATTCGGATCTCCAGCTGCAATGAATCTTACGCCAAGCGTCTTTATGTATTCATCATATTGATCCGTCGTTATTAGGTGTCTGGGAGGACAGTAAACTGAGGAGATGAGTATTGGCCCACTTGTATCCTCAATTTGCACAGTAGTGGATTGAATAAGTGGTGTTGCATATGGTTGCATTTCATTATGTCTAAATAGTGAATTTATTATCATAGCTGTCCCACCACGAGCTTTACCATCAGGATGATCTGTCACATAAATTTTATATCCAGGAAATACTAAATAGTTTTTGTTCGTAAAAGTGTTTCTGAAACTAGTGCTATATCAATTTTCTTGTCAGACAAAAATTGCTTCAACTCAAGATAATGTTTTGTTAGGCCATTTGCATTCCAAGCTACCATTTTTAAACTATTACTTTCGTGCATTTAAGCTTGTTAGTAACATTGTAATGATATTCATCATATTAGTCATTTGAGTGATTAGGGATTTCACCATGTCTTTAAGTTCATTAATATCACTATCGTTTGAATTTTTTGTATTTTGTTCAGTTTTATTTTGATTTGAGGACCCTGCAATTTCGGCATAGCTTACGCGTGGTTTAACTACTGATTCATCCATATTTTTAGTCTGAAGTAATAATGGATCCTTTCTCCGTAAAGATGGAAGCCTTTGAATTTTTATGGCTTTGTATATTTCACAGCCTTTGTAGTTTGCAGTATGATTTCCGCCACATAGGGCACATTTAATTTCAGCTGCGTTGGTTATTTTTTTTGGCATTCACTTGTTAGATTCTTTCCAGTGCATTTCACACATACTGGATCCCTTGTACAGTAGTTTTTTGTATGTCCGTATTTTTGGCATTTAGTGCATTGCGCGACTTCTCTTTTATGATGAGGTGCCTCAAAAACTACTATGCAATGCATTAATTTGTTAATGCTATAAATATCCTTATTGTTAGTATTTGTTTCTAGTTCTATGCTAAACAGTGATAGCGGTTTTTTTGTTGTCCGTTGAGTTATGTTAGTTATGTTTAAAGCTTTGTGACCGTTTTCACCAAGCTCATTTTTAATTTCTTCTTGGTCTGCAGAGGGGTGCATATTGCGAAGAATGACTTAGAATACCCTTTCATTTTTGGGTTTAAATGTGTATAGCTTCGTACCTTTTTGCTTTAGCATTTGGAATATTTTTGTGTATGTTTCCGAGTCATTCGATTAAACTCGTACTTCTTTGTTTGTTAATATTTTAAATACAAAGTTATTGTCTGCAACAGCGGTTAGGCCATTTTTTAATGTCTTTATGCATTATTCGCCTTGTACGTACATAGGGGGTGGTTTGTTGAAACTTTTTTTTCGGACTAGTTGTTTTTTCTTTTTCGGACTCATTTTGATCAACTTGTCCACTGTGCGAGGGTTCAGCAAGTTCGTAATCATCAACGGTCAAAGCAGCAAATCTGTTTTTTTCTTTCTGAAGTAGTATCGCTCAACCAGTAGTTTGATAACTTACTTTGGCTTGGGTTTTTTGCTATTTTTCGCTTTTTGTTAGTGTTGGGCGTTCTTTACGCTTTATCTATCGTGGGTGAAGTTCGTGCTCTCTTTGGTAGCGATTGCAATTGACTTACATGTACGCCTTTTGGCGGAATTTGCGCACAGGCAGAAGAACATGTTGATGTCGCGTAGTCGAGTAGGTAGTTGTTGTACCGTACGTAGAATAGGCAGATGTTGTTGTTGCTGTCGAATTTGTTGTAGTTGTCGCACAATCCACTGCTATACTGGAGCAGGACATTATT
This sequence comes from Clusia tigrina, assembly GCA_920105625.2. NCBI lineage: Eukaryota > Metazoa > Arthropoda > Insecta > Diptera > Clusiidae > Clusia > Clusia tigrina. The sequence goes on along the minus strand of OV050032.1, from coordinate 49,513,668 downwards.
AGAGGTTTGCCATGTGCACTCCACGAAGAGCGAACATTATTGTTAATAGGTTGGGCTCCCTCTTAGACCATTTTACTAGTTTGGCTTAGCATTGTATTCGCGCATATTCTTCTTTGTTGACACATATTTTCAGACTCGCTCATGGATCTCGTTCTCTCCCACGGGGGAGAGCGCTACACACTCATGTCGATTACCGACTATACTTTGTTTATTAGTTTATTTTAATTTTATTTAGTATTATTTTTTATATATTTTAATCTTATTGATTATTATAAAGTATGTAAAAAATCACGAAAACAAAATTTGGTGTGGTAACTCTAATCACTTATTATGGCCAGAGTCCGTGGCAACACCACACACAGCCGGGATTATTTTATTTGTTGTCTCTTTCAACTTCTAAGTCATATATGTATATAACAGTTAATTTGTTTGTTTGATTGTTTGTTTATCACTTTTATTACATTATAAATGAGTTATAAGTATTTAGTTTATCTAAACAGAACTAGACACTTTATTGAAAACTTGCACTTTCGTTTAAGCGTCTCTTTCGCGGAATTTGTAAAATTAGTTATTTGGTTTTAAACAACGATAAATGTCACAAGAGCGGAGCTCGAGTGATTACACGTCCGTTTGGTTACACTTTAATATAACACGTGGTAAATAGCATCAGCTTAATACGTATGCACAATTTTGCCAGCTAGCATTTTTATGTGTGTGAAAATTTATTTTCAATTTCTTTCATTTTAAGTAACATGATATTTCCGTTTTATTTTGTACGTAAGCATTAGTTAAACTCCTTAATTGTTATCAATTAGTATATAAGTTCACACCTTTATGAAATAAATGAGTCAGTTTTAATACATGACTCCATCAACCACACGAATTTGTGTACTTTTTAAGATATACTGGTTCATGCGCCATATAACAATCGTAACAGCTATATTGGTACAAGCACCGAAATAGCAACATAACTAATCAATTTGTGATTAACCTGCGTTATACTGGTACAAGCACCATATAACATTTCATCAGCCATTTTGGTACAAGCATCGAACTGGCAACCATTTAAGGAAAAAGATCCTTAAACAGACTGCTATTGTATATTGTTTGTATTCGATGGACGTTTCTACCGTCCTCACTACTTCATGAAGGGCTGTTTCTGTCGATTTCCATTTCAGGTAAGCGTGTTGGGCTTCGGAAAGCTTATGCTCTACTTCCATTCTTATATGGAGGTCAAGTACAAACGAGAGTATTGAGAACAAATGAAGTCAGGCTTATTGGCCGAAAATCCCCGACCGATTCGTGACTTCTTTTTCCTGCTTTTGGAATAAACACGGCCTTTGTCGTCTCCATCTGAAAGGAACGTATGTGAGTGCAAGGCAGGCCTGAAATAGCACCTGCAGCTATTACCCAGGCTGTGTTACCTTGAGCATCATTTGAATCATCCCATCTGATCCAGTTGATTTGTAGGGGGCGAAACTTTTAATGCCTCATGCAAACTTCTCCTTTCTGATTATATCGGTATCGGCCCCTGATCCCAACCTTCCGGTTGGCGTAAGGTTAGACCCGTCATCCATGTGCCCCGGAAAGTGCGTGTCTAGGAGCAATTTCAGTGACTCCTTCGAACACGTTGTCCAGGACCCGTCTAATCTCTTAATAAAGGAGGAATTTGCGTGGTCCCTGGACAAAATTTTACCTAATATTGCTGACTCCTTGGTAGTTTCGATAGAGGAACAGAAGTCCCTCCACCCTTTATTTTTAGAACTTCTGACTGCTTTTTTATATTTCTTTGAACTATCCTTTTAGTCCTGCCAGTTCCCCGAAGTATAGCCAGAGTTAAACGCCTTTCGCACCTCAGCCTGAGACATGAAAGTTCATCATTCCACCATGCTGGACAAGTGGATTTGAAAGTTGCTCCCATCGCTCCATCTAACTATTCGATATTTGTTTCCACCTCACCCGCTGAGACAAATTCGGTGTTAGGTACCATACCCATCTTCTTACGGACTATACTGGAAAACCGCTTCCAGTTGGTCCGTTTTGGATTACGATATGGCTGAGGTGTCTCAACCCGAATATTTATTTCAAATAATATCCATCGGAAAACAATATCTCTTTGGATAATCTCTATTTTTCCAACCCTTATTACGTTATTTTCAGAAAGTAGTCTAACATCCAACACTTCCTCCCACCCAACAAAGTAATCTTTGCTAGGGAAGGAAAAAGTGGGGGTATTACCCCTATTACACACAATAAAGTTAGAATTGATGAGGAATTCATAGAGGTACTCACCCCGTTCAATGTTTTCAGTGCTTCCTCATAGGGTGGCCTCGCATTGGCATCACACTCTATCAGCACTGTAGCTCTGTCGTCGGCTACCACGTTCCTAACTTCGTCAGGGGCTCCGGGTCTATCGTGCGCCAGTTATGCTGAGACCATTCTCAGGCTCGCAATGTCTGCCGCTTCCAGTATAACCACCATGGTGTCACTTGTGCTGTGATGAGGTAAGTGATATACGTTCAAATGTCTTTTTGCAACTATACACGCCCTAGGCTTACCTCCGTTCTTTTATAGAACAGATTATAGTCGCTTCTCAGGAGCCCGTTCACCTCAATTCCCCGCACCTACGGCTCCTGGACGATGGCGTTGTCCACGTCCTCCTCCGATAGCAGGATAGCAAGGTTATCAATTGCCAACTTAGAATGGTGGAGATTGACCTGGGCAACCTTCAACTCCATTTTTACAAATTATGGGATGGTTCCGGGTCGTGTAGCCTCACGTCGTCCAACAACTTTTGGGCATCAGGAACCTCTTCCACTCCACTTCCGGGCTGGAGGAGCGGAATATTTTTAACGTTTTTTGCCTTTGTCCTCAAGTTCCCATCTGCTTCGCCAATTTTGGAGGTACAGCCTTCCAGAAATTCTTTGGAGAACTGGTCATCGCATTTGTGGCAATCTGCCCTCAATCTCTAACCACCTCTCCAGGGCTTCTTTGCCGCGGATAGTATCGGCGTCCACTATCGCTACCTGTAGGTGGTCTCGAACTGCTGTAGACCCTTCTGCTCGTGGCCCCTGCCTCTGTTTCCCCGGCAAACTTGGCTTTTTTGGGTGCTCTGTCGTGACAGCCTCGATTTTAGGAAGCGTCGATTGGTACATAAGATACTCGTAACGCTTGTCTATTATCAATATTATCAATGGTGTTTGTCTTCAGATTTATTTGGATCCTGCTTACTTTCCAAATCGTTTTGTAAACACAGCTTCTCTCTCCTTCATACTCACAATTTACTGCTAACTTCCTCTCACCTACACACACACAAAACTTTAGTTAATCAAATTCGGAATCCAAAATTTCACCATTGCTTTGTTGCAACTTTTAAGCGACAAAACTGCCCACGGCAAATTTGAAAAATTACGCTTCTTATATTTTATATTGATTATAAAAATGTTCTTAATATTATTTATTTATTTTATTTTTATTTATCTCTACAAATTGATCTTTGGACATTAAGGTAATAACCTTTTTAAGCTGTCCTAACGACATGAAGTATATTTATATTTTCAATAATTAACTTAACTGGAACAATTCATTCCAAGGTAAAATGAAATATAAATTATAAAAGAAATTGATTTACACAAATAAAATTATGAAGTTATAAAATTATAAAATTATATAAGTGGATGATTTAAACAATTAAAATTAAATATTGTTAAACGCACTCTCCGTTCTTTAAATATTAAATTAAAAAATATAACAACAAAACAATAAACAATAAGATAAACACAGATCACAATTTACGAACAAAGCAATACAGATTGCCCAGAAATTCACCGCGCCCGAAAGTAGCCCCCAAGCTCATTCCTTAACTGTACAGTGTTGCCAATACTTCGCAGCCGTACAGGAAGTGAGTTCCAGAGTCTTACTGCATACACGAAAAACTGACGATCAGACATAAGAGACGAGTGCTTGCACGGGACTAGTTGGTAACAACGACAGGAACGTGTTAACCTGAGACATCTAAACAAATATGGAGGTTCCCGGGTGTAAATAATCTTGTGAAGAAAGATTATAGTCTAAGACTCCAAGAGTTGATCGAATGTGATCCCAAAAACTTGCCTTGATAAAGTGGATACATGATCTGTTCTAGTCAAGCCATAAATATACCTTGTATATTATTAAATAGGACATTAAGCTTTCGTTTGTTAGCTGCATCACAATTCGCAAAAATTTCACAACCATACAGCAATGTTGGGAGAAGGTAGCCTTAGCCAACAGCATTCTGATTCCAGCATTTATTGCGTTGACCACAGTGAACGCAGCATACCGTAAACTTTGCCAACCGTGGCAGCAACGTGGTTACTCCATGTTAGAGTGCCATCAAATATAACTCCCAGGTTTTTAGCCGTGTTTACACGTTCAATCACAGACCCATTCATTATAATACTGGGTAGTATTGTGGTATCAAAGTGCTTCTTGTAAGTGACTAAACATTTTGACTTAGCAGGATTAAGGCAAAGCACATTTTTCTTTGCCCATTTATAAACATTAAATAAGTCATTATTAATTTGAGTGACACAATTAATAATTTCGTCCCTTTTACAGCTTATACCTCGCACTACCGACAAGAAATCCGATGCCTCATCATCACACTGACTGGGTTGGTAAACCGCTAGGTTCTATCTGTAAGGTATGATTCTATCAATTTCACTGCACCGGATGAGAAATTGTACATTCTCAGAAGCTTCGTACATAAAATATTGTGGTCAACACAGTCAAATGCCTTTGAATGGTCCAATAATACCAAGAAAGACACCCTATTTAAGTCAAGTGATGCGCGAATACTCACCACTACATCAGTCATAGCCGTTATGCAGCTCCTCCTTGGCATGAACCCAGACTGTCGTTCCGTTATAATGTTATTGTCTGCTAAATACTTTTTTAATTGTTTCGCCATTACTAGTTCAAATACCTTGGACAGGTATGGTAAAATTGCTATTGGTCTATAATCGTTATCAGACTTTAGGGTTGGAATAATTTTCCCTAACTTCCAACAATTAGGGAAAGTTGATGTCGTTATAGCAGTATTAAAAATATGAGTTATGACTGGCAGCAGCTTAGGAAGTACGGCCTTAACAAAGACAGGGTGAATCTCATCAGTACCACAAGCATTTGACTTTATACCCAGAAAGCACTCCAATACATCTGACTCGTCAACACCAGAAAACCCAAACATAATATCAGAGGACACAGAACTACAACAGTTTGCATAAGCATTCTTTTGCACTGCTTCAATTGGAAGATTGACAAATTTCCTATTTAAATCATTTAGGTCCATGTTAATGTTCCCAAAAGTAGCAATATTCCCTATACCTATGCTGCGAATATGTCGCCATGTTTGTTTACTGGTTACTGCACTGCTAAATGTTTTTCCGAAGTGGGAGTATTTAGCGGCTTTGACATCTTTAGTAACCTGCCTTCTAAGATTTCTGTAAGTTTCATATAGAAGAGGTAGCTTATATCGCTTCCATCGTCTGTATGCAGTGTCACGTATGTTAATTAAATTCTTGATTTTATTAATAAACCAAGGCTGCTCTTTATGCTCAACGGTGCGCACTTTCTTTGGGACAAACTCATCAAAAAGACATTTAATATTAGATTGTAGATATTCCACTTTCTCATTTACTGAGGGCATAAAATATATCAAGTTCCATTGTACAGTGTCAAGTTTAGAACACAAATGTTGGTAGTCAATATTTTTAAAATCTCGGTATCTCAAAACTTTGGTTGTCATATTAAGTGTAAAATCAAGCGTCAGAAAAATAAGGTCATGTTTTGAAAAACAGGGAGTAGGGAGTTGTTCGTAAATTTTAATCTTCTTCAAATCATCAATAAAATACACGTCCAACAGCGAACTGTTGGTCCCCGTAAAATGTGTCGGTGATGTTGTATTAGCGGAAACCAAGCCCAATGCCAACATTTCCGTGACCAGTCCGCTCTCAACTAGAATATTGCTATTGAAGTCTCCTGCAAAACCAGTACTTTGAAAGTCCAAAGAAATTGCCCGAATGTGATCTATCAGTGATTGTATGTCAATTGTACGATTAGGTCTGTAGACACAGCCCACAAGAAGTCTTTCAACTCCATTGTCAACACTTAAAAACAAATACTCAATCTGACCTTCACAAACTGATTTGCTATGGACTTTGCACGCAATACCATCCCTCACAAAAATTGCCACCCCGCCGGCATGAGTCACTCTATCCACACGAAACAATCTGTATCCATTGACACCAAATAAACTACTCTGCATTGATGGCATGAACCATGTTTCAGACACACAAACAAAATCAACGCCAGAACCCTCAAATAGATATTTGAACTCATCCATCTTATTCATTAAGCTTTGTGCATTTATATGGCAAATTGTCATTCCCATTTGTAATCTACCAAGAATACGAATAAGGTTATAATTACTATCTCTGGAACCCACTGATAGGTTAATTAGACCATTCGGAACGACTGTAGCTACGATGAGTTAGCAATGAGAGTATACGATCATATACTCTCTTTAATATTAATTTGGCAACACATACAGTTTGGTTACGATCTGAACTTAAGAGCATCCCGCAAGAGCATTTAAAAAGGTACAATGAATTCTGCACAACTGTGAACAATAATAACTTACTTAAGTATACATACTCATATATAGTATCCACAACAAAAAATATAAAAAGTGTAACATTATAATATAAAAACAGTAATTTAAAATCAAATGATTTTAGGCTCAGAAGAGTAAACATCAAATATAACAATTGTCATGAAAGACAAACCATTCCTCTCCACGAAAAAGACCGCTCACCTGCTGCAAAGAATCTATACGCGTTGCTCTCGCATTCTCAGCACACTTCACGTGTACCAGACCCCGCAAAGTGAATACTGCGAACAAATGCTTTTGCTTTTTCAAGCGGATTGCCGCTCGCATTATTTCGGAATTCAGCTTTGTTAGGTTTTCGTTCACGTAAATTGGCACGTCCGAATCGAATCCAGCATGCCGTAAACATAAGGTGCCATGAGTAGTGCGTTTAAAAGCAGCAATACCTCTTAAAACAAGGTTCCTATCGTAGGGTGAAGCTAGTTTTACCACTATAACTGGATCAGTAATAGTGGCTTTGTTGTGTTCACTCTTCACCCTATAGATAGCCCTTACGACAGATGGAGTAATATTAGCGGAAGAACACAATTTAGAGAGCATACCGGGTAGATCCTCCTGTGCGATGCACGGAACGCCGCATATCCTCATGTCACATGCGACTGCAGCATTATCTTGCTTGCCAACTGGGATTTCATTGCCAGAAGCTCACCCTCCAAACCAGGAACAGCACCCGAAGCAGACTTTTCATACTTCTCTACCCGCTTTCGGACTTCCACCAGTTCTTTTCGCAACTCAAAGACTTCAGAGCTCACGTTTTCAACAGCAGAAATTCTTTTGTCAAACAGTACTAGCGAAGACTTTATGTTTGAGAGTTCCGAAGCAGTTTCACTTAATTTCTGCATCATCCGATCCTCGGACGTTTTCAATGCTGAACGTAGCTCAGCAACGATGCTCTCCTTCTGTCTCTCCATGCCACTTTCTAGCGGCTGCAACACGGCGCTCATGGAAAAACTCTCTTTAATTGCGTTAGTGTGCGGGGTTGCAGGGAACAAGACTGGTTTAGACACGGCCTTTGTTCTTGTATTCATTTTGTATTTCAATTTTGTGTAATGCTTTGCTGGAGTTTCCTGACTTTTGATTTACTTTGATGATGTTTACACTCCTATCTTTACTTGTAATTGTTACTAATCGTTAGTACTTATTTGTTATATTTGCCCATACAATGTGCAAAACTAACTTCCCTTCTTTCAAAAAAAAACGTTGCCTTTTCTTTCCTACAACTCAAACCCACATTGCCTAACCGTTTCAATAACACCTTACTTCAGCCCACACGCTCGTATTCCCACCACCTGCATATCCACTCCGAGTCCACCCATCCATCCTTGTCTGACCCACTCAGCAGGGAGCCATAGCAACAGCCATACTAGATAGGTCGACAACCTCTTTTTGACTTTGATTAATACCAATTGATTTTTACACGTTAAACAACTTCATACCAATAACATTGTTCATGTAACGGCTATTTTTTTGACATAAAGCTCCCTATGGCTTAGTGGCGGCCAAAGCTTTATCCCAAAGTTTTGAATGAGCATATTCAGGAGGGAGCACTAACATCTTGGCTGCATTGAGCCGAAACAAACAACAATACAAAAACGAATACATACATAATGGGAAGAAAGCAACCTCCAAAAGTCCGCCAATTAATATTAGCAGCCAAAAGACACATTAAATTGGTCAGAAGCTGTCTCACACTTTAAGCGAACCGTTGAATCCAATATCCACTGAAGTGAGTTCACCTGCCTGCTCACACTTTAAGCGAACCGTTGAATCCAATATCCACTGAAGTGAGTTCACCTGCCTGCTCCCAAGTGGGTAGAAAAAAGAAGGCACCTGGGTCAGGGAAGATCTTGCGTTTATGGAGGCCGCTAATGCCATAAAAATGGTATGCGACAAGCCATCTGCAGGTGCATCGCCTACCCTGAGGGCCTTTGCAAATATGATGGTGATATATTTAGAAAATTGCCACACATTATTGAACATGCTTGACAGTCAAAAACTCATCAGTTTTGAATGAGAGCTGAGTGGCCGAACTATCGTACATGTTCGAAGGCCAAACCGTGTTGCGATCGTTCCTTTAGCCGCCACCGTCTGTATGTTCATTTTTTTTATTTTGATTCTCCCCTTCTTTTTCTTGTTTCCATTTTGTCCGCTATTCTGGTGAATGCAACCAGGCAATGTCTGAGGTAGAAATGGCGCTGCCTCAGACTAGTCTAAAATTGAAGAAAGTGAGGTGACTGACCGACTTGACCGCTGAAATGGTCAAGTTGGAATAACGGACGAAGCCGGAGAAGAAAGAGGAAGCGGAGATAAAAAAAAGAGGAAAAGGACAAACGTTTTGGGAAAAGGTCAAGGCATTCTAGTGCGGATGTTCGTTGGTGCAGGTCTGATTTTGTGTGGTTAGTCTCTCGTCTCGTCGGTTGTTCCTGTTATTTGTTCTGATACATTAAAAGTGTGAACGATTCCAAAAAATTTTTTAATTCAATTACAATGTACTTGTCTAGAAAATAAACGTTAAATTTTTGAAGCGGAGCGGTTTTATAACTGATCAATTTAAACCAAATTTTCCACTTGCAACTGCTTTGCACTTTGATAATTGTTGAAAGCGCCTAAGATTATCGAGAATCGGAGTTAAGTTTTGACCGTGTAGGAGTTGACGTTAGGAAGTTTACATTGATTAGTGATTGTGCTGAATAGATTGATAACTGCTTGTTTCCGGCCCATCCCATAAGTTACTGAAAGCGCCTACAATTTCGAGAATCGGAGTTAAGTTTTGATGCCCGAGGAGTAAGGAAGCTGCCGCCCGCCCCCTAGAAATAAGGGTAAGATAAAGCTAAGTATACTCGTATAGTAGTTTAAATTTTAAGTTAGTAGCATGTTTAAATTTATAATAAATGTAATATGTTAGGGTAAGGCGGAAAGTATGGGGCGTGCTCGCTTGTCGTGGAGGAGGAGGATGCCCGGCTAAAAACAAGAAAATGGTGAGTTGGATGCTTTGTTTTTCGGTAGTGTTGCCCCACTCGATGCAGTGTGGCGGGTTAAGAACCACGACCGTTGCTTCGAGCTAGCCGCGGCCACCACACTGCATCATACTAGTGGTGTGGTAACATTAATGGCGCCCAACTAAAAAAATAAAAAAAGTGAATTAAAATTTTCCTTGTATGTGGTGTATCGTGATTTGGTGGTCTAGGATTTTGTAGTCTAGCATTTTGTGGTTTAGCTTTTGCGTTTAGTTAATGTGCTCCACTCTTGCAGGTGGCTTGACGTGCCAATGTTTTTTCAGTTGGACAGAACTCAACTTGGACTGGTTTCTTTTCGACGTAGTCTTTCACGAAGAACGTTTTGGTATCGATGTGTTTTGAGCGATTGCTCAGGTTTTCATCAGCTATCATTTTTATAGCACTCTGGTTGTCCTCGTATATTTTTGTAGGCTGATTGCAACCATAACCTAGGTCATTTAGGATTCGTTGTATCCATACAGCTTCCATACATGCTTCGGACAAAGCAATAAACTCTGCCTCAGTAGACGAGAGAGCAACACAATCTTGACGCTTACAGGACCAACTTACAACACCATTTAATAGAAACACGTACCCAGAATTAGACCTACGAGTTTGGCGATCTTCAGCCCAATTGGCGTCGGCGTAACGGATGAGTTCACAGTCTGATGATTTTCCTCCAAGTTTCAATTGCATAGATGATGTTCCTTTTAGGTATCTTATAAGTTTCTTTACTTCATTCCAATCATACTGATTAGGATTTTCCACCTTTTGTGAAAGTATGCTAACAGCAGCAGAAATATCAGGTCGTGTGTTTGTTGAAATATACAATAAACATCCAATTGCAGCTCGATATTTCTCATTAGTTGGCAATTTGTCACCTTCTGGTTGTTTGTGATATGCAGGGCTTAAAGGTATATTAGAATCTTTCGAATTTTGTAAATCAAATTTCTTAACGACTTCTAAAATATATTTCGTTTGGTCGATTAAATAATGATTATTCTCTTTTGTGACTCTAATACCCAAATAATTAGATATCAGGCCTAAATTATCAATACTGAAATTTTTACGTAAAATATTTTCAATACGATTTACCTGATTTTTGTCACTCGAAATCACCAGTATGTCGTCGACATATATTAATACAAACAAAGACTTTTCATATGTATACAAACAGTGGTCAGCTTTACTTTGTTTTAAGTTTGCTTCTTCAGCAAGCACAGTATGCAGCGTTTGATTCCAGATACGGGCTGACTGTTTAAGACCGTAAATACTTCTTTTCAGCAAACATACCTTGTTTGAATTATTTTCGTTGATAAACCCGGGCGGCTGACGCATATAAATATCTTCTCCTAATTCACCATTTAAGAATGCAGTTTTTGCATCAAAATGGTAAACATTCATATTCTTAGCAGCGGCGATGGAAAGAAGAATTCGGAAGGTAGCGTGTTTAGCAACAGGAGCAAACACCTGGTTGTAGTCGACTCCAAATTTTTGGCTGAAACCTTGGGCAATAAGACGTGCTTTATATTTTTGCACTCTACCGTCTGCATCTGTCTTTAATTTATAAGCCCATTTGCAGCCGATTAGATTTTTGCCATTAGGTAAATTTACTAATTCCCAAGTGTTATTTTCGATGAGAGAGCTATACTCCTCCACGGCAGCAATCCAATGACTACTCTTCGAACATGACACAGCTTCATTGTAATTGAATGGCTCGCCATTGATAACAACATCAATTTCTTGGATAAACCGCATTGGACCAATACCTTTATTTACCCGTTCAGATCTTCGCTGTGGCTCGCCTAATTCATCTGGTTGATCATCATTCATATTGTTATTTTGATTCTCATCGTCGGTGCTTTCATTATCGACGTAATCACTACCGGCGTTTTCGTCGACGGACTCGGGACTGTTGCAATTGTTATTGTCATTTCTAATTGGAATGAAATCGGTTTTATTTTCACATTTTTCTATAATCGTGTTGTTTACAAATTTAACGTCACGGGAAACAACAACTTTTCCTTTTTCTGGAACAAAACACCTAAACGCTTTCGAATGAACATCAAACCCGACGAAAATAGCTTCATCTGCTTTTGGGTCCAGTTTTCGGCGCTGACAATCGTGAACTTTAACAAAACATCTTGAACCAAATCTTCTCAAATTTCCATAACACGGTTTTCGACCATGCCAGATTTCAAATGGTGTGCTTTCTATTGATTTCCATGGTAATAAGTTTTGTAAGTTGTCCGCTGTCATTATCGCTTCACCCCAAAATTTTTTCTCCAGCTTGGCATCTAACAACATACAACGCGTCATCTCAATTAATGTTCGGTTTTTGCGCTCTGCGACGCCGTTCTGCTGAGGTGTATAAGGCGCAGTACGCTGAACCTTTACGCCTATTTTATTAAGATAATTGACGAAATTTTTGTCGGTATATTCTCCACCACGATCGGTTCTCAGGCATTGAATTTTGTGGCCAAATTTATTTGCTGTTAATTCATAAAATTCTTCAAATTTCTGGAATGTCTCAGATTTCTCTTTAAGCAAATAAACAGTGGTGAAACGTGAAAAATCGTCAATAAAAGTTAATACATAGCGCTTACCTGATGGTGTTGTAGTCTGCATCGGTCCGCAGATATCGCGATGTATTAGCTGTAGAACTTCTGTTGATCTATATTTGGCCTCTTTTGGGAACGGCAGCCGTGTTAATTTTGACTTAATGCAGATTTCGCAGTCAGTGTAGTTTTTGCAGCTAGTTCCACACTCCGCTACTTTCATACCAGTCGCTATATTATCATTTCCGATAGAACATGCGATGCCAGTCATGTAAACAAAATTTCTCATCGTTTGAAACAAAATTTGCTGTATTTTATACTCGCAGTCTATACAGGCTATTTATGACGTCTGCAATAGCTATTTGTTTATTATTTTCTGTTCGTTTATCACATATGTTTTGGCAAAATGTGAGTTTCATGCCCTTTTCTGCCAATCGTTTAACAGAAATCAGATTGCCACCAATTTCAGGAACATATAAAACGTCTTCGATACGAACTCTGTTTGATTGCCCATCACCGTTTATTGTATGTATGACAACACTGCCTTTGCCAGATGCAGCAACCAATTGAACATTTGCCACTGAAACATTTTCAGTATGTGACCCATCAAAAATATCAAACATTGCACGATTACTAGAAATATGACATGTGGCTCCAGAGTCCGCAATAAATTCGTCACAGTTCTTTGTGCCAACAAAAAATAAATGTTCAGCAGAATCATTTTGCTCTATAATATTTGCTTTTGATTTACATTCTTTGCTTTCTTTGTTAGCCTTCCACGCAGAGTACTCTGTGCATTTACTTCGGACGTGACCTTTACTCTTGCAAAAAAAACAAGTAATGCTACTCCCACTCTTACGTTTAAAATTCATGACCCGTAGGGCATCTGCACCTTCAGACGTAACCACTGTCTTATCTCGATCTTGCCTCCTGCGATACTCTTCAATGATTTTTGCACACACAAGAGATGGTGTCAAATCTTTTTGATCGTGCGCCTCCATTGCTGTTATTAGTCCATCATAACTACTTGGAAGAGAACCCAAAATTGTAGCCGTCGCTAAAAGTTCCCATGTTATATTGCTACCTAACGCAATAAGCTTTTGAAATAGTTCATTCATCTGACCTACGTGCGCCTCCATATCAGTGTCATCACTGGCTCTCTTCGCCATCACTTCGCGTAGCAACCTTACTTTTACACCTGGAGCATCACGTTCATAAAATTCCTTAAGGGCATCCCATGCCTCTTTTGCAGTCAATTTGTTACGTATGTGATGAATTTGATCGTCTCCAATACACAGGGCTATAGTAGCGTGAGCTTTTTGTTCGGTTTTTTCCCATTGAACAAAATTTTCTGCTGGTTTAGCTTCTGTAATTGCCGACCACAAACCCTCGCGCTTTAAAAGCATTTCCAATTTGAAACGCCAGTTAAAATAATTTGTGGTTGTCAATTTCGGCATTTGATGATGAAAATCAGCCATATTAATTTTTTTTATGGTGAAAAAATTAAAAAAAAAAAATTATACAAATATTTTATTTAAAGTGAATTTATCTCAGCAATCCCTGGGCCCATAACCATTGAAAGGCTTGAGGATTTAAGCGTAACCTATTTAGAAATAAAAACCAGAGTTATTTCCTTAAGATAAATTACTTTATTATAAAATATTATTTAATTAATATAGAGATAAGTTTTACGATGTATAGTGCTTAAGGGAAACAAAAAGAAGAAGGTAAAAACGGAAGTTACAAAAGGAAGAGACAAATCAAGTTGACATAAGTGACATATTGCATATGTAACAAAAGAAACAAAAAACAATTATCGATATCATTAAAGATGAGCAATTGTAAATTATAATAATCTAACACTTATTGCTGACTTAGCTTAGTTGGTAAGGCGAAATTGTACTTTTATTTCATATGTTTAAAAATTTGAGTTTGGTTTAAGCTACGGGAGGAAACGGTCAAGAACCAAATGCTCCTTGACATTAATTTGATTAAATAAAATAAATTAAAACATTAATTATGTTGCGTGTCCTGAAAATTCACCTCACACAAATATTATATATTCTCTTTCACCTACTGATCATCCAAATGCCTTAGCAAAGGCTCAGGAATTAGAATCTAATAACATTCGAGCAAGTTTCGCCCTTCAATTTAATAGAGCAAACGCCCCAGGCAATAACACCAATCATAAACCTTATAACATGTTGCGTTTCCCTCCGCGTAACCAAAGGGACTCCCGAAACAACAATTATTTCCGTCCTTCAGAACCAAAACCTGAACCGATGGAGTTGGGAAGTTCTGCCAATGTACCACTCCCCCAAAGCTTTAATAATAATAATGTTAGCCAACAAAGACCATTCCGTCCCAATTATGGTAACGGGTAATGGTTATTACCTTCAACAGCGGCCAATTAATAATAATTTTCAAGGATATCGCCAGAACCTTGTAGGTCCTAATAACTTGCACCAAGGCGTCAAACGCGAGCCCACGAGTGCTCAATTCAGCTACCAACCTCAAAACAAAGCGCAGCGAATAAATAATCTAAATGAGCAGGATTTTTTAGAAATAGAGCCAATTTGCCATACATCCTCAGAAGAGGAGCTTCCGGAAGAAGCTATCGAATCTTAATTGATAGTGGTGCTACCTGTAGTTATTGTACCCCTGGTGTATTAGGGAATAGCAAAGATTAAGTTATATGGAAAAGAGTGCGAACCGTGAATGGTTTCACCATAATTAAAAATTATTGTGAAGCAAGACTATTTGGAATTAAAGAGAGATTCTATGAAATTGAAAATCTCGAAACTGACATTTTAATAGGTTTCAATTGAATGAGAAAAGCGAAAATAATTTTAGATTTTGATAAGGGATTCCTGAAATGCGAAGATCTTTGCATTTCAGGAATCAATAAATTTTGGAAATGAAGAAAAGGAAGAAACAGATCAGGACAAAAATCCTGAAAACAATAACAATAATAATATAAAATTTATTTATAGCTTAAGAGATAATGAGGATATTGAATCTTTACAAAATAAGATTGTAAGAGATATAAAGCAGCTACATTCTAATATAAATATGAAGCTTCCATTTACGACAAATGTAAGAGTAGAAATTCGTTCTACTGCTGAAACTCCTATATGGAGTAAGCAATACGTATACCCAATGTCTGTTAACACATTTGTTAATGAAGAAGTTCAAAGATTATTGGATGACAAAGTCATCCGTCCAAGCAGAAGTCCCTACAACGCACCAATTTGGGTTGTACCGAAAAAGGGAACTAATGAAGATGGGCGCCAAAACTCAGAATGGTACACGATTATAAAAAACTAAACGAGAAAACAGTAGCATTAAATTACCCAATACCTGACTGTAATGTCATATTGTCAAATTTGGGTAAAGCGAAATACTTCTCCACAGTAGATTTAGAGTCGGGAACTCATCAAATTTTGATGAAGGAGTCAGATATTGAAAAAACCGCATTTTCTGTAAATAACGGAAAGTATGAGTTTATAAGAATGCCTTTTGGGTTAAAAAATGGTCCTGGAATATTTCAGGGAACTATGGATAATATCCTTAGGAATTTTGTGGGAAAATTTTCTCACGTCTATATAGACGATATAATTGTGTTTTCATCCTCAAAAGAAGAACACACCTCTCATCTCGCAGAAATTATAAACACCCTAAGGGAAGCAAACATGAAAATATCATTACAAAAATCCCGATTTTACCAGAAGGAAGTTTAATTTTTCGGCTATATAGTAGGATATAATGTTATTAAAACAGACCCAAAAAAATTGAAACAATTCAGACATACCCATTGCCGACGAAGGCAACCAGGAAGTTTTCTAGGAATTGCGGATTATTACCGCAAATTTATAAAAGATTATGCTCTGGTTACAATGCCTTTAATGTTTAACTTATCAGGAGAAAATGGGAGAGTATCACAAAACATGTCAAAAAAACTGAAATCACTTTAAACAAAGAAGCAATTGAGCTTTTAAAAAAATTTAAGGCATTATTAATAGACCGGGTAGAGCTGCCAGCCAGACTTCGATTCCAAATTCATTTTAACAACTGACGCTTCAGATGTAGCAGTAGGCGGTGTATTAAGCCAAAAAGGCAAACCCATTACCTTCATTTCAAAAACTCTTAATTCAACAGAAAGAAATTACGCTACTAATCAGAAGGTCGCTGACGCACTTTCGAGACAGTTGCTCAATAATATTAGTGACAATGAATCATTACAAAATAGTCAGCACTCGGTAGAAAGTAGTGATAATTTCAATATTCCAGAATCGTTGAAACCATTAAGTGAATTCAAACAACAAATTTTATTAACTAAAACAGGAATTGTAGCATATGAAGCAATAGACATTTTTGGCCGAACCAGACATATCATTGAATATGATACTAAAGAAAGTTTAAAAACAATCCTTTTAGAATACCTTCGACCTAATTTGGTCACAGCAATATTCCGCAGAGGATCTCTTCGATTTCAGAGAAACGGTAAAAAATATTTTCACAAATAAATTCGTATTACAAAAATTGTCCCGATTGATATGCCAAATAGAGATGACCAACGCGCTATAATGGAACAAACACATACTCGTGCTCATAGAAGTTGTAAAGAAAACTATAAGCAGGTTTATGAACAATATTACTGGCCCAAAATGTTAGACTATTTCAAAGATATATCAGGCATTGTGAGATCTGTAATAAAACCAAATACGATAGACATCCTCAGGTGGTTTAAATCGGAGAGGCTCCGATTCCCAACAAGGAGGGGGAGTACCTTAATTTAGATATTTTTTACGCACAGAATCTTAAATTCATAACTTGTGTAGATGCCTATTCAAAATTTTTAGTCATTAAGCTTATGGAGGAAAAAACTAAATTGGGAGAAAAAATTCCTGGAGCAAAGAAAATTACTCTTCATAATGAGCCTGGATTCACGACACCTCAGTTTAAAGCATTACTGCAGCGATTGAACATACAGCTTTACTACTGTACTCCTCGTCATAGCACTACAAATGGACAGGTGGAGAAAGTTCATTCAACACTCATTGAAATATCCAGGTGTATGAAGGAAGAATTTCACTTAATTGATGACGCAGAGGCTTTCTTTAGAGCAGCTCAACAGTACAATCACACAATTCACTCTGTCACACAACATAAACCATATGACATTTTCTTCAATAAAGTTTCGCATGATTTGGGTAACATTTTGAAAAAAGCTCAAAAATAAAAATGCTAGAAAGAAACGTGACTAATAAAACTAAAACGTACCAGCCTGGAGATATAGTATTTGAGAAAATAATAGGTCAGCGCAATAAACTATTACCTAGATACATGAAGCAAATAGTTCAGGAAGACTTGGGAAATAAAGTAAAGATTAAATACCGCAACAGAATTATCCATAAAAATAATATTAAAACCTAATCAATTACAAACCTAATTTCTCTACAGAAATGACGTTCATCCTGGTGGCACTAATTACAATTTTTATGACTTGCCGATCGGAAATACAAATCTTAGATTACTCTAACTCGCAAATGGTTTCCATTCATTTGGGAGAAGCCAGGGTGCAAAATGGAAATTTCAAGATAATTCACGTACTGGAGCTGATTGATTACGACCGCGCAATCGATGATCTTTACATGTAAATTCAGCAGGGGGTTTCAAAAAATAGCTCAATACTGCCTTTCCTCCTTCACGACATTAATCAGCTAAAAGTTCAACTTAGGAGACTGAAGCCATCATTAAGCGTTAAGCGATCAATTGATATTCTAGGAACAGCATGGAAGTGGATCGCAGGTTCTCCAGACCACGAGGACCACAAGATAGTAGTTGACAAGATTAATGGTTTACTGTCAAATAATGAAAGACAAAGAATAATCAATAGGGACTCAATCAACAGAATTAATTTATTGACTAAATCTTCTAACGAAATTTTAAAACCCTTCACTCTCTAGAAGAAATAAAAAAAGCAGTAGAGGAAACAGTCCATAGTAAAATTAATGTCTTAAAGGAAGAGGTAATTAACATAGAGTACGCCATACAGTGGGCCAAGGTAGGGGTCATAAATTCTTTTATACTTTCAGAAAAGGAAATTTTTGAGGCAAAGACATTTTTAGACTCTGAAAAGTTTCCTTACAACAGCCTAGAAGAAGCTATGGGATTTTCTTCCATTAGAATAGCGACGAATGAATCCACAATACTGTATGTAATAAGCTTGCCAGCAATAGATAATAAAATTTGTAATAAAATACTACTAAAACCTGTTAAGAAAAAAGAAATCATTGTAAAAATTGATTCGGAAAAAATTATTAAATGCAAAAATGAAACTTACCATATTAAGGAAAATTGTAATAAATTCAATCAATTACTAACAGTTAATTATTTGTAATGACGAAAATTTAATTAACATAAGCAACACGGGTTGTATACCATTACTTCTTAGCAGCAAAAAACAAAATGTAATTAACAATCAGCACGTACCTTCGGTTCAAGAGATAACTGAAGGAGTTATATATTTAAATCAATTTAACGGATCTTTAACGATTCTACAAAATACAACATATCAGTTAGAAGGAACATATTTAATACAATTTCACAATGATACTATCACAATAGGAAATAGGACTTTAGTGTCTAAAGAAATGTCATTTTTCAGCCCGCTACCGGCGGTACTGCAGCTTGCTGCCAATAAATCTCAATTTGAGGAAGTGTTATCTTTGGAAATGATGAAAGAATTGCAGACAAATAATGTCGATGAAATAAATTCAATATCAACTACAGGAAAGGTTATATTTTCTTTTAATTTAGTCTTGTCCGTAATATTAACTGTCAGTCTGTTATTAGCATTTAAAAAATTCAGAACCAAGCCTAATTCCGAAGTAAATATTACAACCATTTTGAATGAAGAGCCTGTTACACAGGTTACAAATCTTGAGAAATCATCTACTAGTAAAACAAAATTAGA
The DNA here is from genome assembly GCA_920105625.2 of Clusia tigrina. Classification (NCBI taxonomy): domain Eukaryota; kingdom Metazoa; phylum Arthropoda; class Insecta; order Diptera; family Clusiidae; genus Clusia; species Clusia tigrina. Next base: position 49,494,426 of record OV050032.1, on the reverse strand, counting down.
ATATTGAAGCACCAACGACTTACCAGCATACTGAATATGACAATCGGGGCGACTGATCCTACAAAGGGAGGAGTTAAGGTATCTAGTATAAAGAATTATATTTTCTTCTTTTTAACGTTTTATTATCTTCATATCCGCCACGAGCGAGAACATTTTGCAAAGCAAGCACTTCCCACGCTCGCTGTGTGATTGACTGTTTGGAATGTGTAACCCGACTACTTGGTCGCAACGTGACTGTTGGGCAAATATACTTATTGCAGACTTCGCTTAGTTGGTAAGGCGAAATTGTACTTTTATTTCATATGTTTAAAAATTTTAAATAAAATAAATTAAAACATTAATTATGTTGCGTTTTTCTTAATAAAGGTTAGCAAAACCCTTAATTGGCGCCCAACGTGCAAGAGTGCTTCGCGGAAAAGTGTCCTTAAAAAGTAAGGAATCGTGAATTGCACTCTCCAAAAAGAACTAAAAAGTCTCCTTTGAAGAGGAGAAAAAAAAAGGAAAGTAGCCTAGCAGCTGTAGAGTTGGAGAAGGAGCCTTGAAATACGGTAGATGAAAGCCAAGAAGAAGTTAGGGGAAGTGGCAACTTACAAGTTAGGATTGAAGAGGACAATACAATCATTTTTAATCCAAGTGGCGAAGAGCAAATTTCTGACAATAAGCCAACAAGTCAGGACGATGAGGACTTGGCGTCAATAGATCAAGATATTTTTGAGAGATTGTTAGACGATAATTCTGATGACGGTAGTATTATGCCTGAAGCGTGTAACGCAAAATTAAGTCAAAGTTGCAAAAATTATCTTCTTTGAACTTAATAGATATGTTTGTTAATGATTTAGTAGGAGCCCCCTCTCACAAAATATGAGCCTTAATGACCATAGTGAAAAGAGTACAGAAACCACTAGTCAAAGTGACTCCATAAAATCAGCTGATAAATCTTTATCTTTAGTTTCAGACAGTAATGGTGCTGCTGCAGCCAATAAAAGCAGTATACCATCAAATGGATCAAAGACAAAACATTCCAAAGGGGCATCATATAGAAATGATGTGAATATAGTGAATGAACCTAAATTGATTGCGACTGTTTATCCAACTGTACTACTTACAGATCAGCCGACATGCTTCGACAGAAGCAATTGTACGGGCAAAAAGTTAAATTATATTCGAATTATTAAGAAATTGCGTAGAGCAATAGATCGCGTTTTTGGGTTGCAGAATATTGTGTTCGATAGGGGGAAGTGGTTAGAAAGGGTTAAAACCATAGGTTAAATTGGTGAAGGCCTTGTGGAACTTCTAGTACCTACTGGAAAATTTGCGTGGGGAAATGTTGGGATTATTCCACGCTAAGAATCTAAAGCGGTAAGAGCACGCGACTCTTAATCTCGGGGTTGTGGGCGTTGCTCACATTGGCGGCCATAAGAAATAAGGTAGCAATAGTTAGTAATTAGGTGAAGGAAAGTTAGTTGTAGGGATCTTATGAATGGTGTAAAAATGCATATAAAAGAACTTACTCCCAAGTCTGCTTCGTTGATGTAGATGTCCAGTTGGAGAGTGGTCTGAGCTAAAAATCTGAAAATAGAATTGATTACTATATGTTTTGTAAGATAAAATAAATAAAAGTGTTCCTGTTCATACGATACGATATATGTATATATATGTAAATTAGCGTCTAAATGGAGTACAATGGGGAAGCATTGTTCTTCGAGTCGAATGGCTGGGAAGACAAAATAAGTATAGGGTTAAATTAGGAAATGTTGTTTTATGTTAATTAACGTGCAAGTAGGTGTTGGGATCCGTGATGATAATCGGTGGTTCTGAAAAATAAATTTTGTTAGTTTGCATGTTTAAGGTATATGTAGGTATAGTTGCCCGGCGAGCTCAGGGTAGAGCATTAAATGCTGATCGACGCTTCCACCCACGTTCCGGCGGAGTTTGTAATCCTGGCAACCCGTGTGTTTTGTTGCGATCGTTCCTTTAGCCGCCACCGTCTGAATATTCATTTTTTTATTTTGATTCTCCCCTTCTTTTCCTTGTTTCCATTTTGTCCGCTATTCTGGTGAATGCAACCAGGCAAAGTCTGAGGTAGAGATGGCGCTGCCTCAGACTAGTCTAAAATTGAAAAAAGTGAGGTGATTGGCTGACTTGACCGCTGAAATGGTCAAGTTGGAATAGCGGATGAAGCCGGAGAAGAAAGAGGAAGCGGAGATAAAAAAAGAGGAAAAGGACAAACGTTTTGGGAAAAGGTCAAGGCATTCTAGTGCGGATGTTCGTTGGTGCAGGTCTGATTTTGTGTGGTTAATCTCTCGTCTCGTCGGTTGTTCCTGTTATTTATTCTGATACATTAAAAGTATGAACGATTCCAAAAAATTTTTCAATTCAATTACAATGTACTTGTCTAGAAAATAAACGTTAAATTTTTGAAGCGGAGCGGTTTTATAACTGATCAATTTAAACCAAATTTTCCACTTGCAACTGCTTTGCACTTTGATAATTGTTGAAAGCGCCTAAGATTATCGAGAATCGGAGTTAAGTTTTGACCGTGGAGGATTTGACGTTAGGAAGTATACATTGATTAGTGATTGTGCTGAATAGATTGATAACTGCTTGTTTCCGGCCCATCCCATAAGTTACTGAAAGCGCCTACAATTTCGAGAATCGGAGTTAAGATTTGATGCCGGAGGAGTAAGGAAGCTGCCGCCCGCCCCCTAGAAATAAGGGTAAGATATACTCGTATAGTAGTTTAAATTTTAAGTTAGTAGCATGTTTAAATTTATAATAAATGTAATATGTTAGGCTAAGGCGGAAAGTATGGGGCGTGCTCGCTTGTCGTGGAGGAGGAGGATGCCCGGCTGAAAACAAGAAAATGGTGAGTTGGATGCTTTGTTTATCGGTAGTGTTGAGCCACTCGATGCAGTGTGGCGGGTTAAGAACCACGACCGTTGCTTCGAGCTAGCCGCGGCCACCACACTGCATCATACTAGTGGTGCGGTAACAACCGTCAGTCAAGTTGTGAAATTTGACAAGTAAACTAGGAAAGTGTTACTCCTATCTGATGTAGTGTGGTCACCGAGGCTAGCTCACAGTTGGTTGGGGTTCTTAACCCGCCTCACACCATCGGGGGGAGCAACAATAAAAAGGGGTAAGTAAATTGATACCTAAATTACCTACGAACTATAACTCACCATTTCTTTCTCTTCCCCAACTGGTTATCCTCCTCCTCCCTCCCGCCAAGCGACCCCGCCCCATCTTTGCCACCATAGCCTAACATTTTTGGTACTTACAACTACATATTTTACTATAACATTAACTTATAACTCTGTATATAAATACCATACTTAATCGTATTTATAATTAAATTTCTAAATAATAATGTACGCTTATCTTGATTTATATAATAAATAACAATTATTTTGATTTATGTTACAAATAATACTTATCTTGGTTTGTTATACAAATAACACTTATCTTTATGTACGGTCTTCTCCAGATGGGACGGGCGGTATCTTACTGTTTCTTTTCCTAGCGTTTTCCCTTCAAGCTGACTATTCAAACCCTAATGCAGTTTTATCACTTCAATGTATTTTTATCTATTGCAAATGAAACGACGAAATCCCATGAGCAGCTAACACAAATGCCAGTAGTAAAAAAAAACGTTGCACATCGATATTTCCTTTTTTTCTCTATTCAAACGCGCCCAACAACTCCTCCACTGTCACAACTTAACTCATGTTTTTTCTGCGTTAATTTTAGGCGCTTTCAATAACTACTAAGGACAAAGCAGCTGCATTTTGATACTTTGTTTAAATTGATCATTTTTAATGCAACAGAGCAAATAATAAGATCACCAGACGAGACGAGAGACTATCAACACCAAATATACGGGCACCAATGAACATATGCACTAGACTGCCTTGACCTCTCTCCGAAGAGTTTGCCCATTCCCTATTCTCCAGTTCCACATTCCTTCGGATCACCTCATCACCATAAACCGGACTCAATGCTGCTTTCTCCAGCGCACTCGCTCCAACTGACACTCTCCGAATACCCATTCAGGAGCCCATTGTCTGACCCACTCAACGGGCAGCTCTAGCAACTTTCAGCAACCCCTTTTACGTCTGGCTTTGACCGAATTTCGCATAAATTCGGTCAAAGTTTTGTCCCAAAGCTGCAAATAGGCATGCCTAGGAGGGATCGCCAACAGTTTAGCCGCATTGAGCCGAAACCAAAATACATTTACCAGGTATTATTAATTGAGAGAGTGAGAGAAAAACAGTCATTATATGTGTCAAATCTGCTCTCTTAACGAATGTTGTATACGAAAACAAACTAAAAAAGGGAAATAAATAAATTATTGTGCTTGAAATATTATTCGAAGACTTAAGCTTAATGACTAAGTCTCAAAAGGAGGTCTTAAAATGTTTTTGTGTCTCATCAAATCATTAGAAATCATTTTTTTAGAGTTCAACGGAAATAAAATTGTGCACTGCAAGAATTTCCGTGAAAAGTTAATGGAATTAAGCACTAAAGTTAATTTACCAAATGCGGTAAAACAATTTTTTTTAAAATGTCGAATGTATTTTAGAATTAAATTTTTAAATAAAAACTTAGCAACTCAAAAAAAAATAGAGAATAATAGGTATTAGTAAATTATTAAAAATATTATTTTAAGTTGTATTAGTTGTTATATGTGTATGTATAATTTTGTTTTTAAATAATAATAAATGAAAAATACCCAAAAAAATAAAGGGCATTTGAGTTTTTACTTATTACGAAAAAACCTGCAAAGCCCAAAAATAGCGGCCAAAATTTACAAAAGAAGCAACATTGTTTATTCATTTTGACACTTATTATGACTGAGAGAAAATGACATTTGGAGAGCGGTCTTCTATTAATAATACCTGGTAAATGTATTTTGAGCCGAAACAGGCCACAATTCGCAAATAAATACAAAATTCCAGGAAAAGGAAACAGCTGATTGCAACAAAATGAAGAAAATTGAGAGCAAATTATTAGCTGAAGAAATAAAATAAAAATAAAAAAGGAGCAAATTGCTAAAGCAATGGATTGGCAATAGAAAAGTAAATTCAAATGTGAATATTTGGAAAGAAATTAGCCAATGGACTTCAAAAACTATTTTAGAATGTCAAGTCAAAATTTATTTATATTTAATTTTTTATTTATTTTAATTATCTTCTGTAAGAAGACCGAATTGGTTTTATTCTTTTTTTAAACGTCCTCAAAATAATTTCTTTTAAATAATTTGATTATATTTAATAATTCATCATACGATTTTGTATCATGTACTCTGGGTTTGTTATGTCCCAGAGAAAACGTTTTATAAAATACTACGAATTATTTTAAAAAATCGTTGTCCGCATTCACATTCACTCTCCAAATATTTCGTTTGAATGACGCTTTTCAGTTCACACTGGAAGTGAAAAAATAATTTGACCACTGACTGCCACTCAATCACAAAAATTTTGGTGTTAATGTTGACTGACGAAAAAAAGCGATAACACTCGCAAGCAAGAGTAATTTAAGTAAAACTATCAAGTATGTTCAATATATGTACCTTACTTAACAAGCAGCACGACGATGCAAGTGGCGGAAGTCATGAAAAACTACGAAGAATAGTTTTATTTTTGCCTTTAACCTAGATAATTATTTAAAATTTTGTTTCTCAATAAAAAAATTCTCTACAATTAAGCCCCTTATGGATTTCCTCTCGCATTTTGCTACATTTGGATCCGATTAAGATTGCAAGAAATATTAATTAAAAGAGTTATTAATAGGAGTAAATAATACACCTATAAATAAAGAATATCTCGAAAATTCTTTATTTTCTAAAATGTTTAAGTTAATTTTTTTATTTATCTTAATTTGCAGTTATTAACAGTTTATTTTATAAACGAGCCGCTCCAATCATATATTAATACAAAAGATTCAAAGATAAAAAGGTTAAGAATCGTTGAAACAATCCACCGGATGATTTCATCTACATCTAAACAGCTGATTTAATTGTATATTGGTGCATTCTTAAGCCTATCGGTTACCTATCGGATGAGTGAAACAGCGCACTTTATTGTGAACGGGCCGCTACAAAAATGTGTCAATTTATACGTAAAAGGATGTTCTACAAATAGCTGTACCAAGTGCTGAGTACGGTAGCGAAGAAAATTTCCGCTCAAAGAAATGGCGTTCCCTCAGTCAGCTGGTTGCAAAAAGTTCGGAGAATTCTGATCGGTTGTGTATCCAATGGGTGGCAAGAATGCAGCAATTTTATCGTAGTATAGAGCAATAAATCTACCTGGTAAGCCAACTTGCTTACTGACTACCAGTAAATCTTATCTTCAAGTCTGACTGATTGAAAAATTAATATTTCTTAGCAAAGAAAGCACATATGAATGTTAAATTTCTCTTTTGCATGTGTGCTAGGGCCTTTGTACCCACACAATTTTTTACAGCATAGACATTAAATTTGCCGTTCTCGTAGTTTGCACCACCAAGTAAATTAATTTCACTGTAGTATAGTGCCCATAAAGCACAAAGAAGTGATTGGCAAAGGTATGCAGAGTCAGTCATAAATGTAAACAAGAACATAAATTTACATAGTACAAACATATAACAATATTGTGCTTGAGTTTAATTATTTAATCTATTTCACGGTAACTCCACTGTTTAATATTTGATTAAATTAATAAGTAATCTGTCGTAATGGGATGTGCGGAAAGTAAGGATAACGAAGAGAGCAACCGGCCAAAGTATCGCACCTGCACGGACACTGTTTGGCTTGCAATATATATAATATTTTGGCTATTTTTGGTGAGTTCAACTAATGAAGTGAAATGTTTTTGAAAGTGAATGTTGAGTTATGCTTAAATTTATGTTAATGTGTATGTGTTCATACAATCTTACAGAAATCTGTACATTGTATATACACAATATATCTATATATAAATAAATAAATAATTAAATAAATATATATATATATATATATATATATATATATATATATATATATATATATATATATATATAAATATATATTTATTTATATATATATTTATTTATATGTATATTTATTTATATTTATATATATATATATATATATATATATATATATATATATATATATACCTATGTATATAAGCTACTTGATGGCGTCATACATTTTTTGTACGTATGCTTACATCATTTGTATGTTTTAGCGCGCCCATACTTTTGCTGTCGGTGTTAGTTTTCGCTTGCAAATTGAGTCATGCATTTCATGCAGTATGTCTGTATGTACATATGTACAAATAGACAGCAGGAAAGGAGATCATCCCAGGAGTCATTAAATTATTGCTCCCTGGAGACCTTTTTACATAGGCATGTCATTGGAATGGAGGTCAGACCGAAAAGCTAAAAAGTTTTTTTTTCTGAGAGAAAAGCTGTTTTGTCTGGGAGACCTCCCTTTAACATCCTTTGGGAGCACAAAAGGAGTACTTTTTATACTCCCTTTGGCTTCCTTTTTACATAGGCATGTCCAAAGAACAAATAGAACAGGCAGTTGATATGAATGGATTTGGGCTAGCTCCGATAGTGTAAAAATGTTTTAAAATTGATGTATGTAGTGGTAAAAATACAGTGAACCCCATTTAATTCTAACCATCGTAATTCCTCAATTCACTTAACTTCTCAAAATAATTCGAAACATACAATTTTATTGATAATTTATCATTGTCAAGGAACTCTCAAGATGCACAAGTCGAAATATTGCAGTTGAGTTTAAGTAAACAAATTAATTCGACAAACAAAAAAATATTTTTTCGTCATTATTAAAGAAAGAAACACTGCCTCTGTTTAATTAAATGCTTAAAGCCGTTAACTTAATTCGTTTATATGGTTTTTTTGACCAATTTTGAAGATTTTTCTGAGATTATTGGAACTGTTGTTGTTTGTGAGAATTCTGTAAAAAGCTTTAATTCCTTTATGACCGTCAATTTCTTAATTTTCGTTTCTCTATGCCCCTATTCTTCTAAGTTTAATGTTCCTATGCTCTTTGATTCGTTCATGGTCATAGGTAAATATGCACGCAGAGGGGTCTTACTGGGGTACTGGGACCCCATTTTAATATAAATTAATTTTTTATTATATAAACCATTGTGCATTTGCAATGAACAAAAGTGAAAATGGAAAGAAATTGGATCGGATTTTCTATTATAATGGTGCCCAATCCCTATACCAAACTACTGGTTGAGAGATACTACTTCGGAAAGAAAAAACAAATTTGCTGCTTTGACCGTTGATGATGATGAACTTGCTGAACCCTCGCACAGTAGACAAGTTGATCAAAATGAGTCCGAAAAAGAAAAAGCAAATAGTCCGAAAAAAAAGTTTAAACAAACCTGCGTATAATGCATAAAGACATTAAAATATGGGCTAACCGCTGTTGCAGACAATAACTTTGTATTTAAAATATTAACAAACAATGAAGTACGAGTTCAATCGAATGACTCGGAAATATACAGAAAAATATTCCAAATGCTAAAGCAAAAAGGTACGAAGCTATACACATTTAAACCCAAAAATGAAAGGGGTTTCTAAGTCATTCTTCGCAATATGCACCCCTCTGCAGACCAAGAAGAAATTAAAAATGAGCTTGGTGAAAACGGTCACAAAGCTTTAAACATAACTAACATAACTCAACGGACAACAAAATAACCGCAACCACTGTTTAGCATAGAACTATAAACAAATACTAACAATAAAGATATTTACAATATTATCAATTTAATGCATTGCATAGTGGCTTTTGAGGCACCTCATCATAAAAGAGAAGTCGCGCAATGCACTAAATGCCAAATATACAGACATACAAAAAACTACTGTACAATGGATCCAGTATGTGTGAAATGCGCTGGAAAGCAACTAACAAGTGAATGCCAAAAAAAAAATAACGAACGCAGCTGAAATTAAATGTGCCCTATGTGGCGGAAATCATACTGCAAACTACAAAGGCTGTGAAATATACAAAGCCATAAAAATTCAAAGGCTTCCATCTTTACGGAGAAAGGATCCATTATTACTTCAGACTAAAAATATGGATGAATCAGTAGTTAAACCACGCGTAAGCTATGCCGAAATTGCAGGGTCCTCAAATCCAAATAAAACTGAACAAAATACAAAAAATTCAAACGATAGTGATATTAATGAACTTAAAGACATGGTGAAATCCCTAATCACTCAAATGACTAATATGATGAATATCATTACAATGTTACTAACAAGCTTAAATGCACGAAAGTAATAGTTTAAAAATGGTAGCTTGGAATGCAAATGGCCTAACAAAACATTATCTTGAGTTGAAGCAATTTTTGTCTGACAAGAAAATTGATATAGCACTAGTTTCAGAAACACTTTTACGAACAAAAACTATTTAGTATTTCCTGGATATAAAATTTATGTGACAGATCATCCTGATGGTAAAGCTCGTGGTGGGACAGCTATGATAATAAATTCACTATTTAGACATAATGAAATGCAACCATATGCAACACCTCATATTCAATCCACTACTGTGCAAATTGAGGATACAAATGGGACAATGCTCATCTCCTCAGTTTACTGTCCCCCCAGACACCTAATAACGATGGATCAATATGATGAATACATAAAGACGCTTGGCGTAAGATTAATTGCAGTTGGAGATCTGAATGCAAAACACACTAACTGGGGATCTAGGCTAACCAATAAAAAAGGACGAAATCTGATTAATGCTATAAACAAAAATAACTGCAAATTTTTAAGCTCAGGTCATCCCACATACTGGCCAACAGATAGGAAAAAAATACCAGATCTAATCGACTTTAGCATAACAAAAAACTTAAAGTGTAACCAATTAAAAATTAATGCTTGTTTTAAACTTTCTTCGGACCACTCTCCGATAATACTTGACTACACAACTGCCATCAAACCCATAGAACCAATAGCTAAGATTTTTAACTACAAAACCATGGTGCATTCACAGTGAAACAAAAGTGCAAATGGAAACCAATTGGATCACATTTTATATTAAGAATAGTTATAATTTAATAAATGAACTTGTTAACATTTGAGTTTTCAACTCCAATTTAAATATTATAATTTTTTTGGATTATCATCTTTTTTTTTAGAAGTTTCGTAGTTTGTTTTAAATTACAAATGAAGTGAGCCCCTGATTTATTCTGATATTTTTTTCTCCGAATACTCGCCATTTTCCACAAACATAGACAACATCCCAGCAGTGAAACCAACTAGTTAAAATACTAGTAAAACTCATATATGTGTAAAATTCATATATATATATATATGTATTTACATAATATGATAATGTGCACTCCAACATGTATAATAATTTTTGTGCTTAAATGAGAAATGTGTTAATTCAGCATATTAATTCATGGTGCCGCATTTCCACTTTTTTTTTTAAAACACGCGTTAACTTGATTTATCTCTAAAATGAGGAATTACAAAAGAGCATATTATAAAAAGAAATGTTTTTCTTCAAATACCAATGTTTGTCTTTACTTATTTTTTTATTAAATTGACAAGAAAAGAAACATTTAGTATTCACGGCAATGAAGTGCCGCAGAAGTCAGCAACTGGTTAACTTATAGATAAGTACTAGTAAATTATCCACTTGATTTTTTACTATTAAATTTACTAGTATATTTTGAAGACTGCCTATATTATCACTACAGGGATATGGAGAATACATGTACAACAAACACAATAAATTCACTTATACTATATGTGTAAGCAAAAAAAATGGTTGAAACGGTATATAAAAAGCTCGCGAATTGAATGTCTATTCTTATCCTTCTTGGCATGTCATCGGAAGCAGAGTATACAGAGCAGAAAACACAGAGAAAGGAAAGTCTTTTTCGCTGCCAGCGTCCGAGCGGACACACCACGATTTTGAGTGCATTCACCACGATTTTGAGTGGATTCACCTCCACTTTGAGTGGATTCACCTTTTTGTGATCTATGCCCAAATTCACTTTGTTTTGTCATTTGGGAATCGTTATAATTTGAAAATTGTTTTGGCACATTTCAGTGGAAAAAATATAAAAGTTTATGTACGTGAAAAAATACGTTTTAAATCTTAATTTTGTGATTTATTGGATGGGTAAAATACAATTAGTCCATGCTTATTTGGATTAATATATAAATTAAAAGTATTGATTTAAAAATAACATATTTTATTGGTTTCCTTTGATAGGTATATCATATATATATATATATATATATATATATATATATATATATTATATATATATTATATATATATATATATATATATATATATATATATATATATATATATATATATATATATATATATATATATATATATATATATATATATATATATATATATATATATATATATATATATATATATATATATATATATTGTTACGAAATTGCCCTCTTGACAATTTACTCTGTTACAAAATTGCCCTCCTGACAATTCCTCTAACTCTCTGTACTCGGACTCGTACCACTGGATTGTGTAGTAATCAAACAATCGCTGGTTAAATTAAAACTATTAGCTTTATTTAATTATTGCTATTTACACATTTAATATTAGGCTTAAAGTTTACTTAGTTATTACTTGCACTTTATTTCACAAACCATTAGTCACTTTATTTAATAAGTAATTTCATCACTTTATTTAATAATGAATTTCATCACTTTGCAAAATTACAAATACTGCTAATACTGCTGCTTCGATTAAAATGCCTGATGCACACACTGTTACGGTCTCTGATCTACTGTATTCGACTTTGAACAGTCTTGTCGCTTTTATAGTTTTCGAATGGTTGAGGTAGAAACTTCCACGCTATTCTCGTATTTTCTAGAAGCTTCTATCCTCTTCGACAGAAGTCGAGAATATTCTTTTTGATATTACCGACAGATGGTTCTTGAATAAGCTTTTATTCGAATAGTTCGCATCTTGACTCACAGGGGGCACTCATTCTCCAGATGGGATCCTAAAAGTATGCAATCCCGTTTCACTGATATGCAATCACGTTTCACTGCCCTCCGCTTAATCTTGTTCGTCCCGAACAAGGATAGTACTGCAACCTTTATAAGGAGATAACCTCTCTAAATGAACGACTTTCATTTTGCTCCTGGCATTTCTCGCCAACTGGATGCGGTATACTACATCGTTGAGCCGGTTTATCACCTTATAAGGGCCTTCCCAGTGTGTTTGCAGTTTTGGCGATAATCCCTTTTTCTTTGCGGATTATGAAGCATAACTAGCTGCCCTTCCTGGAATCCCTTGGAGTTTGCTCGTAGATCATATCTGGCTTTCATTTTATCACTCATCAGTTGTGTGCGCTTTCTGATGGTTCCATGAATTTCATTCAGCTGTCTTCGTTGGTCAGCTACATAACTGCTACATGAAACTTCCGTAGATGAGTAGGCACCGAATTTCAGATCTGCAGGCAATCTTATGTCACAACCGAAAATAGCCTTAGCTGGTGTTGTAGATGTTGTATCGTGAGTTGCCGATCGGTATGCCATTAAGAAGAGGGGTATGTGTTGGTCCCAATCTTTCTGGTTTCTGTCCACGACTTTCCTTAGGTGTTCCTCAAGCGTACGATTAAATCTTTCAACCATTCCATCGGATTGTGGGTGCAAAGGGGTTGTACGAGTTTTGCGTATGCCCATCAATTCACTCATTTCCCTGAATATTGTTGACTCGAAATTTCTGCCTTGATCCGAGTGCAACTCGAGGGGAGCTCCGAATCTGCAGACCCAATTATTGATAAATGCATCTGCAACGGTCTTAGCTTCTTGATCGGGAATGGGGTATACTTCTGGCCATTTACTAAAATAGTCGATTACGACGAGAACATATTTGTTGCCGGAATCACTAATTGGAAACGGACCTGCTATGTCCATTGCAATACGCTCAAATGGCGCTCCCACGTTGTATAATTGCATCTTCCCCTGACTGCGACGGCTCGGTCCCTTGGCAGCTGTACACTTTTCACAAGCACTAATCCAGTCAACTACCGATTGCTGGCAACCAACCCAATAAAATCGTGTTTTAATTTTCTCGACTGTTTTTGTTATTCCCAAATGCCCTCCGCTTGGCCCACTATGGTATTCCTTGAGAATTTCGCTTATTCTTGCCTTGGGTACCACAATCAAGTTCTTCATGGTTTTTCCATCTTCGCTCTCCCACAGGCGGAATAGGCATCCATCTTGCAGCTTTAAGCTATTCCATTGAGCCTAATATGCTTTAGTTATGGGAGTTGCAGTCGAGATTTCGTTCCAATCAGGCCGTTTTCCTTCATTCTTACTTGATACGATTTTTGCCAAATCTGGGTCATTTCGTTTTTCTTCTTTTATCTTTTCCGCTGTCCATTCGTCGTCTGGTAAAACAGCCATTACGCGCACATCGACTACTCCTTCTTTTCCTTCAGCTTTAGAACAGTGCTTACATTCCATACTGCAAGGACGTCGTGATAGTGCATCAGCATTCCCGTGGTTTCCGCCTCTGCGATATTCTATTGTGAAATCGTAGTTTTGTAGTCTCTCAATCCATCTCGCAACCTGACCTTCGGGATTTTTGAACTGTAATAGCCAGCGCAGAGCAGCGTGATCCGTTCTCAACAAGAACTTTGGCCATACAAGTACTTGTTAAAGTGCTTCACGCACTGCATAACCGCCAAAAGTTCTCTCCGTGTTACACAGTAATTTCGCACTGGCTTTGATAAGATCTTGCTGAAGTAGGCTCTTTCTCTTTCATGTCCGTCAATAACTTGCGACAGGACACCTCCAATCCCGAATCCACTTGCATCTGTATCCAAAATAAATTTTTCGCCGGGTATTGGATACGCAAGGATCGGAGCTGTACACAATAGCTCTTTCAATCTGTTGAATGCCTTCTCCTGTTCGCTTTTCCACTCAAAAGGACAATTTTTCCTCGTTAATGCATGAAGACTACCAGCCACGTCTGCAAAGCCTGGAACAAAGCGTCTGTAATAGGTGCAAAGACCCAAGAAGCTGCGTAGCTCATGCAAACTAGTTGGTCTTGGCCACTCCCTTACTGAGTATATTTTATCTGGATCTGTGTGTACTCCTACAGGTGTGACTTTATCTCCAAGGTACTTGACTTCTTTCTTGAAAAACGAGCATTTCTTTGCGCTCAGCTTCAACCCTGAAGCTCCTAATCGCATCAATACTTCTTCCAAATTCTTCAAGTGGTCCTCGAAGTCCTTTCCCATAACGATGATGTCATCTAAGTACACCAGACACGTTTTCCAGTGGAGACCCTTTAGGACATGTTCCATTAGGCGTTCAAATGTAGCTGGAGCATTACACAGACCGAATGGAATCACCAAAAATTGCCATAGTCCATCACCGGCACTGAATGCTGTCTTTTCCTTGTCTTGTTCGTCGACTGCCACTTGCCAATATCCGCTTTGTAAATCCAGCGTTGAGAACCAATTTGAACCAGAAAGTGTGTCCAACGTATCGTCGATTCGAGGTAATGGATAACTATCTTTCTTCGTTACCTCATTTAGTTTACGATAATCTACACAGAAACGTGTGGAGCCATCCTTCTTCTTGACTAATACCACTGGAGAACTCTAGGGGCTCGCTGATGGCTCTATGACGTTGTTCTGATGCATTTCCTTCAGCAATACATTCACCTCTTCTCTCTTTGCCAAAGGTGCTCTTCTTGACGCTTGACGAATGGGTTTGGCATCACCAGTGTTGATTGTGTGTTTCACCATCTTTGTTCTGCCTTCGTTTTTACCCTTTTCAGCAAATACTGACCAATGTCTTGCCAAAAGTTAACTGGTAGTCTTCCTCTGCTCTGTGGATAAGTCTTTGCTCCATTCTTTCGTCAGATCGTCGAGTACCTTTTTATCAGCTGGTATCTTCATTTTTGTGTCTCGCGGCTGGCTTTCACAGCTTACAGCCCGGCAATTTCCAATTATCTGTCCTTTCTCTATGATTTTAGCGGAATTTGCAAGATTGACCACTTTTACTGGCACTATTCTGTTCTGCTGTTCTTCTACGAGGGTTTTTCCAATTATGATGTCATCCAGTGCGAATTTTTCATCAGTCTCCACAACCCACAACTTGTTCTTCTCCACATCTCCGTCCATTTTGGCCCATATGACTGCCTCTGACTTTGCTGGGATTTTTGTCCGCCGCGATACAATGGCTTGTCGGATACCTCTATACTTATCCTCACCAACGGATAACGGTATTTCGGTGTTCGCATACTTCAACATTCGGCATTTCAAATCTAGGGTGAATCCATTCCGAATCATAAAATCCACACCTAAGATTAATTCGTCCACAATATCCGCAACTACAAACTCGTGCGTCACTGTTGTGGTGCCGATAGTTATTTTCCGTGTAACTTTTCCCAGTACCGGTGCATCATCTCCAGTTGCCGTACGCAATCTTATTCCCTGAAGCGGCTCGATTCCCCGAACGAGATCCCTTCTAATTATGGAATGTGATGCACCCGTATCCAATGTTACCACGATTTTTCTTCCATTTACTACGCTGTCGACAGTTAGGCTGTTGATTTTCCGTGCCATCTGAGAAACGAAGATTCTGGGGCTACATGTTGTGGGAGTCAGATCAAGCCCCTCGAGACTGACTCCATCTAGTTTGTCGACGGCTTTTCAACATTTTCTGATTCCCTACTTTGGAATCTGACTTGCTTTGGAGGTCTTACCGGTGAGCGTGATCTAGAACGTTTCCGTCTCGATTGGCAATTACGGGCCATGTGTCCGACCTCTCCGCAGGTGAAGCATTTGCCCGTGAAACTTTGGCCGCATTCGACTTGTACCTGACGGGCTCTGTATACTGGCTGGCACACCAAGGCTGCTGTCTCTGAAGTTAAAGCGCTAGCTACTGTCTCCATATATGTAGCTTTCGGATTAGTTATCGCAGAACGCTTTATATCCGCATCGCGAATGCCATATTCGAAGGTGTCCATCATACACCTCTCAGTGATCTCTCCTGGGTAGGCAAGATGAGCCAACCGTTCCACTTCCGCCGTAAACTGTTGTAGAGACTCACCACTCTTCTGTACCCTTGTTCAGAGCTCTACTTGGTACATCTGCTTGCGGTGTTCACTACCATACTTGCGCTGAACGGCATTCATCAAGCTTTCATAGCAGTCTCGCTCACTTTCTGAGATAGTTTGAAGCACATCAGCGGCAGCACCTTTCAACGAAACTGTTAATGCAGCCACTTTTTCGCGAGCACTGCAACCATTTGTGCTAGCGGTAGTCTCAAACTGCATTCTGAAGACGCTAAATGTCGTGGTTCCATCATAGGTAGGAGGTTTCAGTTTTATTGAAGTTAAAGCTGGCATAGGCAATGCACCTTCCTGTAGTAGGTGAATTCTTTGCTCTATTTGTTGCTTAAATTCGTTCTGCTTTTGCTCGTTCGCAATGAATTTTTGTTCTACGGATTTTTCGAACGATTCCTGCCGTGTCTCAATTTCGCAAACCTTCCTGTCAACCATCTCGGACATTTCTTTCATCTGCTGTGAGTTTTGTTAATAGAGCAAGTCGTATTTCACTCTGCTGTAACTGTTCTTTGACATCCTCTCTGACAGCTTGCTTGAGGGATTCAGCACTCTTTTCAACGTCCTGTTTAGCGGATGCGACACTCTTTTCGACGGTTTGAGCATTTTGTTATAACTGCTGCTGCATCTTCTCATCTCTCTGCTGCATTCTCTCTTCGGCTGCTTGAGAACTTTGATGTAACTGCTGCATATCCTGTGTGAAGGATTGTATTATCCCGATGAGTACACTCATGTCAAAGTTACCCGTGTTCGTTTCCTGCGGTGTTTCTTCGTGTCGAGATGTCGTTGGCTCTTCACATTGGAATTCATGCTCATCGACGTCTATACCCTGCTCCTCTAAAGCACTTCTTAATCGCACCTGCAGCTCCGCTTTAAGCCCTTGTATTTGCAAATTTAAGCGCTCAAGCCAAGCTCCTTCTTGAACTGCTCCAATCTCAGTTTTTCGAATTTAACCATTGTTTATTACAGATACACAATCCCATTTCTGACACCAATTGTTACGAAATTGCCCTCTTGACAATTTACTCTGTTACAAAATTGCCCTCCTGACAATTCCTCTAACTCTCTGTACTCGGACTCGTACCACTGGATTGTGTAGTAATCAAACAATCGCTGTTAAATTAAAATAATTAGCTTTATTTAATTATTGCTATTTACACATTTAATATTAGGCTAAAAGTTTACTTAGTTATTACTTGCACTTTATTTCACAAACCATTAGTCACTTTATTTAATAAGTAATTTCATCACTTTATTTAATAATGAATTTCATCACTTTGCAAAATTACAAATACTGCTAATACTGCTGCTTCGATTAAAATGCCTGATGCACACACTGTTACGGTCTCTCATCTACTGTATTCGACTTTGAACAGTCTTGTCGCTTTTATAGTTTTCGAATGGTTGAGGTAGAAACTTCCACGCTATTCTCGTATTTTCTAGAAGCTTCTATCCTCTTCGACAGAAGTCGAGAATATTCTTTTTGATATTACCGACAGATGGTTCTTGAATAAACTTTTATTCGAATAGTTCGCATCTTGACTCACAGGGGGCACTCATTCTCCAGATGGGATCCTAAAAGTATGCAATCCCGTTTCACTGATATGCAATCACGTTTCACTGCCCTCCGCTTAATCTTGTTCGTCCCGAACAAGGATAGTACTGCAACCTTTACAAGGAGATAACCTCTCTAAATGAACGACTTTCATTTTGCTCCTGGCATTTCTCGCCAACTGGATGCGGTATACTACATCGTTGAGCCGGTTTATCACCTTATAAGGGCCTTCCCAGTGTGTTTGCAGTTTTGGCGATAATCCCTTTTTCCTTTGCGGATTATGAAGCATAACTAGCTGCCCTTCCTGGAATCCCTTGGAGTTTGCTCGTAGATCATATCTGGCTTTCATTTTATCACTCATCAGTTGTGTGCGCTTTCTGATGGTTCCATGAATTTCATTCAGCTGTCTTCGTTTGTCAGCTACATAACTGCTACATGAAACTTCCGTAGATGAGTAGGCACCGAATTTCAGATCTGCAGGCAATCTTATGTCACAACCGAAAATAGCCTTAGCTGGTGTTGTAGATGTTGTATCGTGAGTTGCCGATCGGTATGCCATTAAGAAGAGGGGTATGTGTTGGTCCCAATCTTTCTGGTTTCTGTCCACGACTTTCCTTAGGTGTTCCTCAAGCGTACGATTAAATCTTTCAACCATTCCATCGGATTGTGGGTGCAAAGGGGTTGTACGAGTTTTGCGTATGCCCATCAATTCACTAATTTCCCTGAATATTGTTGACTCGAAATTTCTGCCTTGATCCGAGTGCAACTCGAGGGGAGCTCCGAATCTGCAGACCCAATTATTGATAAATGCATCTGCAACGGTCTTAGCTTCTTGATCGGGAATGGGGTATACTTCTGGCCATTTACTAAAATAGTCGATTACGACGAGATCATATTTGTTGCCGGAATCACTAATTGGAAACGGACCTGCTATGTCCATTGAAATACGCTCATATGGCGCTCCCACGTTGTATAATTGCATCTTCCCCTGACTGCGACGGCTCGGTCCCTTGGCAGCTGTACACTTTTCACAAGCACTAATCCAGTCAACTACCGATTGCTGGCAACCAACCCAATAAAATCGTGTTTTAATTTTCTCGACTGTTTTTGTTATTCCCAAATGCCCTCCGCTTGGCCCACTATGGTATTCCTTGAGAATTTCGCTTATTCTTGCCTTGGGTACCACAATCAAGTTCTTCATGGCTTTTCCATCTTCGCTCTCTCACAGGCGGAATAGGCATCCATCTTGCAGCTTTAAGCTATTCCATTGAGCCCAATATGCTTTAGTTATGGGAGTTGCAGTTGAGATTTCGTTCCAATCAGGCCGTTTTCCTTCATTCTTACTTGATACGATTTTTGCCAAATCTGGGTCATTTCGTTGTTCTTCTTTTATCTTTTCCGCTGTCCATTCGTCGTCTGGTAAAACAGCCATTACGCGCACATCGACTACTCCTTCTTTTCCTTCAGCTTTAGAACAGTGCTTACATTCCATACTGCAAGGACGTCGTGATAGTGCATCAGCATTCCCGTGGTTTCCGCCTCTGCGATATTCTATTGTGAAATCGTAGCTTTGGAGTCTCTCAATCCATCTCGCAACCTGACCTTCGGGATTTTTGAACTGTAATAGCCAGCGCAGAGCAGCGTGATCCGTTCTCAACAAGAACTTTTGTCCCTACAAGTACTTGTTAAAGTGCTTCACGCACTGCATAACCGCCAAAAGTTCTCTCCGTGTTACACAGTAATTTCACTCTGGCTTTGATAAGATCTTGCTGAAGTAGGCTATTACTCTTTCATGTCCGTCAATAACTTGCGACAGGACACCTCCAATCCCGAATCCACTTGCATCTGTATCCAAAATAAATTTTTCGCCGGGTATTGGATACGCAAGGATCGGAGCTGTACACAATAGCTCTTTCAATCTGTTGAATGCCTTCTCCTGTTCGCTTTTCCACTCAAAAGGACAATTTTTCCTCGTTAATGCATGAAGACTACCAGCCACGTCTGCAAAGCCTGGAACAAAGCGTCTGTAATAGGTGCAAAGACCCAAGAAGCTGCGTAGCTCATGCAAACTAGTTGGTCTTGGCCACTCCCTTATTGAGTCTATTTTATTTGGATCTGTGTGTACTCCTACAGGTGTGACTTTATCTCCAAGGTACTTGACTTCTTTCTTGAAAAACGAGCATTTCTTTGCGCTCAGCTTCAACCCTGAAGCTCCTAATCGCATCAATACTTCTTCCAAATTCTTCAAGTGGTCCTCGAAGTCCTTTCCCATAACGATGATGTCATCTAAGTACACCAGACACGTTTTCCAGTGGAGACCCTTTAGGACATGTTCCATTAGGCGTTCAAATGTAGCTGGAGCATTACACAGACCGAATGGAATCACCAAAAATTGCCATAGTCCATCACCGGCACTGAATGCTGTCTTTTCCTTGTCTTGTTCGTCGACTGCCACTTGCCAATATCCGCTTTGTAAATCCAGCGTTGAGAACCAATTTGAACCAGAAAGTGTGTCCAACGTATCGTCGATTCGAGGTAATGGATAACTATCTTTCTTCGTTACCTCATTTAGTTTACGATAATCTACACAGAAACGTGTGGAGCCATCCTTCTTCTTGACTAATACCACTGGAGAACTCCAGGGGCTCGCTGATGGCTCTATGACGTTGTTCTGATGCATTTCCTTCAGCAATACATTCACCTCTTCTCTCTTTGCCAAAGGTGCTCTTCTTGACGCTTGACGAATGGGTTTGGCAACACCAGTGTTGATTGTGTGTTTCACCATCTTTGTTCTGCCTTCGTTTTTACCCTTTTCAGCAAATACTGACCAATGTCTTGCCAAAAGTTAACTGGTAGTCTTCCTCTGCTCTGTGGATAAGTCTTTGCTCCATTCTTTCGTCAGATCGTCGAGTACCTTTTTATCAGCTGGTATCTTCATTTTTGTGTCTCGCGGCTGGCTTTCACAGTTTACAGCCCGGCAATTTCCAATTATCTGTCCTTTCTCTATGATTTTAGCGGAATTTGCAAGATTGACCACTTTTACTGGCACTATTCTGTTCTGCTGTTCTTCTACGAGGGTTTTTCCAATTATGATGTCATCCAGTGCGAATTTTTCATCAGTCTCCACAACCCACAACTTGTTCTTCTCCACATCTCCGTCCATTTTGGCCCATATGACTGCCTCTGACTTTGCTGGGATTTTTGTCCGCCGCGATACAATGGCTTGTCGGATACCTCTATACTTATCCTCACCAACGGATAACGGTATTTCGGTGTTCGCATATTCAACATTCGGCATTTCAAATCTAGGGTGAATCCATTCCGAATCATAAAATCCACACCTAAGATTAATTCGTCCACAATATCCGCAACTACAAACTCGTGCGTCACTGTTGTGGTGCCGATAGTTATTTTCCGTGTAACTTTTCCCAGTACCGGTGCATCATCTCCAGTTGCCGTACGCAATCTTATTCCCTGAAGCGGCTCGATTCCCCGAACGAGATCCCTTCTAATTATGGAATGTGATGCACCCGTATCCAATGTTACCACGATTTTTCTTCCATTTACTACGCTGTCGACAGTTAGGCTGTTGATTTTCCGTGCCATCTGAGAAACGAAGATTCTGGGGCTACATGTTGTGGGAGTCAAATCAAGCCCCTCGAGACTGACTCCATCTAGTTTGTCGACGGCTTTTCAACATTTTCTGATTCCCTACTTTGGAATCTGACTTGCTTTGGAGGTCTTACCGGTGAGCGTGATCTAGAACGTTTCCGTCTCGATTGGCAATTACGGGCCATGTGTCCGACCTCTCCGCAGGTGAAGCATTTGCCCGTGAAACTTTGGCCGCATTCGACTTGTACCTGACGGGCTCTGTATACTGGCTGGCACACCAAGGCTGCTGTCTCTGAAGTTAAAGCGCTAGCTACTGTCTCCATATATGTAGCTTTCGGATTAGTTATCGCAGAACGCTTTATATCCGCATCGCGAATGCCATATTCGAAGGTGTCCATCATACACCTCTCAGTGATCTCTCCTGGGTAGGCAAGATGAGCCAACCGTTCCACTTCCGCCGTAAACTGTTGTAGAGACTCACCACTCTTCTGTACCCTTGTTCAGAGCTCTACTTGGTACATCTGCTTGCGGTGTTCACTACCATACTTGCGCTGAACGGCATTCATCAAGCTTTCATAGCAGTCTCGCTCACTTTCTGAGATAGTTTGAAGCACATCAGCGGCAGCACCTTTCAACGAAACTGTTAATGCAGCCACTTTTTCGCGAGCACTGCAACCATTTGTGCTAGCGGTAGTCTCAAACTGCATTCTGAAGACCTAAATGTCGTGGTTCCATCATAGGTAGGAGGTTTCAGTTTTATTGAAGTTAAAGCTGGCATAGGCAATGCACCTTCCTGTAGTAGGTGAATTCTTTGCTCTATTTGTTGCTTTAATTCGTTCTGCTTTTGCTCGTTCGCAATGAATTTTTGTTCTACGGATTTTTCGAACGATTCCTGCCGTGTCTCAATTTCGCAAACCTTCCTGTCAACCATCTCGGACATTTCTTTCATCTGCTGTGAGTTTTGTTAATAGAGCAAGTCGTATTTCACTCTGCTGTAACTGTTCTTTGACATCCTCTCTGACAGCTTGCTTGAGGGATTCAGCACTCTTTTCAACGTCCTGTTTAACGGATGTGACACTCTTTTCGACGGTTTGAGCATTTTGTTATAACTCCTGCTGCATCTTCTCATCTCTCTGCTGCATTCTCTCTTCGGCTGCTTGAGAACTTTGATGTAACTGCTGCATATCCTGTGTGAAGGATTGTATTATCCCGATGAGTACACTCATGTCAAAGTGCCCGTGTTCGTTTCCTGCGGTGTTTCTTCGTGTCGAGATGTCGTTGGCTCTTCACATTGGAATTCATGCTCATCGACGTCTATACCCTGCTCCTCTAAAGCACTTCTTAATCGCACCTGCAGCTCCGCTTTAAGCCCTTGTATTTGCAAATTTAAGCGCTCAAGCCAAGCTCCTTCTTGAACTGCTCCAATCTCAGTTTTTCGAATTTAACCATTGTTTATTACAGATACACAATCCCACTTCTGACACCAATTGTTACGAAATTGCCCTCTTGACAATTTACTCTGTTACAAAATTGCCCTCCTGACAATTCCTCTAACTCTCTGTACTCGGACTCGTACCACTGGATTGTGTAGTAATCAAACAATCGCTGTTAAATTAAAATAATTAGCTTTATATAATTATTGCTATTTACACATTTCATATTAGGCTAAAAGTTTACTTAGTTATTACTTGCACTTTATTTCACAAACCATTAGTCACTTTATTTAATAAGTAATTTCATCACTTTATTTAATAATGAATTTCATCACTTTGCAAAATTACAAATACTGCTAATACTGCTGCTTCGATTAAAATGCCTGATGCACACACTGTTACGGTCTCTGATCTACTGTATTCGACTTTGAACAGTCTTGTCGCTTTTATAGTTTTCGAATGGTTGAGGTAGAAACTTCCACGCTATTCTCGTATTTTCTAGAAGCTTCTATCCACTTCGACAGAAGTCGAGAATATTCTTTTTGATATTACCGACAGATGGTTCTTGAATAAGCTTTTATTCGAATAGTTCGCATCTTGACTCACAGGGGGCACTCATTCTCCAGATGGGATCCTAAAAAGCAATCCCGTTTCACTGATATGCAATCACGTTTCACTGCCCTCCGCTTAATCTTGTTCGTCCCGAACAAGGATAGTACTGCAACCTTTATAAGGAGATAACCTCTCTAAATGAACGACTTTCATTTTACTCCTGGCATTTCTCGCCAACTGGATGCGGTATACTACATCGTTGAGCCGCTTTATCACCTTATAAGGGCCTTCCCAGTGTGTTTGCAGTTTTGGCGATAATCCCTTGTTCCTTTGCGGATTATGAAGCATAACTAGCTGCCCTTCCTGAAATCCCTTGGAGTTTGCTCGTAGATCATATCTGGCTTTCATTTTATCACTCATCAGTTGTGTGCGCTTTCTGATGGTTCCATGAATTTCATTCAGCTGTCTTCGTTTGTCAGCTACATAACTGCTACATGAAACTTCCGTAGATGAGTAGGCACCGAATTTCAGATCTGCAGGCAATCTTATGTCACAACCGAAAATAGCCTTAGCTGGTGTTGTAGATGTTGTATCGTGAGTTGCCGATCGGTATGCCATTAAGAAGAGGGGTATGTGTTGGTCCCAATCTTTCTGGTTTCTGTCCACGACTTTCCTTAGGTGTTCCTCAAGCGTACGATTAAATCTTTCAACCATTCCATCGGATTGTGGGTGCAAAGGGGTTGTACGAGTTTTGCGTATGCCCATCAATTCACTCATTTCCCTGAATATTGTTGACTCGAAATTTCTGCCTTGATCCGAGTGCAACTCGAGGGGAGCTCCGAATCTGCAGACCCAATTATTGATAAATGCATCTGCAACGGTCTTAGCTTCTTGATCGGGAATGGGGTATACTTCTGGCCATTTACTAAAATAGTCGATTACGACGAGATCATATTTGTTGCCGGAATCACTAATTGGAAACGGACCTGCTATGTCCATTGAAATACGCTCATATGGCGCTCCCACGTTGTATAATTGCATCTTCCCCTGACTGCGACGGCTCGGTCCCTTGGCAGCTGTACACTTTTCACAAGCACTAATCCAGTCAACTACCGATTGCTGGCAACCAACCCAATAAAATCGTGTTTTAATTTTCTCGACTGTTTTTGTTATTCCCAAATGCCCTCCGCTTGGCCCACTATGGTATTCCTTGAGAATTTCGCTTATTCTTGCCTTGGGTACCACAATCAAGTTCTTCATGGCTTTTCCATCTTCGCTCTCTCACAGGCGGAATAGGCATCCATCTTGCAGCTTTAAGCTATTCCATAGAGCCCAATATGCTTTAGTTATGGGAGTTGCAGTTGAGATTTCGTTCCAATCAGGCCGTTTTCCTTCATTCTTACTTGATACGATTTTTGCCAAATCTGGGTCATTTCGTTGTTCTTCTTTTATCTTTTCCGCTGTCCATTCGTCGTCTGGTAAAACAGCCATTACGCGCACATCGACTACTCCTTCTTTTCCTTCAGCTTTAGAACAGTGCTTACATTCCATACTGCAAGGACGTCGTGATAGTGCATCAGCATTCCCGTGGTTTCCGCCTCTGCGATATTCTATTGTGAAATCGTAGCTACGGAGTCTCTCAATCCATCTCGCAACCTGACCTTCGGGATTTTTGAACTGTAATAGCCAGCGCAGAGCAGCGTGATCCGTTCTCAACAAGAACTTTTGTCCCTACAAGTACTTGTTAAAGTGCTTCACGCACTGCATAACCGCCAAAAGTTCTCTCCGTGTTACACAGTAATTTCGCTCTGGCTTTGATAAGATCTTGCTGAAGTAGGCTATTACTCTTTCATGTCCGTCAATAACTTGCGACAGGACACCTCCAATCCCGAATCCACTTGCATCTGTATCCAAAATAAATTTTTCGCCGGGTATTGGATACGCAAGGATCGGAGCTGTACACAATAGCTCTTTCAATCTGTTGAATGCCTTCTCCTGTTCGCTTTTCCACTCAAAAGGACAATTTTTCCTCGTTAATGCATGAAGACTACCAGCCACGTCTGCAAAGCCTGGAACAAAGCGTCTGTAATAGGTGCAAAGACCCAAGAAGCTGCGTAGCTCATGCAAACTAGTTGGTCTTGGCCACTCCCTTATTGAGTCTATTTTATTTGGATCTGTGTGTACTCCTACAGGTGTGACTTTATCTCCAAGGTACTTGACTTCTTTCTTGAAAAACGAGCATTTCTTTGCGCTCAGCTTCAACCCTGAAGCTCCTAATCGCATCAATACTTCTTCCAAATTCTTCAAGTGGTCCTCGAAGTCCTTTCCCATAACGATGATGTCATCTAAGTACACCAGACACGTTTTCCAGTGGAGACCCTTTAGGACATGTTCCATTAGGCGTTCAAATGTAGCTGGAGCATTACACAGACCGAATGGAATCACCAAAAATTGCCATAGTCCATCACCGGCACTGAATGCTGTCTTTTCCTTGTCTTGTTCGTCGACTGCCACTTGCCAATATCCGCTTTGTAAATCCAGCGTTGAGAACCAATTTGAACCAGAAAGTGTGTCCAACGTATCGTCGATTCGAGGTAATGGATAACTATCTTTCTTCGTTACCTCATTTAGTTTACGATAATCTACACAGAAACGTGTGGAGCCATCCTTCTTCTTGACTAATACCACTGGAGAACTCTAGGGGCTCGCTGATGGCTCTATGACGTTGTTCTGATGCATTTCCTTCAGCAATACATTCACCTCTTCTCTCTTTGCCAAAGGTGCTCTTCTTGACGCTTGACGAATGGGTTTGGCATCACCAGTGTTGATTGTGTGTTTCACCATCTTTGTTCTGCCTTCGTTTTTACCCTTTTCAGCAAATACTGACCAATGTCTTGCCAAAAGTTAACTGGTAGTCTTCCTCTGCTCTGTGGATAAGTCTTTGCTCCATTCTTTCGTCAGATCGTCGAGTACCTTTTTATCAGCTGGTATCTTCATTTTTGTGTCTCGCGGCTGGCTTTCACAGTTTACAGCCCGGCAATTTCCAATTATCTGTCCTTTCTCTATGATTTTAGCGGAATTTGCAAGATTGACCACTTTTACTGGCACTATTCTGTTCTGCTGTTCTTCTACGAGGGTTTTTCCAATTATGATGTCATCCAGTGCGAATTTTTCATCAGTCTCCACAACCCACAACTTGTTCTTCTCCACATCTCCGTCCATTTTGGCCCATATGACTGCCTCTGACTTTGCTGGGATTTTTGTCCGCCGCGATACAATGGCTTGTCGGATACCTCTATACTTATCCTCACCAACGGATAACGGTATTTCGGTGTTCGCATACTTCAACATTCGGCATTTCAAATCTAGGGTGAATCCATTCCGAATCATAAAATCCACACCTAAGATTAATTCGTCCACAATATCCGCAACTACAAACTCGTGCGTCACTGTTGTGGTGCCGATAGTTATTTTCCGTGTAACTTTTCCCAGTACCGGTGCATCATCTCCAGTTGCCGTACGCAATCTTATTCCCTGAAGCGGCTCGATTCCCCGAACGAGATCCCTTCTAATTATGGAATGTGATGCACCCGTATCCAATGTTACCACGATTTTTCTTCCATTTACTACGCTGTCGACAGTTAGGCTGTTGATTTTCCGTGCCATCTGAGAAACGAAGATTCTGGGGCTACATGTTGTGGGAGTCAGATCAAGCCCCTCGAGACTGACTCCATCTAGTTTGTCGACGGCTTTTCAACATTTTCTGATTCCCAACGTTTCCGTCTCGATTGGCAATTACGGGCCATGTGTCCGACCTCTCCGCAGGTGAAGCATTTGCCCGTGAAACTTTGGCCGCATTCGACTTGTACCTGACGGGCTCTGTATACTGGCTGGCACACCAAGGCTGCTGTCTCTGAAGTTAAAGCGCTAGCTACTGTCTCCATATATGTAGCTTTCGGATTAGTTATCGCAGAACGCTTTATATCCGCATCGCGAATGCCATATTCGAAGGTGTCCATCATACACCTCTCAGTGATCTCTCCTGGGTAGGCAAGATGAGCCAACCGTTCCACTTCCGCCGTAAACTGTTGTAGAGACTCACCACTCTTCTGTACCCTTGTTCAGAGCTCTACTTGGTACATCTGCTTGCGGTGTTCACTACCATACTTGCGCTGAACGGCATTCATCAAGCTTTCATAGCAGTCTCGCTCACTTTCTGAGATAGTTTGAAGCACATCAGCGGCAGCACCTTTCAACGAAACTGTTAATGCAGCCACTTTTTCGCGAGCACTGCAACCATTTGTGCTAGCGGTAGTCTCAAACTGCATTCTGAAGACGCTAAATGTCGTGGTTCCATCATAGGTAGGAGGTTTCAGTTTTATTGAAGTTAAAGCTGGCATAGGCAATGCACCTTCCTGTAGTAGGTGAATTCTTTGCTCTATTTGTTGCTTAAATTCGTTCTGCTTTTGCTCGTTCGCAATGAATTTTTGTTCTACGGATTTTTCGAACGATTCCTGCCGTGTCTCAATTTCGCAAACCTTCCTGTCAACCATCTCGGACATTTCTTTCATCTGCTGTGAGTTTTGTTAATAGAGCAAGTCGTATTTCACTCTGCTGTAACTGTTCTTTGACATCCTCTCTGACAGCTTGCTTGAGGGATTCAGCACTCTTTTCAACGTCCTGTTTAACGGATGCGACACTCTTTTCGACGGTTTGAGCATTTTGTTATAACTGCTGCTGCATCTTCTCATCTCTCTGCTGCATTCTCTCTTCGGCTGCTTGAGAACTTTGATGTAACTGCTGCATATCCTGTGTGAAGGATTGTATTATCCCGATGAGTACACTCATGTCAAAGTTACCCGTGTTCGTTTCCTGCGGTGTTTCTTCGTGTCGAGATGTCGTTGGCTCTTCACATTGGAATTCATGCTCATCGACGTCTATACCCTGCTCCTCTAAAGCACTTCTTAATCGCACCTGCAGCTCCGCTTTAAGCCCTTGTATTTGCAAATTTAAGCGCTCAAGCCAAGCTCCTTCTTGAACTGCTCCAATCTCAGTTTTTCGAATTTAACCATTGTTTATTACAGATACACAATCCCACTTCTGACACCAATTGTTACGAAATTGCCCTCTTGACAATTTACTCTGTTACAAAATTGCCCTCCTGACAATTCCTCTAACTCTCTGTACTCGGACTCGTACCACTGGATTGTGTAGTAATCAAACAATCGCTGTTAAATTAAAATAATTAGCTTTATATAATTATTGCTATTTACACATTTCATATTAGGCTAAAAGTTTACTTAGTTATTACTTGCACTTTATTTCACAAACCATTAGTCACTTTATTTAATAAGTAATTTCATCACTTTATTTAATAATGAATTTCATCACTTTGCAAAATTACAAATACTGCTAATACTGCTGCTTCGATTAAAATGCCTGATGCACACACTGTTACGGTCTCTCATCTACTGTATTCGACTTTGAACAGTCTTGTCGCTTTTATAGTTTTCGAATGGTTGAGGTAGAAACTTCCACGCTATTCTCGTATTTTCTAGAAGCTTCTATCCTCTTCGACAGAAGTCGAGAATATTCTTTTTGATATTACCGACAGATGGTTCTTGAATAAACTTTTATTCGAATAGTTCGCATCTTGACTCACAGGGGGCACTCATTCTCCAGATGGGATCCTAAAAGTATGCAATCCCGTTTCACTGATATGCAATCACGTTTCACTGCCCTCCGCTTAATCTTGTTCGTCCCGAACAAGGATAGTACTGCAACCTTTATAAGGAGATAACCTCTCTAAATGAACGACTTTCATTTTACTCCTGGCATTTCTCGCCAACTGGATGCGGTATACTACATCGTTGAGCCGATAATCCCTTGTTCCTTTGCGGATTATGAAGCATAACTAGCTGCCCTTCCTGAAATCCCTTGGAGTTTGCTCGTAGATCATATCTGGCTTTCATTTTATCACTCATCAGTTGTGTGCGCTTTCTGATGGTTCCATGAATTTCATTCAGCTGTCTTCGTTTGTCAGCTACATAACTGCTACATGAAACTTCCGTAGATGAGTAGGCACCGAATTTCAGATCTGCAGGCAATCTTATGTCACAACCGAAAATAGCCTTAGCTGGTGTTGTAGATGTTGTATCGTGAGTTGCCGATCGGTATGCCATTAAGAAGAGGGGTATGTGTTGGTCCCAATCTTTCTGGTTTCTGCCCACGACTTTCCTTAGGTGTTCCTCAAGCGTACGATTAAATCTTTCAACCATTCCATCGGATTGTGGGTGCAAAGGGGTTGTACGAGTTTTGCGTATGCCCATCAATTCACTCATTTCCCTGAATATTGTTGACTCGAAATTTCTGCCTTGATCCGAGTGCAACTCGAGGGGAGCTCCGAATCTGCAGACCCAATTATTGATAAATGCATCTGCAACGGTCTTAGCTTCTTGATCGGGAATGGGGTATACTTCTGGCCATTTACTAAAATAGTCGATTACGACGAGATCATATTTGTTGCCGGAATCACTAATTGGAAACGGACCTGCTATGTCCATTGCAATACGCTCAAATGGCGCTCCCACGTTGTATAATTGCATCTTCCCCTGACTGCGACGGCTCGGTCCCTTGGCAGCTGTACACTTTTCACAAGCACTAATCCAGTCAACTACCGATTGCTGGCAACCAACCCAATAAAATCGTGTTTTAATTTTCTCGACTGTTTTTGTTATTCCCAAATGCCCTCCGCTTGGCCCACTATGGTATTCCTTGAGAATTTCGCTTATTCTTGCCTTGGGTACCACAATCAAGTTCTTCATGGTTTTTCCATCTTCGCTCTCTCACAGGCGGAATAGGCATCCATCTTGCAGCTTTAAGCTATTCCATTGAGCCCAATATGCTTTAGTTATGGGAGTTGCAGTTGAGATTTCGTTCCAATCAGGCCGTTTTCCTTCATTCT
This sequence comes from Clusia tigrina, assembly GCA_920105625.2. Taxonomy (NCBI): domain Eukaryota; kingdom Metazoa; phylum Arthropoda; class Insecta; order Diptera; family Clusiidae; genus Clusia; species Clusia tigrina. Next base: position 49,464,208 of record OV050032.1, on the reverse strand, counting down.
TACTTGATACGATTTTTGCCAAATCTGGGTCATTTCGTTGTTCTTCTTTTATCTTTTCCGCTGTCCATTCGTCGTCTGGTAAAACAGCCATTACGCGCACATCGACTACTCCTTCTTTCCCTTCAGCTTTAGAACAGTGCTTACATTCCATACTGCAAGGACGTCGTGATAGCGCATCAGCATTCCCGTGGTTTCCGCCTCTGCGATATTCTATTGTGAAATCGTAGCTTTGGAGTCTCTCAATCCATCTCGCAACCTGACCTTCGGGATTTTTGAACTGTAATAGCCAGCGCAGAGCAGCGTGATCCGTTCTCAACAAGAACTTTTGTCCCTGCAAGTACTTGTTAAAGTGCTTCACGCACTGCATAACCGCCAAAAGTTCTCTCCGTGTTACACAGTAATTTCGCTCTGGCTTTGATAAGATCTTGCTGAAGTAGGCTATTACTCTTTCATGTCCGTCAATAACTTGCGACAGGACACCTCCAATCCCGAATCCACTTGCATCTGTATCCAAAATAAATTTTTCGCCGGGTATTGGATACGCAAGGATCGGAGCTGTACACAATAGCTCTTTCAATCTGTTGAATGCCTTCTCCTGTTCGCTTTTCCACTCAAAAGGACAATTTTTCCTCGTTAATGCATGAAGACTACCAGCCACGTCTGCAAAGCCTGGAACAAAGCGTCTGTAATAGGTGCAAAGACCCAAGAAGCTGCGTAGCTCATGCAAACTAGTTGGTCTTGGCCACTCCCTTACTGAGTATATTTTATCTGGATCTGTGTGTACTCCTACAGGTGTGACTTTATCTCCAAGGTACTTGACTTCTTTCTTGAAAAACGAGCATTTCTTTGCGCTCAGCTTCAACCCTGAAGCTCCTAATCGCATCAATACTTCTTCCAAATTCTTCAAGTGGTCCTCGAAGTCCTTTCCCATAACGATGATGTCATCTAAGTACACCAGACACGTTTTCCAGTGGAGACCCTTTAGGACATGTTCCATTAGGCGTTCAAATGTAGCTGGAGCATTACACAGACCGAATGGAATCACCAAAAATTGCCATAGTCCATCACCGGCACTGAATGCTGTCTTTTCCTTGTCTTGTTCGTCGACTGCCACTTGCCAATATCCGCTTTGTAAATCCAGCGTTGAGAACCAATTTGAACCAGAAAGTGTGTCCAACGTATCGTCGATTCGAGGTAATGGATAACTATCTTTCTTCGTTACCTCATTTAGTTTACGATAATCTACACAGAAACGTGTGGAGCCATCCTTCTTCTTGACTAATACCACTGGAGAACTCCAGGGGCTCGCTGATGGCTCTATGACGTTGTTCTGATGCATTTCCTTCAGCAATACATTCACCTCTTCTCTCTTTGCCAAAGGTGCTCTTCTTGACGCTTGACGAATGGGTTTGGCATCACCAGTGTTGATTGTGTGTTTCACCATCTTTGTTCTGCCTTCGTTTTTACCCTTTTCAGCAAATACTGACCAATGTCTTGCCAAAAGTTGGCTGGCATAAGTCTTTGCTCCATTCTTTCGTCAGATCGTCGAGTACCTTTTTATCAGCTGGTATCTTCATTTTTGTGTCTCGCGGCTGGCTTTCACAGTTTACAGCCCGGCAATTTCCAATTATCTGTCCTTTCTCTATGGCTTTGGCGGAATTTGCAAGATTGACCACTCTTACTGGCACTATTCTGTTCTGCTGTTCTTCTACGAGGGTTTTACCAATTATGATGTCATCCAGTGCGAATTTTTCATCAGTCTCCACAACCCACAACTTGTTCTTCTCCACATCTCCGTCCATTTTGGCCCATATGACTGCCTCTGACTTTGCTGGGATTTTTGTCCGCCGCGATACAATGGCTTGTCGGATACCTCTATACTTATCCTCACCAACGGATAACGGTATTTCGGTGTTCGCATACTTCAACATTCGGCATTTCAAATCTAGGGTGAATCCATTCCGAATCATAAAATCCACACCTAAGATTAATTCGTCCACAATATCCGCAACTACAAACTCGTGCGTCACTGTTGTGGTGCCGATAGTTATTTTCCGTGTAACTTTTCCCAGTACCGGTGCATCATCTCCAGTTGCCGTACGCTATCTTATTCCCTGAAGCGGCGCGATTCCCCGAAGGAGATCCCTTCTAATTATGGAATGTGATGCACCCGTATCCAATGTTACCACGATTTTTTTCCATTTACTACGCTGTCGACAGTTAGGCTGTTGATTTTCCGTGAAATCTGAGAAACGAAGATTCTGGGGCTACATGTTGTGGGAGTCAGATCAAGCCCCTCGAGACTGACTCCATCTAGTTTGTCGACGACTTTTCAACATTTTCTGATTCCCTACTTTGGAATCTGACTTGCTTTGGAGGTCTTACCGGTGAGCGTGATCTAGAACGTTTCCGTCTCGATTGGCAATTACGGGCCATGTGTCCGACCTCTCCGCAGGTGAAGCATTTGCCCGTGAAACTTTGGCCGCTTTCGACTTGTACCTGACGGGCTCTGTATACTGGCTGGCACACCAAGGCTGCTGTCTCTGAAGTTAAAGCGCTAGCTACTGCCTCCATATATGTAGCTTTCGGATTAGTTATCCCAGAACGCTTTATCTCCGCATCGCGAATGCCATATACGAATGTGTCCATCATACACCTCTCAGTAATCTCTCCTGGGTAGGCAAGATGAGCCAACCGTTCCACTTCCGCCGCAAACTGTTGTAGAGACTCACCACTCTTCTGTACCCGTGTTCATAGCTCTACTTGGTACATCTGCTTGCGATGTTCACTACCATACTTGCGCTGAACTGCATTCATTAAGCTTTCATAGCAGTCTCGCTCACTTTATGAGATAGTTTGAAGCACATCAGCGGCAGCACCTTTCAACGAATCGGTTAATGTAGCCACTTTTTCGCGAGCACTCCAATCATTTGTGCTAGCGGTAGTCTCAAACTGCATTCTGAAGACGCTAAATGTCGTGGTTCCATCATAGGTAGGAGGTTTCAGTTTTATTGAAGTTAAAGCTGGCATAGGCAATGCACCTTCCTGTAGTAGGTGAATTCTTTGCTCTATTTGTTGCTTAAATTCGTTCTGCTTTTGCTCGTTCGCAATGAATTTTTGTTCTACGGATTTTTCGAACGATTCCTGCCGTGTCTCAATTTCGCAAACCTTCCTGTCAACCATCTCGGGCATTTCTTTCATCTGCTGTGAGTTTTGTTAATAGAGCAAGTCGTATTTCACTCTGCTGTAACTGTTCTTTGACATCCTCTCTGACAGCTTGCTTGAGGGATTCAGCACTCTTTTCAACGTCCTGTTTAACGGATGCGACACTCTTTTCGACGGTTTGAGCATTTTGTTATAACTGCTGCTGCATCTTCTCATCTCTCTGCTGCATTCTCTCATCGGCTGCTTGAGAACTTTGATGTAACTGCTGCATATCCTGTGTGAAGGATTGTATTATCCCGATGAGTACACTCATGTCAAAGTTACCCGTGTTCGTTTCCTGCGGTGTTTCTTCGTGTCGAGATGTCGTTGGCTCTTCACATTGGAATTCATGCTCATCGACGTCTATACCCTGCTCCTCTAAAGCACTTCTTAATCGCACCTGCAGCTCCGCTTTAAGCCCTTGTGTTTGCAAATTTAAGCGCTCAAGCTCCTTCTTGAACTGCTCCAATCTCAGTTTTTCGAATTTAACCATTGTTTATTACAGATACACAATCCCACTTCTGACACCAATTGTTACGAAATTGCCCTCTTGACAATTTACTCTGTTACAAAATTGCCCTCCTGACAATTCCTCTAACTCTCTGTACTCGGACTCGTACCACTGGATTGTGTAGTAATCAAACAATCGCTGTTAAATTAAAATAATTAGCTTTATATAATTATTGCTATTTACACATTTCATATTAGGCTAAAAGTTTACTTAGTTATTACTTGCACTTTATTTCACAAACCATTAGTCACTTTATTTAATAAGTAATTTCATCACTTTATTTAATAATGAATTTCATCACTTTGCAAAATTACAAATACTGCTAATACTGCTGCTTCGATTAAAATGCCTGATGCACACACTGTTACGGTCTCTGATCTACTGTATTCGACTTTGAACAGTCTTGTCGCTTTTATAGTTTTCGAATGGTTGAGGTAGAAACTTCCACGCTATTCTCGTATTTTCTAGAAGCTTCTATCCACTTCGACAGAAGTCGAGAATATTCTTTTTGATATTACCGACATATGGTTCTTGAATAAGCTTTTATTCGAATAGTTCGCATCTTGACCCACAGGGGGGCACTCATTCTCCAGATGGGATCCTAAAAGTATGCAATCCCGTTTCACTAATATGCAATCACGTTTCACTGCCCTCCGCTTAATCTTGTTCGTCCCGAACAAGGATAGTACTGCAACCTTTATAAGGAGATAACCTCTCTAAATGAACGACTTTCATTTTACTCCTGGCATTTCTCGCCAACTGGATGCGGTATACTACATCGTTGAGCCGCTTTATCACCTTATAAGGGCCTTCCCAGTGTGTTTGCAGTTTTGGCGATAATCCCTTGTTCCTTTGCGGATTATGAAGCATAACTAGCTGCCCTTCCTGAAATCCCTTGGAGTTTGCTCGTAGATCATATCTGGCTTTCATTTTATCACTCATCAGTTGTGTGCGCTTTCTGATGGTTCCATGAATTTCATTCAGCTGTCTTCGTTTGTCAGCTACATAACTGCTACATGAAACTTCCGTAGATGAGTAGGCACCGAATTTCAGATCTGCAGGCAATCTTATGTCACAACCGAAAATAGCCTTAGCTGGTGTTGTAGATGTTGTATCGTGAGTTGCCGATCGGTATGCCATTAAGAAGAGGGGTATGTGTTGGTCCCAATCTTTCTGGTTTCTGTCCACGACTTTCCTTAGGTGTTCCTCAAGCGTACGATTAAATCTTTCAACCATTCCATCGGATTGTGGGTGCAAAGGGGTTGTACGAGTTTTGCGTATGCCCATCAATTCACTAATTTCCCTGAATATTGTTGACTCGAAATTTCTGCCTTGATCCGAGTGCAACTCGAGGGGAGCTCCGAATCTGCAGACCCAATTATTGATAAATGCATCTGCAACGGTCTTAGCTTCTTGATCGGGAATGGGGTATACTTCTGGCCATTTACTAAAATAGTCGATTACGACGAGATCATATTTGTTGCCGGAATCACTAATTGGAAACGGACCTGCTATGTCCATTGCAATACGCTCAAATGGCGCTCCCACGTTGTATAATTGCATCTTCCCCTGACTGCGACGGCTCGGTCCCTTGGCAGCTGTACACTTTTCACAAGCACTAATCCAGTCAACTACCGATTGCTGGCAACCAACCCAATAAAATCGTGTTTTAATTTTCTCGACTGTTTTTGTTATTCCCAAATGCCCTCCGCTTGGCCCACTATGGTGGGTTGAGAATTTCGCTTATTCTTGCCTTGGGTACCACAATCAAGTTCTTCGTGGTTTTTGCATCTTCGCTCTCCCACAGGCGGAATAGGCATCCATCTTGCAGCTTTAAGCTATTCCATTGAGCCCAATATGCTTTAGTTATGGGAGTTTCAGTCGAGATTTCGTTCCAATCAGGCCGTTTTCCTTCATTCTTACTTGATACGATTTTTGCCAAATCTGGGTCATTTCGTTGTTCTTCTTTTATCTTTTCCGCTGTCCATTCGTCGTCTGGTAAAACAGCCATTACGCGCACATCGACTACTCCTTCTTTCCCTTCAGCTTTAGAACAGTGCTTACATTCCATACTGCAAGGACGTCGTGATAGTGCATCAGCATTCCCGTGGTTTCCGCCTCTGCGATATTCTATTGTGAAATCGTAGCTACGGAGTCTCTCAATCCATCTCGCAACCTGACCTTCGGGATTTTTGAACTGTAATAGCCAGCGCAGAGCAGCGTGATCCGTTCTCAACAAGAACTTTTGTCCCTACAAGTACTTGTTAAAGTGCTTCACGCACTGCATAACCGCCAAAAGTTCTCTCCGTGTTACACAGTAATTTCGCTCTGGCTTTGATAAGATCTTGCTGAAGTAGGCTATTACTCTTTCATGTCCGTCAATAACTTGCGACAGGACACCTCCAATCCCGAATCCACTTGCATCTGTATCCAAAATAAATTTTTCGCCGGGTATTGGATACGCAAGGATCGGAGCTGTACACAATAGCTCTTTCAATCTGTTGAATGCCTTCTCCTGTTCGCTTTTCCACTCAAAAGGACAATTTTTCGTCGTTAATGCATGCAGACTACCAGCCACGTCTGCAAAGCCTGGAACAAAGCGTCTGTAATAGGTGCAAAGACCCAAGAAGCTGCGTAGCTCATGCAAACTAGTTGGTCTTGGCCACTCCCTTACTGAGTCTATCTTATGTGGATCTGTGTGTACTCCTACAGGTGTGACTTTATGTCCAAGGTGACTTGACTTGACTTCTTTCTTGAAAAACGAGCATTTCTTTGCGGTCAGCTTCAACCCTGAAGCTCCTAATCGCATCAATACTTCTTCCAAATTCTTCAAGTGGTCCTCGAAGTCCTTTCCCATAACGATGATGTCATCTAAGTACACCAGACACGTTTTCCAGTGGAGACCCTTTAGGACATGTTCCATTAGGCGTTCAAATGTAGCTGGAGCATTACACAGACCGAATGGAATCACCAAAAATTGCCATAGTCCATCACCGGCACTGAATGCTGTCTTTTCCTTGTCTTGTTCGTCGACTGCCACTTGCCAATATCCGCTTTGTAAATCCAGCGTTGAGAACCAATTTGAACCAGAAAGTGTGTCCAACGTATCGTCGATTCGAGGTAATGGATAACTATCTTTCTTCGTTACCTCATTTAGTTTACGATAATCTACACAGAAACGTGTGGAGCCATCCTTCTTCTTGACTAATACCACTGGAGAACTCCAGGGGCTCGCTGATGGCTCTATGACGTTGTTCTGATGCATTTCCTTCAGCAATACATTCACCTCTTCTCTCTTTGCCAGAGATACTCTTCTTGACGCTTGACGAATGGGTTTGGCATCACCAGTGTTGATTGTGTGTTTCACCATCTTTGTTCTGCCTTCGTTTTTACCCTTTTCAGCAAATACTGACCAATGTCTTGCCAAAAGTTGGCTGGCATAAGTCTTTGCTCCATTCTTTCGTCAGATCGTCGAGTACCTTTTTATCAGCTGGTATCTTCATTTTTGTGTCTCGCGGCTGGCTTTCACAGTTTACAGCCCGGCAATTTCCAATTATCTGTCCTTTCTCTATGATTTTAGCGGAATTTGCAAGATTGACCACTCTTACTGGCACTATTCTGTTCTGCTGTTCTTCTACGAGGGTTTTACCAATTATGATGTCATCCAGTGCGAATTTTTCATCAGTCTCCACAACCCACAACTTGTTCTTCTCCACATCTCCGTCCATTTTGGCCCATATGACTGCCTCTGACTTTGCTGGGATTTTTGTCCGCCGCGATACAATGGCTTGTCGGATACCTCTATACTTATCCTCACCAACGGATAACGGTATTTCGGTGTTCGCATACTTCAACATTCGGCATTTCAAATCTAGGGTGAATCCATTCCGAATCATAAAATCCACACCTAAGATTAATTCGTCCACAATATCCGCAACTACAAACTCGTGCGTCACTGTTGTGGTGCCGATAGTTATTTTCCGTGTAACTTTTCCCAGTACCGGTGCATCATCTCCAGTTGCCGTACGCTATCTTATTCCCTGAAGCGGCGCGATTCCCCGAAGGAGATCCCTTCTAATTATGGAATGTGATGCACCCGTATCCAATGTTACCACGATTTTTTTCCATTTACTACGCTGTCGACAGTTAGGCTGTTGATTTTCCGTGAAATCTGAGAAACGAAGATTCTGGGGCTACATGTTGTGGGAGTCAGATCAAGCCCCTCGAGACTGACTCCATCTAGTTTGTCGACGACTTTTCAACATTTTCTGATTCCCTACTTTGGAATCTGACTTGCTTTGGAGGTCTTACCGGTGAGCGTGATCTAGAACGTTTCCGTCTCGATTGGCAATTACGGGCCATGTGTCCGACCTCTCCGCAGGTGAAGCATTTGCCCGTGAAACTTTGGCCGCTTTCGACTTGTACCTGACGGGCTCTGTATACTGGCTGGCACACCAAGGCTGCTGTCTCTGAAGTTAAAGCGCTAGCTACTGCCTCCATATATGTAGCTTTCGGATTAGTTATCCCAGAACGCTTTATCTCCGCATCGCGAATGCCATATACGAATGTGTCCATCATACACCTCTCAGTAATCTCTCCTGGGTAGGCAAGATGAGCCAACCGTTCCACTTCCGCCGCAAACTGTTGTAGAGACTCACCACTCTTCTGTACCCGTGTTCATAGCTCTACTTGGTACATCTGCTTGCGATGTTCACTACCATACTTGCGCTGAACTGCATTCATTAAGCTTTCATAGCAGTCTCGCTCACTTTATGAGATAGTTTGAAGCACATCAGCGGCAGCACCTTTCAACGAATCGGTTAATGTAGCCACTTTTTCGCGAGCACTCCAATCATTTGTGCTAGCGGTAGTCTCAAACTGCATTCTGAAGACGCTAAATGTCGTGGATCCATCATAGGTAGGAGGTTTCAGTTTTATTGAAGTTAAAGCTGGCATAGGCAATGCACCTTCCTGTAGTAGGTGAATTCTTTGCTCTATTTGTTGCTTAAATTCGTTCTGCTTTTGCTCGTTCGCAATGAATTTTTGTTCTACGGATTTTTCGAACGATTCCTGCCGTGTCTCAATTTCGCAAACCTTCCTGTCAACCATCTCGGGCATTTCTTTCATCTGCTGTGAGTTTTGTTAATAGAGCAAGTCGTATTTCACTCTGCTGTAACTGTTCTTTGACATCCTCTCTGACAGCTTGCTTGAGGGATTCAGCACTCTTTTCAACGTCCTGTTTAACGGATGTGACACTCTTTTCGACGGTTTGAGCATTTTGTTATAACTCCTGCTGCATCTTCTCATCTCTCTGCTGCATTTTCTCATCGGCTGCTTGAGAATTTTTTTGTAGCTGCTGCTGCATCCTCTCTTCGGCTGCTTTAGCACTTTGTTGTAGCAGCATCTGTATTACCCCGATAAGTGCACTCATGTCAAAGTTACCCGTGTTAGTTTCTTGCGGTGTTTCTTCGTGTCGAGATGTCGTCGGCTCTTCACATTGGAATTCATGCTCATCGACGTCTATACCATGCTCCTCTAAAGCGGTTCTTAATCGCCGCTGCAACTCCGCTTTAAGCCCTTGTGTTTGTAAATTTAAGCGCTCAAGCTCCTTCTTGAGCTGCTCCAATCTCAGTTTTTCAAATTTAACCATTTTTTATTACAGATACACAATCACAATTCTGACACCAAGTGTTACGAAATCGCCCTCTTGACAATTTACTCTAACTCTCTGTACTCGGATTCGCACGACTAGATTGTATAATAATCAAACAATCGCTGGTTAAATTAAAATAGCTAACTTTATTTAATTATTGCAATTTACACACTTAATATTAGGCTTAAAGTTTACTTTATTACAATTTGCACTTTATTTCACAATTCGTTAATCACTTTATTTAATAATTAATTTCATCACTTTACAAAATCACAATTTAAAATACTACTGCTTCGATTATAATGCACGATGTACACACTGTTCCGATTTCTGTTTAACTGTGTTCGACTTTGAATAGTGTAGTGGTTTTTATAGCTTCGAATGGTTGAGGGAGAATAGTGTAGAAATTTCTGGATCTTTCTAGAATCTTATATACACCTCGAAAGAAGTTTTTATTTTTGAGAACATTCTTTGCACCACTATCTCTTCGTGTCTTGACTTATAAACACACAGGGTGGTGCACTCATTCTCAAACTCGAGATGGAATCCTAAAAGTATGCAATCACGTTTCACTGCCCTCCGCTTAATCTTGTTTGTGCCGACCAAGGATAGTACTGCAACCTTTATAAGAAGATAGCCTCTCCTAATGAACGACTTTCATTTTGCTTCTGATATTTCTCGCCTACTGGATGCGATATACTACATCGTTGATCCGCTTTATCACCTTATAAGGCCTTTCCCAGTGTGTTTGCAGTTTTGGCGATAGTCCCTTTTTCTTTTGCGGATAATGAAGCATAACTAGCTGCCCTTCCTGAAATCCCTTAGGGTTTGCTCGTACATCATATCTGGATTTCATTTTATCACTCATCAGTTGTGTGCGCTTTCTGATGGTTCCATGAATTTCATTCAGCTGTCTTCGTTTGTCAGCTACATAACTGCTACATGAAACTTCCGGAGATGAGTAGGCACCGAATTTCAGATCTGCAGGCAATCTTATGTCACAACCGAAAATAGTCTTAGCTGGTGTTGTAGGTGTTGTATCGTGAGTTGCCGATCGGTATGCTATTAGGAACAGGGGTATGTGTTGTATACACGTATATATATATATATATATATATATATATATATATATATATATATATATATATATATATATATATATATATATGTATATATATATATATACATATATATATATATATATATATATATATATATATATATATATATATATATATATATATATATATATATATATATATATATATATAACGGGTCCGCCATCTAACGTTTTTTTTTGTCAACTAGTGCTTATTTCGTGAATGGTAACACATAGCTCATGTCTGATTTGACAGATAATTAGTTTTATCCTTCCGCTGAACGAATATGGTTGTGTATATGCTTGAACAACGCTGAAGAATATTGCGACATTACTTTGAAAATCATGGTAATGTTGCAGAATGCCAAAAAAATCGTTTGCCAAAAAAATCATCTTTTCTGATGAAGCTCATTTTGATCTTGGCGGGTATGTAAACAAGCAAAATTGTTGCATTTGGGGCACAGAAAACCAGCACGCATACATTGAAAAGCCGATGCACCCAAAACGAGTCTCTGTTTGGTGCGGATTTTGGTCCAGAGGCATAATTGGGCCATTTTTCTTCGAAAATGAGCAAGGAGTGGCCGTTACAGTCAATGGCGATCATTATCGGGCCATGGTGAACGAATTTTTGTTCACAAAAATTGAAGAGGAGGATATTGGCAACATTTGGTTTCAACAGGACGGCGCTACGTGCCACACAGCCGAAGCTACACTCGATGTTTTGCGCCCTGTTTTTGAAGATCGCATTATCAGCCGCAGAGCTGATGTCGTTTGGCCACCTCGGAGCTGCGATTTGACACCGTTGGACTATTATTTGTGGGGTGCCCTCAAAGATAAGTGTTAAGCCGACAAGCCAGAGACAATTGACGCTTTAAAGGACAATATTCGTGAAGCCATTGGTGAAATACAGCTGCACACAATCGATAATGTGCTTAAAAATTGGACCGATCGTGTAGGCTACTGCATGGCCAGCCGAGGCAGCCATTTGAATGAAATTATTTTCCATTATTAACCGGAAGGATAGTACTTTCAAATAAAAAAAGAAATTTGAGAAAATATCCAGTAGTTTTTTTTTATAGAATTTTCAAAAAAAAAATAGTTATTTGGCGGACCCTTGATATATATATATATATATATATATATTTATATATATATATATATATATATATATATATATATATATATATATATTTATATATATATATATATATGTATATATATATATATATATATATATTTATATGTATATATATATATATATATATATATATATATTTATATATATATATATATATATATATATATATATATATATATATATATATATATATATATAAATATATATATATATATATATATATATATATATATATATATATATATATGTATATATATATATATATATATATATATATATATATATATATATATATTTATATATATCTTGTAGCAAATAAGATGATGTAAACGTTTGCCTGTCCAAAGATTTCTTAGCGAAATCATTCAATGCTTATACAATTTTAAAATTTTAGCTTGTGTTAGAATTGTTAAGGGTAAATTTAAATATATTCTATCATACTAAGAAACTAAAAAATATTTATATTGTTTTGTTGGGATAGTAATGAGATTTGGTATTTTACAAAATAAATTTTATATATTAACAATTAATTTAGTCAATTTTCCTGCTGGGAATAAATAGTGGTCATGTGCAACGTCCGTCTGCTTTTCTTTCGCTGCTTTGCCGTTTGAGTTTTAAGTTTCCTTTTTCTGTGTTCTCTGATACAGAGTAAAGAAACTTAAACGTCAAACGGCAAAGCAGCGAAATAAAGGAAACGGACGTTGTACATGAATCCACAGAAAATCGTGTTAAATCCACTCAGAATCGTGGTGTGTCCGCTACGGACGCTGGCAGCAAAAAAGAGTTTCTTTTTTCTTTGTTCTCCGATTGGAAGGGAGTACTCCTTTGAACATCTTTTGGGAGCATTAAGGGGATGCCTCATCTCAACATAGACTATTGCAATAAAAACTCAATTTTCAGGCCCTTTCCAGTTTCCAGATTATACATAAATTATAACAAAATAAAACAATTTAATTTATTTAACATTTTATTGAATATTTAAAACAAAAATTGGTATTAAAATTTATATAAAAAATGAATTTTTACCAGATACTTGCTTTTGCGCAGACACTGAAACTCGAACAATAAAGGCACACTGAGCAAATAAAAACTTTCAATCTTCAATTACACAGTGAGAGTATAAGAGAAGAAATGTAGCTTCCATGCACAAGAAGCTTTGATATCAAAAGCAATTGCTGCTGAGAGCAAAAAGTTTTATAATAAAATTTGTATGGCAATGTCATGCGGGTATGTATACTCAAGAATGATAAAATAGAAGATTACGCCATGCGCAGGTCCGCTATTCCTCTCTCGACAAAAACTCAGCACAGCTGATTGGCTGTGACGTCATAAGGCGCTTTAAAATAGTTTTTATATGAAAAATGCATGTGCAAATGCAATAATGTTTGAATTAAACGGATTTTAATCATTTTTAATAACATATAACTTAACAAATGCACTTGCAAGTAAACAAGTACAAATTATTGAAAAACTCGTCCGATAAAATGTACTTAAGCAGTCGATTAAGCGGATTTTCATGTACCAAGAAAGAAAAAGTGAATTTGTGTAGTGATTTAATAAATATATTAGTATTATATATATATATATATATATATATATATATATATATATATATATATATATATATATATATATATATATATATATATATATATATATATATATATATATATATATATATATATATATATATATATATATAATATATATATATATATATATATATATATATATATATATATATATATATATATATATATATATATATACACATATTTAATAAATATACACACATTAGAATTAAATTTCCCATAATTATTTCATTTTATATTCCCATTATCGCACCAAAACAGTAAATAACAACAAATTTAACCAACAAATTATTGAATAGAACAAAAATTTTAATGCCAAATCAATTGAAATATATTATTTCACATTTATTTATATAAATATTATTATAAAATGTGATAAATATAAAAATATTTAAAATTAAACACAAATTATCCCATTTCTCACACAAAAATGTATGCATTTTGGCTGTTCTCTTATTTCGTGTGCGCCTTGTGACGACATGCGCAGAGAGAGGAAATTTTCGTACCAACATTGGCGCAATCTTCTAATTTATAATTCTTGATGTATAGTTATGTATGTATATATATACTTATATATGTATACTTATGTATGTATATATGTATAATTATGTATGTATATATGTATACTTATAGTGGGATTGTGCATCTGTAATAAACAATGGTTACATTTGAAGAACTGAAATTGGAGCAGCTCAAGAAGGAGCTTGAGCGCTTAAGTTTGGAAATACAAGGGCTTAAAGCGGAGCTGCAGGTGCGGTTAAGAAGTGCTTTAGAGGAGCAGGGGTCGATGAGCATGAATTCCAATCTGAAGAACCCATGACGTCTCGACATGAAGAAACACTGCAAGAAACAAACACGGGTAACTTTGATATGAACGCGCTTATCCGGGTAATACAGATGCAGCTACAGCAATGCGATGCGAATGTGCAGCAGCGGCTATAACAAAATGCTGAATCAGTCGAAAAGAGTTTTGCATCCGTCAAGGAGGATGTCAATGAACAGTTACAGCAGAATGAATCATGACTTACCCAACTAGCGAAACAGAACCCACACAAAATGAAGGAAATGTCCGAGATGTTAGACAGGGAGGTTTGTGAAATTGACACACGGCAGGAATCGTTCGAAAAAACTGTAGAACATTTATTCATTGAGATCGAGCAAAAACAGAACAATTTTAAACAACAAATATAGCAAAAGATTCACCTACTACAGGAAGGTTCATTGCCTATGTCAGCTTTATCCTTAATAAAACTGAAGGCTCCTACCTATGATGGAACCACGACATTTTGCACTTGCAGAATGCAGTTTGAGACTACCGCTAGCACAAATGGTTGGAGTGCTCGCGAAACAGTGGTTGCATTAACCGTGTCATTGAAAGGTGCTTCCGCTGATGTACTTCAAACTATCTCAGAAAGTGCGCGAGACTGTTGTGAAAGCTTGATGAATGCCGTTCAGCGCAAGTATGGTAGTGAACATCGGCAGCAGGTGTACCAAGTAGAGCTACGAACACTGGTACAAAAGAGTGGTGAGTGTATATAAAAGTTTGCTGCGGAAGTGGAACGGTTGGCCCATCTTGCCTATCCAGGAGAGATTACTGAGAGGTGTATGATAGACACCTTCGTATATGACATACGCGATGCAGAGATAAAGTATACAACGATAACAAATTCGAAAGCTACATATATGGAGACAGTAGCTAGCGCTTTGTTATATGAGACAGCAGCTCTATTATGCCAGCCAGTATGCAGAGGCTGTCAGTACACCCCGAAATCCGACAAAGTTTCACGGAAAAATGCTTTACCTGCGGTGATGTTGGGCACATGGCTCGTGATTGTCAATCGAGACGGAAACGTTATGCAACACACCCGCCGGTAAGGCCGCCAAAGCAAGACAAAATCCTAAGTAGGGAGTCAGAAAGGATTGTCAAGCCGGGAAATGAACGGACTCTCACAACATGTAGCCCAAGAATCTTCGTTTCTCAGATGGCACGGAAAATCAACAGCCTAACTGTCAACACTGTAATAAACGGAAGAAAATTGTGGTGAAATTGGATACGGGCGCATCACATTTCATAATCACAAAGGATCTCGTTCGGGGATTCGAGACGCTTCAGGGTATAAGATTGCGTACGGCAACTGGAAATGATACAACAGTACTTGGAAAAGTTACACGGAAAATCACTATCGGCACCACAACATTGACGCACGAGTTTGTAGTTGCGGATATTGTGGACGAATTAATCTTAGGTGTGGATTTTACGATTCGGAATGGATTCACCATAGATTTGAAAAGCCGAATGTTGAAATATGCGAACACCGAAATACCGTTATCCGTTGGTGAGGATACGTATGGAGGTTTACGGCAATTCTACCAAAGTCAGAGGCAGTTAAATGGGGCAAAATGGGCGGAGATGCTGAGAAGCACAAGAGAAAAAGTGGTCAATGTTTCAAATGCCGCTAGAATCATAGAGGAACGACAAGTAATTGGAAATTGCCAGGCAATTTCGGCAATTGTAAAGTGCGAGAAGCAACCGCGAGACATGAAAAGTAAGATACGAGCTAATAAAAAGGTACAGGACGATCAGACGAAAGAATAGAGAATAGAGTTATCCACATAATAGTATTTGCTGAAAAGGGTAAAAATGTAGACAGAACAAAGATAGTAAAACCACAATCAACTCTGGTGATCCCAAGCTCATTCGTCAAGTGTCTAGAAGAGTACCTCTGGAAAAGAGAGAAGAAGTGCAAATATTGCTGAAGACAATGCATCAGAGCAATATCATTGTGCCATCAGGAAGTTCCTGGAGTTCTCCCGTGGTATTAGTCAAGAAGAAGGATGGCTCCACACGTTTCTGTGTAGATTATCGGAAACTTAATGAGATAATGAAGAAAGATAGTTTTCCATTACCTCGCATCCTTGGACACATTTTCTGGTTCAAATTAGTTCCCAGCATTCGATTTACAAATCGGATATTGGCAAGTGGCAGTAGACGAAGAAGACAAGGAAAATACAGGATTCAGTGCCGCATGGACTATGGCAATTTTGGGTGATGCCAATCGTACTGTGTAATGCTCCAGCTACATTTGAACGCCTAATGGAACATGTGCTAAAGGGTCTCCACTGGAAATCTTGTCTGGTGTACCTAGATGACTTCATCATTATAGGAAAGGCCTTCGAAGACCACTTGAGGAATTTGGAAGAAGTATTAATGCGATTAGGAGATTCAGGGTTGAAGCTGAGCGTAAAGAAATGCTCGTTATTCAAGAAATAAGTTCCTTGGACATGAAGTCACATCTGAAGGAGTACACACAGATCCAGATAAGATAGACTCAGTACGGGATTGGCCATGACCAACTAGTTTACATGAGCTGTGCAGCTTCTTGGATCTTCGCTCCTATTACAGACGCTTTGTTCCAAGCTGCGCAGACGTGGCTGGTAGTCTGCATGAATTAACGAGGAACTATCGTCCTTTTAAGAGGAAAAACGAACAGGAGAAGGCATTCAAGAGATTGAAAAAGAGCTTTTGTGTACAGGTCCGATCCTTGTTATCCAATTCCTGGCGAAACATTTATTTTGGACACAGATGCAAGTGGCTTTGTGATTGGAGGTGTCCTATCGCATGAAAGAGTAATAGCCTAGTTCAGCAAGATCTTATCAAAGTCTGAGCGAAATTACTGTGTAACACGGAGAGAACTGCGGTTATGCAGTGCGTGAAGCAATTTAACAAGTACTTGTATGGACAAAAGTTCTTGTTGAGAACGCATCACGCTGCTCCGCGCTGGCTTTTACAGTTCAAAAATCCTGTAGGTCAGTTGGCGAGATGGATTGAGAGACTCCAAAGCTACGATTTCACAATAGAACATCGCAGAGGCGGAAGCCACAGGAATGCTGATGCATTATCACGACGTCCTTGCAATGTGGAATGCAAGCACTGTTCTAAAGCTGAAGAGAAAGAAGGAGTAGCCGATGTGCGCTTAATGTCTGTTTTACCAGACGATGAATATACAGCGGAAAAGATAAAAGAAGAACAACGAAATGACCCAGATTTGGCAAAAATCGTATCAAGTAAGAATGAAGGAAAACGGCCTGATTGGAACGAAATCTCGACTGAAACTCCCATAACTAAAGCATATTGGGCTCAATGGAATAGCTTAAAGCTGCAAGATGGATGCCTATTCCGCCTGTGGGAGAGCGAACATGGAAAAACCACGAAAAACTTGATTGTGGTAGCCAAGCCAAGAATAAGCGAAATTCTCAAGGATCACCATAGTGGGCCTAGCGGAGGACATTTGGGAATAACAAAAACAGTTGAGAAAATTAAAACACGATTTTATTGGGTTGATTGCCAGCAATCGGTAGTTGACTGGATTAGTGCTTGTGAAAAGTGTGCAGCTGCCAAGGGACCGAGCCGTCGCAGTCAGGGGAAAATGCAATTATACAATGTGGGAGCGCCATTTGAGCGTATTGCAGCCCCTTTACACCCGCAATCCGATGGAATGGTGGAAAGATTGAATCGTACGCTCGAGGAACACCTAAGGAAAGTCGTGGACAGAAATCAGAAAGATTGGGACCAACACATACTTCTGTTCGTAATTGCATACCGATCGGCGACTTACGATACAACATTTACAACACCAGCTAAGGCTATTTTCGGTTGTGATATAAGATTACCTGCAGATCTGAAATTCGGTGCCTACACATTTACGGAATTTTCATGTAGCAGTTATGTAGCGAAAACAGTTGAATCAAATTCATGGAAACATCAGAAATCGTACACAACTGATGAGTGATAAATAATCCGCAAAGGAAAAAGGGATTATCGCCAAAACTGCAAACACACTGGGAAGGCCCTTATAAGGTGATAAACCGGCTCAACGATGTAGTATACCGCATCCAGTTGGCGAGAAATGTCAGGACCAAAATGAAAGTCGTTCATCTGAAGAGGCTATCTCCTTATAAAGGTTGCAGTACTATCCTTGTTCGAGACGAACAAGATTAAGCGGAGGGCAGTGAAACATAAAGTGAAACGTGATTGCATACTTTTAGGATTCAAGCTGGAGTTTGAGAATGAGTGCACCACCCTGTGTATATAAGTCAAAACACGATATATTCGAAAAAAGCTTACTCAAGAACACCCTGTCGATAGTAGAGAATGCTCTAGTATATTCTCGGAAAGTTTATTCAAGAACCCCTTTCTTAGTGTAGGTAAAATTCGAGAATAATTCAGAAACGTCTTTAATAGTGTTGGGAATAGTCTAGAATTTTCTACTTCAAATATTCGGAAAGTATATAAGCTAAGGCAATTCAAAGTCGAGAACAGTTGAAAAGCAACCTTAACAGTGTGTACATCGCGCATTTTAATCGAAGTAGTAATATTTGTAATTGTGATGTATAGTAATAAAGTTATTAATGAATGAAGATTATTTTTGTAACGAATTTATTGACAAGACAAGTTACAACAGTAGTTGCAATTGCGTATGTGGTTATGCCACATGAATTATGAATTATTAAATAAAGTGCAATTAATGAATTATTAAATAAAGTGCAATTTGTAAAAAAGTAAACTTTAAGCCAAATATTAAGTGTGTAAATTGCAATAATTAAATAAAGTTAATTATTTTAATTTAACCTGCGATTGTTTGATTACTACACAATCCAGTGGTACGAGTCCGAGTACTGAGAGTTGGAGTAAATTGTCAAGAGGGCAATTTCTTAACAGAATACATTTTTAAGAGGGCAATTTCGTAACAGTATTATAATATTCATGGCTTCGCACCAGCTCAACCAACTGCTCGTCTGAAATTTATAAAATTCATACATATATTTTGTACATATATAAAATGAATATGAACTAATAGTAAGTATGTACGTATGCTGTACGACTGGTGGCGAAGTGGATGGCGTTGATCGTATTTATTATAGACTCACACACATGCTCGCACATAAGTCGATTTCTACGTTAGAACGCGTAAAATTTCAACTAAACGAAATCCACAAGCAAGTGATTACATTCCACACTACCGCTCAACATTCAGTAAAGCATTCTTTTTGAAAAACCGCGGCGGTCTTGCTGGGACTCTGACTGGCACGTAACCGGTAATATGAATACTTCCTATTAAAAGGCATTAAAGAATATTTAACGGATGCTTGACTGACCGTGACTGGCACTAATAGTGTGTATCTGGCCTTATACCTCTCCAATGTACATTGGTCTAAAAAAAAAAGAATAATTAATCCCATAACTTAATTTCGAGTTGCAAATTGATATGATAGCAAGTATTATTTTTTAATATTAAGATTATATTTAATACCAAATCTGATCTAATTACTTTCTATATTTTCACCGTTTTTCACTGTAAATGTACTATGCTACACAAAAGTTGTATAAATATGGTTATTAGTATTTTTGCCACAATATAAATAATTAATACATTTATATTTAAATACTGGAAAAAAATGTCATTCTTTCCCGGCTTGGGAATGAAGACTACCATTAACTTGTCGCAAAAGCAGCTAAATTTGTCAGTAAAATTTCTGCTACCCGGGAAGTGTGCGGTCCCACTGAAACACTACAATGTAGCCGACTCCCTCGAAATATTTAATTTCACAAACAAAATTTCTATAGGATACATGTTGGATGACCCGAGAAGAAAGGAGCTAAGTGGAGCTGAAGTCAGATGGTACCGCACCTACCTGTCTCAGGGTTTGCAACCAAATGATGATCTTGCCAAGGCAAAGGAGCACAGGGTTGTAAAGGATTCGGCTGGCACAACATCACAACCGAATGTAAAAAAGAACCTGAAGAAAAGGGTACGAAACACTTTTTCTCCTAATCTTGACCCAGCCAAAAAGAGGAAGACGGCAACACCACCTAGTCGTGGAGGGTCCAAGGCAGCAGGTAGCTACGCTAAGGTGGCGTCCGTCACCAAGGTCATCCGAACACCATCCTGACTAGCAAGGAGCTGACAAGTGTTGAGCAGATGTTGCTTGAGAGGCTGTTTGGAGAGTGGACCAAAGAATTCTGCTTCGATGGTATCCACTTCAAGCCTGGCTACCTGAGCATCGACTTCTGTTCGACGGACTCGGTGGAATGGCTGAAAGGTGTCGTGACGCAGCTTTCAGTGAGAGAGGGCGTCAGTTTGGTCGCCAGAGTGGGAGACAACATCCCACAATCACACACACTCGTCCTCTTCCTCCCTCGTAGTAGTGGACAAGAGGTAGCTGTGTCAGTTAAGTCTCTCTCCAGCCAAAAATGGGGCTAAACACCAATTTCTGGAGAATATGGAGTTACAAGGACGAGGGCAACAGACAGTTGTTGTCCGTGGAAATAGATGATGAGAACATGCAACTAATAAAGAGCTCGGGATATGCGTTGAACTACCGATTTAGCAAAATCAAAGTCGGTTGTTCCAAACGTACTCAGGAAAAGCCCAAGGCAGAGGAAGTAAAGGAGACAAACATCCCACCTCTGTCAGAGGTAACTACGAGTAGTAGGATCCCCCAGCTGAACCGAAGACTGTGGCCCCGGAAATCTCTTTCAGGGCCCCCAGTGTTGAGATAGGGGCTGAGGCCGCATACTGTCCTTCACTGGTACACAGTCTGGAGGATGTCTCTATGGACGAGGAGGACGAAGATGGGAATAACACGATCCCGTCACAACCAGTTCCATAAGATGACGAGACTGAAAGTGGCTCAAGCAAACATCCATCATGCCAGAGCAGCCTCGGCTGTCATCGGGAGGGTGTTTGCCGAGAACAATATGGGGCTGGCCCTCATTCAAGAGCCATGGTGTTACAAAGGTAAAATTAGGGGCCTTTCTAGTTAGTTTACAAAGGTAATATGGGATGCCAATGCTAACATTCCCCGCACCTGTATACTGATTAGAAATGATATTAACTACTTTTGTCTTTCAGAATTCATGTCGCGAGATCTCACACCCATCATGGCAAAGTAGATAGATGATGGGGTATCACGCGATATAGTCGTTGCATCGGCCTACTTTCCGGGAGATATGAATGAGATCCCGGAAGAAGTCTATAAGCTGGCGAGGTATTGCCCATCCAAAAGGATTCCACTATTGGTGGGCTGTGACTCAAACGCGCACAATACCATCTGGGGTAGCAGTGACACCAACAAAACAGGGTGAGTCAGTTCTAGAATTTTTATTATCACTTAATTTATATATATTGAATAAGGGGAACACACCCACTTTTAGAAATGTGATTAGGGAGGAAGTTCTTGATCTGACTTTCTGTAGTCCAGAGCTAACTGATATTGTTAACAATTGGAAAGTTTCGGACGAACCCTCTCTGTCGGACCACAGTATAATTGAGTTCGATATAGGAGGTATCGTCACAAAAATGATAGTTTTTAGAAATCCTAGGTATACTAACTGGGAATTCTTCGATAGTTCAGTGCATTCACTACTCTCATCCTCAAACATCCAAGGAATATATAAAAATCCGGTGGAGCTAGAGGAGGGTGTCAATGAGCTGAATGAAATTATTTCCGAATCCTATGTTTTATCTTGTCCTCTAAGAACAAGGAAAAACAGCAGGAATGTTCGTTGGTGGAACTCTAGTCTGTCTACTAGACGTACTAAGGAGCGTAGGCTATTCAATCTAGCTAAGCGTACGGGGGACTGGGAAGAATATAAAAAAGAGTTGACGATCTATAACAAAGAGATCAGACAAGCCAAAAGGACTAGCTTTAGATCCTTTTGTGAAAGTGTAGAATCGGCTCCTGAAGTAGCACGCCTCCATAGAACTCTTGCGAAAAACAAATTAAAGCTGGCATTGAAATCTGAGGATGGGACGTTCACGGCAAATGAAGAGGATCGCACTCTCCTTTTGCTGCGTGTGCACTTTCCTGGGAGCTCGATCCAGTTACCGCCATCTTTGCAGATGGATGCTCTTCCTAGAAGAGCAAGCAAGATTGGCTGGAAGGTGGCCAAAGAAATTATAACTACTGAGAGGTTGAGATGGGCCACTAGCTCTTTTCAGCCATATAAATCGCCGGGTGCGGATGGTATTTTCCCGATCCTTCTCCAAAGGACGGGTGAGGCACTGATTCCGCGCCTGGTAAATATCACTAGGGCAAGGCTTGCTTTTGGGTACATACCGGAAGCATGGCGCACAGCTTAAGTGGTATTTATCCCCTAAGTAGGCAAGAAGGATATGGCCCATCCCAAATCCTTCAGGCCTATCAGTTTAACATCCTTTGTACTAAAAGCAATGGAGAAAATAGTTAATATACATCTCCTTGAGACCCTATTGAAAAGGGAGCCTTTAAATCCTTGTCAGTTTGCATATATCGACTGAAACCGCACTATACCATCTGACTGATTTTATTCAGGCAGCACTGGATAAAAAAGAAATAGCACTTTGTGTCTTTCTCGATATTGAGGGGGTTTTTGACAACACTCCTCATGAATATATGATTAGGGCTCTTAACAATAGAGGAATATATAATACCACTTCCAATTGGATACGAGCTTTACTCAACAGTAGACTGACTCAAGCTGAAGCAGGTGACACAACTGTTAAAGTCAAAGTTAATAAAGGATGTCCGCAGGGTGGGGTATTATCACCCATTTTGTGGAGCATAGTAGTTGATGATATTCTGGTAAAACTCACAAATCTAGGCATATCATGTCAAGGATATGCGGACGAAATTTTGATAATAGCTAGAGGAAAATCTGAATCCACTCTTTGTGATATTATCCAGAGGGGCTTATTAGCAGCTAGTGAATGGTGCAACGGAACAGGATTGAAAATCAATGCCTCAAAGACCACCATTGTGCCGTTCACTAGAAAAAGATCTCTACCATATATGAAACCTATTCTTCTAAATGGTACACAGGTCGATATTAGCTCTGATACCTCGGAGTCATTTTCGAGAAAAAGCTATTGTGGAAGGCTCATCTGACAGCAACCACTAAGAGGGCTCCAGCTTCCTTAATGATATGTAGACGGCTTGCTAGTAAATCTTGGGGATGTAACCCAAAAATCGTTCGCTGGATGTATACCATAATGGTGAGACCAATCATCACCTATGGTTCCGTAGCCTTGTCAAATAGAGTCAGACTTAAGACAGCGAAATCTGCATTAAGTGATGTACAATGCCTTGCCTGCCTTGTTATCACTGGAGCTATGCGCACCTGTCCAACGGCAGCAATGGAAGTTATACTAGATCTAACACCCTTACATCTAGTAATTCAAGACTCTGCTAGGAAATCTCTTACCAGAATACAAGCAATTTTCTCGAGAGAATCAAATTACACCCAAAATATATGGGGTAAAAATTCTACTCAAGAATACGGTACACTAAAATCTCACAAGGATTTTATGCCAAGAAAATTCAATTTTGCACACAAATACTGTACAATGATGAGTTGCAAAAAAAGAATGGAAAGGTCTAACTCAGACGTATAAAATTAGAGAAAATTCCCTCTTATGGTATACTGACGGTTCTAAGACAGTGGATGGAACTGGGGCAGGAGTATTTGGGCCTATAACCAACTACTGGGAACCAATGGGTTCTTTTTCAAGCGGAAATTCACGCTATTGAAAGATATGCCCAGATCAACATTGAAAGGAAGTATCGGGGGAAAAACATCGTGATACCTTGATACCTCTGATAGTCAAGCAGCACTCAAGAGTCTGAGCTCACCCTTAGTGAGGTCTAAACTTGTGTGGGGCTGTATTGGGAAGCTAAACTCCCTAGGCAGTATGAACAATTTATCTCTAATGTGGTTACCAGGCCACATAGGAGTAGAGGGAAATGAGAAAGCTGACAGCTTAGCTAGGAAGGCTGCGGCCTCTCACTTCAACGGCCCTGAACCCTTCTGTGGACTATCATCCAATACCATTGGAGGTCTGCTGAAGAAGTGTACAGATGCAAAACGAAGTCAAACCTGGAACGCTCTTCCGGGATTAAGACAGTCCAAAGCTCTTCCGGGATTAAGACAGTCCAAGGCTCTTCTGGGAGATTTTAATCCTAAAAGAGCTAAGGACTTAATAAATATGCCTCGGAGTAAATTAAGAATCATCACAAGCATTTTAATCGGACATTGTAGACTCAACTACAATTTGAACAAGTTGGGTATATCTTCAGATGCCATCTGTCGATTGTGTGGAGAAAGTGACGAAACCTCACTGCACCTGATCACAGACTGCGGACCATTGGCACACAAAAGACACAGGTGTTTTGGAGAATATATCTTAGATATGAACAAGATCTCTCATCTTGATTCCTCCAAAATATATGAATTCCTGTCGGAAATTAACCTGACAGAAGATTTTTAGATGAGACTATCCTCATCTTTCAAATAAATAGGGGCATCACAATAGATCTTTCAGGTCGCAGTGTAGAACACCCTTAAATATATCTATCTATCTATATATAGGATACATGTTGACTGATCCAAGTTTATTCTTATCTTCCTTCTATCTGAAATGATATCGGTTCAATCTTCTTCATTTCGGTCTTTAAAGCCGTATTCAGAAGTCCCCTGGAGCTTTTGCAGAGCTTCAGGATTCCACCATGGAACTATTTTGTCTTACCTGCTCATTCTAAACAGACACATCATAGTATTCTAACAATGTAAGCTTTACCCGTTGGATCGACGTTTTTGCACTTTGGTATGTCTCAAATGTTATGACTTAAATATACACACTGTCAATGGAGTAATCAAAAAGTCAGCCAAATTCTCGTACTCAAGGTAATCGCCATCCTAACGAGGTTAACACATTGGTGCAAAGGGAAAACAGTAGCACTTTATTGTTTAAGAAGATTTAAACCGACAGAATTGCCGCACATGTTTCAAAACAGTTGATATAATAATGATGAGATTAATCCTCTCTTTTCGAAGGTCACTTTATTAATGAAAATAGGAAATACACACTTAAAACTAAGTGCATAATGAAATGCTTAAGAACTAACAATGGAATGTAACAAAAGGAATATGAGATAATAAGTTCAAAATAGAACAGGTCAAATGGGAGGGATAAAGAGCAAATAAAGAAAGTGGAAGGAGGGATGGGAGAGGATAAGTAGTTTTATGGGAGTTACCGTAGGTATTGTAGGTAATGGGAATGTTGATATGTAACTATATAATCTAAATCTAACTTTTACACATTCCCCTAAAAAGGCTATTAGAGCATTGTTCCAAAGCCATACATAAACTCCACACCAAATGTAAACAAATCTACTTAATGTCTTCGTACAGATTAAAAAATGCACTGGACATAAAAAAATGTAATTTAACAAACATATTTTTTTGTTCACGCACATAATTCTCTGCTCCTTTTTTCAACAGATTGTTATTGCTATATTTTCCTTTGTTTATGGAAATCCGCTGCGTGTCATAAATGGATATGACTCTTTTGGAAATACATGCGGTGTCAAACGCAATGAACGCTATTCGAATTATCCACTGTCCGGAATGAACACTATAGACAAACCAGAGTTATTCTATTTTGATGTCACAGAACTACGAAAATCTATTAAAATATGTGTTAGAGAGTGTCCTCAAAAAACACTGTCTAATCATTTCGATCTCTATAAGTACTACCAGGACACGGACACTAAATTTTGTCGCTATGATTTTAATATGAGTCTGGTTGCTAACCAGAACCAAAAAAACGTGGATCAGTTTTTTAACTATTTGGGACCATGCCCAAATTTTCCTGTTTATGAAAGGTAAGTGAGAGATTGTGTATAAGTGTCAAATTTACTTTAATTACTCCGTGTTTTCATTATAGTTCCCCAATCTTACATCGCTGCGTGCCAAAGGGTAATAAAGCACCGGTGAAAGAGTTATATAAAATGCTAAATTCTTGGGACGTTGCGCAGCAGTTTCTGGGTGACATATATTCCACGTGGCACATAATCGCGATCATATGTGGGATTGCGTTATGTAAGTTCTTCAGATTAGATTCTATTAAGTACAAGTGAATTTATTAAAGTGCTTGACAGTGATATCGATTGCTTTGATCACCCTTATGCATTGGTTAACACGCATTGTATCCTGGCTTATCTGTGTTTTGGTGATATTGGCCAGTATAGCACTAACAGTGACTCTTTGGTACGCCTATTATAATATACGCTACAAGTCAGGTGTTAATGCACAATATTCTATGCTGGAAGAACTCGTGCGCAACGAACAAGCAGTTCTAACTCTGGCTGTTTTGGCTACAATAACAATGGTATGTGCAATTAAAAACAAATATTTAGTCCCAATCAAATCTCGCTGTTTTAGGTAATACTTGTTATAGTAATTTATTTCCTAAAAAACAAACTTTCTGGACTGTCTGCCTTATTTGAGGAAGCAGGCAAGTGCATGATAAATTTACCTGGTCTCCTTATTGCACCACTACTCGCATTTGTTGTGTTGGTGATATTCCTTTCCTTTTGGGTGCTGGTAGTTATATGTATTGCTACTGCAAGTGCTCCTGGACAGAGTCCGATGGCACCATTCGACAATTCTGCTGGTCACCAGCAAATTGCGACAAATGGAATTATTGCTAAAAATAACTCCGAGTTGGATTACAAAAGTAAGTACTTATACAAAGTTTATCCAAACCTTTGGAAACTAGGTATATCGTCTTTTAATGGGCGTATATAAATTAAATATATGTGTAAACTCAGAGTAATAATAATAATAATAAAACTCTAGTGAGTATGTGTGTGTCAAGGCTCAGAGCATGGTGGGGCAAGTGGGTGAAGAATTTCAATGACATGGTGTAATAAAAGGCAAGAAAAAAACTTATTAATTATAAAAGAATGTATGAAGTATCCAAACGATCACTAAAACACGTAATATTCCCGAATCTTTGAAGCACTAGTTTATTTTAATTTAAATTAATGTGTTTTCTTATCAACCTGCTTCTAAGGGTTAGAAACATTGGGTGAAATTCAATTTGTATAAGTTTCGTATTAATTAAAATACTATTTTATATTCCTATTATGAACGATTGTTTTTATTTCCCCTAAGTCGGGGCAACAGATTTAATTAAAGCGAATCCAAAGACAAACTTAAAAACAACATAATTAACTGCTGGCGTACTTCTGCTGCCGTTCTCCGTTTAACATTGTTGTCGTTGTTGTTGTAATGCGCGTACCTTTAGGCATACCGTAGCTCTTGTTGTTCTTGCTTCGTTTTAGTGCAATGCGAATGCAGTGGTTGATGTTGTTATAGTTGTTGTTGTCATAATTTACAGACACAGAGTCAGCAATTTCGTGGGAGAGGAATTTTCAACGGATGCTCGTATATTTTGTTATGTGCTGGTGCTAACTCCCGGGACAACGAGCAGTAAGTACGTGCACATTTAGCTACAATTTCTGTTTCCAACTGCACGATTTTGTGTTTATGTATTACGTGTAGTAGCTTGACTTTTTTTGCAGATTTTCCTAATCTTTGGTTTTTAATTACAAAATAAATATTATTATTGTCTTGAAATATTTTTAGTTTGAGCACATTGAAAATATCGCTTACGCTAATGTTGGTAAAGTGTTCAGCAATTAACAAACTTTTTGTTTCTATATTGTCTAGGAGGTCAGGTTTACAATATTTAGGATTCCTAGTGTTACCGAGTAGATTATGTTCTCGATGTCAGTTATTATTGGCCAATTCAAAATATTGCCCCGTATCTATATCAATAATAAACCAACGAACTACGGTTTATTGTTAATGTATGGAATTAGTAAGACGAAATATTACCTTAAGTTTGCTTTCTGAATTCTTTTACCCCCTATCAAAATTGTAAAACCCAAATCTTACTCTACAATTCTTTCGACATCCAGTTTGGTAAGTTTGTTGCTTATTCTCCTGTTCGTTTTTACAAAGACGTTTTTCCCGGGATGGAACGTCCTTTGTGCTCTTGGTTTTATTGAATCGCTGCAATTTTATTTCCTGTCCCTTGGCAATTTTTCCTTTGACTTCCTCTTGTAAGACCCATTGAATGGATTATATCTATGGGTTTTAGATTTGTGACAGAGTGGACTGATCTATTATATTTGGAGGTTGCTAAGAATATTAGGTTTGTAGTGTCGCTCAGTCTCTGGGTTAGTTTGGTCCATCGCGCAATTTCCGTCAACATGCTGTGGAACCTTTCTATTTGACATTTGGTATTACTGTGGTGCGGTGGCACATGAAACGTGCTAGCCGCAAAGTGCTCTTTAAGCAATGGTTTTATTATATGTGCATTGAGGGATTTCTAATTGTCGTAAACTATTGTTTTGGTGTCCTTAAAGAAATTAAGGATTTGTAGGATTGGTTCCTTTATGGCAACCATAGATCTGGAGGCGATGGGCGAGACTATTGCAAATTTTGAAAACGTGTCAATGCAATTTAGGAAGTGCTTTTTGTCTGGTGAATCAATATCAAGATGCAAAGTTTGACCAGGTCGTTGTGGAATAGGAGTTTCGCCTATTTCTGGTTTTGGGAGATGACGTTGATGTTTAGCTTCACAACAAACCTTGCAATTTGATACTATTTCCTTTAGATATTTCCGCATGTCAGGAAAATAGTATTCGCCCAAGACCTTTTGCATATTTTCTCGCGCCGAGCGATTAGATCTGTTGTGCTCCGTTGTTAAAATCTCACTTTGGTTATCCGGGCTAAAAACATCAGCCTCTTCCCTATCACTTTCGACTCGCCTCTTTTGGGTCCTGTCAAATTGTTGGTCCCCTCGATTGGTGGGGTTCCCCTAAAGGGTCGTTACCATTACCATAATTCTCGGCTGGCCTTAGGAATTTTCTGTGATCTTGGCGTGTTCGGTTAGTAGTCGGCCGTGCTAAGGAAGGGACGTATCGATGTCCATGGGGGTTGGCCATTGATGTTGAGTTCAAATGTCACCCGGCAGTACTGTGGGAAGTTGTGTGGGGGTCGGTACCCAGGATTATTTGATTCTTGCGGCCTTACGTCCGAACTTATTGTTAAAAGAATTGTCGAAAAATAATCGCGCCTGATTGGACTCCAGCTCCTGCGCTAGTTCCATTGCGGTGGGCATGTCTGAAGGTCGAGAAGAGAATTTCGCACAAGGCTCTGTTCAAGCCTGACATAAAAACGCGCAGAGCGTCGTCACGATGCTTTTTATTCAGGGATTCGATCAGTTGAATCTGTTCGCCATATGTCATCGTTTAATTTACTATTATGGTTGGCTTACGCTCCAACTCGTCGTAGGAGTCTAGAACCGAAAACCTGCCCGGACGCAACGTGGACATCTCCTGCTTTACTAGGTAGGCAGGTTATAATCTCGCAATTATTGCCCTAAAATTAAATATGGTGTTGAAAGAGGACAGCAACATATTCGCCGAGCCTACAACCTTATTTCGGATGATTGCAATCGCTGATAATGCTTCGAGCTTCCTGCATGGGTCTCATAAATCTTATAGGCAGCATGTCTAGCTTGCCCCCATGATACTTATCGTACCAGGTCCATTAAACTCCGGCAGCGTTTTTACCAAGAATTTAAATATTATGTATAAGAAAAAGCTAAGAGCAAAAATAAGTTGCGAAATATACGTTTAGAAAAATGCAAAAAAGTTGCCATTTACAAATTTGAATTAACAATATTAATATACAAGTAAAGTGAGCAAACACTATCATATACCCAAATTGCGAGTATTATACAAACATGTACGAAAATTATGTCAACATTGCAAAATTCAAAACGCACAACCACAAGGACCACAAATAGCCCCTCAACGAACGCCCATATTCATATTCGTGGAATAGACTTCGGCCCACTCATCACAACAGTGGGAAGAAGCGACGAGAAACGCTGGGTGTTATATTTACCTGCCTCCCTGTAAGGTCAATACATATCGAAGTTGCTTACAGCTTGAACGTTAGCTCCTGCGTTATGTTCATAAACAACTTCATAGCAAGAAGAGGTACGTACACCCAAGGAGATTTTCACCGACAACGGTACTAATTTTAAGGCAGCTTCAAAAGTGAAGTTAAGTACGCTAACATCGAAAGAGAATTTAACAACATCAAGTGGCATCTTAATCCCTCTGTTGCACCCCACATGGGAGGGGCATAGGAAAGAGTAATACGGCTAATAAAATAAGTATTGAGCAAGATAACCGATGAGGCCTTAAAAAGCTCTATGCATGAATTTGAGTTTATAATTAACTCACGACCATTAACTTTCATCTCGGTGGAACTCTGAGATGACGAAGTTCTTACACCTAATCATTTCCTGCTGGATAGCCATTGTGCCTATTGTAAAGAGCGGATGTGAATTTGATTGCTCCTCATCTGGTGGTCTTTTAATAAAATATTCAATGGTTTACAATTTAAACGAAGCGAAAGAGACGCATAAAACAGATAATTTTAGTTTCAGAAGCAGTGAGTGATAAAAATAAAAAAAAATACAGAAAACTTAACTTTTAAATTAAGTTTAAAATAGTGTAAGCTTCTAATAAAGAAGCGGAATTGTAAAGTGGATGAGCGTATTGCGCTCTCCCACGCAGCCACGCGCTCTTCTACACAGCGTATACGCTCTTAAAATGTGTCTGCGCTAGCACCTAATTCTGACTTGCTTGTCAACCTTACCTCAGACGCTTTCTGAGCAGCATCGCGGGATCGTACATGTGAGTGAATCAAACATGTTTTCTTCTCTCCTCAAAGTAAAGACCGACAACGTTAGCACTCCTGTATAAATAGTCCAAATTTATTTAATAAAATTGGCGGTTCCCCCGTGCATACTAACACACAGGCAGGCTTAACAATGCCCCCAGTGATTTCACACTCATATCAGCGCTCGTTGAAATCTCAATGCGCCTCACCGTACACAACCCAGCAAGAAAACATGCGCAGACAGACTGACAATGTATTAAAAAAAGAAGAGCGTAACACAAATACATCAACAAAGGAAATTAAAATATCTCCTCAGCGTAATATTCCTCTTTCTGATGAGCTAAGTTAGCGTACTCCTCTCTCGGGTGAACAAATTACAGCTAGGGCGACATTACAGACAGTCATAGATCACTACATGTATATAAAGCGAAAGTTAAGTCATTAAACTAAATTGGGCAAACAAGCAGCAAAAATCCATAAGCCAAATAGTAGTAATAATAGCAATGTCTCTAAATCCAATGTCCAAAATCGTTTTGCTATTTTATCGACAATTGATGCTTCGGATTCGGGAGTTCAAAATTAAACAACTTCCAAATCTTATAAGCCACCACCTATTTATCTACGTGATCGCAGTTCCAACGCATTATTCCAAAGTTTAAGCCAGCTAATCGATAGCAATAACTTCCACATAATTCGTTTAATGAAAGGTAAAATAGCGGAAACAAAAATTGAAAAGAATTATTATACATACCAACTAAAAAGTAGTAAGGGACTTGTGGTAGTTATTAAACGGATTGAATGAATCTGATGTAGATCCGGACGTAATCAGAGAGGCTCTTGAAGATGCTGGTTTTAAAGCGAAGTCCGTTTACAATAGAAAAAAATAAGGATAACTACCACAACCACAATTTCGCGTCGAACTTGAACCTGACACGCGAAAATTGAAAAGCAATGAAACTCACCCTATTTACTATATGCGGTATTTGTCGCATCGACGTATCATTGTAGAGGAACCTCACAAGAGAAAAGGTCCGGTGCAATGCTCAAATTTCCAGAGTATAGAGTATGGCCATTCAAAAACGTATTACACGCTGCGTTCAGTATGTGTCGCCTGCGGGGATCTTAACCATTCGTCACAATGCTTGTCAGACGAATCTAATGCTGAAGCCAAAAAATGCAGTAACTGTGGTGGCAGTCATACTGTACAACTACCACGGATGTCCTGTTTATATAGACCTTAAAAAAAGCCCTTGCAACGTCAACAAATCCAACCCAATCCTACTTCTAAGTCGAGTCTACGTACCACTAATCTGATGCAGTCGAAGTCCTCAACAAGTTCGTCTGCTATGTCGTACGCAAACATAGTAAAGACTAACATTAACCCAAATACAGACAATAGTATGAACTCCCAAAGTCTAGAAGCTATGCTAATGAGTCTCACACAATGTTTAACACAATTCATGACCACAATGCAAAACATGGTTCAAGAGAATGAACTTCATTTCTATTTGTCACTGAAATGCCAATGGTATCTGCCAGCATAAATTGGAATTAGAAAATTTTTTGTCTTCCAATAAAATTGATGTAATGCTTGTCTCGGAAACTTATCTTACAAGTAAATTCAACATTTCCATCCCGGGTTATAAGCTGCATATGACGAACCATCCTGATTGGAAGGCCCATGGTGGAACTGGTATATTAATAAGAAATATACCAAAAATTTGTTTTTAGCGGAGCCATGCTTTGACTTATCTTCTGATAATTCACCGGTAATAATTAAACTATTTAAAAAAGCTATAGTTTCCGAATCTAGTTACGTAACCTCTTCAATAACTAGCTCGCTCAAATATCGAAAATATGCTAGCAGTCATATAAATATTTCACCACGTCTAAAATGCGAAGACGAAATCGAAGCAGCCCTTCAAAATATAAATTCCGTTCTTGTATCAGCAGAATCAGCTATGCTTTATCTAAAAGACGTCTTAGTGAAGCGTTACATGCAGAGCTGAAAGACACTTAAAAAACTACACGAGAAAAGTCTAATGATTTATTGTGGAAAGCTAATAAAAACATAAAAATTCCAAAGGAATGAGACCCACCACTTAGATTGAGTAATTGGAGCTGGGCGAGTAGCGACAAACATAAAGCCTTAGCGTTTGCTCATCATCTGGAAAAAGTGTTTCAACCTAATCCTGGGACCAATGATTTCGTAATTCCACCTCTGGCCACCCAAAAAACGTTTAAACCAACTAAAGTTAAGCCAAAGAAAGTAAAGTACACTGTGCAAAATCATTTCAACTTTAAAAAATCTCCAGGCTACTAGTCAATTACTGCCAAAATGGTAGCTGAATTACCAGATATAGCTTTCAAAATTCTAAAACAGCTGTTTAATGCTATATTTCGAATTGGCTATTTCCCTTCAGCTTGAAAGATATCACAGGTAATCATGATTCCGCAGCACGGAAAAGATAAAACACAACCGGCGTCATACAGAACCATTAGTCTGCTGCCGATGCTGTCAAAACTTTTTGAAAGACTGCTGATGCTAAAAATATTACCAAAATTCGAAGAAAGTGGTATAATTCCACATCACCAATTTGGATTTCGCCCAAAACACAGTACAATAGAGCTGGTAAATCGCATCACCAGCGAAATAAGAAACGCTTTCGAGGATAAAAAGTACTGCTCGGCAATTTTCCTTGATATTGTTCAGGCGTTTGATCGGGTCTGGCACGCTGGTCTCATATACAAAATCTGTAAATTATTGCCTGCAAGCGTGTTCCAGATACTAAAATCGTATTTGTAACATCACAAGTGTAGAGTCAAATACAAGGAGTTTGTTACCCCTGACTTTAACATTAAAGCTGGTGTCCCACAGGGAAGTGTACTCCGACCGATTCTATACCTAGTGTTAACTTCGGATTTACCCATAGACAGTCGCTTTATGACGACGACGAAAACAAAAACTCCCACGTGACATTTACTCCTCGTATGGACAACTGCCCTAACGTCACATTAAATAGCGTATCTATTCCACAAGCTGATGAAGTGACCTACCTAGCGGTCCATCTCGCTCGTAGACTGACCTGGTGCAAGCACATCGAAGCAAAACGTACGCAAATGAAATTGAAAGCACAAGGAATCAATTGGTTACTAAATAAAAAATCAGGGCTGCGCCTAGAACACAAAGTTCTATTATATAAGGCAATCATAAAGGCAATATGGACGTATGGAGCCCAGCTGTGGGGAAATGCTAGCTCATCTATCATTGAATTAATACAGCTAGCACAATCGAAAATTCCTCGAACTATTGTAAGCTCCACCTGGTATATTAAAAACGATAATATCCACAACGACCTAATAATCCACAGGTAACAACTGAGCTAAAAAAAAATCAAGTGTAACTACAAATTCAAACTCCGATATCATTCCAATTACTTGGCAGGACAAATGATACCAACTAAAATACACCACGGTTACGTAGGCAAGACTGAAATCATTTAACTGAATTGTTCTCACTAGATTAAACTTTTATACTTAAATATTTAAATACTTTACTTTAGTTAGAGAAATGTTCCCGCTGATATTAAAACAAATCTATAATAAAAAATAAATAAATAAATAAATAAAAATATGTGTATATACGAGTATATTGTAGTGTATGAAAAGCATAATGTATATATATACACACAAACGCCAACACCATACGCGGCGTAGGCACATGCAATGTGAGCGGAGACCCAACGTAAGTACATCGAACTCTCATATAAGAATGTTTACGTTATGAAGCGCGAACAGCGCGCACGTTTTTGATTACGTTGCATTCTAATGTTCGATGCCCTCGAACGAATGTATGCTGGCATTGACCGTGATACTTTCCGCTGACATTGCAAAAGCCCTCTTTATGTATTAAGAACCATATTATATACTAAGTCTTAACACATAAGAAATTAAAAGTATAAATAGCAATAAGATTTTATCAAAAAATCAGATTCGATCTGGAAACCAAACCTTTCGTTTCTCATCAAATATTTGACTGTACTCTAGTAGTCGCCGATTGAAATTGTGCGCTAGCTCTCGCGCCGCTAAATAATACTTTGAGCCCATCTGTACATAGCGATCATATATTTCGCTTCATACACAAATATTTGGCTGTACTCTAGTAGTCGCCGATTGAAATTGTGCGGTAGCTCTCGCGCCGCTAAATTAATTAATTGAGCCCATCTTTACAATATATATATATATATATATAATATATATATATATATATATATATATATATATATATATATATATATATATATATATATATATATATATATATATATATATATATATATATATATATATATATATATATATATATATATATATATATATATATATATATATATATATATATATATATATATGTGTATATATATATACTGGTATCTTCCGGGTGGCGGTGTATTGGCCGTCCGTTTTGATGAGGGTAACGATTTCGTTCAAGTCATCCAGTCTTAGGTATTTTTGAAGCCTGGATGTGTCGGAAAGACTCAATTTTCGCGCAGTGATCCCTCCACATGGTCTTTTTTGAACTTCTCAGCTCTCTACTGCATTCAATAAGGGCTGCCTTATGCCGGGCCTTATCACCCAATATCTCAGCCCCGTTGAAAAACTTCCTAGCTTTCCTAATGAGATCATCGAGCTGCCTATTACACCAAGAAGCACTGGCGTGCATTACGCGTTTTGAACGGACAGCTTTCCATATAAGCGAGGGAAATTGTTTCCTTGGTATTTTTCAAACCCGTCCATTCAAACTTTAAGAACTTTGGACATTTGCACATTAAAGTACTTTCTTCTTCTTTGATAGCGCCTCTGCTATGTGCGTGCTGGTGCCAGTTGGCAAGGCCAAGCATAGACGGGTTTCCCAGCACTTGGTGTTTCCAACGGAGATTAGGTCGTCCTCTTCTACGGGTTCCACCACCGTGTGTCGAAGAATACACTTATAGCTGAGCGTCCTCATCCATTCGCTCAATATGACCAATCCAGCAGAGTCGCTGAATTTTTATGCGCTTGACTATGTCAGTGTCGGCATACAAATCATCGTTCCATCTTCTTCGATACACATCGTCCGCGCTTATTAGACCATAGTATCGCGAAGTATCTTCCTCTCGAGTGCTGCCAGTAGCCTCTCATCATTGGTGGTAACTGTCCATTTCTCAGGGCTATACGAGTACATTAAGACGGGAAGTATAAGGGACTTATAGACCGTTAAAGTACTTTACCCTTTGAAAACTGATGTGACTTATTAAAGTCGTATGTACATGTGCAACTCGGTAGTCGAATTGAGTGGAAAACATCAGTCAATTTATATTAAAAAATTCGAAAATGAAGGATTCTTTCCATCTTTGAGTTTATAACAAAATTTTTTGGCAAGCTGTTAAACTAAAAAGGGAAAAGAACACTTTATAGGAGAGTTGGAATGGTTCTCTTATATTACTTAACGGCTTAGAACTGTGCAGTCAACTGTGAGTTTTATGGTTTGTCCATAGTTATATAAAAATAGAATATAAATTAAAAACATTGTTGCCAACTTTCGAGAAAGCATGGAATCGAGTATCTCGGATGGTGAATCGACCGCCGTCACAAATGAAATTTATTGATACAATTTCGTTTTTCGCTCTTATTTTTGCATTTCTTGGAGTTGAGCATACAGCTTTATGCTATGCGAGCAGATGTTTATTGGGGCTACTATTATTATATAATAATATTGGGAGTATGCAAAGGAATGTCATTAATAAACAAGTCAAGAAAACTGAAGTCGGGTTAGACTGACTTCGAAATACCCTTTACCCTCACATGTGCGACCGAGCTAACCGTGGCGATGTACATTTTATTCAGATATCATCATTAGGAGCATATCTAAGATGATTTTTGGTGGGATTCTCATAGATGATTGATGATGATGATAAGGGGAGCAGGTGTGGCCTTTATCTGATCGTCCCTAAGTGCAGATCCGAGGTTTTAAAAATGTATCAATAGTGGGCACGGCACTCAAAATGCCTCGTCCATTTTTTACTTGGTGTTTTATACTAGCACTGTGAACCTTCGTGTGAAATGTTGATGAATCTTGCATAGGGATCCAGTAATGAATTTTGGTTAATTGTGGGCGTGGAAATATTAATATTACTAGTTATATTATTATGGTACATTACAAACATATATCAGTAATACGAGCATAGCTAAGCTATTTTTAATTTTATTCACGAAAGTTCCTTATATGGAAAGTGGCCGTGCCCTTTATCTGATCGACCTCAGATAGGGTTTGCAGATGGCTTTATAATGGCTGCTTCGCATAAAATCGTCCATAGATACATCTTATGTTATGAATATGCGTTAATAGTGGGCCTGGCAGCGAATATATACCACCCACACTTGGCATAATGTTTAGAAGTAAACATATCTACATTACTGCTAAATTGCATCAATATGCAATCAATAGGCCTGAAATTATTATTAGAAATCAAGAAGTACATCGAAGTTATGTCATTTTAAGAAAGGTGCATAAAGTTTCGTATATGGGAGGCAGGCGTGGATTTGGCTTTTGCTAAATTTTAATTAGATATCTAATGGCTGTGGAAAAAAGTTTGCCACAGGCGGACAAAATTGCTCAGAATGGGATTCTGAACATTTGTGTATATACTCTATATGTATGTTCATATCTGCCACCTCTCCTTCTGGTAGTTGAAAAACCGCTCAACCGCACAAATTTCCCCCATATTAAGGGTAAATGGTATACAAATTTAAAATATTAAGGGACCAAGGGTATGCCAGAAGACATGATCAAAGGGAAGAAAATTGCAACAGGTTTGTGCCATTTGGATTTCCAAACAAGAAAGCTCATGGGAAAGGATGTGCTTAAAATCACTTTTGGGATGTTACAGATGCCTCCAATACCTTACGAATACCTATCCAATACAGCCGAAAGGTCCAACTTCTGGACTATATATAAGGAAGATCTAAGGGTCTTCTTTATATTAAAGTTTTGATGCTAAATTTAAGCAGTGACAAAATAAATGCCATTTTGCATTTATCAGGAAAATTACCATACAGAAGAGAGAACCGAAGAGTGACTTTTTTGAAGAAAGAAACGAGTTCTTTTTAAGAATATTTGAATCTTAGATCTACAAAACTGCTTGAATTTACTTTTCTGCAAACTATTGTGTATGTAGTTATTATTTTTGATGCGAAGTTTTTGCAACTAGTGCATTAATTGTAAGGTCTGCGTTGAAGCTGAGCATAACTGAATATATTGTTTATTTGTTACATATTTAATTTATTTGATAGGATTTCAATCCTCATGATCGTAATAAAAATATATATTTTGAAATTGTGACATATTGACCATCTTGTGCGAGTATCGGATAATATACGAATGTTTGTGGCATCCTTTGAACTCAGAAGAGAATCCCAGAAAATGAAAAGTCGCAGCTAGTGACCAAAATCAGTGATTTAATTAGACAATAAAGTATAAATGCAAACATAATTACACAGTGCAATTCAACTTCAGGGACTTACAAAAAGAAATACGAACTTGTATAGTGCTCAACTTTCAGTTCGCGTGGGATTCATTTGGGCTAGAAGCGATGATCCGAAGTTTGATGCACTATATTATCAAATGAATTAATTATGTGCGGTCACACACAGATTATTTTGGTGGCTGGCTGAGACTTCGTATTATTCGAAAATCTGTGGCAGTATTAACTTTCAACAGTTCGTTTAGCATAGCCATGAAAATAATTTTTTAACAGGCGGAAGGTAACTTTTATTTACAAATTCTCTTTGTGTGTGATAAATCAAAGGCATGCTTACTAATCAGAGCCGACGGTCTCAATATAAGTTAGCTTTATGTGATGATTCCTCAACATGAGGAATACAAAATCAATATAAATTATTTATTTTAGCACTGTTGTATGTTAACTTAACTTATTGTTTGTTAATGATCTTTCAGCAATTTTGCGAGTTGAATACACTGACGCGAAGACAATTCGTAGCATGTTTTGGATATACGTTATAGGCCTCATTTGGACTACAGAATTTATTTTTGCATGTCAACAATTTGCGCTCGCAGCTGCAGTTGCATACTGGTACTTCGGGAAGCCCACCACCACTCCAACAGTTTATGCTATTGGAAACCTTGTAAAATACCATCTGGGTACGGTTGCCAAAGGGTCGTTTGTGATTACAATTTTTAAGATACCACGTTTGATATTGACATACTTATATGCTAAGTAAGCTGAAAGAAAATCTCAATATGCAGACCTATGCGTAATATATATGTTTTTTAACAGATTAAAAAAAGGCGAGGACAAGGGATCAGAATGTGCCTCCTGCTGCCTGAAATGTTGTATTTGCGGATTCTGGCTGCTGGAAAAATTCATACGTTTTCTTAATCACAATGCTTACACTGTTGTAGCTATAGAATCTATAAATTTCTGTCCGGCAGCTGGTATTGTAAGTTAATTAAAATCTTTAAAGATACATTTTATTAATCATCAGTCAAATATTCTGTATACTACATTAACTTCTTGCGACACTTTGCATGCCAGTCAGATAAAAAGGTGTTACATAGTGTTTGGCTCTTGATATTCAGAAATATTTTACTATATAAAAATTCAACGTGACTATTTATGCAATTATAATCAATAATTATTGAAAGAATCGCCTTAAGCCGAATTAATAATATATACATTTTTAATTTGTATTTAAATAATTTTAAGGCATGGAACGCGATGGCAACAAATGTGCTTCAAGTCGCCACAATCAATAGTGTAGGAGATTTTATCCTCTTTCTCGGTAAATTAGTAGTGGCAGCAATTTGTGGACTCATCGGCATATTTATGCTAAAAGAACGACCTGGCATAAATTTTTATATGGCACCAGTAATTCTAATAATCATATTTTCATTCTTCATTGCACATATTGTACTTTCGTTGTTCGAGGTAAGTCTATCTATCAGAATTTTCAATAATAAGTTCCACCAAAAATATTATTTGTATCCTTGTATCCTGCAGATGGTTGTGGACACTTTATTCTTATGTGTTTGTGAAGACAAAATTATAAATGGTCGCTCTGGACGTTGGGCGCAAAGTAATTTAGCAAAATTGCTTGGGGAAGAGCCCTTGCAGGCTGGTGAAGAACCACCGATACAAATAGTTGAAATGATGCCTATAAACAAGGAACCTTTCAGTATGACAAGATTGGCGCCACCAGAATGAAATCTAGAATCTATATAATTCACTACACTGCACCTTAAATGTTTTCTATAGATTAAATTATCTATATTGTTTATAAATACTAACAAGAGGACATTGCCAAAGTTGCATTCAATTTTTGTGAAATTCAATCCGTTTACCTCAAATTAATATCAATACTCATTTAACAGTAAACACAACACTCCGCGTTATCTTCCTTTTTAGCTTCTTATTAACGATTTTTTTATGTAAAAAAGCCTGTTCCATAAAAAAATCTAGTATAATAAAAAAACTGCAACAAATGTAACTAAGCCAAAATAGTCCGATCAGTGATTTTCGATAGTTTCAGTGCTGTACACAACTAGTTCGCAGCTAATTGTGGCTGTAAAATTTAAAAAACTTTGAGCACTGTATTTATACAGTGCAGCTTTAAAGAACCTTTTTGCGATGTCATATATTTATCATACATTATAATTATACAGTGTTTGGCAGGCAAGACGTCAAAATCACATCTTCAACGACTTTTGCTTATTATAACTTTAGGCAAGATCACATCAGTCACATGCCAGTCCATACTTTATTGAATGGGCACATCAGTCGAATGTTGTATGTAAACGAATGTATGGAAAGTCTTCATGAATTATGTACATAATAGATTTCTAAGCAAATGATAAAATCCAATGATCAGCCCAAATTTAAAAATTTAATTTGATGTTTGGATTTGGAATAGCTACTAGAAGTTTTAAAATTAAGCACATACAAGCAAACAGAATAAAATGGAAATTTTACTTTAAATCCTTTTCAAAATTTTGCCAACAGCCCTTAAGTTGATATTAGGATCAGGTGTGCTCAGATAAAAGACTAATAAAAATATGTGTATTTCAAATTAAATTTATATCCAATTTTTGCTTTTTCAATTAGTTACTTTTGTTCAATGTGGACGTTGCTCTCTACGAACAGCGTTTACCTAGCATGATCTCAGGTTTAAAAAAGCATGTCACATTGGAAATGTCCCTTTGTAAGCGTAGCTAAGACACTGCTATTTTATTAATAAAAACGTACAACTACACATTTATTACGTACCACATGATCTTGCATTATTTAACATAGGTGAACTATATAATTCACAATTTAAATGTATTTATTGTATAACTAAACATTTTTTATATTACAATCATTATAAATATTAAGAAAAAAATATAAAAAAATGGAGAATATTATAATAACTAAATGTTATCCTGTTAATTGCTTCTTGTTCTCTCACGCTTTTCTCTCTGGTCATTGCTTTCATTATCATTGCACACTTCACTTTCCTTTGAGTTGCATAAAATAAATGGTCGAATTAATAACCACGTTTGAGTTTCTTCAACTCGTAACCATTTTTCATTTATAGCTAATCCGAACAACACAAACTATTGAATATATACGATTAAGAATAAATCGCAACAGTGAATAGTAAACCTAGATTATCATAAGACTAATGCCAAAAACAAACCATACTGCCGTAACGGAGAATTACGGCTCCCTGGGGATATAAGGTTTACTTTTTAACAGGTAACAAGAGGAAATTTATAGAAATCTGTTATTGAACATTTATTTGAAATTAAAAACTGTAACAACAATTCCGGCATTCACGGTGGATTAAGCTTTGAAAAATTTGAATTTGCTTGAACTATTTATTGAAAGCTACGCAGTACAATATGTATAAACATTAGGTTGCGCTGAAACGAAATTATTATCGTAGAGCAATTGCAATTGGTGTAAAGGTGAAAAGAAATCGCATAGCTTTATTGAAAATTTTATATCATACTCCTGCACATTCTGATCACATTTTTGTGCTTACTTATTTGCGCACTTTTTAAAATCCATAATGCTTAGTTCTTTCATAAGTATAAGAGAAACAAAATTGTTGACCTTCAATGGTTATTTTAATTGAGATAATTTGTCGTTGTGAAGTAAGGTTACGTTTTTTTATTACAATGAAAATTTTACCATCTAAATTTGATTTCGACAAGTATTTTATTTGCTTCTTTAGTCTCCAGCACCAGTCTTTAGTCTCCATCGTTTTATTAAAACCATCACCCCGCGACTGCTTATACAAATTAGGTGTGGTAATTGGAAATTATTACTTCTGACCTGAATTATTGATTTTCTTAAGTAGGTTTAGGTTAAAGTGGCTGTCCAGGACACAGTTAATAGGCCAGACCACTTAGGTTGTGTGGAGGCCAATTGTGATACCACAAGTTGGGGGATTAATATTTACTTCCCGGGAGTTTGTGTGGAGCCTTACTTCAGTCATTTTCCAAATAGGACGAATCTCACAATGTTTGATTTGAGATTGTCCAGGTCACTGGAGAAAGGCGCAGGGGAATACTACTTTTGAGGAGGTGGATGCATTCTTTAGAGCCTTGTTGGCAGCATGTCTATCAGTGAAGTTTTGTACAAGTTCGCCTGTAGGGTTGTACTGCTTCAATAGTAACAGAGCTTTGAAGATTGCCAGCAATTCCGCCTGGAACACGCTACAATACTCTGGGCTCACATTCAGTTCCAGGCTTTCGATAATGCACCACCTTCACCTTTAGTTTTGAGCCGTCTATATAGATGCATACTCCTAGTTCCGATCACTAGTATCGGTTTCACTCTCGTCTACTTGGAATTTCTGTAGAGAATTTGAAGTCGAAGAGGTAGGGGAGAAGAGAGTAGACAATTTGGTTGGGAATCAACGTCAAGTTTTTAGTATATTTATAGCCGAAATTTATTCGAGTCCATTTGTTTTTTATACCCTTTACTTTTAGAAAAGGTTAAAAGGGCATATTAATTTTGTGCTTTTGAGAGGGGTTGCAATTTCAAGAAGGAGGCGTAGTAGGTATGGATATATATATACAGATATGATCGGAATCACTTCCTAAGCAATTTTTAGTTTGTCCGCCTGTGGCCACTTTTTTTGTACACCGTTAGAGCTATGTTAATGATAATTTGCAAAAGTATAGTCTGGACAAAGTTATACAACCAGATTGCTATATGGGCCATTTGTACAGAGACCACGCCTCCCTCCCATATAAGGAATTTATCTCACCTTTTTTAAAATCACTATAACTTCGGTCCATTTGATGGAATAGTGACACAATTTGGCAGTTATGGAGATGTGGTTCCTACTAAATACTATGCAAAAAGTGGGCGGTATACATTAACTGCCACTCCCACTATTAACAAATATTCATACTAAGATCTGGTAGATGTTCATGGACGAAATTTTGCGGGAAGGAACATGTAGACATTATAAAGATAACTGCAAGAAATAGGGTTGATCAGGGAAAAGACACGCCCACTTTTGATATAAGGAACTTTCGGGTCTAAAATTGAAATTAGCCTACCTATTGCTCGTATTGATGCCATCGGAATAAAAATTTACAGAAATATACATGGGGTCCAGAATAGTGTGTGTGCAAAATATGGGGAGATTATTACTACTGCCAGGCCCACAATTAACCAAAAATCTTTCCTAGGTTCTTATTAAATATTTATCAACGAAATTTCACAGGAAGGTTGCGGGTACTAACATTAAAAACCACACAAAAAGTGGACGTGTTCTTTTTATAGCCACACCCACTATTGACATTTTATTATTACTTACGACTTATACAATAGGTTTATACGAAATTTTATATTTGTACATATATTGATCCTACAAATACATATACAAGGAGTCGATCAGACAATGGCCACGCCTCCCACTAATAAAAATACCACCGTAGATATGATCCTAATGATGATTTATGAAGAAATCATTCCCATTGTTGAACTGGCACGCACAATGAAAGGTAAAGGGTATTTCGAAGTCCGTCTAACCCGACTTCAGACTTCTTTACTCGTTTTATTCAGTCTGGAAGCTGAGCCACCTTGTTGCGGTCAGCTGTGTGTTTTTAGAGAGAATGACGCTTGGGGGGAATTTGCCGTGGATGTTACGGCGAGAGTGTGAATGACAGAGATGGCCTGGTTTCTTGTCCGGACATAGTAAGGACAAGAACCAGTTAGTAGATATGGATGTATGTAATTAGTGGATGGGTGTGTGAGTGTGGATGTTGGTGGGATGTAGGAGAAGAGGTGTGTGGGCAGATAGAGTACAGATTACAAGTAGATCAGCGGGAGTGGGAGCCCGATAAATCTAAAAAAAAAAACGGAAAAGAACGGAGAGCCCGGAAGAGATTAAAGGAGGTAGTGAAGATAAACGGGAGAGGAGTTTTTTTTGAGCGAGAGTGATCGGGAGTAATGCGGCGAGATTTTGAATATTGCAATAGAAAAGAAAATTTGAATTTTGAAAAACAGTTAAAGCTGGAAGTGTGAAGTGAGAAATCGAGAAAACAAACACAAAGAAATTCTTCAAGAGTGGTGGAGGAAGCAGTGCTTATGATCATCGGAATATATTGAATTTGTCGAATTCC
Organism: Clusia tigrina; assembly: GCA_920105625.2. Classification (NCBI taxonomy): domain Eukaryota; kingdom Metazoa; phylum Arthropoda; class Insecta; order Diptera; family Clusiidae; genus Clusia; species Clusia tigrina. The sequence goes on along the minus strand of OV050032.1, from coordinate 49,419,740 downwards.
GGAAAGGAAGCACAAGAAGGAGAACCCGCGAAGAAGATCCTGGCCCCTTCCTCGTCAGCTCAAGATAAAGAGGGCGTAGCAAGATAAGTCAAGTATTATAGAGTCGTATAAGGTAGGTAGGCAGGTGGGCAGCCGCTTCACCAATAAACCAGTGATGTCACTTAGACCACCAGATGGGTCCGTTGTGAGCCGCGGATGCGAGTCATGGCTACGCTTTCCCCTCCAGATTGAACCAACTTGAGCCTTTTACAAAGCGAAGAAGGTTGTTAACACCTGACTGGCATAGACCATCTATACTTGTTAAGAAGTGGGATCCTAGTAAACGTTCCCTATTTCTATCAAAAGCTGGACATGTACAGAAGAGATGCTGGATCGTTTCCAGTTCCTCCTCGTTCCTGTAGCTGCGGCAGAAATCTTGTGTATAAACTCCCATTCTTCTTGCATGATTTCCTATTAGACAATGTCCCGTGAGGGCTTCTATTAAAGTCCTAATTTGTAGACTATTGAGTATAATGATATTCCTAGATAGACGCAGATTTAGCCTCGGCCATGTTTGCCTGGCGACTTTACAGGTAGTGGCACAAATCCACCTTTGATTGGTAGAATTAATTAGTGTATCCCTTATGAGAAGCTTACAAATCGCCAGAGGTACTCCCATATGCCTACCGAAATTTGGCATACAAGTGCCATCTCTCGCAAGTTGATCAGCCTTGCAGTTCCCTGGTATATCCCTATGTCCTGGCACCCAGCACAAATGGATATGGAATTTTTTAGCCATCTCATTTAGAGATTGGCGACAGTCTAAGACACTCCTTGATGTTATTTGGAATGCATTCAAAGCCCTTAGTGCAGCTTGGCTGTCTGATAAAATGCAGATATCCTTAACGGGTACTTCGTTTATCCTCAGACAATTCAAGGCTTCGTGAATAGCGGCTATTTCCACTTGAAAAACACTGCAGTGATCCGTTAGTTTGACGGATTCACTGATTGAAGGCATTTCGCAATAAACTCCTGATCCTACACCGGTATTCATTTTTGATCCGTCTGTGTATATCTTGATGGGAGTATCTGGTGATGGATCCCCCTCGAGCCATTCCTCTCCGGAAGGAGTCCTAACCCAAAAATATCTGTCGAAACAGAAGGAAGAAAGAAGGTAATCAATATCACTGGGTATGTCCGTATAGGATTCTGATATGGTCGCATGTCCATACGGAACAGCTTTCCATTGTGAGCTCGCCTTGAGCCGAATGGCGGAGCATGCCGCTAAATATTTGCAGAATAGATCTAAGAGTGGCAGATGTAGTATGATATCCAATGCCAAGGTTAGCGTGGTTCTCATGGTGCCACTTATTGCTATTCTGCTTATCTCTGTGCCTTACCAAGTGTTTTGTAGTAGGTCCTTTTCTGCATTGCAGTCCACCAGACAACATTTCCATGTAGGAGAATGGGCCTGACAACCGCAGTGTAAAGCCAGTGAGCTACCCTGGACTTAATTTCCCAGGTTTTACCTATAGCTCTTTTGCAAGCATAAAAAGCCACCCCAACTTTCTCAGCTCTTTCTATGGTGTTTGACTTCCAAGTAAGCTTTCTATCGATTATAAGACCCAAGTATTTCGTCTCTTCTGAAATCCCTAGAGCTTTCCCCTTAAGAGTAATTGGGTCTAATTGAGGGATTTTATGTGTCCTAGTAAACAGAATGACCTTAGTCTTATCCGGATTTACTCCAAGACCACAGTCCTCCGCCCACTTTGAAAGAATATCTAGAGCATTTTGCAACAAATCTCTCAGTGTAGATGTGAATTTTCCAGAGACAGCTATGACAACATCATCGGCATAAGCCACCACCTTACATCCCACCGCCTGTAATCTTAACAGGAGTTTGTTAACAACTGTGTTCCATGGAAACGGTGAGACGACACCTCCCTGAGGTGTACCCCTTCTCACCAACTTACGTAGAACCGATTCTCCTAGATTCGCCTCAATGCTTCTGCTGTTCAGCATTTTACCAAAGAGGCCTGGTGTTTTCACCCCTAGTTCAGTAAGTGATGCAGTGATGGCCTCCCCTTTGACATTATAAAAGGCCCCCCAATATCAAGAAAGGCAGCCAGGGTGAATTTCTGCTTGTGCAATGACCCTTCTGCAATGGAAATAAGGTTATGTAGAGCTGTCTCTACGGATTTCCCCTTTGTATAGGCATGTAGAGCCGATGAGATTAGATTATTGTCTAAAGTTAAGCTTAAGTGGATTTCTATCACTCTCTCTCTAAAGTATTCAAAAGAAAAGATGAGAGAGATATCGGTCTGAAGTCCCTTGGATGAGCATGTAAGCTTTTTTCGGGTTTTTGGAATGAATACCACTCTAGCCTGTCTCCACTGAAGAGGTATTTACCCAAACTTAAAGCATCCTTCCAAGATTGCTAACAGCCAGCCTTTTAGGTATACAGCGGTTTTATGTAATTCAATTGGATAAATACCATCAGGACCAGGGGACTTAAAAGGCTTAAAACTTTCAAAAGCCCATAAGAGTCGATCCTCAGATACAGCGTCTATCCAAACTTCCTGACTATTTGACGTATCCTCCCTCTCGTGCCCAGTAATATCTGAGCAGCCTGGCAAATGCGTGCTGAGTAGAAGTTCTAGAGACTCCTTAATAGTTGTAGTGAATGTGCCATCCACCTTCTGTAGAAGCTCCCAGTTCGGAGAACTTCCCGCCAATATTTTCCTAAGTCTAGAAGCCTCAGGCGCTCCCTCTACTTCTTCACAAAAGGATTTCCAGGATTGCCTTTGAGCAGTTCTAGCCTTCTTCTTAAATACCTTAATAGCGTCTCTGTAACCTTTCCAGTCATTTTCCAGACGTGTATACTTCGCAACATTAAAAGCTGTTCTACTGTTTACCCGAAGCTTGGTTAGCTCTTCCGTCCACCACCGAGGTTTCGGCTTTCCCCTCAGCTTCCTTAGTGGACAGGCTTCTGCCAAGGCCGCATTCAGGCTGCCAGTAACAGAGCCGACCATTTTCTCTATTCCTTCAATGCTTCTTGATTCGCTAGATGGACAGACATTTAAGTTATTCCCAACTAGATCTATATATTTATCCCTGTCTGTTTTCCTCATATTTCTACCAGGCTTAGGTTTAGGTGGTTGCCAAGGGGGGCAGGTTCACGTTAGGGTTTCCTGCTACTAACGGCTCATGTCTCCTAAATCTTCCTACTCTCACCTCCACGTGGTGCACCCTGGTAACCTGAGCAACCTAGGTGAAGATGTGATAACCAACCCATGTGGGATCCTTGGTCAGGGCCAACGAGAGAGGGAGCTCTGGTGAGGCTACTCTGACATATTCGGTTTAAGGATTCATCAAAGACGGGACATGGATGCTAAAAAAAAGCTACATGTGACATCTACTACAGCTGCCATGCGACGAAGCGCAGACTCGGTGTAGGTTTTGTGGTAAGCAAACGACTGCGAGATGAAGTCCTGGGATTTACCCCAGTCGACGATAGGCTTGCCACACTCCGCATTAAGGCAAAATACTTTAACATCAGCCTAATCTGCGCACATGCTCCGACGGATGAGAAAGACGAAAACACCAAGGATGCCTTCTACGATCAATTAGAAAAAACCTTCGATCGATGCCCCCGCCACGATGTAAAAATTGTGCTAGGTGACTTCAACGCCAAGGTGGGCAAAGAGGGCATTTTTGAACCAACCGTCGGTAAGTTCAGCCTCCACGAGCAGTCATCAGAAAACGGTTTGAGGCTGATCGACTTCGCCGCAGCGCGGAACATGGTAGTTAGTAGTACTAGATTCCAGCATCCCGATATTCATAAAGCCACCTGGCTGTCCCCTGATCATAAAACCAGGAACCAAATTGATCACGTTGTGATCGACGGCAGGCATGCATCCAGCGTGTTAGACGTACGTACAATTCGAGGTGTCAACATTGACTCGGACCACTACCTTGTTGTAGCTAAGGTTCGCACTCGCCTCAGTGCGGCAAAAAACGTTCGCTCTAATTCGCAGAGGAAGCTTGACGTCGGAAAGCTACAATCGCTACAGACAGCTACCGCATTTGCTTCTCGGCTCTCGAATATGCTGATGGATTCTCCCCCTGATCTCGATATTTGCGCGCAGTGGTCGCTTATATCCCACTCCATGCTCACGGCCGCTGAAGAGGTGATTGGCTATCACCGCCCGAAGAAAAACAGCTGGTATGACGAAGAGTGTCGCAAAGCAGCTGCAGAGAAAGACGCAGCATACCAACTCATCCTGCGATCGGCTGCAACGCGAGCTGCTAAGGAGCGATATCGAGAGAAGAGAAGGGAAGAGAAGCGTCTTTTTAGGCGCAAGAAACGAGAAGCCGAAAAGAGAGAATGCGAGGAAATCGAGATGTTTGGCAGAAGGAATATGGCTCGAAAATTCTACGAACGTGTGAGGCGCCAAACGGAAGGTTTTAAGACCGGAGCCAATTCCAATTCCTGCAAAGACGAAAACGGGAATTTAGTGACGGATGTCCAGAGCGTACTCACGTTATGGAGGGAACACTTCTCGAAGCTGCTGAATGGCGACAGCGCTAATGATAGCAATGAAGATGAACCCGACCCCACAGTTGCTGACGACGAACATGAAGTAGCGCCCCCCGACTATGACGAGGTCTTGCTGGTTATTAGGCGGCTCAAAAACAACAAAGCCGCCGGAGCTGATGGTATACCAGCGGAGCTATTCAAGGCTGGCGGCGATGAGCTCACGAAACGCATGCACCAGCTCATCTGCAAAATATGGTCGGAGGAATGCATGCCTAGCAACTGGAACTTAAGTGTGCTCTGCCCAATCCACAAGAAGGGTGATCCGGCAATCTGTGCCAACTACCGCGGGATTAGCCTTCTGAACATCGCATATAAGGTCCTGTCGAGCGTACTCTGTGAAAGGCTGAAGCCCATCGCCAATGAACTGATTGAGCCTTATCAGTGTGGCTTCAGACCTGGTAAAGGCACCATTGACGAAATGTTCACACAACGCCAAATCCTGGAGAAAACCCTAGAGAAGCAGATTGACATACACCACCTTTTCGTCGATTTCAAAGCCGCATTCGACAGCACCGTAAGGAGTCAACTGTACGCCGCTATGTCTGAATTTGGCGTCCCTGCTAAGCTAATTCGGCTGTGCAAAATGACGCTAAGCACCACCACTGGCTCAGTTAAAATCGGTAATGACTTGTCCGAGCCGTTTGTTACTGAGCGAGGATTCAGACAAGGTGACTCCTTATCGTGTGTTTTCTTCAATCTAATGCTGGAAAAAATCGTACGCGCAGCTGATCTAAATCGCACAGGCACTATCTTCCACAAGAGTGTCATCTTACTGGCGTACGCTGATGATATTGACATCATTGGCCATAACAACCGCGCCGTGAGTGCTGCATTTTCCTGCTTGGAGAGAGAAGCGAGGCGAGTGGGTTTAGCGGTAAAGGAGTGCAAAACGAAGTACTTGGTGTCAACACATAAAGAGTCTCAGCGTCTTAGACACCACGTCACTGTTGGCGACTGCAACTTTGAAGTTGTGAAGGACTTCGTTTATCTGGGAACCAGCATCAACACCACGAACGATGTCAGCAAGGAGATCAAGCGAAGAATCACTCTTGCCAACAGGTGTTACTTTGGGCTCAGTAGGCAATTGAGAAGCAGAGCCCTCTCTCGACGAACAAAAATGACGCTCTACAAAGCCCTCATCCTTCCCGTCCTGCTTTATGGTGCCGAATCCTGGACGATGACAAACAACGATGAGCGAGCTACTTCGAAGTATCTATGGTCCTATATGCGTCTACGGAGGGTATCTAATCAGATGGAACAACGAGCTGTGTGACCTGTACGCCGACATTGATATAGTTCAGCGCATTAAAACACAGCGCTCCGCTGGCTGGGACATGTTGTGCGAATGGATGAAAGTGCTCCGGCGAAAAAACTGTTTGAATCGATGCCGCCGGGTGGCGGACGCAGGAGGGGGAGACCACCACTACGTTGGAAGGACCAAGTTCAAGAGGACCTGGCTGCACTTGGTGTTTCCAATTGGCGCCAGCGTGCGCGAAGAAGGGACGACTGGCGAAGGCTAATAACGCCTCATGGTCAGAAATGGTTGTACGCCAATTATGATGATGATGATGATTAGGTTTAGGTAGCGTTCTGTTAACCTCAAACAAGATGTATCTGTAGTCAGAGAAGGAGTGCTCTTCTAACACCACCCACTCCCTTATTCTTCCTACAAACAGAGTCAGAGGCAAAGGCGGCATCTATTACCTCCTGCCTAATGATTATGGCAAAAGTAGGTTTAACACCCCTATTACAGATTTGCAGGCTACTTCTAAGCAAATAATCGAAAAGGCACTCACCCCTCATATTAGTGTCCGTGCTGCCCCACACCGTGTGATGAGCATTTACGTTCGCACCAATTATCAGTTTAACGCCTAACCTTTGGGAATGCGTCACCATATCCTTAAAAATTTATCTTGGTAGCTCTTCGTTATCGTGGACCAGGTAGCATGACGATAGTTATATCCGCTCGTCATCCGACTCCAGGCTGATAGTCATTTGGTCGGCATCGCTGTAATTAGAAAGCATAAACGCATTTACCCCTCTACGTACACATGCTCTAGGTTTACCTGTATTGTGTTATCAGTTTATATTTTTGAGACCCTAGTCCCCTCACACAAGACCATGTACAACCCATGGTTCTTGAATCAGGACAATGTGGTATCTGTCCTTTGACAGATGGAGTATAAGATTGGCGGACGCAACCTTTGGATGGTGTAGATTAATTTGAAATACCCGTGACATCATGGTTACTGGTCTCCACCTCCACCACAGTCTTATCAGTATCCTCTTCGTGCGATGCCAATATATCCTCCTCATCAGTCAGAGTGGCTTGCGCCACCTTATCCGATAAGGAACAGACACTGCTATTGGATGATGCCCTGGGTAGCGCAACCGCTTTGCCAGAACCAGAGCCAGGTTCCACCACTGACGCTCCACCTCCGCCAGCAGAAGTGGTGTTGGCCTCTTCCTCCAGCTGAGATGAGGCATCAGGGTCCACCACAACTCATACATGGTCCGTTATACTGGAGACGTTCACGTCCTCAGTGTTATGGACGAGAAACCATAGCTAACGACACCATCGGATCGCGAAAGAGATTCCAAGAAATCCGTGCTCACCACAAAAGTAGCAGTGCGGTACTAGCCGTTTGGCTCCTCAATTTTCGTGACCTTCCATGTTGATGTCGGGAGTTCAGGATTACATACCCGTAACATCTCCAGGCCCTCGCTCCTGGGTGGTTCGGGATATCCTCCCTCGAGATTACCTCGAGCTTAGACCCAAGCCAAATTTCACCGATTCTGGAGATGGCTAGTCGGTACAGATCAATTGATCTCTGATCGGCACATGCGATTAGTTTCACGTGGTTTTGATGCCATCCACTATCGCGACAAAAAGGAGCTGGGCCAGGATTTTCCTTCAAAATTTGCAAGAAAATGCTTGAGAGAAATGGTGCCGTCAATGTTGCTTTTGTCCACAATGGCCCATAGTTGCTGACCTCGCACAGCTTCGCTGAAGGTCTTTGGTGCGGGAATAGTCTCATGAAATCGGGGCCACTTGATAGTGCTGGAGTTTCTGGGAGGGTCGTCCGGCAGCTGACGTGTTGGCGGCGGGTTCGGATTCGGAAACTCTGATAGTCCCTCCATAACCCAAGTTGCGCAGCTAATGGAGGACTTTTGTTTCTCTGACCTCTCTCCCTCCGGGACACTTCTGACACGTTCCAACGACTTCAAAGCAGCGCTTCTCTCCTTGTAGTTGTGCCGTGTAGGCTTTACCACCAAGGAGACATTGCTCGTTTTAGACCTCGATATAACATCACGTCTACCAGGGCCAATCCCGGTATCAATTTTAGACTCTTCCTCAATAATTATTTTTGTACCGCCACTTCCACTGGAATCAGGTTTGTTCCCGGTACCAGCTACCGCCGTACGAGACGGGCCAGTCGTGCTTGGCTTATTAGTACTGCCAGTTCCACTAGGTTCTGTAGCCCCAGCTTCCGCCGTACGAATTTTTGTCTGAACTGAGCCAGATTCAAAATTGGAGGCTATACTCCCGTTGCATTTAAGGACTGCTTGTCCAAAGCAATTTTATTCGTTTTTTTGTTGTGTTCCGTGTCTTTCGTACGATCATCAGGTTTTGGCACCAACACTATAGGCGATGCCAACTCACTAAATGTTACCTGTTTCCAAATACCTGCTACATTAGTCTTTCGGTTTCATTTTGAAAATGTGGAATTAATACACAGTCTGTTTGGAGGCACTGGTATCTTCCCTTTATTGTATTTTTAATTATAGCTGCTTTTCTGTTGCTTCTAGTGTAATTTTTATTATATATATTTTTTGGAATGCTGACCACTGTTGTCGCATTTTAAACAAACTGCCTTTGAACCCATCCTCGTACCTAAACGTTGACGTGGTGATTGGGCTTATGGACATTTATGAAAGTCTGAGCTGAGCCAAAGCAATACATACGTTTTTTGGAGGTGCCAGACTAATGTAGGTACAGGTCCGTACAAGTCCGTTTTTGTCCGGTAAAAAATCCTGAAGCATCGGACTCATAATTAGCAGGTCTCTGGTCTGCGTCTGATCCCTGTCGGACGGCAGTGTAAAACCCGGCAAAAGAGGGTTCGAAAATCTCCGGAGACCCAGTGATTCAAGTGTTGGCTACAGGCTCAAGTGATGGTCCCACTACTGAGACCCCGGAAATCCGAATGATGGCTACAGACTCGGATGACGGTACAGCTACTGCGGCTCTGGTCACATCTCACAGACAGAGTGTGGCCAGACAGGCGAGCATGGACACGGACGATGAAGGGATCATTCCGGTGCTTCTCTTGGGATGTCCGCAGTTGTCCAGTATAGACGAGGAGGATCTAGGCACAATCGCCGAAAGTGTGCCATCTCCTTCGGATGGAGCAAGGGAATGAAAAGGATGTCTCATCCGACGAAGCAAAAGCTCTGAAGAATAAACGGAGGAAGGCTCCCTCAAGTTCCTTAAGAACTTTAAATCTCGTAACTCGGACTCTTTTACATCAAGACACAAACCTCTGAGGAAGAAGCATCTTTTCAATATTCGGTTATATGAATCGCGCTTTCCTGAAGATGGCACGGCTGGTGCAACCATCATTGAGGTTATCAAGAAAGGAACTTGTGTAGAAGAACAGTCTGCTGATGACAAAAAAGCTTCCACTAGCTCAGATGTAGTTAAGGCAGCAACCATAAAAACGTCAGAGACAAAGTCGGACAGAAAGGTTGCGGTAGCTTCGAAAAGCAGAGCCGAGCAAAAAGTCAATCTACTCTCTGTACTGTCCTCAACTTCGAGGGCTGCAGGGAGTGGAAGAATTACTGCTGCGGCGCTGAGCAGCAAGAGTCCGCGCTCCGGGGAAACTCATGTGCGCGAAAGTAGGTGGTTTCTCAACCACTCCTAAGCGGAACCATTCCCCTAGGTGTGGGCCGTGTAAGAACGATCCTACCTGGGAAGGATGGCAGTAGCGGGATAGTGGGAAATACTGAGCATTGCAGAAATTAATTTGCACCACTCGATAGCAGCAACCGATGAATTGGTGCTGTTTATGGATGAGCAGAATATTGATGTTGCGTTAATACAGGAACCCTGTCTCGCGAGAGGAGGATTCGGGGATTGGCGTCACGTCCATATAAGCTCATCTCTCCGAAAAGAGACGGGAAGCTGAGATACTGTTTATTGATGAAGGGTAACTTAAAAGTCGCTCTTCTATCTAACCACAGCACGGAGGATGTAACGGTAACAATGATTCAGCAGAGTGGACCAAAACTAATTCTCTCATCAACATATCTGCCATTCGATGAAAGCGGTCCACCAAGCCAAGCTTCAAAAAGCTCACATAATGGGTGAGCAGCAAATGAATAAACATGGTGATTGGCTGAGATGCGAAGGCGCACCACGCTATCTAGGGTAACAGCAACGTCACCAGCAGAGCTGAGTTCCTTTTTGAATATATATTATCAAGTAACTTTATTGTAACTAATAAGGGATAAGGGATTGGTAGATATCCATCAAATATTCTTTTTCAGACCATTGCAGGATACTCTTCAGCGTTAACTTCAAAGGTGGTGATAAAATTTCATACAGGAACCCAGCTTCAACTAACTGGCAAAAATCCGAAACTCTGATGGAAGAACTCGTAACTCCAAAATCGGAGGAAGCATACAATTCCTCAGACATAGAATAGCAAGTTAGCGAACTGACAAACAAGCTTAATGAAACCTTCGAAAAGTCATGCCCCCTAAGACGCTGTCGGAAAAACAACCACAAACCGTGGTAGACATCCAGTCTTATGGAGCTAGACACCGAGTCTTATGGAGCTAAGAAAGAAAACTAGCATTTTGAATCTTGCAAAAAGAACAAGAGGAAGTACAGACTGGGACACTTATCGTCAAAGTTTTAATACTTTTAAGTAGGAAACTAGAAAGGCTAAGAGAGATTCGTAGATTCACAGCTCTGCAAAGGATTATAGGCCAATCAGTCTTTCATCGTTTCTAATAAAAACACTAGAAAGACTGGTTAGTATGCACATAGAAAGCACAATCAATGAGCAAAAGGGTAGCAAAGAACATTACGCATCTTAAAGGCAGATCACTGGAAACTGATCTGCATGAAGTGGTCAGTTATATTAAAACAGGTTTAGATGTAGAATAATATGTTTTATACGCCTTTCTAGACATTGAAGATGCCTTCAAAAATGTGGAACTAAAATCAATAAGTTTGCACTGGAGCGCTTGGGGCGGATGATAGATGGTTCAGTGGACCAACAATATGCTCATCTCTGGGTCTTTCAACTAATACATCTCTGGGTCTTTCAACTAATCATCGACGAACAAAAATTACGCTCTACAAAGCCCTCATCCTTCCCGTCCTGCTTTATGGTGCCGAATCCTGGACGATGACAAACAACGATGAGCGAGCTTTGGGGGCGCTCGAGAGAAAACTTCTTCGAAGTATCTATGGTCCTATATGCGTCTACGGAGGGTATCTAATCAGATGGAACAACGAGCTGTGTGACCTGTACGCCGACATTGATATAGTTCAGCGCATTAAAACACAGCGCTCCGCTGGCTGGGACATGTTGTGCGAATGGATGAAAGTGCTCCGGCGAAAAAACTGTTTGAATCGATGCCGCCGGGTGGCGGACGCAGGAGGGGGAGACCACCACTACGTTGGAAGGACCAAGTTCAAGAGGACCTGGCTGCACTTGGTGTTTCCAATTGGCGCCAGCGTGCGCGAAGAAGGGACGACTGGCGAAGGCTAATAACGCCTCATGGTCAGAAATGGTTGTACGCCAATTATGATGATGATGATGATTAGGTTTAGGTAGCGTTCTGTTAACCTCAAACAAGATGTATCTGTAGTCAGAGAAGGAGTGCTCTTCTAACACCACCCACTCCCTTATTCTTCCTACAAACAGAGTCAGAGGCGAAGGTGGCATCTATTACCTCCTGCCTAATGATTATGGCAAAAGTAGGTTTAACACCCCTATTACAGATTTGCAGGTTACTTCTAAGCAAATAATCGAAAAGGCACTCACCCCTCATATTAGTGTCCGTGCTGCCCCACACCGTGTGATGAGCATTTACGTTCGCACCAATTATCAGTTTAACGCCTAACCTTTGGGAATGCGTCACCATATCCTTAAAAATTTATCTTGGTAGCTCTTCGTTATCGTGGACCAGGTAGCATGACGATAGTTATATCCGCTCGTCATCCGACTCCAGGCTGATAGTCATTTGGTCGGCATCGCTGTAATTAGAAAGCATAAACGCATTTACCCCTCTACGTACACATGCTCTAGGTTTACCTGTATTGTGTTATCAGTTTATATTTTTGAGACCCTAGTCCCCTCACACAAGACCATGTACAACCCATGGTTCTTGAATCAGGACAATGTGGTATCTGTCCTTTGACAGATGGAGTATAAGATTGGCGGACGCAACCTTTGGATGGTGTAGATTAATTTGAAATACCCGTGACATCATGGTTACTGGTCTCCACCTCCACCACAGTCTTATCAGTATCCTCTTCGTGCGATGCCAATATATCCTCCTCATCAGTCAGAGTGGCTTGCGCCACCTTATCCGATAAGGAACAGACACTGCTATTGGATGATGCCCTGGGTAGCGCAACCGCTTTGCCAGAACCAGAGCCAGGTTCCACCACTGACGCTCCACCTCCGCCAGCAGAAGTGGTGTTGGCCTCTTCCTCCAGCTGAGATGAGGCATCAGGGTCCACCACAACTCATACATGGTCCGTTATACTGGAGACGTTCACGTCCTCAGTGTTATGGACGAGAAACCATAGCTAACGACACCATCGGATCGCGAAAGAGATTCCAAGAAATCCGTGCTCACCACAAAAGTAGCAGTGCGGTACTAGCCGTTTGGCTCCTCAATTTTCGTGACCTTCCATGTTGATGTCGGGAGTTCAGGATTACATACCCGTAACATCTCCAGGCCCTCGCTCCTGGGTGGTTCGGGATATCCTCCCTCGAGATTACCTCGAGCTTAGACCCAAGCCAAATTTCACCGATTCTGGAGATGGCTAGTCGGTACAGATCAATTGATCTCTGATCGGCACATGCGATTAGTTTCACGTGGTTTTGATGCCATCCACTATCGCGACAAAAAGGAGCTGGGCCAGGATTTTCCTTCAAAATTTGCAAGAAAATGCTTGAGAGAAATGGTGCCGTCAATGTTGCTTTTGTCCACAATGGCCCATAGTTGCTGACCTCGCACAGCTTCGCTGAAGGTCTTTGGTGCGGGAATAGTCTCATGAAATCGGGGCCACTTGATAGTGCTGGAGTTTCTCGGAGGGTCGTCCGGCAGCTGACGTTTTGGCGGCGGGTTCGGATTCGGAAACTCTGATAGTCCCTCCATAACCCAAGTTGCGCAGCTAATGGAGGACTTTTGTTTCTCTGACCTCTCTCCCTCCGGGACACTTCTGACACGTTCCAACGACTTCAAAGCAGCGCTTCTCTCCTTGTAGTTGTGCCGTGTAGGCTTTACCACCAAGGAGACATTGCTCGTTTTAGACCTCGATATAACATCACGTCTACCAGGGCCAATCCCGGTATCAATTTTAGACTCTTCCTCAATAATTATTTTTGTACCGCCACTTCCACTGGAATCAGGTTTGTTCCCGGTACCAGCTACCGCCGTACGAGACGGGCCAGTCGTGCTTGGCTTATTAGTACTGCCAGTTCCACTAGGTTCTGTAGCCCCAGCTTCCGCCGTACGAATTTTTGTCTGAACTGAGCCAGATTCAAAATTGGAGGCAATACCCCCGTTGCATTTAAGGACTGCTTGTCCAAAGCAATTTTATTCGTTTTTTTGTTGTGTTCCGTGTCTTTCGTACGATCATCAGGTTTTGGCACCAACACTATAGGCGATGCCAACTCACTAAATGTTACCTGTTTCCAAATACCTGCTACATTAGTCTTTCGGTTTCATTTTGAAAATGTGGAATTAATACACAGTCTATTTGGAGGCACTGGTATCTTCCCTTTATTGTATTTTTAATTATAGCTGCTTTTCTGTTGCTTCTAGTGTAATTTTTATTATATATATTTTTTGGAATGCTGACCACTGTTGTCGCATTTTAAACAAACTGCCTTTGAACCCATTCTCGTACCTAAACGTTGACGTGGTGATTGGGCTTATGGACATTTATGAAAGTCTGAGCTGAGCCAAAGCAATACATACGTTTTTTGGAGGTGCCAGACTAATGTAGGTACAGGTCCGTACAAGTCCGTTTTTGTCCGGTAAAAAATCCTGAAGCATCGGACTCATAATTAGCGGGTCTCTGGTCTGCGTCTGATCCCTGTCGGACGGCAGTGTAAAACCCGGCAAAAGAGGGTTCGAAAATCTCCGGAGACCCAGTGATTCAAGTGTTGGCTACAGGCTCAAGTGATGGTCCCACTACTGAGACCCCGGAAATCCGAATGATGGCTACAGACTCGGATGACGGTACAGCTACTGCGGCTCTGGTCACATCTCACAGACAGAGTGTGGCCAGACAGGCGAGCATGGACACGGACGATGAAGGGATCATTCCGGTGCTTCTCTTGGGATGTCCGCAGTTGTCCAGTATAGACGAGGAGGATCTAGGCACAATCGCCGAAAGTGTGCCATCTCCTTCGGATGGAGCAAGGGAATGAAAAGGATGTCTCATCCGACGAAGCAAAAGCTCTGAAGAATAAACGGAGGAAGGCTCCCTCAAGTTCCTTAAGAACTTTAAATCTCGTAACTCGGACTCTTTTACATCAAGACACAAACCTCTGAGGAAGAAGCATATTTTCAATATTCGGTTATATGAATCGCGCTTTCCTGAAGATGGCACGGCTGGTGCAACCATCATTGAGGTTATCAAGAAAGGAACTTGTGTAGAAGAACAGTCTGCTGATGACAAAAAAGCTTCCACTAGCTCAGATGTAGTTAAGGCAGCAACCATAAAAACGTCAGAGACAAAGTCGGACAGAAAGGTTGCGGTAGCTTCGAAAAGCAGAGCCGAGCAAAAAGTCAATCTACTCTCTGTACTGTCCTCAACTTCGAGGGCTGCAGGGAGTGGAAGAATTACTGCTGCGGCGCTGAGCAGCAAGAGTCCGCGCTCCGGGGAAACTCATGTGCGCGAAAGTAGGTGGTTGAGAGCCTCAACCAGATTGACCACAAATAGCAGTTATTGAAGCTCCTAAGCGGAACCATTCCCCTAGGTGTGGGCCGTGTAAGAACGATCCTACCTGGGAAGGATGGCAGTAGCGGGATAGTGGGAAATACTGAGCATTGCAGAAATTAATTTGCACCACTCGATAGCAGCAACCGATGAATTGGTGCTGTTTATGGATGAGCAGAATATTGATGTTGCGTTAATACAGGAACCCTGTCTCGCGAGAGGAGGATTCGGGGATTGGCGTCACGTCCATATAAGCTCATCTCTCCGAAAAGAGACGGGAAGCTGAGATACTGTTTATTGATGAAGGGTAACTTAAAAGTCGCTCTTCTATCTAACCACAGCACGGAGGATGTAACGGTAACAATGATTCAGCAGAGTGGACCAAAATTAATTCTCTCATCAACATATCTGCCATGAAAGCGGTCCACCAAGCCAAGCTTCAAAAAGCTCACATAATGGGTGAGCAGCAAATGAATAAACATGGTGATTGGCTGAGATGCGAAGGCGCACCACGCTATCTAGGGTAACAGCAACGTCACCAGCAGAGCTGAGTTCCTTTTTGAATATATATTATCAAGTAACTTTATTGTAACTAATAAGGGATAAGGGATTGGTAGATATCCATCAAATATTCTTTTTCAGACCATTGCTGGATACTCTTCAGCGTTAACTTCAAAGGTGGTGATAAAATTTCCTACAGGAACCCAGCTTCAACTAACTGGCAAAAATCCGAAACTCTGATGGAAGAACTCGTAACTCCAAAATCGGAGAATGCATACAATTCCTCAGACATAGAATAGCAAGTTAGCGAACTGACAAACAAGCTTAATGAAACCTTCGAAAAGTCATGCCCCCTAAGACGCTGTCGGAAAAACAACCACAAACCGTGGTAGACATCGAGTCTTATGGAGCTAAGAAAGAAAACTAGTATTTTGAATCTTGCAAAAAGACCAAGAGGAAGTACAGACTGGGACACTTATCGTCAAAGTTTTAATACTTTTAAGTAGGAAACTAGAAAGGCTAAGAGAGATTCGTAGATTCACAGCTCTGCAAAGGATTATAGGCCAATCAGTCTTTCATCGTTTCTAATAAAAACACTAGAAAGACTGGTTAGTATGCACATAGAAAGCACAATCAATGAGCAAAAGGGTAGCAAAGAACATTACGCATCTTAAAGGCAGATCACTGGAAACTGATCTGCATGAAGTGGTCAGTTATATTAAAACAGGTTTAGATGTAGAATAATATGTTTTATACGCCTTTCTAGACATTGAAGATGCCTTCAACAATGTGGAACTAAAATCAATAAGTTTGCACTGGAGCGCTTGGGGCGGATGATAGATGGTTCAGTGGACCAACAATATGCTCATCTCTGGGTCTTTCAACTAATAGGATGGCAGTTACAAGATGAACTCCACAGGGCGGTATTTTATCACCGATTCTGTGGAACCTTGTTATCAAGGAAATTCTCACCAAGTTAGAAAGAGCTTGGATAAAAGTAGTTGTTTATACAGATGACGTTGTAATCATGATAAAAGGAAAATTTATTCCCACAATCAGCAAACTGATGAACTCTTTAATAGCAATTTGGAGGGATGGGCAAATTGAAATGGTCTTCCTATAAGAAGGAACTATTTTCGTTGACTATAAATATGTAGTCGAAACTGAGCCAAAATAGGACTGGCACAGTAGAGGAGAACTTAGGACTATCGTGGGGGTTCCGACTGGGTACTGCATCATAGGCCATATGACAGTCGGGTACGGTGCTCCTTTCAGAGATTATTGTACGAGTTGAGGAGGAGGAAGAATCGGTGAAGCATCTGCTCTGCGATTGCTCGGCTCTTCAGAGAAGACCAGCCAGGTATGTGGGCTCGGCATTCTTTGGAGAACTACACGGATTAACTGAGCTGAAACTAACTGTTATTCTCAACATCACAAACGTTTCTGGTTGAGCTGAGGGTTTTTAAAGGAGGGGGGAGTAGTTTCTCTCTCAAAACAGGTATCACAATGTAGCCTCCAAGTGCAACTTGCGTAGCTCGCAAGCTACCTGCCTTAACCTACCCTAGCCTGTATACCTTCTTCGCAAGAATGGGAGACCCCACACCTTGCATGACTTGAACACTATTTCTTTATTTTTATTTAGCGGTTCCTTGTTTTCCCATCTGTGCGTATACACGGCACATCTGGAAATTCTGTGATCATGCCCTCCTTTAGGAAGAAAGTTTCTGGGCCTTAGCTCCTGGCTGGGATTGGACGAAGGGGGACGGGTCATGGAATAACTGATACAGAGCTTACGCACTTCAAGGGCCATTTAATGAAATGGAGCGCATCGTGTCCGGATGCAAGCGTGGGGGGTTACAAGATGCAGGAGGCACTATAAGGATGAAGTGCTCATCGCACACCATCTTCGCGTGAATTCGGACGCAGAGAAATAAGATCCCCGATTTCTGCAAAACTATATTCTCTGTATACACTAATGAGACTAAACCTTTTCGGAAGTACATCGGCTGGTTTCGGGATTCTGACGAAAACAGAAGCTGTGCTTCCCGCTCTACGTACCCAGAACCAGGACATCGACACAACAATTCGGCATATTCTTTTACACAATAGGGTTAACATAGAAAGCTTGGCTCTTGTGGTGCGTTTGGATCAGAAGTCTGTCGATGTTTTGGGATCGAGGTATGTGAATCGCCTCAATGTATTCTTTGTAAGGATTACCTTCCGTATCTTACTAGGGAAGTGATTCAGGCGCCTCTCCCTGTGTTATCATCACACAGATAAACTTGGAGCATTCCAAAACTACAGTTGTTCTAAGCAAACGGCTTTCCCGGGTGCAGTCATTACCATACATAGCAGCACTTCACGAACCGTGTGTCTATAGGGGCCATCTCTGTGTTTTTAGGGGTTTGAAAAGGGTTAACAAAATTTATGACAGGATTTCCAGCAGGCCTAGATCAATTGTTGTCAGCTGTTAAAGTTTGCTATAAATGCTCGCATGGTTGAACCAAAATGCTGTGATGTTATTCTGCGGCCAAGGAGAAATTCAAGAAGGCCAATCGGACATCGAAGAGGACTTCTTTTAGAGACTTTTGCAGCAATATCGAATCACTCGGTTACGATTCTCAATAAGGCACACTATGTACATTAGGGGTCGGTCAATAAATCTGATCATACTTTCATCGAAAGGCGTAGTGAGTCATTTATTTATTATTGGAGTCCAACTTCCCTGAGAATCAGGTCACGGTTGCACCACAGTTACCAAATAATTTTCGACTGCATTGGTTTGTCAGGAATGTGGCGAAAGAAGGTAATTAAGATTCCTTCTGAAGCAGAGTATTGACCTGGTGATTGGTTCACTGAGGAGTATTTTAAATTCGTGCTTAGCGCTGGCATATGTATTCCACATCCTTGGAGGTTCGTCAAAGTTTCATTCATCCCAAAAGTGGAAAAGCATTACTATGTTAACCCTAAGAGTTACATTCCTATTAGTATGATGTATTTTATGCTACAGGGACAGGATAGACTGGTTGAGCTTCACATATATAAGGGGTTGTTTAAAGCACCCTCTGTCTTTATTTCCGCATTCTTATCAGAGCTTATCTTGCGAGCCGGAGTTGCATACTTGTTCGAAGGATTGTGCATTAGGGCGGAGTGAAAATATGATTTTCTAAATATCGAAATTCATTTTAATACCTGGCAAAATATGACCACTGGCTTCATAAATCACCATGCAAAAAATGAATCACCTGTATTGAGTTTTTGAGGTGCCTCAACGGGGTCAAAGTTGATGGTATATTTGTAAAACTCTACAAAAAGTCACACAACTGCCACGGAGTCGCCCGTAGAGGAGTACAATGTAAGACTGACCCCCATTAATTTTCCTCAATAAAGATTTTCCTAGAACATATCTACCCCCTATCTCCACTCCATATGGGGGCTCCCATACAAATTTGAATATTTTACGAAATTGTTAAAAATGGGCCGCCACAGTTTCCAGGTTGCAACTAGGGGTATAAAATGTATGACTCGCTTCCATTATTTTTTCACCACAAATCTTTTTTCAGAACATACCTGCCCCTTACCTCCACTCCATATGGGGGCTCCCATACAAAATTTATATCACAGACTGGAAAATTATAGGATTAATATATTAATTTCCCCCATTAAACATTTTATAAGCACATACCTACCCCCTATCTCCTATTAAAAGGATTTTAAAAAAAATAGCATAAATTAATGCTTATTAAAATTAATAAAAAAAATATCAAAATGAATTCAGTTCAAATTCAAGAAAAATTATACAAGGAAAAGTCAGATTTTGTTTCAAATGTTGGCATATTTTTTCTGGATTGAATCCTTGCTCTTATAAATCCATCTCTGGCCTCCTTTCCATATACCGACTACGATGCTTCAGTTACCAACTTAACGCAACGTTCAACTGCTTGCGTGTGACAGGGCAATTTAAGTATTGTTTGACTAAGACCAAAACCGGATTCAACTACTTCTTTGAATTTATCCTCCAACAAATTTTTAGTTAAAGGAGGTTCAGTCACTTCTACACTTTCCCAGCTAACAAGATCAATGTAGTCTTCAGCTTCAAAATTTATTTTAGGTAAAATAAACCTTCGAATGCCAGCTCGTGCTTCTGTTCTAGCTTTTAAAATTTTTGAGCAGGCAAATTGACGAATGTCCTTCATTTCATCACCAAGCATACACAATAAAATATTTTCCACATGGCCAAAATATCCATTTCTTTGGATAACAGGACTTACAATTTTTCTCAAATCTTCGATAAGACCACGAATCAATTAGATTTGCAACCAAAGATGATATGATCCTTTGGTACATGACGTATTTGATTATTTCAAACCACATTCTGCCGTATACTTTCATTATAAAATTTGTCAGTATTTGCAAACCTTCTGTCATTTCTTGCGTTGACACATAAAGTCGTAAAATATATATTTGCTGTTGTGAGCCATCTAGAGTGATTTAATTGATCAGGACTCTTGTTCGCTAAGTCAGTGGAAATCGAACCCGAAGAGATCGCAGTCATAATTTCCAAAAGATACTTTTGATCTGTGCTCACCTCATTTATGTTTGTACATTGTGGCAGCGTTCGCAATTTTGTAATTGCTTGCCAATTCGTCCTGAAAACCCACGTGGACTCTTCGTTTGACCATCCAAATGTTGGTGCAAATGGCGTAACGGGAGCTCATTGGCGTGTATTTGGCATATAAACCACTGCAAGTGTTTTTCAAATTCCTCTTCCAAAAGCCGTATAACTCGTCCATTGCTACCAGTGTTCACAACAGTGCCGTCACATCCAACAGCTGATATATGCGTTAAATCAACTGACTTCTTGGTTAGGTAAGTTACTATGCTATTTTTAATGCTGATGGCAGTTCCTGAATCGCAAGTTACATGTCCATAATAGGTGCTATTTGGTTCCGAAATAAGAGAATAATGCTCTTCCACTTGGGTGCTTTGGTAATTTTTCTTTCCCTTTTTTGAAACTGTCAAAGTTCTGTCTTTTCTTCCATCAAAGTATAAAGCGACTAGAGATGTTGAATTTTGTGCTTCCTGCAGTCGTTGACTACTTTTTATACGTTCACGTCGAACTTTTGACCGATCAACAACAAACTTTGTATTTTCGGGGAGTATTAATCCAACATCCTGTAGCACAGCACATGCTATAATTGCAGCCGACCTATCAGAAACTCCTGTTCGATCACATGCGACAGCTAGTGATGGTAATTTTGTTCGCATTTGATATGATGCGAGTTTGTAGACTTTGATAATGAAGATATTTTGATTTTTAATTATATTAATCCTATAATTTTTCAGTCTGTGATATAAATTTTGTATGGGAGCCCCCTTATGGAGTGGAGATAAGGGGCAGGTCTGTTCTGAAAAAAGATTTGTGGTGAAAAAATAATGGGAGTCTGTCATACATCGTATACCCCTAGTTGCAACCTGGAAACTGTGACGGCCCATTTTTAACAATTTCGTAAAATCTTCAAATTTGTATGGGAGCCCCCATATGGAGTGGAGATAGGGGGTAGGTATGTCCTAGGGAAATGTTTATTGTGGCAAATTAGTGGGGGTCAGTCTTTCATTAAACTCCTCTACGAGCGACTCCGTGGCAGTTGTGTGACTTTTTGTAGAGTTTTACCCATTTACCCTCAACTTTGACCCCGTTGAGGCACCTCAGAACGTTATGCTAGAAACTCCTATTTTTGTACAAGTTTATATGTACTATCAGGTTATCTTTTGGTAACTATTCCATTTTAAAATGCTGAAAAAAAATTTCCCCATACAAGTTCACTCCGCCCTATTGTGCATCCCATCAATAGGAAAGAGTACATTGTAGGTAAATTTGCGGATATAGTTTCATTATGCTACTTTGATAGTATGTATAGCTCTGTTCATCTCTAATGTGTAGATAATGTGTCAATTAATTGGATGGGAATGTCAATGATGGGAACTACTGTTATTGTGTTGCGAGGGGAATAGGATGTGTAAGTATCATCGGATCTAAAAACGGATTGCTCTCAGGTTGACTTACTCTTTCTATTACTCTAGTCACTAGAGTAATAGAAAGAGTAAGTAGAGTCTAGTGCATAATCATTGACTCGCTGTTCATCTCCCTAAATTGTGCTGGTATATACACTCAGGCCTATGAATCTGGTAAAATCTGCTCTTTTTCTATTAAAGATAACTAGCTATTTGTTGGACTGGAGCCTCTCCGACAACTTCTGGCCTCTCTTGATGCAGTTGTGAATCTTGCCGCACTGGATGTCTTTATTCAAAGAAAGGCTCTAAATGTAATCTGTAAAGCACAATGGGCAGTGATTTTGTGCGCGTTTATTACTTGAAGACTGCTATCCCTTCTATGCGTACTGACTTAATCCTCACGTATCTAATAATTGATATACCAGTTTCTGCATTAGAATTCCAGTAATAATTTCGTTTCGTAGTTCGTTTATATTTAATTCAGCTATTTCTTAAAGGTTGGTTTGCTCAGCGTATTCTGACTTGCGGACATTTTACTGGCCCTCACCCTTATTCTTCCCTCGCATTTCTCTGCCATTAAAGCCTCTATTAAATATTGGGTTAGGTGAAAGAATAGATTCGGGCATGGGAAGTCTTTAGAGGCAACAGGTGGACAAAGACTATCTCACCTGTTATTGGTGACTGACCGTCAAGCTTTCTTTCGTCACTTGGTAGGAGGGATTGTAGATTACTGATAGGATTGATTACAGGTAATTTTACGTGGCACATGGAAATGATAGGCATAGCAGATAGTGCTATTTGCCCGGCTTATGAGGAGGAGAGATGAGACGGTTGTCCAATCTTTGTGTGTGTGCAATGCTTGTTTTTGACACCGACAACCTGCAGTGGTTTCACTCACATGAACTGATATTAAAAAATTGATATGCAAATTTATTGTTTATGATCTTTTTATTTAAAAATATAATAAAAATTAAAATCAATCCATATACGTCCATGTATGTTTCTAAAATCGCAAAAATACTTACAATTATATATTAATTCAAGTCACATCTTCTTTCATGCAGTTACAATAAATAATAAAACCTATATTTTTTTTATTGACAACTCTAAAAATGTTTTTATTGCTAAGTGTTCGTGGAGGTACGGTTCGCCTGGTAGCGGATTGCAACCTAACTTGTTGATCAGCGAGTGAACCTAGCTGATATATGTTGGGCTCTATTAATTATTATAATGGCGCTAGAGCTAGCGCATTTAGATAGTTCGGCGACCAAAAAGTCAGCCAGATATTTTTCTACTACAGGGACTGATGTCGGCCGTATAATAGAAGTGAAAAGAAGTGTATTGCTTTTGATCAATTTTCCTTCTGTCTCTTTATTCTACAATACTTCTCTTATATACTCTAAATTGCATTCAATAATTATTCAATTCTTATTCAACTAAACGTAAAATCAACATACGTTCGCAATTATTGAAAACGCGTGGTGATTTATTTGTAACGCTGCACATACTTCATTTCAAGTGCATGGAGTAATGTTACATGTATGCAAGTTAATGTATCTTTTTTTTTTTTTTTTTTTGTCGGAACAATCTAGTAAGCGCAGCACTCTGACAGAGTATATATCCATTGTATTGCACTTAAAGTTCCCTGTTACTCTGCTTTAAATCTACCCGACCTCCGAAGAAATAGAAGTAGATCCTGTGGTGCCAAGAAGCCAAGTTGGTCACTCCTCAGCACATCAGTGCCAAAAATCCCGAACCTGATTCGAGCAAAGGCAGGGCAGACGCAAAGAAAATGGTCCGCCGTCTCGTCTTCTTCTCCACAGGCTGGGCACAGCGCACTGTCTGATATGCCAATCCTTTCCATGTGCCTAGCCCATAGAAAGTGCCCTGTCATCACGCCAACCAACAGCCTGCAGTCCCTCCTACCTATAGATAGAAGGAACCGTGACCATTGGTCAGAGATAACAGGTAGCATAATTTTTGTCTATCCGCAGCCTCTCTCAGCCCGCCATGCTCGCTTGTGGGTCGAAACAACCCACTTGTTTGCAGTGGCTTTGATGGCAGCAGAAGGGAGTGGCAGAACAGGCTCAGGGCCAATAAAAACAGCCTCAGAGCTCATCCTGGCCAAAGAGTCAGAGGTCTCGTTACCCGCAATGCCAGCGTGTCCCGGTCAGCGTCAGACAATTATGTTTTCCAACATAATTTAGCCTGGATTTGCAGGACCTGACTATCGAGGAAGTAGTGGTAGGACAAATAGATTTCCACCTGTTTTCCACAACAAAGTCCATTGCCTCAATTATCGCATACACCTCCGCCTGAAACACAGACGCATGCAGACCAAGGGCAAAGAACCGACGGGTCCCACAAGATTCCACGAAGACACCAGAGCCTGAACCGTCTTCAGTCCTGGAGCCATCAGTGAATATACGGCAGCAGTGTTTGCCGGGCTCGTTCTCGGCCATGAACCATGAACGAGCCTCTGGCAGCAACACATTGTACCGCTTTTCTAGTATGACGGTTGATGACATGGAGTCCGGGGGCATAGACAGGATTACTGAATCGATGTCAGTGCCTGCGCCGTCGTCCAATATCGAATACACCCCATACCAGTGGCCACTATGTTTCACTCTGCAGATGGCCTTAACGGCCTCTCCGCGGATGAAGACATCTAGTGGCGGAGATTCACCAGAGCATCAAGTGCCGGGCCTGGAGTACTCGGAAATGCTCCGATACCACATATGGCCGCAGTACGTTGTAGTCTTGATAGAGCTCTTTTGACCCCTACAAGAGAGAGTCTGCTCATCCAAACCATCGATGCATAGGTGATAATAGGTCTTACTATAGCTGTATAGATCCATAGGACTTTACTAGGGGAAAGACCCCATGTCTTACCAAAAATACCCTTACACTGCCAGAAAACTGACAGTGCTTTGGATGTCTTCAGTTCGACATGTGATTTCCAAAGAAGTTTGTTATCAAGGATGACTCCAAGATATTTGATTTCCTTAGATAGCTGGATAGTGACTCCTTTTAGTGTAGGCAGAATAAGTCCATCAAGCTTTCTCCTTCTGGTAAAGAGGACAATACCAGTCTTGACAGGATTAGCCGATAGCCCATTCGCACTGCACCAAGTGTCAATCATATCCAGAGTTCTCTGCACCCTTCTGCAGACAATCATAAGGGATGGACCTGTCACAAGACAGCCAACATCATACGCATATGCCTGAGCGTATACACCCGAGTCATTAATGGCGTTAAGCAGGGGATCGATTACCATGCACCAGAGCAATGGAGACAGTACGCCACCTTGGGGACAGCCTCTATTAACCCCAGACGAAACCAGCAAATCTTCCTCCGCCCGCACCGTTATGATTCTCTGGGCCAGCATTGAACGTATCCCATTTACTAGCACCCGGTCTACGCCATGCCGCCTAGCGAAGCCGCACATACTGTCGAAAGTAGCATTGTCAAACACACCCTCTATGTCCACAAAGATGCCTATTGCGTATTCTTTCCTGTCGATGGCTCGCTTTATCCTTCCAACAAGGTTTTGCAGAGCCGTCTCGCAGGATTTTCCGCTTTGATAAGTATGCTGAAATGGAGAGAGTGGATGCGTCTTCAGAGACTCCCTACGCATGCGAAGCTCCACCAGCCGTTCTAAACTTTTTAGCATGAACGAGGTCATACTAATAGGTCTGAAGCTCTTGGGATTGGTGTAGTCGTCTCTTCCAACCTTAGGAATGAAGGCAACCCTCACCATCCTCCAAGAGCGTGGTACATAGGCCAGTGCGAGACATGCAGTGAAGATCTTCTTCAGTGCTGCCATCACTAACTCAATGCCCTCCTTCAGCACAATCGGATATATGCCATCCAGTCCGGGCGATTTGAAGCAGTCAAATGATTTGATAGCAAATTTAATGGCAGCATCATTCGCCACAGTTCTGGCGACATACCAATCATGTCGAGAGGGTGTAGCTGCCCTGACAACAGTTCCAACCAAAGGTGGTTGTTGACGGGCTATGCTTACCTGATTTCCTGGAAAGTGTGACTCCAACAGCAAACTGAGTGTCTCACTTTGCCTCTCCTTATGGGAGCCATCAGGTTTCCTGAGCGACCCCAGCTTAGCGGTTTGGGCCTTTTTCAGGACCTTGACCAGCTTTGCCGTGTCACTCAGGGATTCGATATCACTGCAGAAATCTCTAAAGGAAGCCCTTTTCGAGTCCCGAATTAGCTTTTTGTAGTCCCTCTGAACACGTCGATATCTTTCCCAGTCCTCATCAAGATTCGCGATAAAAACATTAATAATTGATAAATTATTACATATATCAAAACATATCACCAGTACTTAGTGGGACAGCCTTTTTGTTTAATAACAGCATTTAATCAGGAATGGATAAAGGCGATAAGGTTATTTGTGTGGTTCGGTGATATCTTCAGTTACTCTTCTGAAATTCCCATTTTAAAATCCGTTACATTCGAAATTTTATGTTTTCTGATATTTATTTCCAATACGTGCCACAAGTTCTCTATAGGGTTCATATCTGGTGACTGTGCTGGTGTTCACAACAAGTGAGCACTATTAATTGCATTAACAGTTGATGTGCAAACCTCATTGGGAGGTATGTAACATTCACACTTTTAATGCATAACATCTTCTTTTGCATACAATTAGGCTTGTGTTAAGCAAACCTTGCCAGCTTAACGATGGAATTTGCATTGTTGACAAAAACTCCAATATATACTACATCAGCGAAGGCATTGCACTGGATGAAACATGATATCAAGTGCAATACGCTGAGAAACTCAATTCAAGGCCAGCTTGCAAATTTGTCAATAATGCACATTTCATGGTTATGCTGTCAATTCAATAATACCTAATATGTATAGCCAAATTATATGTAATATATGTATATAGAAAATGAATAAATACCCACGATTGGCACATCCAAAAGTCAGTCAATCAGTAAGAGTTAACTGTGAGTCTTTTCATTTTAACTTAACATTGATTGATTCTCCTTCTCCGACACCAAGGTTTATGTGCCTGTTGTCAAACCCACCATCAACTCGGTACAAGCACCGCTGTTGACATTAGGTCCTTTTTCAACGATACCAAGGTTTACGTGCCTGGTATCAACTTTATAATCAACTCGGTACAAGAACCGTTGTTGAAATTCAGCTGTTAAATTTAGTTTAACATTTTGGTGACCCCGACGTTTGCAACCTTCTGAGTATCAGACGGAAAGGATAACTGGTTCAAGTGCCAAGTATAGATCGATCCACTGATCATTGAAACATCCTTCAGTAGGCAGCAAACAGCTACCAAGTAGTATCCACATTCATCAATCAAGTCCTAAGCTAGTAACCTGCAGAAGACTTCAGACATCATATACATTATCAAACTATCAAGTGTCCTGTAACCAGCAGACGACAACAATCAAGTCAGCATTAGCCGGTAACCAGCAGACGACAACAACGAATCCTGCACATAGCATTCAAAAACACGATACGTCAGCATCATGGGAATGGATGAACTATCATTGAGGCAAGATGAACTTGCACTGGCTCTACAAAAAGCTATAGCCAATTACAAGAAGGCGCCACAAGAGCGCAGAACAATAGATATCATAACAACAAAAGCCAAGGAGCTGGATGAATTGTGGGTACAGTTTGACAAACTCGACAATACCATCCACGACCAACATGGCAAGGAAGTCAACCACCCATATTTCGTGAAGGATTTACACACTGCCATTCGCACGAAATACCGAGAAGCACGCGATGAGATGGACAGAGCAGTACAGGCCATCAAACGTCTCCAGGCAGCATCAACCTCAAAGGCTGCACCGGAGGTACTCAAAACAGTACGGTCGCCGCAGCCAGCCACCAGACAAAGCGAATCAAGCACCATGATAGCTACCCCCAGAAGTCCGTCAAGTCAGCTATGCTCACTAATTGACAAACAAAAGAAGTCAATAGACACAGCTAGCAAACTACTTAGCCAAGTGCTTAATAGTGTGACACAACAAACGTCGCACTATTATGCAATGCAGGCGAAGACAGTAGAAACGCATTGGAAATCTGCCCAGGACCTGCAGCAAAGGATCTGGTTATCTGATGAGCCCAGCTCATACGACTACGAGGGTTTTGCCCAGATTGAGCAAGCAATCACTGCACAGATTGTGCAGCTCCAAGATATGGCTCGAGAATCAGCGGCATCAATTATGCAAGCCTCTCCAACAGCAGTCAACAGGCAAACAGCCAATATGACGACATCAGGTCTAAAACTTCCCAAGGTTGAACTACCAAAATTCGATGGCAGCTACCACAAGTGGAGGCAGTTCCACGATCTATTTATGGAGTTGGTCGACAAACAACCAATTCCAGCTTGCCAAAAGATGTGGTTCTTGAAGTCCAGCTTATCCGGTCAGGCGGAAGGACTAATTCGGCACTTCACAGCATCGGCAAATGATTACGAGGCTGCATGGGCGGTGGTCAAGGATCGATAAGAAAACCCTCGGCTGCTGATAAACGCAACGTTAAGCAGACTGCTCTCCCAACCGACAATCAACAACGATCAGGCATCAGCGATTAAGTTCCTCCACGACACTACCAAGGAGTGCATCATGACTCTACAAGGTCTAGGAGTGAGCACCGACAGCTGGGACTCCATTCTGCTGTACATAATAAAACTGAAAGCCGAGGGTTTTCATATCGATCCTTCACCACCGCCCATGCAGCCTCGTAATCATTTGCCGATGCTGTGAAGTGCCGAATTAGTCCTTCCGCCTGACCGGATAAGCTGGACTTCAAGAACCACATCTTTTGGCAAGCTGGAATTGGTTGTTTGTCGACCAACTCCATAAATAGATCGTGGAACTGCCTCCACTTGTGGTAGCTGCCATCGAATTTTGGTAGTTCAACCTTGGGAAGTTTTTATTCAAATTCCTTGAACTTAGATTCCAGTCATTGGAAGCTTTAGGAGGAAGACTCAACAAGGATGCGGCAGAACAAGGGCGACCAAGGGCCTACCAGGCGTTAAGTGTTTCAGTGCCAACAGGTCCAGCATGCATCACATGCAACCAACATCATGCGCTATTTCAATGTCAAGATTTTCTCAAAATGACACCAAGTCAGCGGTTAAACACAGTCCAAAAAGCAAACTACTGTGTAAACTGTCTGAAAGGTGGGCACAATGCCAAATCTTGCTTGTCAGGCAACTGCACCAAATGCAATAGAAAACACAACACGTTGTTGCATCTAGAAGCACGGGAGCAGACCACAAGAGGAGGCCGATCAACAGCAATCAATTTAAAATCATCTACAACTCTGTCCAATACCGCAGTGGCATCAGCAGCCACCGACATTATGCCTACACATCGAAGCTGTTATGTCTTGTTGGGAACAGCTACAATCAGAATAACAGCTGCGAATGGACGATCGGGTGAATTCAGAGCCATTCTCGACTAAGGATCACAAATCAACATCGTCTCCGAGCGTGTCATTAAAAGACTAGGCATATATCCAATCGAGGCTTCGTTGTGCATTGAAGGTATTGGGAATGCCCAAAGAAGAGCTACGCACCGCGCTAACATGAAACTGGAATCTCGAACAAGCAACTTTGCAGCCGACTTCGAGGCATTTGTGCTGCCAAGCATTGTTCCAACTCAACCAGCTCAGCAGCTAAACGTTACAAAATGGCCGATTCCTAAGGGTCTCCAACTGGCTGATCCGGACTTTCATCAACCAGGAAAAATCGATGTTCTCTTGGGCGCAGAGCTGTATTACGACCTCATAGAAATGGGCCAAGTCAAACTTTCCTCTGAGCTCCCAGTCGTGCAAAACACAACGCTTGGTTGGGTGATAAGTGGAAAAATTGGCCAAAGCTCAACAAAAACAGCAACATGTGCAGTCTACACTGGTCAGGAGAATGGTTCCCTCAACGACACTCTTGAAAAATTCTGGCAACTTGAAGGATGTGATTCACCGAGCTGTAAGTTTACAACCGCCGAGCGTCGTTGTGAAGAACACTTTCTGCAAAATTATCAACGTGATATCAATGGGCGCTTCATAGTGAAATTGCCGTTCCAAACCACTCCAAACCAACTGGGAGAATCGCAGAAGTTAGCTCTGCAACGGTTCATGACAATTGAACGAAAAATGATAAAGATTCCTGAATTCAAGGCCCAATATGTAGCCTTCATGCGAGAATACGAGAAGCTTGGTCATATGGAAGAGATTGATATAACTAGCATCAAGAGTTCCCACTACTTTCTTCCACATCATGCCTTTTTGAAGCCAGACAGCTCAACGACAAAGCTAAGAGTCGTATTCGATGCTTCAGCCAAAACATCAACAAATGTCTCTTTAAACAATCTTCTGGCAACAGGACCAACTATCCAGGAAGATGTGTTCACTATTCTTTTGCGTTTCCGGCTCCCTCGATTTGTCTTTACAGCCGACATTGAAAAGATGTATCGACAAGTGCGAGTAGATAAAGACGATCAAAAGTTCCAACTTATCTGGTGGAGAGAGGATCCCTCACATCCCATGAAGTGTTATCAGCTCACGACAGTCACCTACGGTACAACATCTGCACCGTATTTGGCTATCCGCACACTTCAGGCTCTGGCTGACGATCAAGCCAACAAATATCAACTAGGAGCAGAAGTCGTAAAATCCAATTTTTATGTCGATGACGTGTTGAGTGGATCTGATCATCTCTTCACTGCATGTGAAATACAGCGGCAACTTCGACTCATGCTTAGTTCCGCGGGTTTCAATTTACGGAAATGGTGCGCGAATCATCCAAGGTTACTAGAAGAAATTCCAGTCACGGACCGTGAAGTAAATATGGAATTCGGTGACACACTGGACGACAACATCAAAACAATGGGATTGATTTGGAGCCCTTCTAATGATGACTTTAAGGTCAAGGTTGGTGTAGTAGAATCCGGTAGGATAACAAAGCGTTCAGCCTTAGCAGATATTTCACGTATTTTCGATCCCCTTGGCTTCGTCGCCAGTTACGACCACAGCAAAAGTATTCCTTCAACAACTATGGAAACTTAAAATAGACTGGGACACAGACCTTCCAGCACCACTTCACAAAACATGGCTAACCTTCAAAAAGGACTTTCAGAAGTTAGAAACCATCAGCGTGCCACGCCACGTCTTCGGTCGCACAGTACCCAAGGACCCCCAAGTACACATTTTCGCTGACGCATCAGAACGTGCCTATGGAGCGGTAGCATACATGCGAACACAAGATTCCCAAAACCAGATAATCGTTCGCTTCCTATGCGCGAAATCACGAGTAGCTCCAACAAAGCAAGTAACATTACCAAGACTGGAATTGTGCGCTGCTAAGGTCGCCGTGGAATTGATGCAGAAGCTCCATGAAAGCCCATTCTTCAAAAGCGTTACAACGCATTTTTGGTCTGATTCCACAGCGGTGCTGGGATGGATAAATGCAGAATCAGCACACTACCACACACTCGTGGCAAACCGAATTTCGGCTATTCAGCAAGCAACTAATCCACAACAATGGCGTCACGTGCCGTCCCAAGACAATCCCGCAGATCTGGTATCAAGAGGCGTGACAGCAGCTAAATTGGTAGACAACCTGTTTTGGCTATATTGACCTATGTTCCTGCACGGATCTATGACAATTTGGCCACTTCAACCTCCACGAGAACAATGTGCCTTGGAACTCAGGCGGCAGACGAGTGCAGCTATAACACTCAATTCGAAAGAGACAACAACTTTCTGGGAAGAAATCAATCACAGGAACTCATTTCGACGCCTGCAAAGAATTGTAGCATATGTCATTCGGTATGTGAAAGCATTAAGAAACAAGGTGTCCCACCCTACAATAGCACCAACAGCTGAAGAAATGGAGGCATCATTGACATTGATTGTCAAGGGTACCCAAGGAAGAGCTTTTTACGATGACATTAAAAACTTAGAGCGTCACTCAACTGTCAATAACACTAGCGATATCAGTAATTTGTCACCGTTTATTGATGACCAAGGTATCCTACGAGTTGGAGGACGGCTAGAAGCATCTAACTTGAGCTATGACGCAAAACATCCCATGTTGCTGCTATACAATGACCATATCTCCAGAATGATTCTCGTCATGATGCATGAGAATAATTTGCATTGTGGTGCACAAGGTTTGCTATCAGCGTCAAGGCAACGATTTTGGATAATAAAAGGAAAAATAATGGCCCGAAACGTTGTGCAAAATTGCGTGCGCTGCACCAGATCCAAGCCTAAATTATTCACTCAAGTGATGGGAAATTTGCCAGCAACCAGAGTCACTCCAGCTCGCCCGTTTGTCCATAGTGGAGTGGATTATTGCGGACCATTTTGGGTGCACTATAAAATTCGTGGAAAGAAGCCACACAAGGCTTACATCGCAGTATTTTCCTGTTTCGCAACAAAGGCAGTTCACCTAGAGGTTGCAACCGAATTGACGACCGAAGCATTTATCGGAGCGCTGAAACGCTTCACGTCTCGCCGCGGACGGTGTGACACTATCTATTGTGACAACGCAACCAATTTCGTCGGCGCAAGTAACAATCTGAAGGAGCTAAATGATGTCATCTTCTCAAACACCTCACGAGAAAATATCACGAGATCATGCAGCGACCGTGGAATAAACTTCAAATTTATTCCTCCTAGAGCTCCACATTTTGGAGGCTTATGGGAAGCAGCTGTTAAATCCGCCAAGCATTTGCTACTACGAAGTGTATCGACGGCATCACTGACCTACGAAGAACTCGAAACCATCGTCGTGGAGATCGAGGGAATTTTGAATTCTCGACCGCTTACCCCAATGTCAACAGATCCAGATGACCTAACAGCGCTAACTCCGGGACACTTCTTGATAGGCGAACCGTTAACTTCACAGATAGATAGGAACATGTCAGAATCCAAGGTATCCCTACAAACTAGATGGAAATTGGTGACACACCTTAAATACGAGTTCTGGAAACGTTGGTCACACGAGTACCTTCACCAACTTCAGCAACGACACAAATGGAAGGGTCCAACTAGCACCATAGAGCCAAATACTATGGTAATCGTCAAAGAAGATAACTTACCAGTGCTCCAATGGCCTCTAGGGCGAATTGTTAAGGTGTACAAGGGTGACGATGGCTTAGTAAGAGTGTGCGACGTAAAAACACAAAGGGGCATATTTGAAAGAGCAATTCAAAGACTGGCACCATTATTCTCGGCAGATCATGACGACATCGAAGTAGATCCAGAAGAGCAACCAGTGCCAAAAAGGAGAAGAATAATACCAGCAATCACTAATGGTTTGGCATTGCTAGTCACAATAATGATGTTACCAATAATATTGGGATCTCCAGTGCAAGTTAATCGTTTTGGTTCAAAACTTGGCATCCACTTCGAAAATATAGGATCAGTTGCTATTTCATCTACCGAATGGAACTTGCTCGTATACTACGATCTGAAACCATATTGGACAGAAGCATCAACGCTGTTCAACGGTACCAGCACCCTACGTCAACTTTGCCGAAAGATTAAACAAAACTACACTTGTAGTCATCTAACTGACAGCTTCGATCGACTTGAAGGAGAATTGCGTGTAGATAGTAATCTGATAAGAAGCAGTCGCAACAGGAGAGGGGCAGTAAATCTCGTTGGAAACCTTGCACATACACTATTTGGCGTGTTAGATTCAGAGTATTCCAAAAAGATGTCAAGGACAATATTAAACGTCAAAGAAAACGAGTCCAATCTGCTACATCTGCTGAAGAATCAAACATCCATCATTGATTCCACCGTCAACATCATAAAGCAGGATCAGATAGCGGTTAAGACAAAATTTGATGACTTTGACCAACAAGTGAATCAAATGTGGAATCAATTGCAGAAAGAAGACGAAGAGCTACAACAATCGAAATTGTTGGAACTATTCAACGCTCTGGCAATTCAACTAACTCTAATCGCAACCGATTTACAACGTACACAGTCAGCTATACTGGATGTTCTCACAGACACTCACCATGGTAAATTCAATCCGCTACATTTAACTCCCGAGCAGTTGCACACCGAAGTTGACAAAATTAAACTCCACCTGCCATCATCATTAGAACTACCTGCAAATCAAGAGGACTTAATACAACTGTATAGGATAATGAAGGTCAAGGGAGGACTCACTCAGGACCATGTTGTGTTTAAGATTACATTACGGTTGGTGGAACATGACCGATTTGAACTCTTTCTGCTCATTTCGGTACCAAATTGGATCAACAACACTATGGTGGCAATTGATACATGCACCACCTTTCTAGCCACAAATGCTGCTCGCGATCAATACCTCCGAATTAGCTCCGACGACTTTGCATTATGTGAGCGAATCAATCAAATTGAATACGTATGTTCAAATGTTCCAATCTGGTACAGCTATGAGGCTGAGATGTGTTCCTGCGAAATCAATTTGTTTAACAACAACACTCAACCAAATTGTAAACTAAAACCTGTGGCCAATAACATTACGTGGCTACCATTGAAGAAAAAAAATCAATGGATTTATGCAATTCCGTCAACTTCACGAGCCACTGCAGTCTGCGGCAAGGAAATCATCCCGTTGACACTGAAAGGCTCAGGACTACTGACACTTCAGCCAGAATGTGTGCTGAAACACAATGCAATCTCAATACAAGGGCAAGAATCCGTGTCCAGTGCGTTAACAGCATCACGCACAAGCCTAGGAAAAATTACAGAATTATCTAATAGTGAACAAATAACCCCACTATTGCAAAAAATCAACGCGATCACTTACACAACACAACTGAAGAATCTCACAGAATTACACAATGCTCTGGCCAAGGAAAAACTGATGACACTGCACAAAATTCAACCACCAGACTATTACCACCATGCGGTCAGTTATACCGCACTGTTCCTGTCCGTGATACTTTTAATTACTGGGCTCATATGGAAAATACGAAGTCAACGTGGCGTCAATGTACCAGAAATCATCACGTCAACAGATACGGTGCCTCAGCCTCGCCCTCGCCACCAACCAATAGAGAATCTTATATAGGTTGAGCTGTGCTCAACGCGCGGGAGAAATGTTAATTGCATTAACAGTTGATGTGCAAACCTCATTGGGAGGTATGTAACATTCACACTTTTAATGCATAACATCTTCTTTTGCATACAATTAGGCTTGTGTTAAGCAAACCTTGCCAGCTTAACGATGGAATTTGCATTGTTGACAAAAACTCCAATATATACTACATCAGCGAAGGCATTGCACTGGATGAAACATGATATCAAGTGCAATACGCTGAGAAACTCAATTCAAGGCCAGCTTGCAAATTTGTCAATAATGCACATTTCATGGTTATGCTGTCAATTCAATAATACCTAATATGTATAGCCAAATTATATGTAATATATGTATATAGAAAATGAATAAATACCCACGATTGGCACATCCAAAAGTCAGTCAATCAGTAAGAGTTAACTGTGAGTCTTTTCATTTTAACTTAACATTGATTGATTCTCCTTCTCCGACACCAAGGTTTATGTGCCTGTTGTCAAACCCACCATCAACTCGGTACAAGCACCGCTGTTGACATTAGGTCCTTTTTCAACGATACCAAGGTTTACGTGCCTGGTATCAACTTTATAATCAACTCGGTACAAGAACCGTTGTTGAAATTCAGCTGTTAAATTTAGTTTAACAGGCACAATGCCAGAATGATTAAATTGAGGATCATTCCCCCAGAAATCTCAGAAAATTATAATATATTTTTTCATTTATGCAATAATTTCTCTTTGACGGATCAATATTATATAACATGGATTAGCATACAGACTCATATCAAAGAATAATCTGTAATCAAATGTGCTGACCAAAAAACCAAACACATTTTGCTGGGTCTTTCGGGTGTGAGAGGAAATCAAAAGCGTAAACAACGGTAAATAAATATGATGAAAGTAACGAAGCCGCTTTGCTCTCATCGGTGTCTCTACGTTTCTGCGGCATAGGTACGTATGAATTCGTAAGAGTCACCTCGCCTCCCTCGCAAATGAACAAAAAAATCGAAGGACTTCGGCATAAAACCTACGTGTATAAACGCCTATTCAGACCTAATGAAGATATGAAATGTTTAATAATAGCTTCATAAGATTAAAATATTCGTAGTAAATTTAGAATACAAGAAGGAGACATGATAGGTATGGACATATATATTCAGATATGATCAGAGTTCTAAACAATTTTAATTTTCTCCGTCCGTCTGTCCGTCTGTGGTCACATAGAAATAACACGCCACTTTAGATAAAAAGAACTTTCGGATCCAAAATTAAAATTTGACTATCTATGGTCATATTGATGCTACCTATGCAATACCTATGCCAAATTTGTTGATCAAATTTTATATGAATCAATATGTTACCGCTGCAAACCCCTTCACTACAAATGGGAACGATCAGATAAAGGCCACGCCTCCCTACATTATAATCAACTCAAGATAATGATGATTTATGAATAAAATATTGCCATTGCTTAACTCGCACGCACAGGGAATGTATTTATAAGTCGGTCTAAGCCGACTTCACTGGCTTTACTAGATTTTTTCCAATTTAACCAAAACTGCATGGTATTTTGCGAAAAGCGTAAAAATTTGAATACGATCGTAAAATTTCGAACCCTGTTTATATATGTATGTATGTGTTATAGTTTTCTCTGCAAGTTTTTGACCTACTTAGCATAACCGTTGCTAAGGCTGTCTGCTGATTGCGGCAGTCAAGGATGGACGATGGACGGTCTGAACGGATATAAGGGAGGTGTGAGAGGGAGCGAGTGGCCTGGAGGAGGCAGCATTGAGACGGTTAGGCAATGAAGTGATGCTATAGAGTGTAACATTAAGTTCTGACCGTGGGGGAGTGAAGTTCAGCAGCGCGCGAGTATTGACGTTGATAAAAAAGCGAGTCTTAGCAAACGTCTTAGAAGACACTGAGTCAAACAAGCTGTCATTTTCTAAAGATGAGTACTTTTATCAACTGAATTCATTAAATACTTAGAAATTAATAACAAGAGCATTCTCAAAACTAAGAATAAATTTTAATTTTCACAACAATATGGCGCCCAATTATAAAAATATTTTGAAAATATACATACTTCGCAAGAACAATGATGCTCTTTAGAAGCGGTGAGAACAAGAAGAGGAGAAGTGGTGACTTTGATAGGCACAGAGCGATATCTGGACAGGAATATAGAGTGAGAATGCCAGTGGAGTATTCGCCTAAAGGAGGAATCGAGAAGGATAAGGCTGCTGGAGAGTCATGGAGTAGCGCCGGAGCCGAGCCAAAATTTAGAGACAGAGTCGAGCCCGGTACCGAGAACGAGAGAGTACGATAGACAATTAGACGACACGGGGATTGAAAGAGTATGAAGACTTAGTTGCTAAGGGCGTGAAAGACCTGCCGGGTTAATATTGCTCCGCCATTAATTTAATATTTCTCGAAAGGCATAACAGCTATCGAGTAGCATTGAATTGGGAGACAGAAAAAATCAACGATACGGTTGGGGCAAATAATTTGGAGCTGATGAAGCTCATTAAAGATACAGTAGACCCGTGCAGCAGGCACAATAGCATTAAATACGCCCAGCGGCAGTAGAATTAAGGTAGGAGCCCCCAAATATGATAATAGAAAACTAAGTTAGAATGGGAAGGAGAGAAGCAGGCGTGGTGAAGTATCACCAGGAGCCATCACCGAGCGAGTATGGATTTACCAGGGGAGAAGATAGTAATAGAGTTCCGGAGGGTACGTAAAAAGGGTTCCACAGTGTGATCAAATTGGATAAGTGGAGGCTCACTTTTGATGGAAGAAGAAAAAGTGTGTCCGCAGAGGAGTTAATTTTTAGATTAGAGCATTTGCAGGCCTAGTATGGGGTACCATGGATGGCCGTCCCACGAGATTTTCATCAACTTCTCAAAGTGTCGGCGATCGAATGTTACTCGCTATGCGTTAGGACCACCTACGTCAGCGGGTGGCTTGCTCTGAGAAATGCTCCTGAGGTAGTAGGGCTGGACGCTTTGGGCGCAGAAGAATACACACAGGAGATAGAAGCAGATAGACAGCACGCGTTGTCGATGGAACAGCAACAGCAGCTCCAACGAGTCAACGCTAAGTTCCATTGAGAGGCACTCGATTCAATTAAAAGACAGGGTAGAGTCTGTGAAAGACCGGCACTATCCCGTATCACCGGCGGTGTAGGAGCTGTTGTATAGGGAAGTGAACCAAATGCAGGCACTAGGCATGATTGAAGAAAGTGAAAACCCCTGGAACAACCGGGTCACCCTGATGAGAAAACCCGAAAATTATCCTATGTCTTGATGACAGGAAACTTAATGAGAGCACGGTGAAAGATGTCTATCCGTTGCCGAACATAGAAGGAATTCTAAGCCAGAGAGAGGAGACGGTGTTGATAAGCAGCATTGATTTGAAATTTGCCTTCTGGCAAGTAAAGATAGAAGGAAGTAGGGAATGTACAACTTTCACGGTACCTGGGCTGCTGCTTAAAGTAATAACGGTTGGGCTATGTAACGCGGCTCAGCGATTATATGGGCTAATGGAGAAAGTAATTCCTCAGAAATTAAAATTCAATGTGTTTTTGTCTCTGGATGACCCCCTAGAGATAGCAAGAGATTTCCAATCCAACATGCTGATATTGGATGAGGTAACAGAGGGTTTGCAAAAAGCCAATCTAACTATAGGTTTGGATAAGTCCAAGTTTTGCTTCAAAGAATTGAGTTGTCTAGGGTTTGTTATTGGAGGAGGGAGGTGGAAGCTATTTGCCAAATCCCGGCGCCAAGGGCCCCGCGAGAAGTGCGGAGGTTTTTAGCGACAGCTGGCTGGTATAGGCAGTTTGTAAAAGACTATGCCGAGAAGGCGGCACCTGAATAGAGTAAGGCTGATAGAGGGGCACCCGGAAGCATTTTTGGACGTGATGATAGTTGAGGGAATAATCTTTAATCACACTTGTTTTGCAGGTGAGGAGTATGGCGAATCCTGCTGGAATTTATGGGTACCGGAGGTCTTAACTTCAACCTTAATAAACCAGTCACATGTAGCGAAGACGACTGCACATGGTAGCAAAGACCTTTCACCGATTGAGAACACTTTATTTCTGGTCAGGCATGGTGGTGCAAGTAAATAATCATATAAGAAGATGTAGAGTGTGTAAGGAAATGAATATTAACAATCAGATCCAGCGACCAGTGATGGGAAAAGAAGTGAAACGGAAAGATCTTGTATGTAGATTTTTTGGAAAAATACCATCGGTTCAAATCGGGAAACGCCTAGTGGGCTAGTGGTAATATATCATTTCTCGAAATTCGTATTCCTAAAAGCTATGCGAAAGGCCACAGCACGGAACAGCTATCTGACTGAAGAGATATTCTACAAGTTCGAATTGCCGGAAGTGATTCTCTCTGACAATGGGAGGTAGTTTGCGAGGGTAGAGTTTAAAAAATGGACAGAGGTCTACAAAATACATCATGTGAGGACTGCTGTGTATTCGCCCCAGGCCAACGCTTCAGAAAGGGTCAACAAGTCGGTGCTGAACGCTATTAGAGCGTACTTAGAAAGTGATCATAGGGACTGGGATAAGTACCTGTCAGAAATCGAGTATGCGTCGAAAGGTTCAATGCACTCAGCGACAGAGTGTCGCCTTCTTCTGTCCTATTTGGAGAGAATATGGTCACGAGCGGCACTGATTATAAGTTGGCGCGAAAATTTTGTGCGTTAGAAAAAGTGGAAATATGTAGTATGCCACAGGAGGACCGAATTCGCCTTATTTGCGATAAGATGCAGGTTGTATGAGGCATTTGAAAGAGGAGAGCGCGACAGTAAAATAAATGGGCAAGGCGGATTTTTTTTACTCCGGGGCAGGAAGTATACAGACGTTATTTTGTACTAGGCGATTTTTCGCGGAATGTTAACACTAAATTTTGTTGAAAATTCGTGACGTACCGAGTGGTGCAGGCCCTGGGGAAATGCCAATACCAGGATAGTGACTCCTTTTAGTCTAGGTAGAATAAGTCCATCAAGCTTTCTCCTTCTGGTAAAGAGGACAATACCAGTCTTGACAGGATTAGCCGATAGCCCATTCGCACTGCACCAAGTGTCAATCATATCCAGAATTCTCTGCACCCTTCTGCAGACAATCATACGGGATGGACCTGTTACAAGACAGCCAACATCATCCGCATATGCCTGATCGTAGACACCCGAGTCATTAATGGCGCTAAGCAGAGTAACGGAAGCAGTACGCTGTGAGGACTAAAATCTTCTGTGGGAAATTTTGGCCCACACTACAAATGACAGAGTCGCTACGAAACTATATACACACACACATCACGATAAAATACCCGAACCGAAGCAACTGCATTAGAAATTTAACAAAAAAAACTACATACGTTGTAACCAATCAGCGCAGCAGTGGCGGGAGAACAGATCACCATCAGCATATTATACCAGTTGGAATAATAACTAGGATTACAACAAAAGCAACCTCACGCACAGCCAACGATCTTGCCAATCAGCGCTATGCTTGCAAAGAGCGAGGAAAAAACACAGCGACGAGGAATACAACAAATACATGCCGGACAAGAGAAGGTGAGTGCACGAACTCAGCGGTGGAATTTGCCGAGTGCGCTCGCTCGGAAATCTTACACCAACAACACGAAGAAACGAGAGCGAAGCACAAGAGGGACAACGACAGAACCACCACCACGCCAACGGCCGGCAAGTACAAAGCACAAGAGGGAAATGCTGGTTGTCAGTTAAATTAAATATTTAACAACAACAACACTACAGGATTCCGGACAGCGCTGCTGGCAGGCAACAATACTGCAGGCTAACCAGGGACCGTTGGAGTGAGGTGGCTGACTGCCAGAAGTTGAAGGCGGCCCAAGGGCAAAAGACGGCAACACCAACAAGCCTGACTGCAACAACAACAAGCCGGCCACAATAACAACAATCGACTACTGGCCAACGGAAGTAAAATCACACAACGGTGGCCTGCGAACAACAACATGTGTCAGCCGCTGCGACCTGGGACTATATAAACCACGTAGCCCAGGCAGTAGGTCTCTTCGTCGATCACCAGCATCCTGACTAGCAACAGCTCTACAAAGTACAATACGAACATAGAAAGCTTAGCAAGAACCTCTGGTTTTTAATTGTTTTCTTGCTAAGCCATACACAGACAGAGACTACAGGGATTCAGTGAGAGCCTCTGGTTTTTAATCGTTCTCCCACTGAATCACTGAGACACATACGCAACCGAGACTTAGGGACTTAGAGGGAACCTCTGGTTTTTAATCGTTTTCCCCCTAAGCCATACGCCGCACAGAGACCATAGGAACTCAGTGAGAGCTTCTGGTTTTTAATCGTTCTCCCACTGAGTCACAGAGACACACACTTACCGGGACGTAGAGACGTGAAAACAAGTACACATTGAATAAGTTATTTATACAAACATAGAGTTAAGGAAGTAGTATTGTTTTGAGCAAGGACTAACAAGAGTCCATAATCAATACACTAAATAAATACGTTGAAATTAATTTAACACACAGGATTTTATATTTTTCTGTATACGACCCCTGGAGCCGCTGAGTTTTACCCCAGCTATAAAATAGAGTCGTTACAACGCCACCTTGGCGACAGCTCGCGCCGTTATGATTCTCTGGGCCAGCATTGAACGTATCCAATTTACTAGAGCCCGGTCTACGCCATGCCGCCTAGCAGAGCCGCACATACTGTCGAAAGTAGCATTGTCAAACACACCCTCTATGTCCACAAAGATGCCTATTGCGTATTCTTTCCTGTCGATGGCTCGCTTTATCCTTCCAACAAGGTTTTGCAGAGCCGTCTCGCAGGATTTTCCGCTTTGATAAGTATGCTGAAATGGAGAGAGTGGATGCGTCTTCAGAGACTCCCTACGCATGCGAAGCTCCACCAGCCGTTCTAAACTTTTTAGCATGAACGAGGTCATACTAATAGGTCTGAAGCTCTTGGGATTGGTGTAGTCGTCTCTTCCAACCTTAGGAATGAAGGCAACCCTCACCATCCTCCAAGAGCGTGGTACATAGGCCAGTGCGAGACATGCAGTGAAGATCTTCTTCAGTGCTGCCATCACTAACTCAATGCCTTCCATCAGCACAATCGGATATATGCCATCCAGTCCGGGCGATTTGAAGCAGTCAAATGATTTGATAGCAAATTTAATGGCAGCATCATTCGCCACAGTTCTGGCGACATACCAATCATGTCGAGAGGGTGTAGCTGCCCTGACAACAGTTCCAACCAAAGGTGGTTGTTGACGGGCTATGCTTACCTGATTTCCTGGAAAGTGTGACTCCAACAGCAAGCTGAGTGTCTCACTTTGCCTCTCCTTATGGGAGCCATCAGGTTTCCTGAGCGACCCCAGCTTAGCGGTTTGGGCCTTTTTCAGGACTTTGACCAGCTTTGCCGTGTCACTCAGGGATTCGATATCACTGCAGAAATCTCTAAAGGAAGCCCTTTTCGAGTCCCGAATTAGCTTTTTGTAGTCCCTCTGAACACGTCGATATCTTTCCCAGTTCTCATCAAGATTCGCGATAAAAACATTAATAATTGATAAATTATTACATATATCAAAACATATCACCAGTACTTAGTGGGACAGCCTTTTTGTTTAATAAAAGCATTTAATCAGGAATGGATAAAGGCGATAAGGTTATTTGTGTGGTTCGGTGATATCTTCAGTTACTCTTCTGAAATTCCCATTTTAAAATCCGTTACATTCGAAATTTTATGTTTTCTGATATTTATTTCCAATACGTGCCACAAGTTCTCTATAGGGTTCATATCTGGTGACTGTGCTGGTGTTCACAACAAGTGGGCACAATGCCAGAATGATTAAATTGAGGATCATTCCCCCAGAAATCTCAGAAAATTATAATATATTTTTTCATTTATGCAATAATTTCTCTTTGACGGATCAATATTATATAACATGGATTAGCATACAGACTCATATCAAAGAATAATCTGTAATCAAATGTGCTGACCAAAAAACCAAACACATTTTGCTGGGTCTTTCGGGTGTGAGAGGAAATCAAAAGCGTAAACAACGGTAAATAAATATGATGAAAGTAACGAAGCCGCTTTGCTCTCATCGGTGTCTCTACGTTTCTGCGGCATAGGTACGTATGAATTCGTAAGAGTCACCTCGCCTCCCTCGCAAATGAACAAAAAAATCGAAGGACTTCGGCATAAAACCTACGTGTATAAACGCCTATTCAGACCTAATGAAGATATGAAATGTTTAATAATAGCTTCATAAGATTAAAATATTCGTAGTAAATTTAGAATACAAGAAGGAGACATGATAGGTATGGACATATATATTCAGATATGATCAGAGTTCTAAACAATTTTAATTTTCTCCGTCCGTCTGTCCGTCTGTGGTCACATAGAAATAACACGCCACTTTAGATAAAAAGAACTTTCGGATCCAAAATTAAAATTTGACTATCTATGGTCATATTGATGCTACCTATGCAATACCTATGCCAAATTTGTTGATCAAATTTTATATGAATCAATATGTTACCGCTGCAAACCCCTTCACTACAAATGGGAACGATCAGATAAAGGCCACGCCTCCCTACATTATAATCAACTCAGGATAATGATGATTTATGAATAAAATATTGCCATTGCTTAACTCGCACGCACAGGGAATGTATTTATAAGTCGGTCTAAGCCGACTTCACTGGCTTTACTAGATTTTTTCCAATTTAACCAAAACTGCATGGTATTTTGCGAAAAGCGTAAAAATTTGAATACGATCGTAAAATTTCGAACCCTGTTTATATATGTATGTATGTGTTATAGTTTTCTCTGCAAGTTTTTGACCTACTTAGCATAACCGTTGCTAAGGCTGTCTGCTGATTGCGGCAGTCAAGGATGGACGATGGACGGTCTGAACGGATATAAGGGAGGTGTGAGAGGGAGCGAGTGGCCTGGAGGAGGCAGCATTGAGACGGTTAGGCAATGAAGTGATGCTATAGAGTGTAACATTAAGTTCTGACCGTGGGGGAGTGAAGTTCAGCAGCGCGCGAGTATTGACGTTGATAAAAAAGCGAGTCTTAGCAAACGTCTTAGAAGACACTGAGTCAAACAAGCTGTCATTTTCTAAAGATGAGTACTTTTATCAACTGAATTCATTAAATACTTAGAAATTAATAACAAGAGCATTCTCAAAACTAAGAATAAATTTTAATTTTCACAACAATATGGCGCCCAATTATAAAAATATTTTGAAAATATACATACTTCGCAAGAACAATGATGCTCTTTAGAAGCGGTGAGAACAAGAAGAGGAGAAGTGGTGACTTTGATAGGCACAGAGCGATATCTGGACAGGAATATAGAGTGAGAATGCCAGTGGAGTATTCGCCTAAAGGAGGAATCGAGAAGGATAAGGCTGCTGGAGAGTCATGGAGTAGCGCCGGAGCCGAGCCAAAATTTAGAGACAGAGTCGAGCCCGGTACCGAGAACGAGAGAGTACGATAGACAATTAGACGACACGGGGATTGAAAGAGTATGAAGACTTAGTTGCTAAGGGCGTGAAAGACCTGCCGGGTTAATATTGCTCCGCCATTAATTTAATATTTCTCGAAAGGCATAACAGCTATCGAGTAGCATTGAATTGGGAGACAGAAAAAATCAACGATACGGTTGGGGCAAATAATTTGGAGCTGATGAAGCTCATTAAAGATACAGTAGACCCGTGCAGCAGGCACAATAGCATTAAATACGCCCAGCGGCAGTAGAATTAAGGTAGGAGCCCCCAAATATGATAATAGAAAACTAAGTTAGAATGGGAAGGAGAGAAGCAGGCGTGGTGAAGTATCACCAGGAGCCATCACCGAGCGAGTATGGATTTACCAGGGGAGAAGATAGTAATAGAGTTCCGGAGGGTACGAAAAAAGGGTTCCACAGTGTGATCAAATTGGATAAGTGGAGGCTCACTTTTGATGGAAGAAGAAAAAGTGTGTCCGCAGAGGAGTTAATTTTTAGATTAGAGCATTTGCAGGCCTAGTATGGGGTACCATGGATGGCCGTCCCACGAGATTTTCATCAACTTCTCAAAGTGTCGGCGATCGAATATTACTCGCTATGCGTTAGGACCACCTACGTCAGCGGGTGGCTTGCTCTGAGAAATGCTCCTGAGGTAGTAGGGCTGGACGCTTTGGGCGCAGAAGAATACACACAGGAGATAGAAGCAGATGGACAGCACGCGTTGTCGATGGAACAGCAACAGCAGCTCCAACGAGTCAACGCTAAGTTCCATTGAGAGGCACTCGATTCAATTAAAAGACAGGGTAGAGTCTGTGAAAGACCGGCACTATCCCGTATCACCGGCGGTGTAGGAGCTGTTGTATAGGGAAGTGAACCAAATGCAGGCACTAGGCATGATTGAAGAAAGTGAAAACCCCTGGAACAACCGGGTCACCCTGATGAGAAAACCCGAAAATTATCCTATGTCTTGATGACAGGAAACTTAATGAGAGCACGGTGAAAGATGTCTATCCGTTGCCGAACATAGAAGGAATTCTAAGCCAGAGAGAGGAGACGGTGTTGATAAGCAGCATTGATT
Organism: Clusia tigrina; assembly: GCA_920105625.2. Lineage (NCBI taxonomy): Eukaryota > Metazoa > Arthropoda > Insecta > Diptera > Clusiidae > Clusia > Clusia tigrina. The sequence goes on along the minus strand of OV050032.1, from coordinate 49,374,743 downwards.
TGAAATTTGCCTTCTGGCAAGTAAAGATAGAAGGAAGTAGGGAATGTACAACTTTCACGGTACCTGGGCTGCTGCTTAAAGTAATAACGGTTGGGCTATGTAACGCGGCTCAGCGATTATATGGGCTAATGGAGAAAGTAATTCCTCAGAAATTAAAATTCAATGTGTTTTTGTCTCTGGATGACCCCCTAGAGATAGCAAGAGATTTCCAATCCAACATGCTGATATTGGATGAGGTAACAGAGGGTTTGCAAAAAGCCAATCTAACTATAGGTTTGGATAAGTCCAAGTTTTGCTTCAAAGAATTGAGTTGTCTAAGGTTTGTTATTGGAGGAGGGAGGTGGAAGCTATTTGCCAAATCCCGGCGCCAAGGGCCCCGCGAGAAGTGCGGAGGTTTTTAGCGACAGCTGGCTGGTATAGGCAGTTTGTAAAAGACTATGCCGAGAAGGCGGCACCTGAATAGAGTAAGGCTGATAGAGGGGCACCCGGAAGCATTTTTGGACGTGATGATAGTTGAGGGAATAATCTTTAATCACACTTGTTTTGCAGGTGAGGAGTATGGCGAATCCTGCTGGAATTTATGGGTACCGGAGGTCTTAACTTCAACCTTAATAAACCAGTCACATGTAGCGAAGACGACTGCACATGGTAGCAAAGACCTTTCACCGATTGAGAACACTTTATTTCTGGTCAGGCATGGTGGTGCAAGTAAATAATCATATAAGAAGATGTAGAGTGTGTAAGGAAATGAATATTAACAATCAGATCCAGCGACCAGTGATGGGAAAAGAAGTGAAACGGAAAGATCTTGTATGTAGATTTTTTGGAAAAATACCATCGGTTCAAATCGGGAAACGCCTAGTGGGCTAGTGGTAATATATCATTTCTCGAAATTCGTATTCCTAAAAGCTATGCGAAAGGCCACAGCACGGAACAGCTATCTGACTGAAGAGATATTCTACAAGTTCGGATTGCCGGAAGTGATTCTCTCTGACAATGGGAGGTAGTTTGCGAGGGTAGAGTTTAAAAAATGGACAGAGGTCTACAAAATACATCATGTGAGGACTGCTGTGTATTCGCCCCAGGCCAACGCTTCAGAAAGGGTCAACAAGTCGGTGCTGAACGCTATTAGAGCGTACTTAGAAAGTGATCATAGGGACTGGGATAAGTACCTGTCAGAAATCGAGTATGCGTCGAAAGGTTCAATGCACTCAGCGACAGAGTGTCGCCTTCTTCTGTCCTATTTGGAGAGAATATGGTCACGAGCGGCACTGATTATAAGTTGGCGCGAAAATTTTGTGCGTTAGAAAAAGTGGAAATATGTAGTATGCCACAGGAGGACCGAATTCGCCTTATTTGCGATAAGATGCAGGTTGTATGAGGCATTTGAAAGAGGAGAGCGCGACAGTAAAATAAATGGGCAAGGCGGATTTTTTTTACTCCGGGGCAGGAAGTATACAGACGTTATTTTGTACTAGGCGATTTTTCGCGGAATGTTAACACTAAATTTTGTTGAAAATTCGTGACGTACCGAGTGGTGCAGGCCCTGGGGAAATGCCAATACCAGTCTAAAGAATCTGAACAGTGCTTTCCTAGGTGTTTTAAAGTATTAGATAAATATATTCCTTTAGTTACGATACTATGCGGACGCAGGTTATCGTCTACTGTGTGTGGAATGGCATAATTGTTGCTCTTCGAATCGAATGCCCGAGAAGAGGAAATAAGTATAAGGAAAAGGGAATACGAAGTGCTTTATTGATCAATAATTAGAATAAGAAATTTTTTAAGTGGAGGTGAAAATGTATGTAGATAAGTTTTGATATTCGTACTTGTAGTTTGTTTAATGGTTCTGGAAAAGAAAAGATATTGTTACGAAATTGCCCTCTTGACAATTTATTCTGTTACGAAATTGCCCGCTTGACAATTTACTCTAACTCTATGTACTCGGATTCGTACCACTAGATTGTGTAGTAATCAAACAATCGCTGGTTAAATTAAAATAACTAACTTTATTTAATTATTGCAATTTACATACTTAATATTAGGCATAAAGTGTACTTTATTACAATTTGTACTTTATTTCACAATTCATTAATCACTTTATTTAGAATTAATTGCATCACTTCAGAAAATCACAATTACAAATACTGCTGCTTCGATTAAAATGCACGATGTACACACTGTTACGAACTCTGCTCGACTGCCTTCGACTTTGAATAGTGTAGTCGTTTTTATAGCTGTCGAATGGTTGAAGTAGAAACTTCTACATTAGTGTAGAAATTTCTGGATCGTTCTAGAAACTTATATACACCACGAATCTTATATACACCTTGAACGAGAACATTCTATACACCACTATCTTACCACGACATAGGGTGGGGCACACAACTTGAAACCCCAGATGGGATCCAAAAAGAATGCAAACACGTTTCAGTATGAATTCACGTTTCAATATGTATTAGGTTTTGTATAAGTTCGGAAAAGAGCACGAGCCTATTAATCACGTGGTGAAGTGCGTGGGCGATATATGCATTTAAACGTTATTGAATTTACTTATATTTACTCAAAATTGGACACAGACTTTTCTGTAGTCATCGTTTTTATTTTCCGAGTTATTGTTGTCATTTAATTTAGAGTATATGCGAGTGCTTTTGATATGTACTTTAGTAAGCAAAAGATAGCACTCCTATTTATCTTTGTGTTTTAGTGCTTATGGAGTGTACCAATGCTTTGGTATTAGGTAAGCAAGTGTGCTGACATATACTGAAGTACAAATAAGTGGCCGTACAAGTATTACGTAAGCAGAAATTTTGGATTTTTTAACCCCCCCCTCCCCACTGTCAGCGAAATTAAGATCCTCCTCTGCTTAAGTAACCATTGGTATGTTGTTTTAAAAATTAGTTAAATTTTTTTATTGTTATTCAAGAACAACTATCTATCATAGTTATTAAGTCTATGGCAGTTAAAAAAGTATTTTATGTATGTATTTAAACTTTAAAGAAATTTACCTTAACAAATTAATCATGTATATAATATTTAAATTTTATGTTATTGACATATAAATGATATTTTTTTCCTTTTGTATTTAAAAATTTGATAAAACTAAATTAATGGTCCTCAGTTCAAGACACTTGAATTCCTAACTCAATTTTCGTTTTGATGTTGTGTGTATGCTCACCTTTATGTTCTTTCGAGATATCGACTTCGTTCTCTTCAAGCCATTCAACATACTGGTATTCATCTATGGTTTGTACTATACACATCAATTCATTAGCACGATCGGTCTTATTCTTGTTTTGGTGTCCGTGTTTCTATTTTTATGGATCTTTAATGTCCTGACAGAGGCATCATAAAGACCACACATTTTGCATGTTTGACTGCATAGTTTCGATTTTACCGTAGTGGAGTGGAAGACCACTGCGGCCCATAGACGATACATCATGATCATACTCATTCGTGTACGTATTGAATGAAGCTCCGCCACAGACGAGTGATCAAAATCGAAGATCATAATTTTTTCAAAGTCGTCGTTGAGTGAGGTCGTCATGTCTCTGTCGGATGACGAAGTTTTGCGTGCGCTAGTGCTCGTACTGTGCAAGGAAAAATTGTAAAAAAAAAGAAAAAACTATTTTGGATGAAAGAAAGGCACAAAAAAAATAGTACAATAGCATTCAAGGAACTCCAGCAGAAACAAATTTTTATTATTTTTATCCGCACACATCCTCACACATTGGCAGTCAAACTCAAATGAACAAAATTTGCTTGTAAATTGCCCACAGACGACGATCATCTACGATCATCATATTCAAAATCATAATAAAATTTCCCCTCAAAAACAAAATGATTTAGATTTCCGATGATCAGTCAGTGATCACAGCACGATCATGTCTGTGTGACACATACCTGCATATTTTCTCTCTTTTTCACACATTATATTATATATGAGTATGATCATGATGTATCGTCTATGGGACGCATAAGAAATTGCCCTCTATCATCCAAAATCAAGTAATCTACTGTTTGTTTTAATTTAAACTGTGGCAAAATTTTAACGGTGGCAAAAGTAAACAAATAAAATCAATAGTAAGCAATAACTTAACACACGTAAAATCCAATGATATTGCACCGGACAAAATGAGTCAAGTGAATACCGCGCGTTAATTATCCTACTTCGGTTCTTTCTTACTTAACCATAGCCCGTGGGGTTGAAACGTAAGTTTCGCGGGATGGGAATATGGTTCTGGGAACATTAGCCTCTATCCCATCTAGACCGATAGTGCGTGGCGAAGAGTCACATCCTGCCCGAGGTAACCCTGCTATTCATAACAGAACACTACGGATCTTGACTGAGGTTCAATAAACACCTCCTCGGACACAGGGTGTAGAGGAGCTAACCTCTATAAAAAAACTCTGGATTGGAGCAAGATGTCATACGACCCGTGTCGATGCTCAACCGGGCTGGGGACCCAGGTTAAAAACTAGCCCTGTCTCTAACGGAGTGCTCCGGATACTTGGCGTCCTCCGGTTCTATCTAGCCTTACCCGCGCACACGGACCTTTGTGCGAGTGGACCCCTCTTGTCCTATACTCGTGGGACCATATATGAGCAACTTCAATTTTAAAAATTCAAAACCAAAAGAGGGCGGTCCTCCCAAAAAACCAACAGGGACAATACTTTCTACCGCTAATACAAGGATGGTAGACAGATAGATAGCAGCAGGAGGCAGAGTGGGCTTAAGCGTTAGGGCTGGTCCCAGCACGAGTGCTGGTAGCAGGCGACGGGGAGGCTTGGGAAAACCGGTCTCACTTCTTGTTCAAAGGGGTGCTGACGGGAGAAACCTGGGGGAGGTGGTGAAAACCCAAACGCTGACTGCGGTCAGGTAGCGGGGGCTGCCCCGGAGATCAATCGGCAGCAGACAGTAGAGGGGTCCAGCAGCTCAAAGAAGGTTGCTGGGGTAGGCCATGGGGGGTCGGATAAACAGACCTAAGCAGACCTTTTACGACAAGAAGGCGGCCATGAGGGTAATGGCCAAATATGAGGCTCTACCTGCTGACCAGCTCACTGAGGCCAAATCGGTAGAGTGGGCAAGGGGTATGCTCTCCGGCTTTTGTAAACCAGCGGGTACAGCCCCAAAGAGGCAACGTAAAGCTAAAGAGACGGGTGAGATCGCTAAAAGACAAAAAGTCGGCGGCCAGAAATGCCCGTCTTAGAGCGAAATGGTCAAAGGTGGGGTGAGATGTTGGCCATCATAGACCAGAAAGAGGAGGAAGGGTTCATACCCAAAGAGAAGTGGAGGTGGGTGGAGCAAGCGATTGCAGAAGTCTACCTCCAGGTCTTAGAGGAAAACCCTGGACCCGCCTCCTTTCTGTCACGATGCGGGCTGGTATCAGGCCAGGGCCAAGCTCTTCGCATGCGATGATAGCAGGTCAGCAAAACTCTGCAAGATCGCGGTAAGCAAGGTTGGCGATATTTGGCCGGGAGCCAGGCTTGAAGCCGTCAGCAGGGAAGAAGTTCCCAGCAGATCCAGAGCACGGGTCTGGATCCCGGGTAAGCCAGCTGAACCGGCGAAAATAGAGGATATCTTTACATCTTGCAACCGAGACTTGCCAAGCCATAACTGGAGGGTGGCGAAGCTTGAGGAGCCAGTAGAACGCCGAGTCCCTTGCCCCACTGGCAGAAAGAAAAGGGGTAGTCATGTTCGGGTACGTGGACGCAACCGTTTGGATCTACCGCAGCGACGAACAAGTTTTGGAACCGGAGGAGATAGAGGGGGTGATAAGGCTAGCGTGTGTAGCGGTGGTGAAAAAGGGTTGGCCAGCAGCCAAAGGTCGACTGACTCAGAGTAGCTGACCGGAGTCGGGCAGCTCTTTGAGCAGGACGACCTCCTTGACTACTCCGAAGGAGAGGAGGACGCGGACGTGACGATGGTGGAGGTAAGAAGGACAGACTCCTACGAAGCTGATCAAAAACAACCTCCACCATTGTAAAGTCGCCTCCGCGAACTTGATGATCCGCCTGGGTTCCGATGGTTTTGACGTGGCCCTCATCCAAGAGCCGTGGATATGCGGCAACGAAATCTGCGGTCTAAAGATGAGAGGTTTCAAGATGAGAGCCGCTCAGAGCACAGGTAAGCCTCGTGGATAACATTAAAATCTTATTCCTCCCACAGTTAAGTAATAGCGATACAGTGGCGGCAAGCATTGAAAATAGCAGTTTCTGGGTAGCTTCTGCATATTTGCCACATGATAATGACGCACCACCGAAGGAGGTCCGGGAATTGGTCATGGAGGCAGCCGCAGCCAACATGAACTTGGTTGTCTCCAGTGACATAAAAGCCTACAATACATTGTGGGGAAGCACAAACACTAACGCAAGAGGTGAGTCAGTTTAAGACTTTATTATAGAAAATAAGCTTAGTGTCCTAAATTTAGGCTCAGAGCCGACTTTCATAACACAGAATAGGAAGGAAGTGTTAGATATTCCTCTGACCCTCGATAATTTCGCGAATAATGTAAAAAGATGGAGAGTGTCGAATGAAAATTCCTACTCTGACCATCGTTATATAGAATCTAATTGAACTTCCCAGTATCTCCAGCTAAGACGTATAGAAATACTCGTATACGGAGAACGGACTGGGGAAAGTATAGGAAGACTGTCAGGGCCTCACTGCCAAGAAATCCCCCGCCTGACCCCACAGACCCTGTGGAATTAGACGGGCTGATGAATCAGGTAACCAGGGCCTTGAATAGTTCACTGACAGTCGGGTGCCCGTTGGTAAAACTGAGAGGCAAGAACAAACCATCTTGGTGGTCAATGGATCTAGGCCTTCTCCGGAAGTCCAATAGGCGGTTATTTAACAGAGCTAAAACTTCGGGTCCGCCCGCGGACTGGGAAGCGTACAAGGCTGAGCTAAAAATATACAAGAAAGCAACCAGAACTGCGCAACGAGAATCCTGGCAAATTTATTGTTGGGATGTTGAAGAAACTTCGGAAGCAGCTAGACTACGAAGAATCCTAACGATGACACCACACAACCTGTGCTAATTAAAGGGTCCGGGGGATGTATGGATCGAATCGAGCGAGGCATCTTTGGCTTAGATACGCATTTTTCCGGCAGTAGCACGGTGGAGGGTAATAATTCGACATCTAGGAGCAGGCAGTCTGAGATAGTAAATGCGATACAGCTCATCGCCACAAGCTGCTTTGTTCTTCCTTAGTCGCTGCATAGCAACTATGACCATATCAGGGCCAGGTGATGGAATACCCACTCCGTTATCCTCAATTGGTGGTATCGGGTTGCATTCTCCAGAGCCGGTATTGGTGGCGTCGTCGTCTGCAATTAGCTTAGATAAATGTTCCCTCCATAACGTCCAGCTTACCTTGCTTGTGAAGTCAATGGTGACTCCCCAGAACGTACGAACATCTAGCAAGCTGGAAACATGCCTTCCGACGATCACAACATGATCAATTTGGATGCGCATGTGTTGATAAGGGGATAAACATGTGGCTTTGTGGATACCGAGATGTCAGAATCTGGTGCTATTAACTATCATATTTCGCGCCGCGGCGAATTCGATCAACCATAGACCATTCACGATGTGGTCTCATGAAGGCTGAACTAACTGACAATTGGGCCAAAGATGCTTTCTTGTCCGACTTTAGTGGCGAGTCCCAATCTCTGTGACCTGTCCACCCTGTTAACGTCAGGGAAGACTCGCTGCACACATTAGCTAACTATCCAGCGGATGCCGAGATAGCTACCAAGGTAATGCCACATGGAGGCTGTGTATCATCACCAAGTTGAAGGCAATCAAAAGCTTTACTCTCCTCAAATAAAAGCTTACCCACTTTATTATTTAGTATTTACTATAATATTGAAAACGGCCTTTTTAATGCTTTCTTTAAAAACGTATTAAAAGCATATTTATAAGTAAGAACAAGTTTGGGTTCTCCCCCCAAATTTTTTCCTGGGTGCGGCCCTGAGTGGGGAAAATTGTAAATAATCCAAAGTTGGACAACTGCAGATCTATGTTTTCGATCGCTATCTTGATAATAGGAAGAATTAGCGCGCATGCGGTTAACGTGGAATCTGGATTGAAGTCACATAATTTTCACATATATCTCGAACACGACAAACAAGGTATATATGGCTATAATAGTGAGGAAGAATTGAATTCTTATATTTTGTGTAATCTCTCTACAGCCAATCAGATAGAGAAGGGCAAAGATGAATCTGCTCTCCTAGCATCCTGCTACATTCCCATTATGGTGATGCACCACAGCTGGAGCTCCATTGGCTGGGACCCCAACCCACACCACACAGTGTGGGGCACCGCCGACATCAGTGGCAGAGGTGAGTCACTCTTTAACTTTATAATTCAAAGTATTCTTAGCATAGTTAAACTAGGTGAGAAGCCCACCTCCAAAAAGTCTTGAACATCACGCTCCACCCAAGGGCCAAAACCATGATTAAGAATTGAGTCATGCCCTCGTTCTCTGATCATAGGTACATTAGTTTTGAGGTAACTCAAAGAAATATCAGAATCACAAACTTTGATCACTATAGCAGAATACTGGAACGGTAGTTGGTCAGGCCTAAACGATCACATCCCATATAGATCTCAAGGAAAATGTGAATTTATTGACCGATACTCTAAATCATATCTGCATGGTCTCATCCACGCCGGTGCGTACAAAGTGCACACCCAAATACACCCTGTTGAGCGGGAAGCTCATTTACACCCGACAAATCACCAGGGCTTGACGAGATATTCGTGGCCATGTAGCAAATGGTTATACACCTGGTGATACCCTGACTAAGACAGATATACAAGGGTTGTCCGAAGTATAACTCTGTTCCGGTAGCCTGGATGGCTGGTAACCGGTACCGATGGCTGGTAAAAGCAACGATCTCTACTCAAAAGACTATCGACCAATTATTCTAACGTGATTCCTTCTGAAAACACTAAAAAAAATACTTGAAGCCGACATAAGGAATTCTATACGTCCAAATGTATGTCCAAGACGCAGCGCATATATACTAAGAGCAGATCCACGGAGACAGCACTTCAATTATTAATAGCAAAAGTGGAAGAGCACTGGAGTATAAAGAATAAGCGTATTTCTCGATACATCAATTGCCTTCAACAGCGTCTCAACTGAATCCATTTTAGATGGAATCAGAACTACTGAGATTAACGATGCTGCCTATATATGGACCTTTTTCCCGGTGAAGGGGGAATCTTCAAAAACGAGGGGAGACGAAGAAGTTTAAGACGACTCACATAAGAGGGAAGTTGACAATTGCATGTATAATAACGTAGTTCCATGTAAAAGAACCTAGGCGAAACAATAGGAACCGCTATTGAACTGATTCAATAGCATCAGAACAACAGGCATATCTAGGACACCAAACAACACTTGCATATTCTAATGATGGGCGTCTCAAAGAAGTGTACAGAAGTTTGGTAATAAAGGGGTCTTTGAACTCCTTTGCCCAACGTTTTATGAAGCCTAGAATCAAAAAAGCTTTGTTAACTACAATTGCAACGTGTAACTACAATTGCAAAAGTAATGTTGATCCTGAAAAACACATGTTTGCATTTCTTGTAGTTTATCTGCATACAATTTATGTTGCACTATACACTAAGAACGTTTAAATCGTCTTGCAGCAACTGCGATTCACTTGGGTTATCAAGTGAATGAAAAATGTTTACGTCATCAGCATAAGAATATTGCTATGAAGTAATAGTGGGAAACCAAACCAAGAGAGTTTAAGGAGGAGAAATCTATGGTTTACTACCTCAAATGCCTTACTAAAGTCAGAATAAATAATGTCTTTTTTCATACCCTTTGCAAATCCACCTATCACGCGGCAAGAAAACTCCAGGAGATTAGTGACAGTTGATTTTCCAGGCAGGAAACCATGCTGTCGGGAACTCATAAAAGTATGAGCATAGAACGATATTTGAGATGTTACGATTGCTTCCAACAACTTAGGATGAATACTAAGTTTCCCAATCCCCTGGAAATTGGATATTAAAGATGAAGCAGAAAAATCTATGTCTTTTCCATACGAGTATGTCGCGAAAATTACCATATAGAAAAGAAATAACAGATGATTTTAGCAGAGAAAAATGCTTGAACACAATGTCCTCATCAATAATGGGTTGATTCGCTATGGCAGGTTGTATAGAGAAGGGATAATCGGCAATTTTATGTTCTCCAGTAGAGTAGTTTGAATTAAAATAATCGGCGAAAAGATTGCAGTTGCCCAAATCATCACTGGAGATTTCAGCAATAGGAATGGTCTTAAAGTTCGCTAAGGCGTATCTCTTTTTACAACTACATATTACGATTATTAAATGGATATCTATCTTGCAGCGCAACGGACCTTGCAGGTGTATGTGTGGCCTTCACGGCCACCTAACCTTACCTTTAGTATACATAATATTTATCTTTTATGGTTTTAAACAACTGAATTTCTTAACCAGTTGTTCACCGGTCATAAGATAAAATTTCTCCATACATTGGCAAAATTTTTGTACACACATTGCTCATGTATAAGCTAATGCTATAAGGTCTGTTCGCGTCGCAAGGAATATATGTACTATCTGCCATGAAATTTCTTCACGTCGCAAATTAATTTCCTGTTCGTGTCCTAGAAAGTTCACTTTCAGTTCATGTTGCAATGAAAATTTTCTAGTGCAGCCCAGTTCATGTTTTGTTTTGAAAGTTAACGAACAGTTTTGAATTTTGATCCTCGCATAATTCTAAATTTAATTTTATACAAAATATGCATTTTCTAAAATTCAAATAATTAATAATAATCATTTCCAATATAAAAACCTATTTCACTTATTCTTCTTCGATTATACTACTTAATAATATGTCAATTATTTATTATATACCAATTATTTTTTTCCAGTTTATTAATTATAATGTACAATTATCGAATTCAAGAAAACTTGATATTATGAACTTTTACTGCACTTTCCTGTTCGCGTCGCAAACGTCAAATTACTGAACTGAGTCTGCAGCAAGTGAACTTAGAGTGAACTCGTACTGCACGAGTTTTTGCGACGCGAAGAAACATATAGATTTGCAACACGCTTGCAAAGTACACAATTTTTGTTTAGTGATTAAGTTAGTTTGAAACCTGTCGCAGTTTACAGCGTCACTGACATAGTCGGTCTAAACTCAGAGCGATTATTTTCTTGCTTTTCCTTGCTTATTGTTTTGAATTGTGTGATAATGAGAAAAGTAAAACGAGCCACAATAAGCTGATTGCGCTGATTACCGAAAAAAAACAACGCCCAACAAATCAGCTGTTTTCATATATCGCACCCTAAATACAAAAGTGACACAACTCAAAATTTTCCAAAATGTACTTTTTTCCATAAATTAATTGGCAGTACACATCTCTAACTGCTATAAAAATTTCGTTATCATCACTATCTTATTTAGCTGGAAAAATTCCGTTATGTCTGTTTTTATGTTAATTGCGTTGCTTGTACACTATCAACTAAAGAGAGCTATTTTTAGTTGCGCCAATGTGCTCAAGTACAACTGACTTCTTTTGTTACACACAAACAGTGTTATTTTGAGTTGTGTCGTCATTACTGTAAAAAGTGATCAAGTTTGTGGTGTATTATTTTGCATTGAGGCATTGTGGCGAATAGGACAATCAAAAAATTAAAGCAAAACCTTCTTTAAAATTAACCTTTTTCATATTGGGATTGAATTTTTTTTAAATATTGCAACCATTTTTACATAAACAGTTTTTTGTCTCTCCTGAACAATTGAAAATTTTGAGTTGTGTCACTTTTGTATTTAGGGTGCGATATATTCGCTTATGATACATGTAGCCTATTGCTTTCTATAACGTCTTCCATGCGAAATGCAAGAGAATCTGCATTCCGAAATGCAGTTCCTTTTAAATTATGGAGCCACAAGGCACAATTTTGATCAAACAAAAAATTTTAAAAATTTTATAAAATACTAGCTGTACCCGGTCCGCTTCGCTACCCCTGAATTGTAGGGGGGTGTAGCATTCAGCTGGTCAAAGAATTTTTGAAATCGGATGAGTAGTTTAAATAAATAAATTTTAAGGAAAGACATTATACAAATATTCAATTGATTTTGTTCATTTCGAAAAAATTGTGACATTGCAGCGTTTCATTTCAATTTTATATTTATTGAAGTGCTGTGGGATACACAATATTTCTTGTTTTTCCATCTGGTGCGTAAACGATTAAATCAGAAGGTTTTCCGACGCGTGAGCAAGGCTCATTGAGCAGATATAAACGATTTTTAATTTGTGATTTGTATGGGAGGTACCACTCCCCTTTGTCCAATCCCGCCCATATTTGCAGCAGCACTTAGAATATGTACACTTCCTGTACACTACCTGTTAACCGGAGCAGAAATAATGGATTTTTAATTTGTGATTTGTATGGGAGGTACCACGCCCCTTTGTCCTATTGGACCGGTACCAACTGAGAAACCTTCGTGGGCTCATGCACAACAACTTTGCTGAAGATTATCACATGATCAAATGCATAGTTTACGATTCTATAAAGGACAGACATACAAACTTCCATTTTTATATATATTGAAACGTGATTGCATATCAGTGAAACGGGATTGCATACTTTTAAAATCCCATCTGGAGAATGAGTGCCCCCTGTGTGTCAAGATGCGAACTATTCGAATAAAAGCTTATTCAGGAACCATCGGTCGGTAATATCAAAAAGAATATTCTCGACTTCTGTCGAATTGGATCGAAAATTCTAGAAAATACGAGAATGGCGTGGAATTTTCTACTCAAACCATTCGAAAACTATAAAAGCGACAAGAGTGTTCAAAGTCGAATGCAGTAGATCAGAGACCGTAACAGTGTGTACATCTAGCATTATAATCAAAGCAGCAGTATTTGTAATTGTGTAAAGTGATGAAATTACTTATTAAATAAAGTGACTAATGGTTTGTGAAATAAAGTGCAAATAATAACTAAGTAAACTTTAAGCCTAATATTAAATGTGTAAATAGCAATAATTAAATAAAGCTAATTATTTTAATTTAACCAACGATTGTTTGATTACTACACAATCCAGTGGTACGAGTCCGAGTACAGAGAGTTAGAGAAATTGTCAGGAGGGCAATTTTGTAACAGAGTAAATTGTCAAGAGGGCAATTTCGTAACAATATAGACTATGAAAATATGTACATATTCATTTGATTTATTTGCTTAAATCAGAAAGTTATGTATAAAGGGAATTTTTTATTGTAAAAATTAAAGCTTGTTCAATAATAAATCGTAGGCATTCATAACCCCTACCAAATTTGTTAAAGAAAACTGGATGGCATCGAACAGATTCATTAAAATTTCATCTTCCATTATCTAAAATCAAATAAAAATATTTTCTGTTAACTAATAGGCTGTCAGAGCCGTAGGTAACTCAAGCGACTAACATGTATGTACTTAGGTACATGCCGTAATTGAGTTTCTGATGGAAGCCTGATCTATCACCTCCACGTGGTGACGGCTGGAAACAGAGGTGCGTTGGGGGACTGGTGACGTGCTGTATTTAATGGCACACATCAGTCTTTTAATGCATAACTGGCTAAGATAGACAGACTCCTAATCCAAGGTGGAACAGCATATGCCGAGGGATGTGTGGCTAATACTGTTTGTCTCGAATATGCGAACTCCGGATACCTGGCGACCTCCGGTTTTAATTAAATGCTTTCCCATGGTACAACGGCTCTGTCGTGGGTGACCTATATTCCCTAACACTCGTATATGGACCTAACAAATAAAATATAAAAACCAAAAATAAACGATAAAGCTGCTGATGGGCAATCATCGTCGGTCATTGCGACCGAACCAGCTGTTGGGCTGGAAAACTTAACTTCGGTTGCGTGCAGAGTTGTTGGACATGCAGCTAACCAAATCACAACAACATCTACGTTGGAAGGTGTTGTTGACCAACTATGCCCCGCATCAGAGAAATCTGGGTACACGGTTATTGGTTCAGACCTAAGCAATCTGAACTTAAAAGGTGACTTCATAAAAATGACGTCGGCAGAGAAGAGGCACTTCAAGCAAGCGATGACAAGTGGTCAATCTAGAGAAAAGGCTCTAGAGATTGCTAAAAGGAGGTCCACGGCGAAAAGGGCTCGCTCAGTAGAGTCACCAACAGAAACTCCATCTGTTAAAAAGACCAAAAAGTTACTTTATGTAGGTAAGCCAACGTTCAGTCAGGTGGCCAGTATTATTCGGCTGGGAATTGTTCCGACCGATTTAATAAGGGCGCCATTCTCAAAAGAACAGTTGGTTCTTATTCAAGAGACCGTTATTGACGAAATGATAGAGGTCAGCGACAATAACGAAAAACCAGTATTTGAGGGCCTAGCACACAGAAACGGATGGTTACTGTACCTATGCTCAAACGAGAATACGGCTACATGGATGAGAAAACACATCGGCCTGATAAAAGGGAAATGTTGTTTGGAGATGACACTCGTTGAGGAATCAAATTTTCCAAAAACGTATGTGGTCAGAGGCTACTTCCCACAAAGCACCGAGCCCGCCAACGAAAAAGTTATTGCGACCATAGGAGCGCAGAATGAAATGGCAGCGAAGAATTGGAAGGTGATCCAGAGGTCAACCGCAGGTGCGTCACTTCACCTGGTTATCGCGGTGGACGATGAATCACTGTCTTAACTGTCACAGTGCAAGGGGAAGATAGCCTATCGCATTGGACACGTGCGTCTCATTTTAAAGAGCAACAAAGGCGCAGAGAAAGCCAGCGATAGCGCAAAAGAACAAACAACGCCGACACTCGGGAGCAGTGCTGAAGGGCCATCGACTAGCAAAGCCGCGCTAGAACGACAAAGACAAATCGCAGGCGCAAAAACAACAACAAGAAAACGCGATCCCGCAGTATGGCATGCGCCGAACCACAAAAATAAGGGTCCTAGGGGCGAGGCTCCAGAAACTCGCCGCGGAAAGCCACCCCGAATGAGCACTCTTAAAGTGCTACAGGCAAACTTGCACCATGCTAAAGGAGCATCGGCAACCCTGTGCAAGAGATTCGCCGCCGAAGACCTATCCATGGCCTTAATACAAGAGCCATGGATAATTGGGGGCCAAATTAAAGGTCTTACAAATAAGGGATGCAAGTTGGTTTATTATCACTGTTCGCGGCCCAGAGCGGCGATTATAATTGATTATAATACTAACTATTTTCTCATTTCAGAATTCACTAGTCAAGATCTAGTAGCCATCCTTGTGGAAGTCTCAACAGAGAAGGGAGCGCAGGAAATTGTTTGTACGTCCGCCTACTTTCTAGGTGACTCCAACATTATACCTCCCGTGGAGGTGCAGGGACTTATTGGGCACTGCCAAAGTAACAATCTATAGTACGTGATTGGCTGCGATGCAAACGCGCATCATCATGTCTGGGGAAGCTCAGACATCAACAACAGGGGTGAGCCTCTCTTAAGTTTTCTCTTAAGTAAAAACACAAATATATGCAATAAGGGTGCAAGGCCAACCTTTATTAACGCGGTTAGAGAAGAGGTACTAGACCTAACTCTAACCAGTCCTTACATCGCCAATTTTGTCAGAAATTGGCATGGCACTGACTAGCCCTCTCTGTCAGATCGATTGCATATAAGATTCGACTTACCAGGTAAATCCGAATAAAAAAATGAAGTCTTCAATAACAAAAAAAAAATGTGGAGACTATATAGGGAATTATTAAAATCAAATAGGAGACTATATAGGGAATTATTAGAATATAAGTTCTGTAGGTGAACTCGAGGAGGCGGTGTATCGACTAAACGATATAATAATCTCAGCATAGCATGAAAGCACTGTGGTCAAAACTCACAATGTGTCTCGCAAGGTCCCATGGTGGAATGACAAGCTTGCAGATATGCCTAAAAAGATAAGAAAACTGTTCAATCGTTGTAAATGCACGAAGGTGTGGGACGACTATAGGGTCGCTCTGACAAATTACAACAAAGAACTAAGAAGATCCAAGCGTGAGTCTTGGAGAAAATTTTGCGAAAGCTCTACTATGCTAGAGAGCGCTCGACTCCATAAAGCTTTGCGCAAAGAAAGCTCGAACGGTGTTGCAACTTTAAGAAGACCAGATGGGTCTTATACAATGAACAGGAGGGACACTTTAGAATACCTGCTTCAAGTGCGCTTCCCGGGGTCAACTAGAGTATCAATGACACTGGATCAGCCGTCATGCGACCAATGGGCCGTATTAGACAAAAGATCCTGGAGTTTGTCTGGAGTAATATTTACCCCAGACAAAGTTAAATGGGCTGTTGGGTCCTTTAAACCATTCAAGACACCAGGTGAGGATAACATTTTTCCAGCCCTCTTGATAAGAGGACTGGATATAATACTTGAATCACTTGTTGCTATTTTTAAGGAACAGTTTCAGCAGGGAGTACATACCATCCATATGGCATAAAGTCAATGTGGTATTTATTCCAAAATTGGGCAAGAGGTCCAGCGAACTGCCTAAATCTTGCAGACCTATCAGTCTCACGTTGTTTCTTCTAAAAACTATAAAAAGATTGGTGGATCTATATATAAGAGAAACGCTAGACAGAACAACACCTCTGCACCAATCTCAGTTTGCATATAATAGGGGAAAATCCACGGAGGGAGCGCTTCATTACCTTGTAAAAAAGATAGAGAAAACTCAATCTTCCAAGAAAATTGCTTTATATGCATTCTTAGATGTCGAGGGCGCCTTTGATAATACCGGTCACGGCTCTATAGAGGGGGCTATGCTCTGCAAAAATATCGAAAAACCGACTGTTGAGTGGGTTAAAACGATGTTAAAAAGTAGAGAAATTAGCTCATCTCTGGGAGACGAGGCCGTATCAAGGCAGTGAAAGGCTGTCCCCACGGCGGTGTGTTGTCACCCCTTCTATGGTCTTTAGTTACGATCGCTTACTGCAAGGGTTAGGCTTCGAGGCAATTGGATATGCTGACGATCTTGCTGTCATTATTAGTGGCAAGTTTGAAAGAACAGTATCCGACATTATGAATCAGGCTCTAGCCTTCATGTCAGAATGGAGTCGCGCAGAGGGGTTTTGCATGAATCCTAGCAAAACCATTCTCGTTCCTTTTACAAACAGATTAAAATTGAACCTTGGTACAATAGCTGTTGAGGGAATTAATATAGAATATTCCGATGAGGTCAAATATCTAGGTGTAGTTCTGGATAAGCGACTGAATTGGAACTCTCACCTACACTCGGTGGTAAACAAAGCCACAAGAGCAATGTGGGCATGTCGAAGTCTCTTTGGTAGAACATGGGAGCATGGGGTCTAGACTCAAAAATTATACACTGGATGTATGTAATGATGGTTAGACCAATCATGTGTGGTGAAATTGATCGTGTGGTGAAATTGATCGTGTGGCCACAATGTTATGAAAAAACATATACAATGTATGTTCACGACGAACAAACGTCTGGCTTTGGACCCAAAACTCCATAGTACGAAATTGCAGTAATAAAAGCAAAAGAGGAACAATTGGAATAAAAGATGTTATCACTTTATAGTATTTCTTATTAGTAAAAGGGAATAATAATATAATACAGAATAATAATAATAAGAAAAATTTTTATGCGACAATATTTATATTGTTACGAAATTGCCCTCTTGACAATTTACTCTGTTACAAAATTGCCCTCCTGACAATTCCTCTAACTCTCTGTACTCGGACTCGTACCACTGGATTGTGTAGTAATCAAACAATCGTTGATTAAATTAAAATAATTAGCTTTATTTAATTATTGCTATTTACACATTTAATATTAGGCTTAAAGTTTACTTAGTTATTATTTGCACTTTATTTCACAAACCATTAGTCACTTTATTTAATAAGTAATTTCATCACTTTATTTAATAATGAATTTCATCACTTTGCAAAATTACAAATACTGCTAATACTGCTGCTTAGATTAAAATGCCTGATGTATACACATTTACGAACTCTGATCTACTGTGTTCGACTTTGAACAGTCTTGTCGCTTTTATAGTTTTCGAATGGTTGGAGTCGAAATTTCTACGCTATTCTCGTATTTTCTAGAAGCTTCTATCCACTTCGACAGAAGTCAAGAATATTCTTTTTGATATTACCGACGGATGGTTCTTGAATAAGCTTTTATTCGAATAGTTCGCATCTTGACTCACAGGGGGCACTCATTCTCCAGATGGGATCCTAAAAGTATGCAATCCCTTTTCACTGAGCTATCACGTTTCACTGCCCTCCGCTTAAGCTTGTTCGTCCCGAACAAGGATAGTACTGCAACCTTTATAAGGAGATAACCTCTCTAAATGAACGACTTTCATTTTGCTCCTGGCATTTCTCGCCAACTGGATGCGGTATACTACATCGTTGAGCCGCTTTATCACCTTATAAGGGCCTTCCCAGTGTGTTTGCAGTTTTGGCGATAATCCCTTTTTCCTTTGCGGATTATGAAGCATAACTAGCTGCCCTTCCTGAAATCCCTTGGAGTTTGCTCGTAGATCATATCTGGCTTTCATTTTATCACTCATCAGTTGTGTGCGCTTTCTGATGGTTCCATGAATTTCATTCAGCTGTCTTCGTTTGTCAGCTACATAACTGCTACATGAAACTTCCGTAGATGAGTAGGCACCGAATTTCAGATCTGCAGGCAATCTTATGTCACAACCGAAAATAGCCTTAGCTGGTGTTGTAGATGTTGTATCGTGAGTTGCCGATCGGTATGCCATTAAGAAGAGGGGTATGTGTTGGTCCCAATTTTTCTGGTTTCTGTCCACGACTTTTCTTAGGTGTTCCTCAAGCGTACGATTAAATCTTTCAACCATTCCATCGGATTGTGGGTGCAAAGGGGTTGTACGAGTTTTGCGTATGCCCATCAATTCACTCATTTCCCTGAATATTGTTGACTCGAAATTTCTGCCTTGATCCGAGTGCAACTCGAGGGGAGCTCCGAATCTGCAGATCCAATTATTGATAAATGCATCTGCAACGGTCTTAGCTTCTTGATCGGGAATGGGGTATACTTCTGGCCATTTACTAAAATAGTCGATTACGACGAGAACATATTTGTTGCCGGAATCACTAATTGGAAACGGACCTGCTATGTCCATTGCAATACGCTCAAATGGCGCTCCCACGTTGTATAAATGCATCTTCCCCTGGCTGCGACGGCTCGGTCCCTTGGCAGCTGTACACTTTTCACAAGCACTAATCCAGTCAACTACCGATTGCTGGCAACCAACCCAATAAAATCGTGTTTTAATTTTCTCGACTGTTTTTGTTATTCCCAAATGCCCTCCGCTTGGCCCACTATGGTATTCCTTGAGAATTTCGCTTATTCTTGCCTTGGGTACCACAATCAAGTTCTTCGTGGTTTTTCCATCTTCGCTCTCCCACAGGCGGAATAGGCATCCATCTTGCAGCTTTAAGCTATTCCATTGAGCCCAATATGCTTTAGTTATGGGGCTTTCAGTCGAGATTTCGTTCCAATCAGGCCGTTTTCCTTCGCTCTTACTTGATACGATTTTTGCCAAATCTGGGTCATTTCGTTGTTCTTCTTTTATCTTTTCCGCTGTCCATTCATCGTCTGGTAAAACAGCCATTAAGCGCACATCGACTACTCCTTCTTTCCCTTCAGCTTTAGAACAGTGCTTACATTCCATACTGCAAGGACGTCGTGATAGTGCATCAGCATTCCCGTGGTTTCCGCCTCTGCGATGTTCTATTGTGAAATCGTGGCTTTGGAGTCTCTCAATCCATCTCGCAACCTGACCTTCGGGATTTTTTAACTGTAATAGCCAGCGCAGAGCAGCGTGATCCGTTCTCAACAAGAACTTTTGTCCATACAGGTACTTGTTAAAGTGCTTCACGCACTGCATAACCGCCAAAAGTTCTCTCCGTGTTACACAGTAATTTCGCTCTGGCTTTGATAAGATCTTACTGAAGTAGGCTATTACTCTTTCATGTCCGTCAATAACTTGCGACAGGACACCTCCAATCCCGAATCCACTTGCATCTGTATCCAAAATAAATTTTTCGCCAGGTATTGGATACGCAAGGATCGGAGCTGTACACAATAGCTCTTTCAATCTGTTGAATGCCTTCTCCTGTTCGCTTTTCCACTCAAAAGGACAATTTTTCCTCGTTAATGCATGCAGACTACCAGCCACGTCCGCAAAGCCTGGAACAAAGCGTCTGTAATAGGTGCAAAGACCCAAGAAGCTGCGTAGCTCATGCAAACTAGTTGGTCTTGGCCACTCCCTTACTGAGTCTATCTTATCTGGATCTGTGTGTACTCCTTCAGGTGTGACTTTATGTCCAAGGTACTTGACTTCTTTCTTGAAGAACAAGCATTTCTTTGCGCTCAGCTTCAACCCTGAAGCTCCTAATCGCATCAATACTTCTTCCAAATTCTTCAAGTGGTCCTCGAAGTCCTTTCCCATAACGATGATGTCATCTAAGTACACCAGACACGTTTTCCAGTGAAGACCCTTTAGCACATGTTCCATTAAGCGTTCAAATGTAGCTGGAGCATTACACAGTCCGAATGGCATCACCAAAAATTGCCATAGTCCATCACCGGCACTGAATGCTGTCTCTGAAGTTAAAGCGCTAGCTACTGTCTACATATATGTAGCTTTCGGATTAGTTATTGCAGAACGCTTTATCTCCGCATCGCGAATGCCATATACAAAGGTGTCCATCATACACCTCTCAGTGATCTCTCCTGGGTAGGCAAGATGAGCCAACCGCTCCACTTCCGCCGCAAACTGTTGAAGAGACTCACCACTCTTTTGTACACGTGTTCGTAGCTCTACTTGGTACATCTGCTTCCGGTGTTCACTACCATACTTGCGCTGAACGGCATTCATTAAGCTTTCATAGCAGTCTCGCTCACTTTCTGAGATAGTTTGAAGCACATCAGCGGCAGCACCTTTCAACGAAACGGTTAATGCAGCCACTTTTTCGCGTGCACTCCAACCATTTGTGCTAGCGGTAGTCTCAAACTGCATTCTGAAGACACTAAATGTTGTGGTTCCATCATAGGTAGGAGGCTTCAGTTTTATTGAGGATAAAGCTGTCACAGGCAATGCACCTTCCTGTAGTAGGTGAATTCTTTGCTCTAATTCGTTTTGCTTTTGCTCGTTCGCAATTAATTTTTGTTCTACAGATTTTTCGAACGATTCCTGCCGTGTCTCAATTTCACAAACCTTCCTGTCTACGATCTCGGACATTTCTTTCATCTGCTGTGAGTTTTGTTCCGCTAGTAGAGCAAGTCGTATTTCACTCTGCTGTAACTGTTCTTTAACATCCTCTCTGACAGCTTGAGCATTTTGTTGTAATCGCAACTGCATCTTCTCATCGGCTACTTGAGAATTTTGTTGTAACTGCTGCTGCATATCCTGTTTAAAGGATTGCATTATCCCGATGAGTGCGCTCATGTCAAAGTTACCCGTGTTAGTTTCTTGCGGTGTTTCTTCGTGGCGAGATGTCGTTGGCTCTTCACACTGGAATTCATGCTCATCGACGTCTATACCCTGCTCCTCTAAAGCGCTTCTTAATCGCACCTGCAGCTCCGCTTTAAGCCCTTGTGTTTGCAAATTTAAGCGCTCAAGCTCCTTCTTGAGCTGCTCCAATCTCAGTTTTTCGAATTTAACCATTGTTTATTACAGATACACAATCCCACTTCTGACACCAATTGTTACGAAATTGCCCTCTTGACAATTTACTCTGTTACAAAATTGCCCTCCTGACAATTCCTCTAACTCTCTGTACTCGGACTCGTACCACTGGATTGTGTAGTAATCAAACAATCGCCGGTTAAATTAAAATAATTAGCTTTATTTAATTATTGCTATTTACACATTTAATATTAGGCTTAAAGTTTACTTAGTTATTATTTGCACTTTATTTCACAAACCATTAGTCACTTTATTTAATAAGTAATTTCATCACTTTATTTAATAATGAATTTCATCACTTTGCAAAATTACAAATACTGCTAATACTGCTGCTTAGTTTAAAATGCTGTTGTATACACTTTTACGATCTCTGATCTACTGTGTTCGACTTTGAACAGTCTTGTCGCTTTTATAGTTTTCGAATGGTTGGAGTCGAAAATTCTCCGCTATTCTCGTATTTTGTAGAAGCTTCTATCCACTTCGACAGAAGTCGAGAATATTCTTTTTGATATTACCGACGGATGGTTCTTGAATAAGCTTTTATTCGAATAGTTCGCATCTTGACTCACAGGGGGCACTCATTCTCCAGATGGGATCCTAAAAGTATGCAATCCCTTTTCACTGAGCTATCACGTTTCAATATTTTTTTGTTTCGTCCAGTTCGATATACATCGTCTACCAGACGAGGAATGGACAGCGGAAAAGATAAAAGAAGAACAACGAAATGACCCAGATTTGGCAAAAATCGTATCAAGTAAGAATGAAGGACTGAAAGTCCGATAACTAAAGCATATTGGGCTCAATGGAATAGCTTAAAGCTGCAAGATGGATGCCTATTCCGCCTGTGGGAGAGCGAAGATGGAAAAACCACGAAGAACTTGATTGTGGTACCCAAGGCAAGAATAAGCGAAATTCTCAAGGAATACCATAGTGGGCCAAGCGGAGGGCATTTGGGAATAACAAAAACAGTCTAGAAAATTAAAACACGATTTTATTGGGTTGGTTGCCAGCAATCGGTAGTTGACTGGATTAGTGCTTGTGAAAAGTGTACAGCTGCCAAGGGACCGAGCCGTCGCAGTCAGGGGAAGATGCATTTATACAACGTGGGAGCGCCATTTGAGCGTATTGCAATGGACATAGCAGGTCCGTTTCCAATTAGTGATTCCGGCAACAAATATGTTCTCGTCGTAATCGACTATTTTAGTAAATGGCCAGAAGTATACCCCATTCCCGATCAAGAAGCTAAGACCGTTGCAGATGCATTTATCAATAATTGGGTCTGCAGATTCGGAGCTCCCCTCGAGTTGCACTCGGATCAAGGCAGAAATTTCGAGTCAACAATATTCAGGGAAATGAGTGAATTGATGGGCATACGCAAAACTCGTACAACCCCTTTGCACCCACAATCCGATGGAATGGTTGAAAGATTTAATCGTACGCTTGAGGAACACCTAAGGAAAGTCGTGG
The DNA here is from genome assembly GCA_920105625.2 of Clusia tigrina. Classification (NCBI taxonomy): domain Eukaryota; kingdom Metazoa; phylum Arthropoda; class Insecta; order Diptera; family Clusiidae; genus Clusia; species Clusia tigrina. Next base: position 49,351,526 of record OV050032.1, on the reverse strand, counting down.
ACAGAAACCAGAAAGATTGGGACCAACACATACCCCTCTTCTTAATGGCATACCGATCGGCAACTCACGATACAACATCTACAACACCAGCTAAGGCTATTTTCGGTTGTGACATAAGATTGCCTGCAGATCTGAAATTCGGTGCCTACTCATCTACGGAAGTTTCATGTAGCAGTTATGTAGCTGACAAACGAAGACAGCTGAATGAAATTCATGGAACCATCAGAAAGCGCACACAACTGATGAGTGATAAAATGAAAGCCAGATATGATTTACGAGCAAACTCCAAGGGATTCCAGGAAGGGCAGCTAGTTATGCTTCATAATCCGCAAAGGAAAAAGGGATTATCGCCAAAACTGCAAACACACTGGGAAGGCCCTTATAAGGTGATAAACCGGCTCAACGATGTAGTATACCGCATCCAGTTGGCGAGAAATGCCAGGAGCAAAATGAAAGTCGTTCATTTAGAGAGGTTATCTCCTTGTAAAGGTTGCAGTACTATCCTTGTTCGGGACGAACAAGATTAAGCGGAGGGCAGTGAAACGTGATTGCATATCAGTGAAACGGGATTGCATACTTTTAGGATCCCATCTGGAGAATGAGTGCCCCCTGTGAGTCAAGATGCGAACTATTCGAATAAAAGTTTATTCAAGAACCATCTGTCGGTAATATCAAAAAGAATATTCTCGACTTCTGTCGAAGAGGATAGAAGCTTCTAGAAAATACGAGAATAGCGTGGAAGTTTGTACCTCAACCATTCGAAAACTATAAAAGCGACAAGACTGTTCAAAGTCGAATACAGTAGATCAGAGACCGTAAAAGTGTGTACATCTAGCATTATAATCAAAGCAGCAGTATTTGTAATTGTGCAAAGTGATGAAATTCATTATTAAATAAAGTGATGAAATTACTTATTAAATAAAGTGACTAATGGTTTGTGAAATAAAGTGCAAATAATAACTAAGTAATCTTTAATAACTAAGTAATCTTATAAATAGCAATAATTAAATAAAGCTAATTATTTTAATTTAACCAGCGATTGTTTGATTACTACACAATCCAGTGGTACGAGTCCGAGTACAGAAAGTTAGAGGAATTGTCAGGAGGGCAATTTTGTAACAGAGTACATTGTCAAGAGGGCAATTTCGTAACAATATATTAATGCTAAGTTTGTTCTTTTATACATTAAATACCTGTAGCAAAATTTAACTAAATGGAGTCAATGTATTTAAATAAAAGTTTCTTGCAAGACTATAGGTAGAACCAAAATAGACGAGACGTAACGATAGCGATTTGACGATCGTCTGCACTCGTTACGTCGATTTTGACATTTAACCCAAAATGTGACGCTATCAAACGCATCGCTGAATGGCTTTTTACATAAATTGCGAGCTCATCCCTCACAGCGGCGATTAAATCGGAGCAAAATTCCATCATTTTCATTTTAATTTTTTTTTTGTAATAACAATCGTGTCAACAAAGGAGCTGTTGTGACGAGTAGTAGACGTTTGCAGTTCGGTTCTTTCGGAACCGAACGTCACATCTAAATGTTTCGTTCAGTTTCGATCAAATACGTACGGCCATTTTGGCTATTAACATTGACCATGTTCACATTAGCCTCAAAGATTCGACTCATTTTGACGTCTACGGGCAAAGAGGCAAGCGGGGAGGAGAAAAGTTACGTGAGGCGAGATTTTTTATTTTATTAAAAATTTCTGGACTCATTCTGACATTTGCAGATTTGACGTTTGTGTCTTGACATTTGCTGATGTGAAATTTACTGATTTCACATATGCTGGTGTAATATTTTTATCAACATGCAAAAATGAAATTTATTTTTAAATAATGAATTGGAACAGAACCAAAACAATGGAGCTCATATCGCTTTATTAGCAAAATCCATTGCTTTATAATACGAAGCCCGAAGAATACGCCTTTTTTTTGGAAGTCTCCCTATCTTTTACTAGCTGCAAAGCAGCAGCGTTAATATTATTTAATAACGTTAAAACACAAATACTTTATTCCTCACTATCACTCATTTTTAAATGAATTGTTAATTTTTGCTGCTATAGGTTTATGTTGCTAAAAGGAAAACAAAAATTGCCTGACAACTTGCAAACGTCAAAATGACGCCGCGGTGTTCAGACAACATTTTAGTATGAACACGAGAGTTCGGACTCATGTCAACATGAGTCGACTCTTTGAGGCTAATGTGAACATGGTCATTGATTCACATATGCTTGAACTTACTCGTGTAAGCACTTGAAAACACACGTTGTTATTTGGACAAGCGTCTTTATTCGAATGAATTCACTCTCTCACACTTTTCTTCGTTATGCCGGTTAGTATATGTATATTTATGAATACAGTTAGGTGACATTACATGCATATAAATATATGTTGTATATGAAAATACTGTGGTGCAAAATGAGTAAATAGTAAATAAAATAAAGATGCTACAGTGGTATATGTATGTTCATGAAAAGAATACAGCTAGGTGATATTACATACATATAAACATGTTGTACATGAACACACTGTGGTTCATATACATATACAGAGTAAATAATAAATACAATATAGATGCTACAGTTCGGCCATCCTGACCTTGAGATCTCCTGATCTCCAGTAATATTTTCGTTAATTGCTATTTGAAACTTTGCGATCCCTCAACCAGGGACGAATATGCTTAACTTCCCACACCCCCTTATAGGGTGTTCGCGATTGCTGAAACCCTTCTACGTCCTGTAGCAAATACCGATCGAAACGCAGGACTTTAGTTACTTGATAGGGACCTTTAAACTTTGGTATCAATTTTTTAGATGCTCCAGCATGCGAATCGAAATTTGTTATTAAAACATAATCTCCTACTTCGTACTTGTTTGGCTCTTGTCTTTTTTTATCAACATACTGCTTATTGTATTCTTGCAATCTCTCTTGGCTATTAAAAGCTTTGTTTCTTATCTCCTCAAGATTTCTATTAAACGTCATCTCTTCAACTTGCACTAAATTTTCCTTTAGCAAATCAACCGTATTTCCTCTTTGCTGAACCCCGAAAAGCATTATACTTGGATGTTCTTTTACTGCTCTATGCACTGTGTTGTTGAGGGTATGTTCGACTGTTTCCAGAACTGAGTCCCAACAGATATTTTTTTCTGGGTTAACTAGTTTAGCAATCATTGGCCCTAGCGATCTGTTTATTCGTTCTACTTGTCCATTGGCCTGAGGAGAACCCGTGGCTATCTTTATATGCTCTACATTATTTTCTTTCAAATACTCACAAAACTCTTTAGATGTAAAACAACTCCCACGATCTGAGATAATGTATTTTGGGCGACTATAAGATCTAAAATAATCCGTTAGTGATTTTATAACTTCATTAGTGTTTGTAGTTTTGGTAGAATATAATCTAACGAACTTGGTACAAGCATCGACAACAACTAAAATGTATTTTTTTGACCTCGAGTGGTCTACCGGGCCGTAATGATCTATATGTACCATCATAAATGGACTACTGCTCTTAGGAATATTTTTGAGAAAACCTTCCTGTCTACCGTGTTTCGGCGAAAAAACAATGCACTTTAGACAGTTCTTTATATGATTTACTGCTTTCGTTTTCATTTTTGAAAACCAATAACTTTTTGAAATTAAATTTATCATTTTATCTGCTCCTACATGACCCATTTCGTCGTGATATTTGTAAAAAACATGATCTTCCATGCTCTCAGGGACACAAAATACTACATTCCCATTATCCTTTTTTCTATATATAACACCATTTCGCATTTCATACAAGGAATGTTCAGAATTTTCTAGTGTTTCGCGAATCTTACTAAGATTTTTGTCCTTCCCTTGCATTATAACCAAATTATCTTCGAAAGTATTTGTTTCTAAAACTAAAATATTTGTAGCTCGACTTAACGCATCTACATGCTGCACGCGAGATCCTGAACGATGTTCTAGCACATAATCATAATTCTGCAGCTCTAGCGCCCACCTTGCTATTCTAGGATTCAACTCTTTTTTATTTAGTGTCATTGTTAACGAGTGACAATCCGTAATAATTTTAAATTTCATACCATGGAGATAAACTCTAAACCGTTTTAAAGCATATATGATAGCTAAAGTTTCTAACTCAAAGCTGTGGTACTTAGATTCTGCCTCTGTGGCCCGTTTTGAATAGTAAAACACGGGGTGTAATTTATCACCATCTTTTTTTTGCATTAAAATAGCTCCGAAACCTAACGAGCTCGCATCACAATGCAGTTCTGTGGGATCTTTCGGATCATAAATCGCTAGTATGGGTGCTTCTAGCAATCTTTGTTTGAGATGTTCAAAAGCTTCTAATTCTAGCGCACCGAAATGAAATTTTCTATCCTTTCTAATTAAGTCATATAGAGGTTTTGCTATTCTTGAGAAATCTTTGACAAACCTTCTAAAATAAGAGCAAAGTCCCAAAAAACTTGGGACAGTATGAGGTTTATCTGGTACCGGGTAGTTTCTAATGGCTTCCAAGCCTTTTTCATCTGCTTTTATGCCTTTTGCCGAAATTTAATATCCTAAGTATTTTATGGTCGATTGAAGAAAATCACATTTGTCAAGTCTTAACTCGAGTTTATTTTTTACTAACCTCTCGAAAACTTCGACTAGAATTTCGAAATGTTTTTCAATATTGTCAGTAGCTATCATAATATCATCCAGGTATATTATCAGCTTATCTTCCCTAACCATGTCTGCAAAAATCGAATTGATGAACCTTTGAAAATTTGAAGGAGCATTTCTAAGCCCGAATGGCATTCTTAAGAATTCAAACTGTCCGAGAGGGGTTATGAACGAAGTAAATTTAACTGAATTTGAATCCATATATATATGAAAAAATCCATTTTTTAAATCAAGCTTTGTAAAAACTTTCTTGTTGGCCAGTCTATCTAATAAATCATCAATTAGTGGAATGGGGTAATTATCTCTCGACGTAACTTTATTTAGAGTGCGGTAATCAACACACATTCTTAACTCACCGGTTTTTTTCTTTACCAGAACTATAGGAGAAACAAATTGCGATTCGCTAGGCCTTATATAGTTTTTATTTAAATATTCATCTAAAATTTTTTGTAACTCACTTTTTTCTGCGTAGGACAATCTTCGAGGACCACTATGGAATGGCTTTTCATTTTCCACAACAAGTTTCATAAAATTTTTCTTTTCAGGTTCTTCAGGTCGCTTCGGTTTCAAATAGCATTCACTAAATATTTTACAAAATCTTGTTTTATCTGAATAACTTATATCAGCACCAATATTTAAATTGACTTCTGTTAAATTATAACCGACATCAATTGACATAAGCTTATTTTCAAATTCATCAGCATTAAATTCTAATTTTTGTGTTTCTTTTAATTTTTCGTTAAAATTTTTTGCAACTATTTTTGATACATTTTTAAAGTTTTCTTCATTTTTAACTGATCCTGAGACATCTCGAACATTCATCGAATCGCTTCTGACTTCATTCAATTTTCCATTTCTAAATTCTTTCTCATTGCTTAATATTTTCATAAATTTTCTATCATTTTTAGGTTTATCACAATTTCTTTCATTATCTAAATTTTTTTTAACTAACTTTAAATTACATGTTGTAATGAAATCTCGGCCTAATACAACTTCATGACTCATAGACTCATCGGGCACCACCATGAGATTTAGATCAACTTCATCGTTTTCAAACATGACTCGACATTTAATTTTTCCAATAATATTTAATTTACTTTTATTAATTCCAGTGTACAACATATTTATTTTTGATAATTTGATTAAATTAATATTTTCAGGAAGACAGGACCTCCGAACAAAACTTATGGGGCTGCCTGAGTCTACGAGGCACACTAGAAATAGAGAATAATCAGGATTTTCAAAATCTACAATAATTTCTAACTTTCTTACAAAATCATCTTCTTCTACCAACTGAATAGTCTTCCTTCTGTCTGGGCAAACGTTTGCACGGTGTTCCATGCTTCCGCATGCATAACAGGCTCCGACTGCACGTCTTGGTTTCTGGCACTCAGCAGCAAAATGACCCAGTGAATTACAGTTGTAGCATCTAGCTTGAGACTTCGGATTGTTCTGTAAATTAGGAAACTTGAATTGAGTGGACACACGGCGCCGTAGTTGAACTTTTTCGAAAGCTTTTAGAAGTTGTTCTTTAATGGTGAAACTTTGAATATTCGCTTGTACACGGAGTTGCTGATCGGGTATGCCTTCAATAACATAGTCTATTAACTCGCTTTCTTCCAATTTGATTTTTCTCGCCATTGCAATTTTGTCAGTGTAGTATTCCGCAAACGTTTCATCAAACTTCCAGATTCGTGACTCAAACTTTCGACGTAGTACCAGTGTACTCTCTTTGCAGCCAAACACATCTCTCATCTGAGATAATAAGTCCTCAACACTCTCAGTCGCAAAATTGACTTTGGAGTGCATCCAATTTTGAGCTTTGCTTTTGAGTTTGCTCACCAAAAGAGCGCGCTTGTTGGTGTCACTAAGAGTGTTAGCTGCACTAATACTATTAAACTGCGAAACCCAAAAGTTGACATCACATTCGCCGTCATAGTCTGGTAGCATGTCTTTTAGCATGTGAAATGAAAAACTGAGAATGCTGTTGTTGTTATTAGTAACGTCGTCATACCGAGACGAAGAAGCTGCATACTCGTTCATGTTAGCCGTGCGTTCGACCGAAGCAGCCCTCTTCAATAAATCGTTTTCTTTTGTTAGCAGTTCCTTCTCCCGTTTTAGTAATGCTATCTCTCATTCATATAGCTCTTTTTCAGTGTTGTTAACTGGACGAACTTGCTCTACGCTTGAAGATTCACTTTCTCGCTCATCGTCGCTTACCCCTCCGCAATCATTATCCAACTCATGTTGCTCGAATTCTGCTGTGTTGTTGGGACACTTACCACGCTGAGCAGGCTGTACCTCATTGAGACGTGAAACAAGGACAGATTTTTTGCCGCTTGTCGTTAAGCCCAGTTGCGACAACCAACAGCGCAGCTGTGCAGCTGTATATTCGTTGCCACTGATTGAATCTGCCATCGGTTTTTATTATTATTTTTTTTTTTTAACTTTTTATTTCGTTTCCGCTATTTCGTTTATCTTTCTTTTCTTTTTTTTTTTCTTCACTCATTTGTCTATCTTTTTTCCGCTTCGACTTCACTCCCCCGTCTATCTATTTTCAAAAAATTTTTTTTTCGTTTTTTAAAAGCGTTTAGGAATAATCCCACTTCTGAAAACTGTAAGCACTTGAAAACACACGTTGTTATTTGGACAAGCGTCTTTATTCGAATGAATTCACTCTCTCACACTTTTCTTCGTTATGCCGGTTAGTATATGTATATTTATGAATACAGTTAGGTGACATTACATGCATATAAATATATGTTGTATATGAAAATACTGTGGTGCAAAATGAGTAAATAGTAAATAAAATAAAGATGCTACAGTGGTATATGTATGTTCATGAAAAGAATACAGCTAGGTGATATTACATACATATAAACATGTTGTACATGAACACACTGTGGTTCATATACATATACAGAGTAAATAATAAATACAATATAGATGCTACACTCGTTACATCTCGTCTCGTCTATTTTGGTTAGCCCTTATATCAAAGAACATATATAGGAATAGACAGTTGATATGAATGTATTTGTCCGAGTTCTGCTACTGAGAGGAGGTTTTAAAATTGATGTATGTAGTGGTAAAAATACAGTGCACCCCCCTTAACTCTAACTATTGTCATTCCTCAATTCACTTAAATTCTCAAAATAACAGAAAAAATACAATTTCTTTGATAATTTTTCATTGGCAATAAACCCTCAAGATCCACAAGCCGAAATATTATAGTTGCGTATAAGTAAAAAAATTAATTCGACAAAATAAAAAATTGTTTTCTTCATTATTAAAGAAAGAAACATGTTACCGCACCACTAGTATGATGCAGTGTGGTAGCCGCGGCTAGGTCACAGCAACGGTCGTCGTCCTCAACCCGCCACACTGCATCGGGTGGTGAAACACTACCGAAAAATAAAGCATCCAACTCACTATTTTCTTGTTTTCAGACGGGCATCCTCCTCCTCGACGACAAGCGAGCACGCCCCATACTTTCAGCCTTAGCCTAACATATTACTTTTAAATTTAAACATGCTACTAAGTGAAAATTTAAACTACTATATACTTAGCTTTATCTTAACCTTATTTCTAGGGCGGACGGCAGCTTCCTTACTCTTCCGGTATCAAAACTTAACTCCGATTCTTGAAATTGTAGGCGCTTTCAGTAACTTATGGGGTGGGCCGGAAACAAGCAGTTATCAATCTATTCAGCACAATCCCTAATCAATGTAAACTTCCTAACGTCAACTCCTCCACGGTCAAAACTTAACTCCGATTCTCGATAATTATAGGCGCTTTCAACAATTATCAAAGTGCAAAGCAGTTGCAAGTGGAAAATTTGGTTTAAATTGATCAGTTATAAAACCGCTCCCCTTCAAAAATTTAACGTTTATTTTCTAGCCATATACACGTACATTGTAATTGAATTCAAAAATGTTTTGGAATCGTTCACACTTTTAATGTATCAGAACAAATAACAGGAACAACCGACGAGACGAGAGATTAACCACACAAAATCAGACCTGCACCAACGAACATCCGCACTAGAATGCCTTGACCTTTTCCCAAACGTTTGTCCTTTTCCTCTTTTTTTATCTCCGCTTCCTCTTTCTTCTCCGGCTTCATCCGCTATTCCAACTTGACCATTTCAGCGGTCAAGTCGGTCAGTCACCTCACTTTTTTCAATTTTAGACTAGTCTGAGGCAGCGCCATCTCTACCTCAGACTTTGCCTGATTGCATTCACCAGAATAGCGGACAAAATGGAAACAAGAAAAAGAAGGGGAGAATCAAAATAAAAAAAATGAACATACAGACGGTGGCGGCTAAAGGAACGATCGCAACAAACACTACCTCTGTTTAAATAAAAGCATAAAGCCGTTAACTTAATTCGTTTAGCTGCATTTTTGACCTATTCTGTAGTTTTTCTGAGATTATTGAAACTGTTGTTATTTGTGAGAATACTGTAAAAACGTAGAATACTCTTTTGACCGGCAATTTCTTAGTCTTCGTCTCTGTTCCAAATTCTAATTTTCTTACTGTCCCCTGTGCACTTTCATGCGTTCATGGCCATGCATATTTAAACACGCTTGGGGTACTACTGGGGCAGTCGGACCCCATTTGAATATAAATGAATTTTTATTAATTATTTTAGTTCTTAGTAGTATAATATTATGCCAACAAATAATTATTATTCTACATCTTATGATTACTATGGTGCGTTTACAGTGAACAGAAGTGTAAATGGAAAGCAATTGGATTAGATTTTACATGAAGAATAGTTATCATTTATTAAATGAACTTGTTAACATTTGAGTTTTCAATTCCAAATTTAATAATACAATTTTTTTTTGATTTATTATAACCTTTTCTTTCTAGAAGTTTCGCAGTTATTTTTAAAATACAAATGAAGTGACCTCCCTAAAAGTTTAATTTAAACGTAGCCCTGATTTCTTCTAATTTTTTTCTCCGAATATTCGCTATTTTAGACGACATCCCAGCAGTGAAACCAACTAGTTAAAATACTAGTAGAACTAATATATGTATGTAAAGTTCATATACTCGTATATGTATGTACATAATATAATAATATGTACTCGACATGTAAAATACTAGTAAAACTCATATATATATGTAAAATTCATATATATGTATGTACATAATATAATAATATACACTCGACATGTATACTAATTTTTGTGCAGAAATGAGAAAAGTTTTAATTCAGCATGTTAATTCATGGTATCGCATTTGCACTTTTCTTTGCGGATATTTTAAAACACTCGTTACGTTGAAGATTTATCTCTGAAATGAATTACAAAAAGTGGTTGAAATTATAAAATGAACTGGTTTTCTTCAAATTCCAATGTTTGTCTTTACTTCCTTTTTTATTAAATTGACAAGAGAGGAAAAATTTAGTTACTCGGCAATGAAGTGTCGCAGAAGTCAGTAACTGGTTAACTTATATGTAGATAAGTTTTTAACTAGTAAATTAACCACTTTAATTTTTTACTATTAAATTTAGTAGTATATTTTGAAGACTGCCTATAATTTTCACTACAGGGATATGGAATATTTTTACAACAAACACAATAAATTCACATACACTATACGTGTGAAAAATAATGGTCGGTACGGTAAATAAATATGGCGGGAATTGAATGTCTTTTCTTAGTCTTCTTTGCTTATAGTATTAAAATTCCACTACATTGTTCGCATGCACAGCACTGAGCAAGGTGAATTTATTTACAAGGTGGCTGCAAGGTGAATTTCGTACCTCTGGAATTGTCAAACATAGGCAATGTGCGATAAAAATAAACGAAATTGAGAGGAATGGAGGAATACATAAAAGCTGCTTAAAATAGTACGCAAAATATACAAATATTTATATAATAGTTAAATAGACTTATAATTTCTTTTACTTTCAGTATGTGAGTGAGAAATTATTCACATATGTATATATGAAAGAGAAGTTTATACAAATATATTTATAAAGTGGTGCAGTGTTTGAATATTTAAATGGAGAATATTTATTGAAAGTTACCTGAGACAGTTCCAGCTGCATTTGTTGTCGCACGCACTGAAGTAGTTCGCTAAATCTGGAATAAAAATAAATCAATGGATTAATATAATATAAAGAATATGAATATATAAATATTATAACAATTATTTCAATATTTACCTTAATAAACCTGATTATAATAAAATTTTCAATAGTTTCTTGTTGCCCACTAAGCGCTGTTTTGCTTTCTGCACTTTCAACCGTTGATTCAATTGTTTTATGCGAAAATGCATCCGGCATTTATAAAACAACGATGTAGCTAATGTAGGCAATTCGACAGCTGAACAGCAATTGTAGTTTTAACTCAGTCATCTCTGCCTCCAGCTTCTTCACTTGTTCCCTAAGAGCTTTGTGTTCATTGATTATTGCTGTCTTAGTAAAACCACTAAAACATTAATATATCATAAATAATCATATCAACTCTTAATATGAAATTTCCTTTAAAAATTTAAACTTACTCAGTTTGCTTGGAGGAATTAACAACACCAGTAACGTCAACTATCCATGAACAGCTATCCTGCAAATTCACACTGGAATGGAGTAAGAAGGCACAGCACTTTTATTGCAACCGTTTTATTGCACACACATCTCAAGGACCATTTATGAAATCACTGGGAAAAAATTGTCTTCACAAATAACTGCAGTTTTTTAAAAATTAACACCACATACATCCACCCACTGTTGTCGGAAATACTCAATTTTGGGTACACGGAAAAACAATCCATTTCCTTTACCCGAGTATTTACTACACATCACACATTTGCTTCGCATATTGTTTATTTTTTAATCTTTTAATGTTCAAATTTCACAAAAAATAACAATTAAGAAACTTATTCACACAAATCAAAACTCAATTTGCAATTTTTTCATATTTGTTTTGGTCGCATTTTTCTAAACATTCAATTTTGACAGCTACTGAGGGAAAATCGATTCAAAAAAATTTGCTCTTGCATCCACCTTCTAAATAAATTCACGTTGGCACTGAGCGATTAATTGAATTGTATGAATTTTGACAACTTGTTGAGTAATGCAATGTAGATAAGATTTTGTACGCTACATGGTATTTGTTATAAATTGCTAATTGGGTGTTTCGAAAATTATTTCTTAATAATAATAAATGAAATAACGTAGTTCTATAAACTATCAAATATATTTAGATGCAAATTAGTATTTAAAATAATACTGAATACATTGTTCAATGTAGACATGATTTCGGAGGAACATTATATATGCATTTTCATCCACAAAAATCCACATAATTCATAAATTTAAAATCTGCTTTTTGCATTGGAATTTTATAATTTGACTAATACATTGTCAGTTGTCTGGAATATGTTTTTCATTCATTAATTTTTACTATGAGTTGAAATCAAAATGCTCTCAAAAATAGTTGTTTCAAAACAAAAACAGATAAGTATATAACATTTATATAATTAAATATTGGTATAGAATTGTGTTGATTTCTTTTCTTTTATAAAGGATTTTCCAATTAGAGGTGTTATTTTGGTATTCAAAGAAAATTGCCATTTTTTGAGATAAATGATCGGATGTTTATTTCGCAATAAAGAGGAAGGTATGCCGTTAATAACGAAAAACAACATCAGCCAAATGGCCACCACGACCACGCTTACAGGACCATATCCTTTTCATGAAATTTTCCATAACCAAATCGCAAAGTGGCTGCCCTATGTCCTCGATAGCCTCACGAATTCTATCTTTGAGGTCTTGAATCGACGCTGGGCTGTTGGCGAAAACCTTATCTTTCACGTGGGCCCAAAGGAAGAAGTCGCAAAGTGTTAAATCACGAGATCTCGGTGGCCAATTGTGATCACCTCTTCGAGAGATAACACGGTCCGGAAACTTTTCCCGTAAAAGAGCAATGGTTTCGTTGCTTGTATGGCACGTAGCGCCGGCTTATTGAAAGTAAACGTTGTCCAGATCAATACCATCCAACTCCGACCATAAAAACTCATTAATCATCTCTCGATAGCACAATCCATTCACCGTAACTGTTGATCCAACCTCATTTTCGAAAAAGTAAGGTCCAATGACCCCGCCGGACCATAAACCGCACCAAACAGTCACACGTTGAGGATGGAGAGGCTTCTCAACAATAACTCTTGGGGTTTACGAGCCCCAGATGCGATAATTTTGCTTGTTGACGTAGCCACCGAGGTGGAAATGGGCCTCATTAGTCAAGATGATTTTTCGATGGAATTCCGGATCATTTTCATGCATTTCAAGGACCCAATCAGCAAAGACACGACGTTGATGATGATCGGGCGGCTTGAGTTCTTGTGTTAACTGAACTTTATAAGCCTTAAGAACCAAGTCTTTATGCAAAATACGGTGTAATGACGTTTGTGGAATGCCCAATTCCAAAGAACGACGAGGAATGGACAAAGCTGAGTTTTCTTCAACACTTTGGGCTACAGCAGCAATATTCTCAGTTGTTCTTGAGCCGACAGCTCCAATTTTTCCACCAATTTCTGTATTGCGTTCCGACAAGGTGCTTCACGACGACCCAAAAATGCTTTAGTTTTGCGAACTGTGACTGCAAGACTTTCACCATTTTTGTAGTAAATTTTAATAATTTCAGTGCGTTGTTGAAGCGCGTATCGTTCCATTTTTAGTAATGGCGTAGTTTCTACTTGTCAAATGTCAAAGAATAAAAGCTTCAAAAGTGACAGCTACCGAAATACCGGGTGATTCAAAATAACACCTCTTGTTGGAAAACCCTTTATTTATGACTAAACATTAAAATTAAAGTTTCATAGTTTAATGCTGATAGATAAATATTTTCTTTACAAACAATTATAAATTAATTATTGCGATCGTGTTTTTTTGTTGCCACCTTCTGTATTTTTGTTTGTTTTTATTTTTCTTCTCCCCTTCTGTTTCTTGTTTCCATCTGTCCACTGTTCTGCTGAATGCGGCCAGTCAAGGCATAGTGACAGTTCTAAGGTAGAGATGGCGCTGCCTCAGAGTAGTCTGAATTTGAAAGTGAGTTGATTGACCGGATTGACCGCTGAAACGGTCAATAGTGGAATAGCGGAGGAGTCCAAAAATTGGAAAAAACGGGGATTAGAGAAGGAAGGAAAAAGGATTTAAAGCGGTGGAAAAGAAAAAACGCAGCTTGCCTTTGAAAAGTTTGATAGTGTGTCGGTTGCTAGTCATGGCGTGCGTTATTTTTTTTTTATGTGTGAAAGAATTCTGTTCACGCGGAGAACCTGGCTGGCAGAGCCACGACCGCTGGTCGCTACCCGGTGCGAGCGTCACCATGTCCCGCCTCTCTGTTCGGAGTGCGGCATGCTGCGGAGAGAGTTCCCCACACTATGTCCTTCGTCGATCGGCTCTGGCAGCTTACGAGCGGTCGCACGATTGGACGCTTTTCCCCGTTCTCTCCATTGTATTAATAAAATCCCCAACCATAAGTATTGTGTTAATTAAAATAAAGTCCCTAACCATTATTTTGTAAATAAAATCAAAATCCCTAAAAACAAGTAAAGATTGTGAAAAATAAATAAAATAAAAACATTATATAATCCATGTTAATTGCATTAACACTTGATGTGCAAACCTCATTGGGAGGTATGTAACATTCAAACTTTTAATGCATAACATCTTCTTTTGCATACAATTAGGCTTGTGTTAAGCACACCTTGCCAGCTTAACGATGTAATTTGCATTGTTGACAAAAACTTCAATTTATACTACATCAGCGAAGGCATTGCACTGGATGAAACATGATATCAAGTGCAATACTCTGAAAAACTCAATTCAAGGCCAGCTTGTAAATTTGTCAATAATGCACATTTCATGGTTATGCTGTCAATTCAATAATACCTAATATGTATAGCCAAATTATATGTAATATATGTATATAGAAAAATGAATAAATACCCACGATTGGCACATCCAAAATTCAGTCAATCAGTAAGAGTTAACTGTGAGTCTTTTCATTTTAACTTAACATTGATTGATTCTCCTTCTCCGACACCAAGGTTTATGTGCCTGTTGTCAAACCCACCATCAACTCGGTACAAGCACCGCTGCTGACGTTAGGTCTTTCTTCAACGATACCAAGATTTACGTGCCTGGTGTCAACATTATCATCAACTCGGTACAAGAAACGTTGTTGAAATTCAGCTGTTAAATTTAGTTTAACATTTTGGTGACCGCGACGATTGCAACCTTCTGAGTATTACACGGAAAAGATAACTGGTTCAAGTGCCAAGTATCCATCGATCCACTGATCATTGAAACATCCTTCACTAGGCTGCAAAGAGCTACCAACGTAGTATCCACATACAACAATCAAGTCCTAAGCTAGTAACCTGCAGAAGACTTCAGAAATTATATACATCATCAAGCTATCATGTGTCCTGTAACCAACAGACGACAACAATCAAGTCAGCATTAGCCGGTAACCAGCAGACGACAACAACGAATCCTGCACATAGCATTAAAAAACACGATACTTCATCATCATGGGAATTGATGAACTATCATTGAGGCAAGATGAACTTGCACTGGCTCTACAAAAAACTATAGCCAATTACAAGAAGGCGTCACAAGAGCGCAGAACAATAGATGTCATAACAACAAAAGCCAAGGAGCTGGATGAATTGTGAGTACAGTTTGACAAACTCGACAATATCATCCGCGACCAACATGGCAAGGAAGTAGAACACCCGTATTTTGTAAAGGATATACACACTGCCATTCGCATGAAATACCGAGAAGCTTGCGATGAGATGGACAGAGCGGTACAGGCCATCAAACGTCTCCAGGCAGCATCAACCTCAAAGGCCGCACCGGAGGTCCTCAAAACAGTACGGTCGCCGCAGCCAGCCACCAGACAAAGCGAATCAAGCACCGTGATAGCTGCCCCCAGAAGTCCGTCAAGTCAGCTATGCTCACTAATTGACAAACATAAGAAGTCAATAGACACAGCTAGCAAATTACTTAGCCAAGTGCTTAATAGTGTGACACAACAAACGTCGCACTATTATGCAATGCAGGCGAAGACAGTAGAAACGCATTGGAAATCTGCCCAGGACCTGCACCAAAGGATCTGATGAGCCCAGCTCATACGACTACGAGGGTTTTGCCCAGATTGAGCAAGCAATCACTGCACAGATTTTGCAGCTTCAAGATATGGCTTGAGAATCAGCGGCATCAATTATGCAAGCCTCTCCAACAGCCGTCAATAGGCAAACAGCCAATATGAAAGGTCTGAAACTACCAAAGGTTGAACTACCAAAATTCGATGGCAGCTAGCACAAGTGGAGGCAGTTCCATGATATATTTATGGAGTTGGTCGACAAACAACCAATTCCAGCTTGCCAAAAGATGTGGTTCTTGAAGTCCAGTTTATCCGGTCAGGCGGAAGGACTAATTCGGCACTTCACAACATCGGCAAATGATTACGAGGCTGCATGGGCGGTGGTCAAGGATCGATATGAAAATTCTCGCCTGCTGATAAACGCAACGTTAAGCAGACTGCTCTCCCAACCGACAATCAACAACGATCAGGCATCAGCGATTAAGTTCCTCCACGACACTACCAAGGAGTGCATCATGACTCTACAAGCTCTAGGAGTGAGCACCGACAGCTGGGACTCCATTCTGCTGTAACCTACATAAAACCACTCACGCATTATGGGAGCAATCCTTAAAACAACCGAAGGAGATACCATCTGTAAACGAATTCCTGAAATTCCTTGAACTCAGATTCCAGTCATTGGAAGCGCTAGGAGGAAGACTCAACAAGGATGCGGAAGAACAAGGGCGACCAAGGGCCTACCAGGCGTTAAGTGTCTTAGTGCCAACAGGTCCAGCATGCATCACATGCAACCAACATCATGCGCTATTCCAATGTCAAGATTTTCTTAAGATGACACCAAGTCAGCGGTTAAACACAGTCCAAAAAGCAAACTTCTGTGTAAACTGTCTGAAAGGTGGGCACAATGCCAAATCTTACATGTCAGGACACTGCACCAAATGCAATAGAAAACACAACACGTTGTTGCATCTAGAAGCACGGGACCACAAGAGGAAACCGATCAACAGCAATCAATTTAAAATCAACTACAACTCTTTCCAATACCGCAGTGGCATCAGCAGCCACCGACATTATGCCTACACATCGAAGCTGTTATGACTTGTTGGGAACAGCTAAAATCAGAATAGCAGCTGCGAATGGACGATCGTGTGAATTTAGAGCCATTTTCGACTCAGGATCACAAATCAACATCGTCTGCGAGCGTGTCATTAAAAGACTAGGCATATATGCAATCGAGGCTTCGTTGTGCATTGAAGGTATTGGAAATGCCCAAAGAAGAGCTACGCACCGCGCTCAAATGAAACTGGAATCTCGAACAAGCAACTTTGCAGCCGACTTCGGGGCATTTGTGCTGCCAAGCATTGGTCCAACTCAACCAGCTCAGCAGCTAAACGTTGCAAAATGGCGGATTCCTAAGGGTGTACAACTGGCTGATCCGGACTTTCATCAACCAGGAAAAATCGATGTTCTCTTGGGCGCAGAGTTGTATTACGACCTCATAGAAATGGGCCAAATCAAACTTTCCTCTGAGCTCCCAGTCATGCAAAACACAACGCTTGGTTGCGTGATAAGTGGAAAAATTGGCCAAAGCTCAACATGTGCAGTCTACACTGGTCAGGAGAATGGTTCCCTCAACGACACTCTTGAAAAATTCTGGCAGCTTGAAGGATGTGATTCACCTAGCTGTAAGTTTACAACCGCCGAGCGTCGCTGTGAAGAACATTTTCTGCAAAATTATCAACGCGATCACAATGGGCGCATCATATTGAAATTGCCGTTCCAAACTACTCCAAACCAACTTTGAGAATCGTGGAAGTTAGCTCTGCAACGGTTCATGACAATGGAACGAAAAATGATAAATATTCCTGAATTCGAGGCCCAATATGTAGCCTTCATGCGAGAATACGAGAAGCTTGGTCATATGGAAGACATTGCCATAACTACTATCAAGAGTTCCCACTACTTTATTCCACATCATGCCGTTTTGAAGCCAGACAGCTCAACGACAAAGCTAAGAGTCGTATTCGATGCTTCAGCCAAAACATCAACAAATGTCTCTTTAAACAATCTTCTGGCAACAGGACCAACTATCCAGGAAGATGTTTCACTAATCTTTTGCGTTTCCGGCTCCCACGATTTGTCTTTACAGCCGACATTGAAAAGATGTATCGACAAGTGCGAGTAGATAAAGACGATCAACTTATCCAACTTATCTGGTGAAGAGAGGATCCCTCACATCCCATGAATTGTTATCAGCTCACGACAGTCACCTACGGTACAACATCTGCACCGTATTTGGCTATCCGCACACTTCAGGCTCTGGCTGACGATCAAGCCAACAAATATCAACTAGGAGCAGAAGTCGTAAAATCCAATTTTTATGTCGATGACGTGTTGAGTGGATCTGATCATCTCTTCACTGCATGTGAAATACAGCGGCAACTTCGACTCATGCTTAGTTCCGCGGGTTTCAATTTACGGAAATGGTGCGCGAATCATCCAAGGTTACTAGAAGAAATTCCAGTCACGGACCGTGAAGTAAATATGGAATTCGGTGACACACTGGACGACAACATCAAAACAATGGGATTGATTTGGAGCCCTTCTAATGATGACTTTAAGGTCAAGGTTGGTTTTTTTTTTATATATAATTTTATTGAATCTTCTAATTATATCTTAGAACTAACAATAAATCTTCATAGTATATTTAAGATTTCACTTTTAAATTCATATTAATCATTACCAACCTCCCAGTGTCAGTGCTTTGAGGAGTTATGGTATATGAAAAGAAGTAGCGCAATACTTAAATAATAGCGTAATGAATAAGCTTAAAATCTAGTTTGTTGCTAAGCGCAGCACGTCCATCCTTTTCAGGCGGGTGTGTCCTTGATGCTGTAGTAGGCGCCTCGCTAATGCATTGGGATGCTTGTCTAGCTTTGCTAAGTAAGATTCAGCAAGTCGGGAAACTTCTTTAGTTACATACGGCATATGTAAATCTCTGTGGATGTTAACGTTTTTGATGTACCAAGGAGCATTGGTAATCATTCGAAGGATTTTCGATTGGTCTTTTTGCAGCTTTTCGACATTTGAGGGTGAAGCAGTACCCCAGAGTTGGATACCGTAGATCCATATGGGCTTGATAATGACTGTATGAGAGCTTCTGTTTAAGAAGCTTAAACGAGGGGCTCTTTTCTTTTAATAAAAATTCATTTTTTTATTAATTTTATCTTTTTTTTCAGTTCATTTATTATTTTCTTAGTAACTTTACAAGGAATTTAATATCCACTATTAATTATAAAATTTTTTTTTTATTGTTCTTGAGGAGCTCTTCATTAGTCAACAATATTTTTCATACTCCTTTAAAATCTTCTTGAACTTCTTCTCGAAGTTAATGTTAAAAAAACTCTACAGCAGAAATTGCATTTACTTCCAATAACACAACAACAAAACACAAGCGCAAAACAACAGAGACAAAAACTCTAACTATTGCTTAATGTGTAGGTCCAACTTGAGGGGTATTGTTAGCGGTGTAAAGGGAATGCATGCACAAATTATGACAAAACGATAACCGTAAAACTTTGACTGATTTGCCTTAGTTAATATGTATGTAAATATGAGCTGACTTATGCATATGTAATGTTGATATTGGTATCCAGGGATACCAGATGTGGATTTGTATGGTACCGTGGGGATGATCATGGTGATTAATGTTGTTTGGGTATAAAAACTCCCAAACATTCTCCCCGCCAAGAACCTCTGTTCTTAATTAGGACTGTTGCTTGATGATTCCGTATCTTCTGTTGACGTGATGTCATTTGTTGGTAATCGACACAGTTTGGCAATTGGACGTTTAATATATTTCTTGTTGCAGTAGAAAGTAACAACTCCGTGGATTTGCCTGACATCCCATCGGACGCGTCCCCAGGTGGCGAATAGGGGGACCTTTGGTAGGCAAATGACATTACTTCTGAACCTCTTAGGAGGGGCGGGAGTTATGGCTGTCTGTCTATCACAATGATGGTATAGAGAATGGGTACCATCCGCGGACCAAACTGGCTAGGGAGGAGTCCCGAACAAAAACCACTGTCTGGCGATGGACAAAAAAATATTTATTACTCCAGGTGGAACCCACGCATGTGGAAATCCACCCGCTTCGGCGGCAGGGGCACGGATTCTGGAGGTCCCAACCATCGCTAAAGTCTCTCGCCTTTATCAGCGTCATCCTGGAGGAGACGGGGATTGTTACCGCAATCTCTTCTTCTTCAGAGACGGAGGAACGTACCCTGGATCCAGAGGGCCTGCGTCGGGAAGTCACCACAGTGGCGGAACGACCTACCAATGGTTCTAGGGTAACGAGAACACAAGCGAGGAGACAGAGAAAGAAGCGGCTTGATAGGCTCGTGCAGGAGAAATCCTCACGTGGCTCTGCCGGCCCTTCTGTGTCGACTCCCTCCAAAAGGCCCAGGTCGGCGGAAGTGACACCCACGGAAGCCACCGAGCCTGCGGAGGGATTGACCGCTCCGAAAGCTCGCTCGCGAGGTAAGCGGCGGAAGATTGTTGCTGAAAACAGCATTCCCACCTGCCCTGCAGCTGTTACTGCTGGTGGCGCCACGACCCCAAAGGGTACGAGCGAAACCTCGGTGGCGGCTAATGTGGCGGGGAAGAATGTTGCCAATAAGCTGCAACTTGCCCAGCCCCTCGTATCCAGCAAAACCATCTGCCCGGCGAAATCTCTGCCAGTGGCGGGTGGTGAGCTGGACTTTCGCCCAAGCACTTCCAAAGGTGCAGCCAAGCCATCGTACAGCGAGAAGGCTAACGGCCCGCAACCAATGGCGGTGATTGGGAAGCTGGGGCCTGACCATCAGCTGACTGATGCAGAAATAAAACACTGCAAAGGTCATCTGATGCGTCGCGTCATTTCCTCCGGTCCTGAAGCTAATGCGAGGGGCTATGAGACAAAGGACGGCACTCTACAGGTGTCGTGCGCGTCTCAGGCCAACTTTGATTGGCTCAGGGGTGCAGTCAAGGACGTGCCCCCCATGGGGACCACTCGCTTCGCGGTCTATAGCGAAGCAGGCGTGTCCCTCAGGAAGGCCATCTGCTGGATTCCGGATCCCGATCTGACGACCACAGATGTCCTTTCTTGTCTGCGTGCTCAGAACCCTGGCATCAACACGAGGCTTTGGAGAGTTCTTTCGCACACCAGGGGTAGCAACCGGGATGGTAAAGAAGGTGCTAGTCTTGTGGTGCGAGTGGACGAGGCCACTGTTGATGTCATGGTTTCTCGGTACCGGAGCCGTCTGAGTCTCTTCTTTGGGACTGTGACCTTTCATGTCTTTCCCAGATGAGTGGCTCGGACGATTCTCGTAGCTATCGTCCTTTGACGGTAACGCAGATCAACTTGCAGCATTCTAAAGCCGCTACTGTACTCCTAAGTAGACGACTCACCCAGCTGCACACATCACCTCACATAACAACAGTACAAGAGCCCTGGGTCTTTAGGGGTCGCCTCTGTGGCCTTGGCTTGTTGAAAGGGGCCACGATATTATATGACAGAAACTCGATTAGACCTAGAGCCGGTCTTATAATATCATCCCATCTCGCAGCGACCTGCCTTGACGCATTCTGTTGTCAGGATCTGGTTGCGGCAGAGATTAGTTTTAAGAGTATGCACGGATGGTCGAGGTTTGTGATTGCATCTGCTTACTTTCCTTACGATGCTTTGGAGGCGCCACCACCTGGGAAGGTCGCTACTCTCGTAGGGTTCTGTGAGCGGCGCGGTCTTGGTCTGGTTCTTTGCTGCGATGCTAATGCCCAGCATACGATCTGGGGCAGCAGCAAGTGCAATGAGCGGGGCTCTCGACTTTTCGAGTATATTGCCTCCTCCAGCCTGAGCATCCACAATGTAGGCAGGCAGCCTACTTTTGTGACTGCGAGAAGGCAGGAGGTAATTGACGTCACCCTGTCAAATCCAAGACTGGGGTGGTCGATCAACAACTGGAGGGTCCTCGCTGAAGACTCGTGCTCGGACCACAGATACATTGAGTTTCAGTGTGGCGAGCGGGCGCAGATGCCATTGCCCACCAGAAACCCAAGAAAAACAGACTGGCCGAAGTTCAGGGAGGCACTGCGTAGCAATCACGTGACGCCACTGAGACTTCGCAAGGAGAAGAACATTGAGGCGGCTGTTGAGCATCTCAACACCGCTCTAACAAACTGCTTCGAGCTAGCCTGCCCAATTAGACCTCCTCTTAGCCGGACTCCTGTTCCATGGTGGAACCGAGAGCTTCAGGTGCTGAGGCGTGAGTCTAGAAAACTCCTCAACCGGGCCCTCAAGACGAATCTTGACGAGGACTGGGAACGATATCGACATGTTCAGAGGGACTACAAGAAGCTAATTCGGGACTCGAAAAGGACTTCTTTTAGAGACTTCTGCAGTGATATCGAATCCCTGAGTGACACGGCAAAACTGGTGAAAGTCCTGAAAAAGGACCAAACCGCTAAGCTGGGGTCGCTCAGGAAACCTGATGGCTCCTATACGGAGAGGCAAAGTGAGACACTCAGCTTGCTGTTGGAGTCACACTTTCCAGGAAATCAGGTAAGCATAGCCCGTCAACAACCACCTTTGGTCGGAAATGTTGTCAGGGCAGCTGCGCCCTCTCGGCATGATTGGTATGTCGCCAGAACTGTGGCGAATGAGACTGCTATTGGATTTGCTATCAAATCCTTTGACAACTTCAAGTCGCCCGGACTGGATGGCATATATCCGATTGTGTTGAAGGAAGGCATTGAGCTAGTGATGGCAACACTGAAGAAGATCTTCACTGCATGTCTCGCACTGGCCTATGTACCACGCTCTTGGAGGATGGTGAGGGTTGCCTTCATTCCTAAGGTTGGAAGAGACGACTACACCAATCCCAAGAGCTTCAGACCTATTAGTATGACCTCGTTCATGCTAAAAAGTTTAGAACGGCTGGTGGAGCTTCGCATGCGTAGGGAGTCTCTGAAGACGCATCCACTATCTCCATTTCAGCATGCCTATCAAAGCGGAAAATCCTGCGAGACGGCTCTGCAAAACCTTGTTGGAAGGATAGAGCGAGCCATCGACAGGAAAGAATACGCAATAGGCGTCTTTGTGGACATAGAGGGTGCGTTTGACAATGTTACTTTCGACAGTATGTGCGGCTCTGCTAGGCGGCATGGCGTAGACTGGGTCCTAGTAAATTGGATACGTTCAATGCTGGCCCAGAGAATCATAACGGTGCGGGCGGAGGAAGATTTTCTGGTGTCGTCTGGGGTTAATAGAGGCTGTCCCCAAGGTGGGGTACTGTCTCCATTGCTCTGGTGCATGGTAATCGATCCCCTGCTTAACGCCATTAATGACTCGGGGGTATACGCTCAGGCATATGCGGATGATGTTGGCTGTCTTGTGACAGGTCCATCCCTTATGATTGTCTGCAGAAGAGTGCAGAGTACTCTGGATATGATTGACACTTGGTGCAGTGCGAATGGGCTATCGGCTAATCCTGTCAAGACTGGTATTGTCCTCTTTACCAGAAGGAGAAAGCTTGATGGACTTATTCTGCCTACACTGAAAGGAGTCACTATCCAGCTATCCAAGGAAATCAAATATCTTGGAGTCATCCTTGATAACAAACTTCTTTGGAAAACACATGTCGAACTGAAGACATCCAAAGCACTGTCAGTTTTTTGGCAGTGTAAGGGAATATTTGGTAAGACATGGGGTCTTTCCCCTAGTAAGGTCCTATGGATCTATACAGCTATGGTAAGACCTATTATCACCTATGCATCGATGGTTTGGATGAGCAGACTCTCTCTTGTAGGGGTCAAAAAAGCTCTATCAAAACTACAACGTGCTGTGGCCATATGTTGTACCGGAGCATTTCCGACTACTCCAGGCCCGGCACTTGATGCTTTGGTGAATCTCCCGCCACTAGATGTCTTCATCCGCGGAGAGGCCATTAAGGCCATCTGCAGAGTGAAACATAGTGGCCACTGGTATGGGGTGTGCTCGATGTTGGACGACGGCGCAGGCACTGACATCGATTCTGCAATCCTGTCTATGCCCCCGGACTCCATGTCGTCAACCGTCATACTAGAAAAGCGGTACAATGTGTTGCTGCCAGAGGCTCGTTCATGGTTAGATCCCGATAACGAGCCCGGCAAACACTGCTGCCGTATTTTCACTGATGGCTCCAGGACCGAAGAAGGTTCAGGTTCTGGTGTCTTCTTGGAATCCTGTGGGACCCGTCGGTTCTTTGCCCTTGGTCTGCATGCGTCTGTGTTTCAGGCGGAGGTGTATGCGATACTTGAGGCGATGGACTTTGTTGTGGAAAACAGGTGGAAAGGCAAATCTATTTGTGTCTGCAGTGACAGCCAAGCTGCGCTCATGGCCTTGGATAGTCCGACCACCACTTCCACGATAGTCAGGTCCTGCAAATCCAGGCTAAATTGTGTTGGAAAACATAATAGTCTGACGTTGACTTGGGTTCCGGGACACGCTGGCATTGCGGGTAACGAGACCTCTGACTCCTTGGCCAGGATGGGCTCCGAGGCTGTTTTTATTGGCCCTGAGCCTGTTCTGCCACTCCCTTCCGCTACCATCAAAGCCACTGCAAACAAGTGGGTTGTTTCGACCCACAAGCGAGCATGGCGGGCTGAGAGAGGCTGCGGATGGACGAAAATTATGCTACCTGCTATCTCTGACCGATGGTCACGGTTCCTTCTATCTTTAGGTAGGAGGGACTGCAGGCTGTTGGTTGGCGTGATGACAGGGCACTTTCTATGGGCTAGGCACATGGAAAGGATTGGCATATCAGACAGTGCGCTGTGCCCAGCCTGTGGAGAGGAAGACGAGACGGCGGACCATTTTCTTTGCGTCTGCCCTGCCTTTGCTCGAATCAGGTTCGGGATTTTTTGGCACTGATGTGCTGAGGAGTAACCAACTTGGCTCCTTGGCACCACAGGATCTACTTCTACTTCTTCGGAGGTCGGGTAGATTTAAAACAGAGTAAAAGGGAACCTTAAGTGCAGTACAATGGATATATACTTTGTCTGAGTGCTGCGCTTACTAGATTGTTCCGACAAAAAAAAAAAAAAAAAAAAAAAAAAAAAACAACTCTAACCAAGCCATCATTACCAGGATGTAATTCTTCAACTTTTGCGAGAGGCCACTGACCAGGAACACTTTTTTCATTGAGTAAGAGTACGATGTCGCCAACTCTAATGTTATCGATTATTTTATTCCATTTGGGGCGTGATTGTAGTCGACACATGTACTCTCTTTTCCATCTTTCCCAGAAGTGTTGCTTAAGAAGTACAATCTGTTTCCAACGACAGAGTCGATCAACGTTTGCATCCAATAAATCTTCATCCGGAATGCAAACTGTAGGTTCACCGATTAAAAAGTGCGCAGGTGTAAGCGCGTTGTGATCTTGGGGATCAGTTGACAGGGGACATAGAGGTTTGGAGTTTAGAATGCTTTCAATCTGTGCGAGAAGCGTACTTAGTTCTTCGTAATTGAGGAGACGATCATTGACTATTCGACGTAAATGATGTTTTGTGGATTTTACTCCTGCTTCCCAGAGTCCACCAAAATGAGGCGAAGCAGGAGGAATGAAGTGCCATTTCGTACCTTGATTGGCCAGTGTTTCAGGGAGATGCTCGGGAAGGGATAATTTATTGCGCTGATAAATGACTTGCAGTTTTTTATTCGCACCAACGAAATTTGTACCACAATCGGAGTATAGGTCCGTACAAATTCCTCGACGAGCAATAAAACGGCGATAAGCTGCTAAGAATGCATCTACATTAAGGCTGGTGACGGCTTCCAAATGTATTGCCTTGGTGCACATACATATGAAAAGGCAAATGTATCACTTAGAAGTAGATGCCGTTCTTAAAGATGATGTTTTTATATTGATGGGACCGGCGTAGTCGAGCCCACTATGCTTGAAGGGGCGGGCTGGCTGAAGGCGGACAGCTGGCAGGTTACCCATTAATTGTTGACAAGTCTTAGTTTTGTATTTGAAGCACACGATGCAATTGCGTTGCACCTTTTTTGCTAAGTCACGAGCAGAGACTACCCAATAATGCCGTGAAACATAGGACTGCATTAGCAGAAGACTAGAGTGGCAAGTCTTTTTATGTGCTTCTGAAAAGATAAGAAGGGAAATAGGATTTTGTTTGGTCAAAAGTATAGGATGCTTCGTGTGGAATGGAATCTCGGCCTGAGATATGCGACCACCAACTCTGACAATATCCAATTCATCTAAAAATGGTGATAACTTCAGAATTCGGCTATTATTAGGAAGAGGTTTACTTGATTTTAAGCATTGTATTTCTTCCCGAAATGTTACAGCTTGTGTTATTCGAATTAGATGATTCCTTGCTCTTGTAAGTTCCCATGTTTTTAAAAAGCTTGTATCTATTTCGATCTTCTTTATTTTGCATTTTAAATTGTCGAAATAACGAAAAAGGTATGCCATCACACGTATTAACGTAGTGAAACTGGAATATTTCGACAGGAATTTAGGGAATGCTGTCGTTGTTTCTGTATTGGTTGAGTAACAGACAATAACATTGTTGTTGTAAATTTTTTCTTCTGCAGCAGCGTTTACAGTAGATTTATCAATATATGAATTTGCCGGGGAGGAAGGCCAATCATTTGAATCAGTTTTCAGCCATGATGGACCTGTCCACCATAATGAAAACTTGATAAGCTCTTCAGGAAATAATCCGCGAGAAGCACAATCTGCAGGGTTATCAGCTGATGGAACATATCTCCAATCGGTGACGTCGCAAAGTTTATGAATTTGTGCAACTCTGTTTGTCACGTAGACTTCCAACCGTCTGCTGTAATTTTTGAGCCACGCAAGAACGATGGTACTATCCGTCCAGTATACGATGCGCCCAATGTTGAAATCGTTGTTTGATTTAATTTTAGCGATCAATTTTGCTAAAAGCGTAGCTGCACTTAATTCCAGTCTCGGAATTGTTTCATTTTTTAAAGGGGCTACCTTTGTTTTTGCCTGTAATAAATTAATAATTATCTCACCAGATTCAGCTACAATTCGAGCGTAGACAACAGCAGCGTAGGCAGTTAGTGATGCATCACTAAAGCCGTGAAGGTCAATTGTAGATTGTTTAGATGTATATCCAAGCCATCGAGGAATTCGTATTTTCTCAAAAGACTTCAGCGTTGATCGAAAATGTATCCATTCGTTTTGAATCTGTTCTGGTAGTGTATCATCCCAATCGCGTTTTAGTTTCCATAGTAGCTGAAACATAATTTTCGCTTTTATAGTTGTGGGAGATAACTAGCCTAGGGGATCAAATAACTTAGCTGCATCTGAAAGCAAGGTGCGTTTAGTAACAGTTTGAGAAAATGTAAAATTTTTTGTAAAACAAAAAGAATCGGTTGTAATGTCCCAATAAAGACCAAGAGCTTTCGCCATGTTTGGTTCATTGAGTTTAAATAGCTCTTTCTTTTCACGATCTTCCTCTGGAATGTGATTAATTAATCGTGAAGAATTAGAGTTCCATTTTCGAAGGTGAAATCCACCAGATTTCACTAAAGAGCAAAGTTGTTGCTGTAATTTTAGAGCGTCATCAAATTTATCAGCGCCAGATATGACGTCATCGACATATGTGTCTGAGCGAAGTATTTGGCTCGCTTGTGGGAATTGTTTCTCTTCATCTTCGGCGAGCTGTTCTCTGTGTAGTACTCTGATTGCCAAATATGGAGCTGACGTAGTACCATACGTCACTGTAAGTAAACTGTAAATGTTAATTTTATTTGTAGTTTCATCTCTCCAAAGTATACATTGTGAAGGCTGATGTTCTTTACAGACATTAATTTGTCTGAACATTTTTTCTATATCAGCTGTGAAAGCTATTCGATATCTCCTCCATCGAGATATAATAGTAGACAAATCATTTTGCAGTTTAGGCCCGACTGATAGTTCCTCATTTATAGAAGTCTGAGGAAGTCTGTGATTTCGACCATCAAAAACAACACGTAATTTTGTTGTTGTACTACTCTCTCTGAGTACACCATGATGGGGAAAGAAATAAGCATTTTTCGGTATTGCATGAGGGTACTCACCAAGTTTTACCATATGGTTAAGCGTTTCATACTCCGTCATGAATTTCTTATATTCCTCAGCAAATTTAGGTTTATTTTTTAAAGTAGATTCCAGCTGTTTTAATCGTTTAAGCGCATTGTAGTCCGTGTGGGAAAAAGTTGGAGGGGGTTGATCTTGAAGTATACTCTTGAAGGGTAAATGGACAGTATAGCGTCCGGTATCATATCTAGTATGCGTTTCATTAAACAATTTTTCACATAACATCTCTTCGGGTGTGAATTGTTTCTCATCTACAAATTCTTCCTGTTCCCAAAATAGGCGTAGCTGATTTTCTAGCGAACACAAATTAGCAGAAATTGTTGCTGCGGACAAATTTGATCTTGGAGACCCAGAAACCATGTATCCAAAATGAGTTTCTTGTAAAAATAGACCATTTTCTAATTTTTTCGTCTGAGCTAGTAATAGATCACCATAGACGTCATTTCCGAGAAGGAGATCAATTTTTTCTGCTAACAAGAAATCTTTATCGGCAAGATGATTTTCTGGTAAATCTGGAATTGTGATCAAATTTAATTTGGGGGGAATATATGATGAAACTGATGGTACAACAAATGCAGTTATCGGCAATTCAAATTGTTGATCATATGTGGAGTAGAGATATAAATTTACGGACTTCTTCACCGTGACGGATTTGTTTCCTCCAATCCCACAGACATCGACATGCGTTTTTAATTTCGGTATGGGCAATAACTGGGCTAATTCCTCAGATATAAATGAGACCTGAGATCCTTGGTCTACAAGGGCTTTTACACTATAAGCAGACTTATTAGTTTTTATAATTACCTTTACTGTGGCAAGTAAGGCAGGATTTATATGGCATGTATTCATATTGGAGTGAAGCGTACTCACAGATGTTGCAGTTGTAGGAGTAGAAGTAGTAGGAGGTTGAGCAAAAGTCTGGTTTGCTGTAGCATTTGGTGTCGTAGCAGTTGTCAACGAGGTGTTTCCAGAATAGTACTTAGTTATAGTTGTAGACAACAGTGTGATGTGGCTCACTACAGTTTTGACAAACTGACTTCAACTTACATGTGGCTTGCAAATGTCCGGTACGAAGACAGTTTCGACACAGCCGATGTTGATTGACGATGTTTTTCTTCTCTGCTGAAGATATCGTTGCAAATTTAAAACATTTGTATAACGGATGACGTTTGTTGCAGCACGGGCAGTTTTCATCCAACATAGTAGAAGTAGCTGTGTGGGCTCGAACAATTTTCGTTGGCTTACGACGTTTTTCAAATTTGCTGTCCCCATAACTTTTGTTTGAACTGCTTGGAATATTTGCATCTTCAACGCATTCCAATGCTCTAAAAGTAGTTTCCAAAAAAACAAGCATTTCAGTCATAGGAAGTACCGTTGTACTGGCCTTGAGCGACTGCTCCCATTCTTTGCGGGTTTGAACGTCTAGCTTCTGAGACGTCAAATAAATCAAAATCGAATCCCAGGTGGTAGTATCAATTTTTAATGCTTTTAGTTGAGCTAAACAATTTCAGGTGGTATCGAGAAGTTCTTTAATAGAATAAACATTTCCCTTGGTGGGCGGTATGGAAAATAATCGCTTTAAGCTTTGATCGACAAGCTTTCTTTCATTGTGAAATCTCCTCTCGAGAGCTTCCCATGCAAGTGCATAGCTAGAACCGGCAACTGGATATTCGTTTATCATAGAAAGGGGAGTACCTGTGCACGAACTTTTCAAATATAAAAATTTCTGGATATCAGTGAGTGACGCTGGTTCATGAACTAGTGACAAAAACGTATCGCGATAAGAGACCCAATCGAGATAATCTCCAGAAAATGTTGGAAGTTGTATTTTTGGCAGTCGTACTCCGGCGACAAATGTTTCGTTGCGGCTGCTTGCGGCGAATGTACTTGCGTGGACGGTTGGAGTCTGTGGAGAATCAAATTCAAACATTAAATCAAGAATATTAGTTTTAAATGAGATATATGTATAACAACAAGTGTAATACATATTGGTACTTAGGTAGGGTACATCCATCTCCGCGAGGGACTGTTCTCGAACTATGCTCATAACCAACTCGTGGCCATCTTTAAATAATTTGAAATTCTTCTCCAAGTCTTCGAGCATAGCTTGAGCATAACCTTTGGACTTACGCTCCTTTAGTTTAGCATTAAAAGATTGCTCCATACGAGCGATATAGTTGATTATATTATGTTGATCTTCAATAACTGCCCCATTTTGTAGTGAATTTAGCGCGAAATTCGTGGCAACAAAATGAGGTTATGTTATCCGTAGCACGACGGCAGTAACTTTTTTATGTAAAATATGAGGGATTTGTGTCAGCACATGGACAGTTCCCGGGTTTCGGCACCACTTTTATGTATGAGAGCTTCTGTTTAAGAAGCTTAAACGAGGGGTTCTTTTCTTTGAATAAAAATTCATTTATTATTTTCTTAGTAACTTTACAAGGAATTTAATATCCACTATTAATTATTTAATTTTTTTTTTATTGTTCTTGAGGAGCTCTTCATTAGTCAACAATATTTTTCATACTCCTTTAAAATCTTCTTGAACTTCTTCTCGAAGTTAATGTTAAAAAAACTCTACAGCAGAAATTGCATTTACTTCCAATAACACAACAACAAAACACAAGCGCAAAACAACAGAGACAAAAACTCTAACTGTTGCTTAATGTGTAGGTCCAACTTGAGGGGTATTGTTAGCGGTGTAAAGGGAATGCATGCACAAATTATGACAAAACGATAACAGTAAAACTTTGACTGATCTGCCTTAGTTAATATGTATGTAAATATGAGCTGACTTATGCATATGTAATGTTGATATTGGTATCCAGGGATACCAGATGTGGATTTGTATGGTACCGTGGGGATGATCATGGTGATTAATGTTGTTTGGGTATAAAAACTCCCAAACAATGACTTTGTAGAGTAGAACTTTTAAGTCCAGTTTGAGCTTGGACTGCCTGTTCAAAAGCCAGTTTAGCTCATTTATTTTGAGTTTAATCTGAGTAATTTTTGCCCAAGTAAGTTTGCGATCTAAATGCATTCCTAGATATTTAGTTTCTGTCGCCTGAGGGATCGGCTTGGTGTTAATTTGCACAAGGGGGCAAGTACTCCTACATAGAGTGAATGTGACATGAACGCATTTCGACTCATTGACTTTGATTCTCCAGTGATCAAGCCATTCCTGAAGCATGTTGACGTGTTCTTGGAGAAGTTTTGACGCCTCTTTCGGATTTGTGTGAGTACACAATATGGCTGTGTCATCGCCAAAGTATAGGTGATAGTCTTGTCGTTTGTTGGCATATCTGCAGTGAACAACGTATAGAGCAGGGGGCCTAATACGCTACCTTGCGGTACACCAGCTTTTATAGGGTATTCATCTGAGATGAGATTTCGAGCAATGTGTATATGTTAAGAGGTAACATACATTTCAGTTTGTGCAAGATTCCTTCGTGCCAGACCTTACCAAATGCCTGAGTGATGTCGAGAAAAACTGCGGAACAGTATTGCTTCTTTTCGAACGTTTCTTGTATAGTGTTTACAATGCGATGAACTTGTTCGATAGTACTGTGTTTTTCTCTAAACCCAAACTGGTGGTTTGGTATAACATTAGACTGTTTGACAACGTCTTTAATACGCTTTATTATCAAACTTTCAAAGAGTTTTGAAAAAATTGATAGCAGACTAATTGGTCTGTAGGAAGAGACGCTTGTTGGGTCCTTTCCAGCTTTGGGAATCATGATAATTTGGGAAATTTTCCATGAGTAAGGAAAGAATCCAGTGCGTATTATGGCATTTAATATATGCAAGAGATGCATTGTGGCTATTGCTGGGAGCTCTTTTATCATTTGGACCGTAATCAGATCACGCCCTGGAGATTTTTTGGCATTGAGTTCTTTGATAGCGTTTGTCAGCTCCTTTTTGGCAATCGAGATACCATTGACGCTAAGGATAGCATCAACCGCCGTTAGAGAACGGTCGGAACTAGCAAGATTAGGGGTGAAAACTTGCTCCAAATGATTTGCGAATGCTATTCCCTTTTCTGCATCACTTCTTGCCTAGTTGCCGTTGGGAAGGCGTATTGGTAACTCCATTTGAATGGGTTTTTTCAAGTTTTTGGCCGTTCGCCATAGAGAATAGCTTGAGGCTTCTGTAGGACAGAGGGTCTCTACAAACTCGTGAAACTCGGAGGTTTCCTTTTCTTTTAGAAGGTTTTTTTTTTTTTTTAAATTCAACATGGATTTATTTATTGCATCTTTTCAATCGAAACCAACAATAATTTTACAAAGCTTACAACTAATAAATAAATTGATGCTCCGCGCCAGTGCTTAGAGCAATTTTAGTTCAAGTATTATATAAATTATGTAGAAAAAAAAATAAATATAAAAATATTAATATAAAGAAACTCTATTTTTTTTAAAAAGTGGCCTTTAAGTCGAGATGTATTCATCCTATGAAGCAGATTCCTTGCTAGTTCGTTAGGATAACACTGAAGTTTGAATTGGTATTTTGTTTTTAAAACTACTAGTTCTTCTTCAACAGGTGCTATATTAAGGTCGCGGTGAATATTTTCGTTTCTGACGAACCATGGAGCGCCGCTGATCGTTCTCAGAATTTTCGATTGAGCTGGTGGCGCCACGACCCCAAAGGGAAACCTCGGTGGCGGCTAATGTGGCGGGGAAGAATGTTGCCAATAAGCTGCAACTTGCCCAGCCCCTCGTATCCAGCAAAACCATCTGCCCGGCGAAATCTCTGCCAGTGGCGGGTGGTGAGCTGGACTTTCGCCCAAGCACTTCCAAAGGTGCAGCCAAGCCATCGTACAGCGAGAAGGCTAACGGCCCGCAACCAATGGCGGTGATTGGGAAGCTGGGGCCTGACCATCAGCTAACTGATGCAGAAATAAAACACTGCAAAGGTCATCTGATGCGTCGCGTCATTGCCTCCGGTCCTGAAGCTAATGCGAGGGGCTATGAGACAAAGGACGGCACTCTACAGGTGTCGTGCGCGTCTCAGGCCACCTTTGCTTGGCTCAGGGGTGCAGTCAAGGACTTGCCCCCCATGGGGACCACTCGCTTCGCGGTCTATAGTGAAGCAGGCGTGTCCCTCAGGAAGGCCATCTGCTGGATTCCGGATCCCGATCTGACGACCACAGATGTCCTTTCTTGTCTGCGAGCTCAGAACCCTGGCATCAACACGAGGCTTTGGAGAGTTCTTTCGCACACCAGGGGTAGCAACCGGGATGGTAAAGAAGGTGCTAGTCTTGTGGTGCGAGTGGACGAGGCCACTGTTGATGTCATGGCTTCTCGGTACCGGAGCCGTCTGAGTCTCTTCTTTGGGACTGTATCCTTTCATGTCTTTCCCAGATGATTGGCTCGGACGATTCTCGTAGCTATCGTCCTTTGACGGTAACGCAGATCAACTTGCAGCATTCTAAAGCCGCTACTGTACTCCTAAGTAGACGACTCACCCAGCTGCACACATCACCCCACATAACAACAGTACAAGAGCCCTGGGTCTTTAGGGGTCGCCTCTGTGGCCTTGGCTTGTTGAAAGGGGCCACGATAATATATGACAGAAACTCGATTAGACCTAGAGCCGGTCTTATAATATCATCCCATCTCGCAGCGACCTGCCTTGTCGCATTCTGTTGTCAGGATCTGGTTGCGGCAGAGATTAGTTTTAAGAGTATGCACGGATGGTCGAGGTTTGTGATTGCATCTGCTTACTTTCCTTACGATGCTTTGGAGGCGCGGTCTTGGTCTGGTTCTTTGCTGCGATGCTAATACCCAGCATACGATCTGGGGCAGCAGCAAGTGCAATGAGCGGGGCTCTCGACTTTTCGAGTATATTGCCTCCTCCAGCCTGAACATCCACAATGTAGGCAGGCAGCCTACTTTTGTGACTACGAGAAGGCAGGAGGTAATTGACGTCACCCTGTCAAATCCAAGACTGGGGTGGTCGATCAACAACTGGAGGATCCTCGCCGAAGACTCGTGCTCGGACCACAGATACATTGAGTTTCAGTGTGGCGAGCGGGCGCAGATGCCATTGCCCACCAGAAACCCAAGAAAAACAGACTGGCCGAAGTTCAGGGAGGCACTGCGTAGCAATCACGTGACGCCACTGAGACTTCGCAAGGAGCAGAACGTTGAGGCGGCTGTTGAGCATCTCAACACCGCTCTAACAAACAGCTTCGAGCTAGCCTGCCCAATTAGACCTCCTCTTAGCCGGACTCCTGTTCCATGGTGGAACCGAGAGCTTCAGGTGCTGAGGCGTGAGTCTAGAAAACTCCTCAACCGGGCCCTCAAGACGAATCTTGACGAGGACTGGGAACGATATCGACGTGTTCAGAGGGACTACAAGAAGCTAATTCGGGACTCGAAAAGGACTTCTTTTAGAGACTTCTGCAGTGATATCGAATCCCTGAGTGACACGGCAAAGCTGGTGAAAGTCCTGAAAAAGGACCAAACCGCTAAGCTGGGGTCGCTCAGGAAACCTGATGGCTCCTATACGGAGAGGCAAAGTGAGACACTCAGCTTGCTGTTGGAGTCACACTTTCCAGGAAATCAGGTAAGCATAGCCCGTCAACAACCACCTTTGGTCGGAAATGTTGTCAGGGCAGTTGCGCCCTCTCGACATGATTGGTATGTTGCCAGAACTGTGGCGAATGAGACTGCTATTGGATTTGCTATCAAATCCTTTGACAACTTCAAGTCGCCCGGACTGGATGGCATATATCCGATTGTGTTGAAGGAAGGCATTGAGCTGGTGATGGCAGCACTGAAGAAGATCTTCACTGCATGTCTCGCACTGGCCTATGTACCACGCTCTTGGAGGATGGTGAGGGTTGCCTTCATTCCTAAGGTTGGAAGAGACGACTACACCAATCCCAAGAGCTTCAGACCTATTAGTATGACCTCGTTCATGCTAAAAAGTTTAGAACGGCTGGTGGAGCTTCGCATGCGTAGGGAGTCTCTGAAGACGCATCCACTCTCTCCATTTCAGCATGCCTATCAAAGCGGAAAATCCTGCGAGACGGCTCTGCAAAACCTTGTTGGAAGGATAGAGCGAGCCATCGACAGGAAAGAATACTCAATAGGCATCTTTGTGGACATAGAGGGTGCGTTTGACAATGCTACTTTCGACAGTATGTGCGGCTCTGCTAGGCGGCATGACGTAGACCGGGTCCTAGTAAACTGGATACGTTCAATGCTGGCCCAGAGAATCATAACCGTCATACTAGAAAAGCGGTACAATGTGTTGCTGCCAGAGGCTCGTTCATGGTTAGATCCCGAGAACGAGCCCGGCAAACACTGCTGCCGTATTTTCACTGATGGCTCCAGGACTGAAGAAGGTTCAGGTTCTGGTGTCTTCGTGGAATCTTGTGGGACCCGTCGGTTCTTTGCCCTTGGTCTGCATGCGTCTGTGTGTCAGGCGGAGGTGTATGCGATACTTGAGGCAATGGACTTTGTTGTGGAAAACAGATGGAAAGGCAAATCTATTTGTGTCTGCAGTGACAGCCAAGCTGCGCTCATGGCCTTGGATAGTCCGACCACCACTTCCACGATAGTCAGGTCCTGCAAATCCAGGCTAAATTGTGTTGGAAAACATAATAGTCTGACGTTGACTTGGGTAACGAGACCTCTGACTCCTTGGCCAGGATGGGCTCCGAGATTGTTTTTATTGGCCCTGAGCCTGTTCTGCCTCTCACTTCCGCTACCATCAAAGCCACTGCAAACAAGTGGGTTGTTTCGACCCACAAGCGAGCATGGCGGGCTGAGAGAGGCTGCGGATGGACGAAAATTATGCTACCTGCTATCTCTGACCGATGGTCACGGTTCCTTCTATCTTTAGGTAGGAGGGACTGCAGGCTGTTGGTTGGCGTGATGACAGGGCACTTTCTATGGGCTAGGCACATGGAAAGGATTGGCATATCAGACAGTGCGCTGTGCCCAGCCTGTGGAGAGGAAGACGAGACGGCGGACCATTTTCTTTGCGTCTGCCCTGCCTTTGCTCGAATCAGGTTCGGGATTTTTGGCACTGATGTGCTGAGGAGTAACCAACTTGGCTCCTTGGCACCACAGGATCTACTTCTACTTCTTCGGAGGTCGGGTAGATTTAAAACAGAGTGAAAGGGAACCTTAAGTGCAGTACAATGGATATATACTCTGTCTGAGTGCTGCGCTTACTAGATTGTTCCGACAAAAAAAAAAATTGAAAAAATAAATAAAAAAAATGTCACATGTACACTTTTTTGCTCATTTACTTTGATGCGCCAATCTGCTAGCCAACTTTCTATTGTTTTAAGGTGTTCCTCTAAATCCCGGGAGGCTATCCGTGGATTTAGGTGAGAGCTCAGGATAGCTGTGTCGTCAGCGAAAGTCGAGGTAACGAGGTTTTTATCCGTTATCAGATCGGAAGTGTACAGAGTGTAAAGCATAGGTCCAAGCACACTACCTTGTGGTACTCCAGCCATAATTTCAAAGTCTGGCGTTACAAATTCTTTATATTTAACCCTAAATTTGCGATTTGTTAAATATGACTCCAGAATCTTATGCGAACTATTTGGCAGAAGTTTTTTAATTTTATATATGAGTCCTTCGTGCCAGACTTTGTCAAAGGCTTGTGCAACGTCTAGGAATATTCCGGAGCAGTACATCCTCTGTTCAAATGCTCGCCTTATTTCAGAGGCAATACGGTGCACCTGCTCAATAGTTCCATGATGTTTGCGGAAACCAAATTGGTGGTGAGGAATGATTAAAGCGAGCTTTGGTGCTAATTTTTCCAGCAATAAGCGTTCGAGCGTTTTAGAGAGCGTTGGCAGGAGACTTATGGGCCGATAAGAAGATACCTAAGTAGGGTCTTTTCCGGGTTTTGGAATCATTATTATTTCTGATGTTTTCCATGTTGTAGGGAAGGAGCCCAGACGGATTATTGCGTTAAAAATGTGTGTGAGATGTATTAGAGCTATTTGCGGCAATTCACTTACCATTTTATTGGTAATTAGGTCACAACCAGGTGCCTTTTTTGGGTTTAGACTCGTTGTACATACCCGTATAACTTCCTTTGGTTTGAAATGAATTGGTACTGCTGACTTCGTAATTGAAAAGTTCTGTATGCTAGTGTTGTTGCAGGTCGGCGGGTTAGGTTGAAATACTGACCTCAGATGGGCTGCAAAGAAGTTGCCTTTTTCTTCTTCTGTTTTTGCCCAAGTTCCATTGCTTTGTCTTAGAGGCGATTCACTATCCTTTGGTGTTTTAACCATTCTTGTCGCTCTCCAGAGTGAGTAATTGGTGACTTTGAGAGGAGCCAAATCTTCAAGGTACTTATTAAGGTTTTCTTCCTTTTCCTCCCGTAGAGTGTCATTCAGCTGATTTTGTAATGACTTTAATTTTACTATTAGTGCTGGAGATCTGTATTTTTGCCATTCACGCCTTAGTCTCCTCTTTTCTCTAACGAGGCATTCCACATAGTGTGACGTAGTGTGTCTCGCGTTAGTTTTAGTTGAGTTTTGTGCGGGCGTGGCACTAATAGCAGCTGCTTTTATTATTGAACCAAGAGCCTGCGTCGCTGAAGGTGATGCAGTTTTTTAGTACATTCATTCAGTTTCTTCTTCAGAGAAGGTGATCTCTGCAATTGCCATTCTCTCCTAAGAGATCTTTTTTCGGAGAGGAGCTTCAGAATGTCTTGCGGAGTACACTCTTGTCGGGTTTGAGCTTTAGAACGTGGTGTAGCAATTTTTACTGTTTGGGATAGCTTTTGAGTGCAATTGAAAATAGCGGAGTTTATTTCCTGCTCAGACTTTAGGGAGGTCTTTATTTCAAGTTGTGAACTTATGAACATCTTATATTTAAGCCAGTCTGTATTCTTGTAGTCGAAACTACCACTCACGTTTTTCTGATAGGAGTTTTCAGAAAAGATAGTTATTATTGTGGGAGTGTGGTCAGAGGACAGCTCCAGAGAGGAATGCACAAGAGAGTGTACATTATTTATACCTCTAGTGATGGCGAAGTCAATAAGATCTGGAATCTTCTGTTTGTCGGATGGCCAGTATGTAGGCTTACCATTGGACAAGACATTAAGACCAAGAGCATTTATCGCAGAGAAGAGTTTTCTGCCTTTGGGAGTTACTAAACGTGAGCCCCAATGAGTATGTTTAGCATTAAAGTCTCCAGAAGCAATGTACTTAGCATCGAGAGTACTAAAGAATTGTTTTTATTGCTGCTCATCTATATTAAACCTGGGTGGGCAATAGATGGTCAAGCCTTTGACGTATTCTTCGAGCTGAATAGTCGTCGCTTGTATATAATCGGTACAGTATCCTTGCATTGGGAAATGCTTTATTCTATTCTTGATCAGAATGGCTGTACCACCACGTGCTTTGCCACCGGGGTCTTTGGTGTCATAAACTTTGTATCCCGCTATCTGGAAACAGTATTTCAGTAAGGTGAGTTTCAGAAATTAGCATCAAATCTATTGAGTTATCGTTGAGAAATAATTTGAGCTCATTTTTGTGCTGACTTATGCCATTTGCATTCCAATGACAGATTTTCAGTGCGTTCATGGTTTTGTTAATAGGGATTGCAAAAGCATGTTCTGATTACGTATTATGTCTTGCATCATACTTTGCATTGAGTAGATAAATTGCGTCATATTTGCGATGAACTCTTGTAAAGTCTTTTCAAGAGTACTCTCATCAGTTTTAGGGTTTACTGATGGGCTACCTTTGAGAATATTTGCGTAAGAAATACTTGAAGGCTGTGCTTCACGGGCAGAGATTTCGCGCAAAACTGTTAAGGGAGGAACAGTTTTAACTTGTTTTGACTGAGGTGCAAATTTCTTTTTTATATGAGCGTATACAGTGCAGCCTCTGTAGTTTGCAGTGTGATTTTCACCACAGTTGCTGCATTTTTTGACACTGGAGTCGTCTTTGGGCTTTGTGCAGTTTTGTGACATGTGGAGATCACCACAAACGACACATACACTGGGAAGTGTACAGTATTTTCTAGTGTGCCCAAATTCTTGGCAGTTCAGGCATTGAACTGGTCCAATTCGCTTGTGGGGTTCTTCTACAGAGATTTTTCTATGTAGAAGATAGCGGAGGTTGTAGATCGGGTGTGATTCGCCTTTTCTCAGGTTCGAGTCGACTGGCTGTAGCTCAACGCGAACGAGCGGCAGTGGAATCTTATCTTTATTGCGTATTTTAAACACAGAGTTTGCGGTAAAACCCTCTTGGGATAGGGCTTCTCTTATTTCGTTGACATCTACGTCAGCTTCGATTCCTCTAAGGACAACAACAATGCCTTTGCTACTTTTAAGCTGGTAGGTGTAATAATTTTTTTTTCTCTGTGTCAAAGAGATTGACGACTTTGCGATAGCTTGATTCGATATATAATTCAACATGAAAGTTTTTAGCTCCAATTAGAGTAGTTAGAGTTGCGCTCCCTTAAAAAAATTGGTGGGGGCTTTACCTCTTTTAGCACTTTCTTGGTAGAATTGTCTTCGGCATTTGCAAGAGGTGCAAACCTGTTAGAAGCGAGTGGATTCATTTCAGGAGCAGAATCATTAGATTTAATCTGCTTTGCCGATTTTTGAGACAATTTTTGAGGACTCAACTTGCGCTTAACCACAATATAGCGGTCCATACCAGTCTGTATTGCCGTACCTTTTCCTTGGTTGGCTGTAGCATGCATGTTTTTTTCCTTGCCTGTAGCGCTATGTGTATTGTTGAGAGGTTCTAATGGTGAGGGAGAGTTGCTTTGCATACTCCTCGG
This sequence comes from Clusia tigrina, assembly GCA_920105625.2. Lineage (NCBI taxonomy): Eukaryota > Metazoa > Arthropoda > Insecta > Diptera > Clusiidae > Clusia > Clusia tigrina. The sequence continues at coordinate 49,311,817 of OV050032.1, read as the reverse complement.
CAAAGTGTTTACCGACCCAGTGCCAACAATAAGCGTACTTACGTTTTTGCAGCAGTCGTTACTTACTGTAACGTGCTCAAGCTGAGAGCCAGCGTTAGCAGAGCTAGAGAGGGAGAGCTGTTTATGGGAGTAGTCAGACACTGAAGAGCTGCGCTGCCTACCGCTGCTGTCGAATTGCGCTATAAGTGTATTAATTTCACTTGGCGAGAGATCCCAACTGTTTTTATTTATGTTCATGCTATTGTTATTGTTTTGTTGTGTTTGCGCATCGGTTGTCTTCGATGCCGTTGCTGCACTAGCTGAACGCGCGGGAGGTGACCGCAACATGTAATATTTACAGGTCAGATTTTCGCGATTTTTTATTTTGTTCCTTGTTGTATGTAGTTATATTTATCAATACTTTTTTGTTAGCCGGGTAGAGAGTTTTTGATTTTTTTGATGGTGTTTTTAATTTTTGTTTTCGTTTCTTAGTTCTTTTTTTCGTGGTTAAAGCTTAGAGCCGCGGAGAACACGTCTACTCACGACACGTCTGACATTAATAATAAGTAAAAGTACAATGGACTAAATGTCAAGGTTGGTGTAGTAGAATCCGGTACGATAACAAAGCGTTCAGCCTTAGCAGATATTTCACGCATTTTTGATCCCCTTTGCTTCGTCGCGCCAGTTACGACCACAGCAAAAGTATTCCTTCAACAACTATGGAAACTTAAAATAGACTGGGACACAGACCTTCCAGCACCACTTCACAAAACATGGCTAACCTTCAAAAAGGACTTGCAGAAGTTAGAAACCATCAGCGTGTAACGCCACGTCTTCGGTCGCACAGTACCCAAAGACCCTCAAGTACACATTTTCGCTGAACATCAGAGCGTGCTTATGGAGCGGTAGCATACTTGCGAACACAAGATTGCCAAAACCAGATAATCGTTCGCTTCCTATGTGCGAAATCACGAGTAGCTCCAACAAAGCAGGTAACATTACCAAGACTGGAATTGTGCGCTGCTAAGGTCACCGTGGAATTGATGCAGAAGTTCCATGAAAGCCCATTCTTCAAAGGCGTTACAACGCATTTTTGGTCTGATTCCTCAGCGGTTCTGGGATGGATAAATGCAGAATCAGCACACTACCACACATTCGTAGCCAACCAAATTTCAGCTATTCGGCAAGCAACTAATCCACAACAATGGCGTCACGTGCCGTCCCAGGACAATCCCGCAGACCTGCTATTAAGTGGTCTGACACCAGCTAAATTGGTAGACAACCTGTTTTGGCTATATGGACCTAAGTTCCTGCACGGATCTATGACAATTTGGCCACTTCAACCTCCACGAGAACAATGTCCCTTGGAACTCAGGCGGCAGACGAGTGCAGCTCTAACACTCAATTCGAAAGAGACAACAACTTTCTGGGAAATCAATCACAGGAACTCATTTCGACGCCTGCAAAGAATTGTAGCGTATGTCATTCGTTATGTGAAAGTATTAAGAAACAAGGTGTCCCACCCTACAATAGCACCAACAGCCGAAGAAATGGAGGCATCATTGACATTGATTGTCAAGGGTATCCAAAGAAGAGCTTTTTACGATGACATTAAAAGCTTAGAGCGTCACTCAACTGTCAATAACATTAGCGATATCAGTAATTTGTCACCGTTTATTGATGACCAAGGTATCTTAATGGTTGGAGGACTTATAGAAGCATCTAACTTGAGCTATGACGCAAAACATCCCATGTTCCTGCCATACAACGACACTATTTCCAGAATGATTCTCGTCATGATACATGAGAATAATTTGCATTGTGGTCCACAAGGTTTGCTATCAGCGTCAAAGCAACGATTTTGGATAATAAAAGGAAAAATAATGGCCCGCAATCAAGTGATCGGAAATTTGTAAGCAACCAGAGTCCCTCCAGCTCGACCGTTTGTCCATAGTGGAGTGGATTATTGAGGACCATTTTGGGTGCACTATAAAATTCGTTAAAAGAAGCCACACAAGGCTTACATCGCAGTCTTTTCCTGTTTCGCAACAAAGGCAGTTCACCTAGAGGTTGTAACCGAATTGACGACCGAAGCATTTATCAGAGCGCTGAAACGCTTCATGTCTCGCCGCGGACGGTGTGACACCATCTATTGTGACAACGCAACCTATTTCGTCGGCGCAAGTAACAATCTGAAGGAGCTAAACGATGTCATCTTCACAAATACCTGACGAGAAAATATCACGAGATCAAGCAGCGACCGTGGAATAAACTTCAAATTTATTCCTCCTAGAGCTCCACATTTTGGAGGCTTATGGGAAGCAGCGGTTAAATCCGCCAAGTATTTGCTACTACGAAGTGTATCGACTGCATCGCTGACCTACGAAGAACTCGAAACCATCGTCGTGGAGATCGAGGGAATTTTGAATTCTCGACCGCTTACCCCAATGTCAACAGATCCAGATGACCTAACAGCGTTAACTCCGGGACACTTCTTGATAGGCGACCCGTTAACTTCACAGATAGATAGGAACATGTCAGAATCCATTCAACAAACTAGATGGAAATTGGTAACACACCTTAAATACGAGTTTTGGAAACGTTGGTCACACGAGTACCTTCACCAACTTCAGCAACGACACAAATGGAAGGGTCCAACCAGCACCATAGAGCCAAATACTATGGTAATCGTCAAAGAAGATAACTCACCAGTGCTCCAATGGCCTCTAGGGCGAATTGTTAAGGTATACATGGGTGACGATGGCTTAGTAAGAGTGTGCGACGTAAAAACACAAAGAGGCATATTTAAAAGAGCAATTCAAAGACTGGCACCATTATTCTCGGAACATGATGACGACATTGAAGTAGATTCAGAAGAGCAACCAGTGCCAAAAAGGAGAAGAATAGTACCAGCAATCACCAATGGTTTGACATTGCTACTACAGGATCAGATAGCGATTAAGACAAAATTTGATGAATTTGTGGGAGCTCCACATCACGTCACTACGCAACTCCACTAATCAATCCAAAAACTCCTCACTACTTATGAAGTCAGTTTGGTACCTTCCAACCCTGACAAGCTGTCAACGACAGCATTGTAAATATTGTACATATTTACTCAGTTCCTTTTAGACTAATAAAACGACTACACGTATGAGCAGAAGCTTTTACAAAGAACGAGCACGAGTGTTTCTTTTTATTTAAAATAATTACACGGCATCGCAGTGAGCCGCTAAATTGGTGACCCCTACGAAAAGAACACACGCAAATATAGTGGACAAAAGAGAAAAAACCTCCCCAAAGTTTTTTCTTTATCTTTTGCAACAATTTAGACTAAATCTTGCGTCCAGAAGTTCCAGCAGGAACATGACGTGAGTGCGAGGGAGAAAAACCACGCACAACAACTATCAACTGGACCGAAGAATCGCAAACTGCATTTGATCGCTGCAAGGCAGATCTAGCGGGGGCTTCACTACTAGCCCATCCCAAACCAGACGCGTTATTATCACTCAGTGTCGACGCGTCGGATGTTGCAGTCGGGGCCGTGGTGCATCAGTATGTTGGCAACTCACCAGAACCACTGGGGTTCTTCTCGAGAAAGCTAACAGTTGCAGAATCAAAATACAGCGTCTATGACCGAGAGCTGCTGGCCATATACTTAGGCGTCAAGCACTTTCGGCATATGTTGGAGGGCAGAAGGTTTCACGTCAACACGGACCACAAGCCCTTAACTTACTCTTTCACGCAGAAAAATGACACATCTTCGTCTCGTCAAAATCGTCACTTGGATTTTGTCGGCCAGTTCACAACCGACATCAGACACATATCAGGAACAAGCAACGTACATAGTTGCAGATTTCTTATCGAGAATCTGTCAAATCGACGGCACCTTCGTCATCGACTATGCCATCATCGCAACCGAACAACGAACCGACCCTGAACTTTGTGATCTACTGCAAAATAAAACAAAAAACTCATTGCTACTTAAAGCAATGACCTTTGCGGGTTCAAACGAAAAAGTCTTCTGTGATGTCTCAACAGGCACAGTTCGTCCATACATACCGGAGAAGTTTCGTCAAGCAATCATCAAAAAATTTCATGGTCTGGCGCATCCAGGCGTCAGAGCCTCAACCAAATTGATTTCTCAACGCTTCGTTTGGCCGGGCATAAACAAAGACTGTGCCCAATTTGCTCGTTGCTGCATTTCATGTCAACGCGCCAAAGTGCAAAAACACAACAAATCGCAAGTCGCAACGTTCACCTTGCCCGAACACCGCTTCGAACATATCAACTTGGACATCGTCGGTCCCTTGCCAATGTCTAATGGCTACCAATACGTCCTAACTTGCATTGACCGTTACACCAGGTGGCCGGAAGCCATGCCACTAACGGGTATTACCGCTGAAGAAGTAGCATCAACACTAGTCGCAAACTGGATTTCACGTTTTGGAGTACCTCAGCGCATAACCACGGACCAGGGCAAACTGTTTGAATCTACACTATTCAAAGAACTGTCCAAACTACTAGGCATTCAACATATCCGAACCACCGCATATCACCCTCAAGCAAACGGCCAAATTGAGAGATGGCACAGGACATTAAAAGCAGCTATCATGGCTTACAGCACGAGAGATTGGTATCGCATTTTACCAACTATTCTACTAGGTTAAGGATCAACCTACAAAGAAGACCTAAAGTCTACTCCGGCAGAATTGGTCTACGGCGCTACGATTTCGCTACCAGGCCAATTTTTTACTACGGCGGACGATCAGATCATTCAATCAGAATTCGTAAAGTCCCTACGAGAAAACATGTCTTTGCTGCGGCCAATTCCAGCATCCAATCACGCTAAAGACAGAATCTTTGTGGACCAAGAATTGAAAACATGCTCACACGCTTTCCTCAGAAACGACACCGTACGTGCATCACTAGTTCCACCTTATGATGGTCCCTACGAAATCGTCAGACGAGACGAAAAATGTTTCGACCTCTTCATTAAAGGAAAAAAAGTTACCCTCACGGTCGATCGGGTAAAAGCGGCGTACACAACAGAGACCCCTTCCAACACGACTGAAGACACTCCTGCAACAGCTCCGGTAAGTCCTTCCAATCTGACGCTTGAGGACCTCTCTGGGACGACAGAAGTTCCCCAACGCTCTACAATACCTAAGGCGATTTTAAAAACCGTTGATTCACCCCCCAAGTTCACAACATCGGGCAGAAGAGTTCGGTTCCCTGGCCGCTACAAAACATAATCACATCTGTCGACCATGCAGAGTTGTCATCTAAATAAATAACTTAACTTCTCGCATTGCTCATACTGAGGGGGGAGTGATGTGGGAGCTCCACATCACGTCACTACGCAACTCCACTAATCAATCCAAAAACTCCTCACTACTTATGAAGTCAGTTTGGTACCTTCCAACCCTGACAAGCTGTCAACGACAGCATTGTAAATATTGTACATATTTTCTCAGTTCCTTTTAGACTAATAAAACGACTACACGTATGAGCAGAAGCTTTTACAAAGAACGAGCACGAGTGTTTCTTTTTATTTAAAATAATTAGACGGCATCGCAGTGAGCCGCTAAAAATTTGACCAACAAGTAAATCAAATTTGGAATCAATTACAGAAAGAAGACGAAGAGCTGCAACAATCGAAATTGTTGGAACTATTCAACGCTCTGTCAATTCAAGTAACTCTAATCGTAACCGAGTTACAACGTACTCAGTCAGCTGTACTGGATGTTCTCACAGGCACTCACCATGGTAAATTCAATCCGCTATTGTTAGCTCCCGAGCAATTGCACACCGAAGCAGACAAAATTAAACTCCACCTGCCATCATCATTAGAACTACCTTTCTTGCAATAAATGCTGCCCGCGATCAATACCTGCGAATTATCTCCGACGACTTTGCATCATGTGAACGAATCAATCAAAATGAATACGTATGTTCAAATGTGCCAATCCGGTACAGCTATGAGGCCGATATGTGCTCCTGCGAAATCAATTTTTTAACAACAACACTCAACCAAATTTTAAATTGAAACCTGTGGCCAATAACATTACGTGGCTACCATTGAAGAAAAAGAAATTAATGGATTTAAGCAATTCCGTCAACTTCACGAGCCACTGCAGTCTGCGGCAAAGAAATCATCCCGTTGACACTGAAAGGCTCAGGACTACTGACACTTCAGCCAGAATACGTGCTAAAACAGAATGCAATCTCAATACAAGGGCAAGAATCCGTATCCAGTTCGTTAACAGCATCACGCACAAGCCTAGGGAAAATTACAGAATTATCAAATAGTGAACAAATAACCCCACTATTGCAGAAAATCAACGCGATCACTTACACAACACAACTGAAGAATCTCACAGAATTACACAATGCTCTGGCCACGGAAAAACTGATGACAGTGCATAAAATTCAACCACCAGACTATTACCACCATGCGGTCAGTTATACGGCACTTTTCCTGTCCGTGATACTTTTGATTACTGGGCTCATATGGAAAATACGAAGTCAACGTGGCGTCAATGTACCAGAAATCATCACGTCAACAGATACGGTGCGTCAGCCTCAGCCTCGCCCTCGCCACCAACCAACAGAGAATCTTATATAGGCTGAGCTGTGCTCAACGCGCGGGAGAAATGTTAATTACATTAACAGTTGATGTGCAAACCTCATTGGGAGGTATGTAACATTCAAACTTTTAATGCATAACATCTTCTTTTGCATACAATTAGGCTTGTGTTAAGCAAACCTTGCCAGCTTAACGATGAAATTTGCATTATTGACAAAAACTTCAATTTATACTACATCAGCGAAGGCATTGCACTGGATGAAACATGATATCAAGTGCAATACTCTGAAAAACTCAATTGAAGGCCAGCTTGCATATTTGTCAATAATGCACATTTTATGGTTACGCTTTCAAAAAAGTTATTAGCAAATAAACTTTGAAAATTGAGCTGTGCCAATACTTTTTTGATTCACTGTATGTGCCTGTTGTCAAACCCACCATCAACTCGGTACAAGCACCGCTGTTGACGTTAGGTCTTTCTTCAACGATACCATCAGGTGGAGCAACAATAAAAGAAAGAACGTAAGTTCAATACGTAATTCTTTTTTTCTTGATCTAACTCACCTCTTCTTGTGTTTCCAGCCAGTTACCATCCTCTCTCGAACCTCCAAGCGAGCCCGCCCCATCGCTTCCGCCTGAGCCTAACATGGTTTCTAAATATATACGTTAGTGCTCTACAGATTTCTATTATATATAATTGACCTATATACTATCCTATCTCAATGGAACTTTAAATTGCTAGTGTAATGTATACGGATGTAATACAATAAACATACATACTCATAGTTATATACCTCTATAACAATACTACTTATCTTTTAAAGTCGTCGCCGGATGGGACGAGTGGGGGGAGTCACTCTCCTGCTAGTATTATTTATCACTACTGCCTCTATTTAACCACTCGAGTTGGCTTTCACTTGAATCGGGAATATTGCCAATTGTCTTTAACACTCATAGATTATAAGAATCTTATATTTGTAATTTTTGATTAATTTATCTGATGTGAATTCTTTCACGAACAAATTCTTATATTCACACGCATTGAAAACTCTTACATCACTTTTACAAAAAATATTAACGTCCGCTATCACGACAAACCCGCCATATTCATAAATTCCGAGAGACAAGCCCCGTTTGTCTCATTTTCTAATCACCTTTTTTCTGATTTTCTAATCAACCTTTTTTATATTTCTCGGTGTCCTATTCCACAATTGACCGTTTCAGCGGTCAAGCCGGTCAAAAGTCCTATTTTCAAATTTATACTAGTCTAAGGCATTGTCATCTCTACCTCAGCACTGTAACCAAAGAACATATAGAATAGACAGTTGATATGAATGTATTTGTGCGAGTTCTGCTAGTGTGAGGAGGTTTTAAAAATGATGTATGGAGTGGTAAAAATACAATGCACCCCCCTTTAACTCTATCGTAATTCCTCAATTCACTTAACTTCTCAAAATAACTGAAAACATAAAATTTTGTTGATAATTTCTCAATTTCAATGAACCCCCAAGTTCCACAAGTCGAAATATGGCAGTTGCGTTTAAGTTAAAAAATTAATTGGATAAACTAAAAAATTGTTTTCGTCATTATTAAAGAAAGAAACATACACTGTTTAATAAAAAGCATAAAACCGTTAACTTAATTCGTTTAGCTGCATTTTTGACCTCTTTTGAAGATTTTTCTGAGATTATTGAAACTGTTGTTACTTGTACTGTAAAAAAGTTTAATTCTCTTCTGACCGGCAATTTCTTAATCTTCGCCTCCCTCTGCTCCTAATTCTAATGCTTTAGTGTCCCTGTGCTCATTCATTCGTCAAGTCAACTCCCCATACTTTACCACATACATCAGAGATGCAAAAATTGGTACTTTTATAAGTTTTCAAAGCTTTTAATAATTTATTTATTCTTTTATGTCGTGAAGAATTAATTGCATAAGAATTATGTCTAATTAATGCTCACAAATTAAGTTTAAGTTTCAGCAATGAGAAATTCAAAAATATTGCGCAATATTTCTTGCGAAATAATCATTTTCGCGGAATTTTAAGAAATATGTGCGAATTTAACTATACTAATGAAGTAGTGAACGTCCCTTGAATTGAGTTTATTCTTACATAAAGTTATATCTATATATATCGGGTTTTTCAATAAGAGCGCTACAAAAGTTTTTTTAAATAAAACAAAACCGGTTTTAGATATCAATGAAATTCTTTATTCCTGTGAAAGTACGTTCGATGCCATTATGTATGGAACTCGATTCCTTTTGCATGGCCACCACGGGCACGCTTGCAGAAGTCCAGACGCTGAACCCAATTTTCAACGGTGTTCAAGCATAAATCGGCCGATACTGCTGTAATTTCACGTTCGATATTCGTACGAGGTTCATCAATCGTCGCTGGCTTGTTGGCATAGACCATAGACTTGACGTATCCCCACAGGAAATAATCTAACGGCGTCAAATCGAACGACCGAGGCGGCCAATCGACTGGGCCATTTCGTGAGAAAACACGTTCACCAAACTTGGTTTGCAGTAAATTGATTGTGGCATTCGCTGTGTGGCTTGTGGCGCCCACCTGTTGGAACCACATGTCCTCCAAGTCCATATTATCCAATTGGGGCCAAAAATATTCGGTTATCATTGAACGGTAGCGATTCGCATTCACAGTAATGTGCCGGTCTTGATCATCACGGAAGAAGTACGGCCCAATGACGCCGCCGGCCCATAAACCGCACCAAACCGTAGTTTTTTCGGGATGCAATGATGACTCATGGAGTACGTGTGGATTGCTGTCTAACCAATAACGCATATTTTGCTTATTGACGAAGCCATTCAGCCAGAAATGAGCCTCGTCGCTGAAGATGATTTTCCGATGAAAATCCGAATCATTTTCAAGTTGTTGCTCAGCCCAATTCACGAACATACGACGCTTATGGTGGTCAAGCGGCTTCAGTTCTTGCGTCAATTTCATCTTGTAAGGATGTAGGCCAAGATCTTTTCGCAAAATTCACCACAACGACGTCACAGAGATGCCCAACGCTTGAGAACGACGTGTGAGAGACACATTTGGACTTTCTTGAACTGAAGCCTCAGCGGCAGCAATATTCTCGACACTACGGGCACTTCTTTGTCTCACTGGCACGGTAACATTTTGTACTGTGCCTGTGGATTCAAATTTTTCCACTAGACGCTCAATTGTTGATCTGCTAGGACAATTATGACGACCATAAATTGGAAGTAGCGCTCTTAAAGTTGAGGCGACTAACTCCGAATTTCGGTAGTAAATTTTAATAATTTCGACTCGTTGTTGGCTCATATATCTTTGCATGATGAAATGGCAAACCTTACTGAAGAGAAATGTCAAAAGAGCGGGAAAAAATATGGCGTCGATTGCTGTCACTATCGATTTACTTTTGTAGCGTTTCTTTTGAAAAACCCTTTACATAAAATATGTTTTATATATAAAAATATAAAATAATCGAGTTGTCCGCAGTTTTCTTATCTCCACTTTGTCGCAGTGGCTATGATCATTCAAATAGCTATTCTCATTGCCGATCGTCATGGCCAAAGCCGAAGTAAAGAAATAGGATTTGTCTTCACGACGGATTTAAGTGTTGAAATGAAATGAAATACATATATTAATATACACTCTGTAACGTAAACAATTCATTAAGAAAATAAACAAAAGTAAAGGAAAACAGAAAAATAAGAAAATTTCCCCATTCTACTTAATTTTTTATACAAACAAAATTTTTAACATTCGTATTCATCAAGTATTTCTGTATGGTAAATTTTAAGAAACTCTTATGAGAACAATCCAATCGCTCATATCATTTAAACTCCAAATGTTTTTAACACACTGCTTATTGATAATTATAATTATATATACAGAACGAAAAAATATATTATTTTGCATTACTTTCTTTTTCTTGTGTATGCCATTTCTATTACTATTGTTTCCACAATTGTAAACTAAATGTTTAATTTTAAACAATTTCTTTCTCTTGATATGAGGAGCTGTGATCTGAAATTTCTTTTAGACCCATTATGTATATACGTAACCAAATTGAATTACTGAGAAGCGTTAATCTATACAATAACAGGCCACATTTAGTTAAGCTGATTTATAGAACAAAGCAACAATTGATTCATTTCTCATAACAAAAGTATGTACTTAAGTAAAATCTATTCAGTTGACGTATAATTCTGTCATTAATAAAACTTAAATGAACCACAAAAAAAAAATGAAATAGTTTCCAGTTTGTAACAAAGGAAAACAATAGCACTAAACGTCAAAAACACCACAAAACATTGCATTATATTTAAAAAAAATTAAATTAATACATATAAGCACATCACCTCAAAGCAATGCATACCAATTTAACGCAAGTGAATAAATTATTGCTTTATCCAGCAAATAAAACTTATGATCTTAAATTCTTATGCTTTGGTTGTAAAAAATGAAACAATCATTTGTTAAAGTATTTTATTTGTTGTATAACAAATACGGCAAAAGAACAACATTTTCATGGAACATATATATACAAAATTGACACGATTAAGACTGGTACGTAGTTTCCAGTATAGAAGAAACATTCCATTATGCTAACTAAAAGCGTCTCAATCTATGGACAATCTATGCGGTATCTGACGTACTCTCTGATTTCACAAAGAAAACATGTACATTGTTGTGAACATCTTAAAATTATGTGACATGATATATCAAATCTAAGTTACAACACAATTTTAGGTCGAAAGCCTAAGCTTGGTCTTAAGTATATTTTTCGAATTTACTTATTTAATAAACTAGTAAAAATAACAATAATAGTTGATTTTTAGTTTGGTTTAAGGTGTTAGCAAAAAAATTGCAGTATAAATAATGTAAAACCATTCCACAATGTTAAATTCTTTCGGTAATGGTGAACTTCCAGTCGTAGTTAAATATTTCCCACAAAATTTTTAAAATATTGATATAAGTTAACACATTATACATTGCATTTGTTACTGCACGCGCATCCCATCCAGACACACCGTCAGCAGCTACATTCCAGGTGTCACATTGCACAACTCAACGAGAACAAACAACATTCAACGTTCCCACAGTCATCACTCGGCACGTAGACTACGTCAGCATTTTAGATAATTTTGTAAAACTAGTTCGGTTTTAAGCTAAATAAAAGTAAGACGTGTTGGGATCCAACACGCAACCTTTTTTAAAAAACAACTTAAATTAATAATTCATTAATTGGCGCCCGAGCAGGGACCCCTTTAAAGTCTTTACATAATTTTGCCTGAGTCAATAGGCAAGTAAGGACTAAGGGGTTTTCCCAAAGAAATAAAAAAAGGAAGAATGTGCTAAAATCGGCTCAGCTCTTTAGAGTAAAGAAACGACGCGCCTTAGTACCCAACCGGCAAAAAGGAGGTGAATACGGAATCATCAGCGGCTTTACTGTAGTTATAAGTTACGTTCGAAGGAGCTTGCAGTGACTTTTAGTAAATAAGTGATTGAAAATTAAAAACAAAAAAAATTATCAAATTGGTGAATATGAATTAAAATAATTTAATCTGAAGTTCTTGAAAAGTAAAAAGAAAAAAGTAAACGGAAAGTGAATTGCAAACGAAACAAAAATTTTTTTTTTAATTTTTAAAAGAATAATAAATAAAGATAAATAAAATAAAATAAAATAATCAAATTTGATGTAAGAGAAAAGCAAAGTTAAATAGTGAAAAGAAATTTTAAATTTGTAAATAAAATAAGTAAATTTGAAAGTAAAAGTAAGAGAAATATGAAGTTGGGTACTAATCGTGAATGAAGGGAAAAAGAATTTGCAAAAAAAATAATAAATGAAAATTTGAAATGAATAACTAAAGTAAGGAGAAAATTTTGAATGCATGAAATTTTAAGTTTCCTAAAATTTAATAGGAAAACGAAATTGAATTAATGGAAAAAGAATTGAAATTTGTGAAAATTTGAATCTTCAATAGAAATAATTAATCAATTTGCAAAATTTAGGAAATTTCTAAATTATCAAACCAGCGAAGAACAGATTGTTCACCAGTACGAGAGAATTATGCTTTTAAGGCAAGTGACAGTTGTGAAACAATTTGATTGCTATTTATTGAAACATAATAAAAGAGAAAGACATATTCAGTGTAAATTCCTTAAATCCTTCCTATTAAATTCTGAACAAGTGAAAATATGCCTGGAGACAGTATTGAGGAGATAACAGAAAGACTAAGTAAATTCCTCACCATGAGCCAATCGCAGAGGCCTAATACTAGTTCTAGTGGACTCTCACACGCTCAAAGGGAAGAGATTAGGGCAATAGTGGTAGGATTCCTCAGACCGGATACCCTAGATGAGGGTGGTGACCAACCGATAGGAGCAATTCGAATTGAAGAATTAGATAAAATCCCCTATATTGTGATATCCCTTAGGGAATTCTCGGGAAAAGCTGGTGAATTCGGCTCATGGCGTAAATCCGTAGAGAGAGTGCTGGAACTTTTAGACGGTATCAAGGATACAGGAAGATATTACGCCATACTACATACGATACGGACAAAAATTGTTGGAGAGGCAGATACCGCTCTCGACTCCTACAGAACGCCACTGGACTGGGTCAAAATAAGAAAGTGTCTAATGATGCACTATTCCGATAGGATAGAAATCGGGAATATCAGATGATTACCATGTGCCAGGGCCACAGGACAATAACTGAATTTTACCAAGCGGTATACCAGCATCTATCTTTGATACTGGACAAGATAGCTTGTCTTGATTTGGATGAAAGTAGACTTGCCTCGATGACAAATGCCTATAGAGATAAGGCGCTCGATACATTCGTCAGAGGTCTCAAAGGAGATTTGCCACGATTACTGAGCGTTAAAGAACCCACATCTCTGCCACAAGCATTACATATTTGCCTGAAATTGGACAATATAGCATATCGAATGCAACATGCTTATGGCCAAGTACACAAACCAAATGACCGCGGTTATAATCAAAATTCTCAGGTATTGGCTGGAAACAAATTTTATCCTGAACTCGCTCATGTAGGGGGCCAAAATAGGCCACCAGTACCACCACGGATGTTTCAAAGACCAGTGAATGGACAGGCTGTTCGGTACCAACCCCGCCAGCAATATTACTCGTACGGGAACGGGAACCAGAGGCCGCAGGGATTTCCCCAAGGACATCAACAAAATTCTCCAAATCCCGAACCAATGGATATTGATCGCTCTTTGCAGACCAAGCAAATAAATTATGCCAACAGACCACCGATCAATAACGGGGTCAAAAGGCCATATGGAGGTTCTTTCCAAGGACCAACTCATAAGGCTCAGAGGAACTATCACTTAAGCACGGATGGTAGTACCAATATGCAAATAGAGAATCCACAACATGACATTGAAACGGAGCCACTTGAGGGAGCTGTAGGAGGTACGCCGCACCTTAACGAATATATCGATAAAGTTAATGATGAATACGTCGACGAGTCAATACACTATTTCGGCGAAGGATACAAAACAGCGGATAATCTAGTAGAAGATTACTCAACTGAAGATCTTAACGCTGACCTCAATTTTTTTGGCTAACCAGTTCCTCGTTGTCATATTTTAAAATTAAAACGAGGAACGGTGAGATACTAAAAATTCTTTTGGACACAGGTAGTAATAAGAACTATATTAAGGCGATTTTTGCGGAGAATCCTGCGGAAAATCAGGATTATTTCTGTGCAAAAATAATATCCGGTGATGTACGAATATCACACCATACTCTTTTAAATCTATTCGGTGACTCAGTCCAACCTATTAAATTTTACCTCCTACCCGGACTGAGAACTTTTGATGCAATTCTAGGCAACGACACTTTAAGGGAACTATCTGCAATAATTCATACGGCCGATAATTACTTTGCACTTAAAAATGGTATGAAAATACCAATATACCAATATTTATCACAGGATGTGAACAACCTGGAAATTAGAGTCGATCATCTTCCGGAACATCAAGCAACAACTATGAGGAAGATAATAGAATCTCACAAAAATCTTTTCGGGGACCCAGACGAAAAGTTAACGTACACAACGAAAGTAATGGGTGAAATTCGCACAACCACAGAAGAGCCCATCTACACGAGAAACTATCCCTATCCAATGGCACTGAAGAGTGTTGTCGAGGAGGAAATAACCAAGCTATTAAAAGACGGAATAATAAGACCATCTCGTTCACCCTACAATTCACCCATATGGGTTGTCCCAAAAAAGGAGGACGCATCGGGGAAAAGGAAATATAGAGTTGTTGTGGATTTCAGAAAATTGAACGCAGTCACTATAGCTGACAAATATCAAATACCAGAAATTGGAGAGGTATTGTCTCACCTTGGCGGCAATAAATTCTTTACAGTTTTTGATCTCAAAAGCGGGTTTCATCAAATCCCAGTAAACGAAAAGGACATTGAAAAAACGGCATTTTCGGTTAACAACGGGAAATACGAGTTCACGAGGCTCCCGTTCGGACTTAAGAACGCCCCATCAATATTTCAGAGGGCATTGGACGATATTCTCAGAGATTTCATCGGAAGGACCTACTACGTTACGACGATATAATAATTTTTAGTAAGGACGAGGTATCACACTTCAATCATTTGAAGGAAATCTTTAGTACCCTAGCAGCGGCAAATATGAGGGTACAACTAGATAAATGCGTGTTTTTTAAAACGAAAGTTGAATTTCTAGGGTTCGCAGTTTCCGATAAAGGCATCAGTACAATACAGGAAAGAGTTGAGGCTATGGTAAAAATCCCATACCCTACAACATTGCGGCAACTAAGATCATTTTTGGGACTCTGTAATTACTACAGGAAGTTTGTGAAAGGATATGCAGATTTAGCCAAACCGTTAACCGCTATGTTGAGAGGCCCAAACGGCTCAATTCCGAGATCTGAGTCAAGCAAAGTGAGAATAACACTTGGGTGCAATGAAATGAAAGCAATGGATTTTCCGTGTTGGATTTGCCTGACATCCCATCGGACGCGTCCCCAGGTGGCGGATAGGGGGACCTTTGGTAGGCAAATGACATTACTTCTGAACCTCTTAGGAGGGGCGGGAGTTATGGCTGTCTGTCTATCACAATGATGGTATAGAGAATGGGTACCATCCGCGACCAAACTGGCTAGGGAGGAGTCCCGAACAAAAACCACTGTCTGGCGATGGACAACAATATATTAATTACTCCAGGTGGAACCCACGCATGTGGAAATCCACCCGATTCGGCGGCAGGGGCACGGATTCTGGAGGTCCCAACCATCGCTAAAGTCTCTCGCCTTTATCAGCGAGAGCGCATCCTGGAGGAGACGGGGATTGTTACCGCAATCTCTTCTTCTTCAGAGACGGAGGAACGTACCCTGGATCCAGAGGACCTGCGTCGGGAAGTCACCACAGTGGCGGAACGACCGACCAATGGTTCTAGGGTAACGCGAACTCAAGCGAGGAGACAGAGAAAGAAGCGGCTTGATAAGCGCGTGCAGGAGAAATCCTCACGTGGCTCTGCCGGCCCTTCTGTGTCGACTCCCTCCAAAAGGCCCAGGTCGGCGGAAGTGACACCCACGGAAGCCACCGAGCCTGCGGAGGGATTGACCGCTCCGAAAGCTCGCTCGCGAGGTAAGCGGCGGAAGATTGTTGCTGAAAACAGCATTCCCACCTGCCCTGCAGCTGTTACTGCTGGTGGCGCCACGACCCCAAAGGGTACGAGCGAAACCTCGGTGGCGGCTAATGTGGCGGGGAAGAATGTTGCCAATAAGCTGCAACTTGCCCAGCCCCTCGTATCCAGCAAAACCATCTGCCCGGCGAAATCTCTGCCAGTGGCGGGTGGTGAGCTGGACTTTCGCCCAAGCACTTCCAAAGGTGCAGCCAAGCCATCGTACAGCGAGAAGGCTAACGGCCCGCAACCAATGGCGGTGATTGGGAAGCTGGGGCCTGACCATCAGCTGACTGATGCAGAAATAAAACACTGCAAAGGTCATCTGATGCGCCGCGTCATTGCCTCCGGTCCTGAAGCTAATGCGAGGGGCTATGAGACAAAGGACGGCACTCTACAGGTGTCGTGCGCGTCTCAGGCCAACTTTGATTGGCTCAGGGGTGCAGTCAAGGACTTGCCCCCCATGGGGACCACTCGCTTCGCGGTCTATAGCGAAGCAGGCGTGTCCCTCAGGAAGGCCATCTGCTGGATTCCGGATCCCGATCTGACGACCACAGATGTCCTTTCTTGTCTGCGAGCTCAGAACCCTGGCATCAACACGAGGCTTTGGAGAGTTCTTTCGCACACCAGGGGTAGCAACCGGGATGGTAAAGAAGGTGCTAGTCTTGTGGTGCGAGTGGACGAGGCCACTGTTGATGTCATGGCTTCTCGGTACCGGAGCCGTCTGAGTCTCTTCTTTGGGACTGTATCCTTTCATGTCTTTCCCAGATGATTGGCTCGGACGATTCTCGTAGCTATCGTCCTTTGACGGTAACGCAGATCAACTTGCAGCATTCTAAAGCCGCTACTGTACTCCTAAGTAGACGACTCACCCAGCTGCACACATCACCTCACATAACAACAGTACAAGAGCCCTGGGTCTTTAGGGGTCGCCTCTGTGGCCTTGGCTTGTTGAAAAGGGCCACGATATTATATGACAGAAACTCGATTAGACCAAGAGCCGGTCTTATAATATCCTCCCATCTCGCAGCGACCTGCCTTGACGCATTCTGTTGTCAGGATCTGGTTGCGGCAGAGATTAGTTTTAAGAGTATGCACGGATGGTCGAGGTTTGTGATTGCATCTGCTTACTTTCCTTACGATGCTTTGGAGGCGCGGTCTTGGTCTGGTTCTTTGCTGCGATGCTAATACCCAGCATACGATCTGGGGCAGCAGCAAGTGCAATGAGCGGGGCTCTCGACTTTTCGAGTATATTGCCTCCTCCAGCCTGAACATCCACAATGTAGGCAGGCAGCCTACTTTTGTGACTACGAGAAGGCAGGAGGTAATTGACGTCACCCTGTCAAATCCAAGACTGGGGTGGTCGATCAACAACTGGAGGATCCTCGCCGAAGACTCGTGCTCGGACCACAGATACATTGAGTTTCAGTGTGGCGAGCGGGCGCAGATGCCATTGCCCACCAGAAACCCAAGAAAAACAGACTGGCCGAAGTTCAGGGAGGCACTGCGTAGCAATCACGTGACGCCACTGAGACTTCGCAAGGAGCAGAACGTTGAGGCGGCTGTTGAGCATCTCAACACCGCTCTAACAAACAGCTTCGAGCTAGCCTGCCCAATTAGACCTCCTCTTAGCCGGACTCCTGTTCCATGGTGGAACCGAGAGCTTCAGGTGCTGAGGCGTGAGTCTAGAAAACTCCTCAACCGGGCCCTCAAGACGAATCTTGACGAGGACTGGGAACGATATCGACGTGTTCAGAGGGACTACAAGAAGCTAATTCGGGACTCGAAAAGGACTTCTTTTAGAGACTTCTGCAGTGATATCGAATCCCTGAGTGACACGGCAAAACTGGTGAAAGTCCTGAAAAAGGACCAAACCGCTAAGCTGGGGTCGCTCAGGAAACCTGATGGCTCCTATACGGAGAGGCAAAGTGAGACACTCAGCTTGCTGTTGGAGTCACACTTTCCAGGAAATCAGGTAAGCATAGCCCGTCAACAACCACCTTTGGTCGGAAATGTTGTCAGGGCAGCTGCGCCCTCTCGACATGATTGGTATGTTGCCAGAACTGTGGCGAATGAGACTGCTATTGGATTTGCTATCAAATCCTTTGACAACTTCAAGTCGCCCGGACTGGATGGCATATATCCGATTGTGTTGAAGGAAGGCATTGAGCTGGTGATGGCAGCACTGAAGAAGATCTTCACTGCATGTCTCGCA
The DNA here is from genome assembly GCA_920105625.2 of Clusia tigrina. Lineage (NCBI taxonomy): Eukaryota > Metazoa > Arthropoda > Insecta > Diptera > Clusiidae > Clusia > Clusia tigrina. Next base: position 49,293,342 of record OV050032.1, on the reverse strand, counting down.
CTGGCCTATGTACCACGCTCTTGGAGGATGGTGAGGGTTGCCTTCATTCCTAAGGTTGGAAGAGACGACTACACCAATCCCAAGAGCTTCAGACCTATTAGTATGACCTCGTTCATGCTAAAAAGTTTAGAACGGCTGGTGGAGCTTCGCATGCGTAGGGAGTCTCTGAAGACGCATCCACTCTCTCCATTTCAGCATGCCTATCAAAGCGGAAAATCCTGCGAGACGGCTCTGCAAAACCTTGTTGGAAGGATAGAGCGAACCATCGACAGGAAAGAACACGCAATAGGCGTCTTTGTGGACATAGAGGGTGCGTTTGACAATGCTACTTTCGACAGTATGTGCGGCTCTGCTAGGCGGCATGGCGTAGACCGGGTCCTAGTAAACTGGATACGGTCAATGCTGGCCCAGAGAATCATAACGGTGCGGGCGGAGGAAGATTTTCTGGTGTCGTCTGGGGTTAATAGAGGCTGTCCCCAAGGTGGGGTACTGTCTCCATTGCTCTGGTGCATGGTAATCGATCCCCTGCTTAACGCCATTAATGACTCGGGGGTATACGCTCAGGCATATGCGGATGATGTTGGCTGTCTTGTGACAGGTCCATCCCTTATGATTGTCTGCAGAAGGTTGCAGAGAACTCTGGATATGATTGACACTTGGTGCAGTGCGAATGGGCTATCGGTTAATCCTGTCAAGACTGGTATTGTCCTCTTTACCAGAAGGAGAAAGCTTGATGGACTTATTCTGCCTACACTTAAAGGAGTCACTATCCAGCTATCCAAGGAAATCAAATATCTTGGAGTCATCCTTGATAACAAACTTCTTTGGAAAACACATGTCGAACTGAAGACATCCAAAGCACTGTCAGTTTTTTGACAGTGTAAGGGTATATTTGGTAAGACATGGGGTCTTTCCCCTAGTAAGGTCCTATGGATCTATACAGCTATGGTAAGACCTATTATCACCTATGCATCGATGGTTTGGATGAGCAGACTTTCTCCTGTAGGGGTCAAAAAAGCTCTATCAAAACTACAACGTGCTGTGGCCATATGTTGTACCGGAGCATTTCCGACTACTCCAGGCCCGGCACTTGATGCTTTGGTGAATCTCCCGCCACTAGATGTCTTCATCCGCGGAGAGGCCATTAAGGCCATCTGCAGAGTGAAACATAGTGGCCACTGGTATGGGGTGTGCTCGATGTTGGACGACGGCGCAGGCACTGACATCGATTCTGCAATCCTGTCTATGCCCCCGGACTCCATGTCGTCAACCGTCATACTAGAAAAGCGGTACAATGTGTTGCTGCCAGAGGCTCGTTCATGGTTAGATCCCGATAACGAGCCCGGCAAACACTGCTGCCGTATTTTCACTGATGGCTCCAGGACCGAAGAAGGTTCAGGTTCTGGTGTCTTCTTGGAATCCTGTGGGACCCGTCGGTTCTTTGCCCTTGGTCTGCATGCGTCTGTGTTTCAGGCGGAGGTGTATGCGATACTTGAGGCGATGGACTTTGTTGTGGAAAACAGGTGGAAAGGCAAATCTATTTGTGTCTGCAGTGACAGCCAAGCTGCGCTCATGGCCTTGGATAGTCCGACCACCACTTCCACGATAGTCAGGTCCTGCAAATCCAGGCTAAATTGTGTTGGAAAACATAATAGTCTGACGTTGACTTGGGTTCCGGGACACGCTGGCATTGCGGGTAACGAGACCTCTGACTCCTTGGCCAGGATGGGCTCCGAGGCTGTTTTTATTGGCCCTGAGCCTGTTCTGCCACTCCCTTCCGCTACCATCAAAGCCACTGCAAACAAGTGGGTTGTTTCGACCCACAAGCGAGCATGGCGGGCTGAGAGAGGCTGCGGATGGACGAAAATTATGCTACCTGCTATCTCTGACCGATGGTCACGGTTCCTTCTATCTTTAGGTAGGAGGGACTGCAGGCTGTTGGTTGGCGTGATGACAGGGCACTTTCTATGGGCTAGGCACATGGAAAGGATTGGCATATCAGACAGTGCGCTGTGCCCAGCCTGTGGAGAGGAAGACGAGACGGCGGACCATTTTCTTTGCGTCTGCCCTGCCTTTGCTCGAATCAGGTTCGGGATTTTTGGCACTGATGTGCTGAGGAGTAACCAACTTGGCTCCTTGGCACCACAGGATCTACTTCTACTTCTTCGGAGGTCGGGTAGATTTAAAACAGAGTAAAAGGGAACCTTAAGTGCAGTACAATGGATATATACTCTGTCTGAGTGCTGCGCTTACTAGATTGTTCCTACAAAAAAAAAAAAAAAAAAAATGGATTCTCTAAAAAATGCTCTATTATCTCGAGAAGTTATGTTATTTTACCCGGACTACAAGAAGGAATTTCATCTGACAAGCGATGCCTCCAATGTGGCACCCGGGGCTGTACTTAGCCAGGATGATAGACCAATAGCTTTTATTTCAAGGGTATTGTCGGAAACAGAGGGACACTATGCTACCAATGAGAGGAAGATGCTAGCTATAGTGTGGGCTCTACATACCTTTCGAAATTATTTATATGGAACTGCAAAAGTCATAATCTTCACTGATCACCAGCCGCTGACCTATGCCTTGAGTAACAGGAATACTAATGTGAAAATGAAAAGATGGAAGGCGATTCTCGAAGAGTACAACTATGAGATTAAATATAAACCAGGAAAGTCTAACGTCGTGGCAGATGCTCTCTCTAGAGCACCAATCACTAATGTGAACTCATTAACCGGCACCGTTCATAGCCAGGAGAGTTCCGTGGAAAATTTGGTGCCCTGGGTAGAGGCCCCTATAAACGCATTCAAAAACCAAATATTTCTCAGCGTAGGGGAGATGGCATCGTATCAATTTCCAATTATATTCCCTGGTTATCATAGACATACCATAGCGGAAAGGGAATATGACCAACAAAACCTGCTGGCATTATTGAAAAGATACCTAAATCCTTCTGTGAAAAATGCTATAAGTGCACCAGAGTTTGTAATGGGCAAAATACAGGAGATTTATACACTGCACCTTAGAAATTATAAAGTTTCTTTTACGCGAGTATTCGTGGAAGATGTCATTTCGGAGAACGATCAGGAAAATGTCATTATTGACACTCATAACAGAGCTCACAGGAATGCAGCGGAAAATAAGTTGCAGATTTTGGAGAAGTAGTATTTTCCCAGTATGTTTGCGAAGAAAAAGCGGATAGTAAGAATATGCTCAATATGCAAAAAGAATAAATACGATAGGCACCCTAACGATCCAAAAATAAAAGAAACACCTATACCCACCTATCCCGGACAGGTGATCCATATCGACATTTTTTCAACAGACAAGAAGCTAGTAATGACTGCTCTGGATAAATTCTCCAAGTACGCCCAGGTTAAAATGCTAACGGGAAAGTCTATCGAGGAAGTTAGAAGACCACTAAGGGATCTCTTATTCTTCTATGGGGTGCCGAAAACGGTCGTCGTCGATAATGAGAAATCTTTAAATTCTTCCACTATTCTGTTTATGATGAGGGATGAATTGGACATTGAAGTGTTCACTACACCTCCTTATTCAAGCGAGTCAAATGGACAAGTTGAAAGATTCCATTCAACCCTCGCGGAATTTCTGAGGTGTCTAAAGGCGGAGGGAGACTTCTCGAAAGGGCGGTAAACGAGTACAATCATTCAATACACTCAACTGTCGAAAGAAAACCTGTTGATCTATTCTTTGGAAGAACAGTCGACTTTTCCCCTGGTAGTTATGACAGAACAAGACATTCGAATATGGAAAAAATACAGGAGAAACAAAAGCGGAATCTAGAATACCATAACAAGAGGAAACATAATGACGAACAATATACTCCAGGACAAGTAGTTTTTGTCAGGATTAATAAAAGATTAGGAACAAAACTATCTGAGAAGTACAGGGAAGAAATAGTAAAAGAGAACAGAAACTCTACAATAGTCACCGAAAGCGAACGAATCGTCCACAAGAAACGTATCAGAAATCACTTTATAAATTTCCATTTACAGATTGCTAATTTTAACGGCACTTTGCGCCGGAGAAATCCAGATATTGGATTACTCAAATTCAAAACTGGTGGCAATGCACTCAGCACTGGCAAAGGTTCAGACCGGCAATTTCAAGATAATTCATACTATCGAATTAAGGAGCTACGATACCCTCATTCAGGAAATAGAAAGAAACATTGTTCAGAATATCACCTTAAATCACCCTCTGATCCTTTACCAAAAATACACCATATCCCAAATAAAATCATACATATCTCGACTCAAACCTTATTTAAAGTCTAAACGTTCACTGGATTTTCTCGGCAGCGCATGGAAATGGATTGCTGGAAGTCCAGACCATCAAGACCGAGAATTAATAAACTTACGAATGCCACTAACGAAATAATTAAAATAATAAAAACAGAACAAAATATCCATAACTAAAGAATATTTAAATACAAACTTGAATTATTAAAAGAAGATATTGCCAACATTGAATTCGCAATTCATTTAGCTAAGGCAAATATTGTCAATTCATTCATTCTTTCATCTTTTGAAATTGAGATTCTAAATGATATCTTTAATAAAAGTAATATACCATTTTCTAATACTGATGAATTGCTACACTTTGCCGAAGTCAAAATTGCCATTGAGGGATATAATATATTGTACATCCTAAGCGTCCCAACTACAGATACCGAAAATTGTATTAGACTACTAATTAAAGCTATAAAGAGAGAAAACATTGTAACTAGACTAGACTATGATTACGAGTTAGATTGTAATTAGAGATTGAATTGAATTGTTAGATTGAACAAAATTTTTGGCCTAAAAGGAAAATGCAAAACCTACAATAGTTTATCGATATGTAGTCCAGGAAATTATGAAGATATCACAGAAACAACGTGTATCCCGAAGCTGTTAACGAGTCAAACCTCTAAGTGCACCATAACCAATAATGAGCATATCAATACTATAGAGGAGATCGAGGATGACATATTATTCCTAAATCAATACAGCGGCGAAATCGACGTGGATAACTCAACTATGTGGCTCAATGGGTCGTATGTCATTCATCATTATAACAGTTCTATACGGGTTAACAACAGAACATACGCATCAAGACAAATAACAGCAACAAAGCCTCTTCCTGCCCTAATTCAACCCATGAACACAGATGCCGAAGAGAGAACATTATCTTTGGAACTAATAAATGACTTTAATGTTAAAAACACCCTGTCAATTCGTAAGCTGAAGTCGGTTAACCAGATTAGCCTATCATTGAACATAGGGGTGATATCAACTGCCCTGATAATTGGGGTTTTCGTCCTTCAAAAGCGATTAAAAGAATGCAGGAACATCAAATCCAATCAAATTGAAACCTTCATTGAAAAGCCTTCCCAAAGTAACCAACCTACAAACAACTCTCCCAGGATACAGGTCAATAGCCAAAATAAGAGCATCTTCAACCTACCATGTTTTTGAGATTCCATTCGAGGACGTATGGAACTTAGAGGGGGAAGAGTTAACACATTATACATTGCATTTGTTACTGCACGCGCATCCCATCCAGACACACCGTAAGCAGCAACATTCCAGGTGTCACATTGCACAACTCAACGAGAACAAACAACATTCAATGTTCCCACAGTCATCACTCGGCACGTGGACTACGTCAGCATTTTAGATAATTTATTAAGCTAAAGTTAAAGCCTTAATTATTTTGTAAAACTAGTTCGGTTTTAAGCTAAATAAAAGTAAGACGTGTTGGGATCCAACACGCAACCTTTTTTAAAAAACAAATTAAATTAATAATTCATTAATTTATATATTTTATATTTTTGAATTAACATATTTTATTTGTAGATTACTATAGAATTCCGCATACGAAGAAATGCCATAAAACCATTCTACTGTCATTAACAGTTTCTTCAAAACCCCACGAAAACAATTCTAACTTACTCTAGTCACTTCCTTTATCATTAGTCTATGCACTGTGGAAAACTGAATACATGTGTGAATATATATAAATAATTTTTATATTAAATAAAATTATAATGTATTAATAATTTGTGTGATATAAATTTTTTTCAATATTGTGATATATTTTATTTTTTATTCTCTCTTGTTACATTTTATTATTATCATTATATAGATTTAATCTTTAATTAAATTTATGTAATCGACTTATACAAATTGGTTTTTAGTATTTTTATTTTAATATTAATATATATAATTTAATATATTATAATGAATGCAATAGGCCTACAGGGGAACCGAGCATCCAAATGAAAAATTTAATCGGTACCGCACCACTATGCAAGTTAAGGTATCTAGTATAAAGAATTATATTTTCTTCTTTTTAACGTGTTATTATCTTCATATCCGCCACGAGCGAGAACATTTTGCAAAGCAAGCACTTCCCACGCTCGCTGTGTGATTGAGTGTCTGGAATTTGTAACCCGACTACTTGGCCGCAACGTGACTGTTGGGCAAATATGCTTATTGCTGACTTAGCTTAGTTGGTTTAAGCTACAGGAGGAAACTGTCAAGAACCAAATGCTCCTTGACATTAATTAGATTAAATAAAATAAATTAAAATATTAATTATTATTATTATTATTATTATTATTAGCTTAAATACTAAAGAAATAAACTAATAAGAAAAAAAAAAAAGCAAAAATATAATATTAATTATTAATTATGTTGCGTTTTTCTTAATAAAGGTTAGCAAAAACCTTAAATGGCGCCCAACGTGGGGCAGTGCTTCGCGGAAAAGTGTCCTGAAAATTAAAAAAGTAAGGAATCGTGAATTGCACTCTTCAAAAACAACAAATAATTATCCTTTGAAGAGGAGAAAAAAAATTTTTTTTTATATACAAAAAAGCGATAAGCAATACAAATAGTGCAAAATCGAACAGAAAATCTAACTGAAAATCGTTATCCTGATATTATTCTAATGTGTACGACAAACATTTTAATAAAATTCTAACTAAAAAAAAAAAAAATAAAAAATAAAAATTTGTGATCCTCATAAAATTTTAATGTGCTGATGAAGTAAATAAAGAATTTTATTTTAAAGAAAAAAAGCAACCTGAAAAATATAGAACCAGCTGGTTAAATCAAGTCCAATCGACAATCTACGATTCGAAATAAATGATATTCGAAAAAATATATAAAGACTGAACCGTCAAGCGATAAAAGTGTGGTGGTATTGCATCTTAGCAATAGTAAGCGGCATCATTGCAGCACCTAGGATATCACCGAGAAGGAAAATTATACTTATTTACCATCGTGGGAATTACACCAATCAACTTGTCAACAACGGAGACAACAAGACCAACAAGTAACATATAACATAAGTATTTTACTTTTATTTTTACGAAATTTAAACAAATTTTTTATGAAATTTAAATTACTTCAAATCTGAAAATTCTTCGTTTTACTTTACTGTAATTAAATTTAATAAAAATTAAATAGAAAAATATATTGCAAAACTGGATTCAGAAAGTGACTTAGAACTTTTACCAGGAGAAAGAGAGCAGCTAGATAGGGGAATAAGTGAATTGTCTAGTAGATTTTCTTGTTTGTCTACAAAAGAAACGATGTCAAGCAGAGAACAGATAAGGAGCCTAATAGAGGCTCAAACAATACCATTGGTTAGGAGAATAGAGGAATTGACTAGGAATCTTGGGCAATTAACGGCTATAAATTGAATTACGGAATATCAGGCGGAAACAATCGATGAAAATATACGCTGCGAAGAGTCATTAGACGTAATTAAATCAATGCCACAATTTAATGGCAAAAGTTCATACGTTAGTTGGCGCGAAGCAGCCAACAATTCAATGAGTTTATATCAGAGGGGAAGTCGCTGCATTGACCATATTAAGGAACAAAATAACTGATAATGCAAACGACATACTTACGAAACATGGAACTATTTTGAATTTTGACGCCATTCTTAGCCGCTTAGCTTTCGCATACGCAGATAAGAGACCACTACATATAATAGAACAGCAGCTCAGCATCATGCGACAAGGCCCCATGACCATAATTGACTATTATAATGAAGTCAATAAAAAACTAACTGCCTTAATCAATAAAACTATAATGACCCACGGGTCTCATGGTGAACTAACAAAGGAATTAAATAAGAAAAACAGGCAATATGCCTTAAGGGTATTCATTCCCGGCTTAAATATTATATATTCTCTTTCACCTACTGATCTTCCAAATGCCTTAGCAAAAGCTCAGGAATTAGAATCTAATAACATTCGAGCAAGTTTCGCCCTTCAATTTAATAGAGCAAACGCCCCAGGCAATAACACCAATCATAAACCTTATAACATGTTGCGTTTCCCTCCGCGTAACCAAAGGGACTCCCAAAACATCAATTCTTTTCGTCCTACAGAACCAAAACCTGAACCGATGGAGTTGGGAAGTTCTGCCAATGTACCACTCCCCCAAAGCTTTAATAATAATAATCTTAACCAACAAAGACCATTTCGTCCCAATTATGGTAACGCTAATGGTCATTACTTCAACAGCGTCCAATAAATAATAATTTTCAAGGATATCGCCAGAACCCTGTAGGTCCTAATAACTTGCAACAAGGCGTCAAACGCGAGCCCACGAGTGCTAAATTCAGCTACCAGCCCCAAAACAAAGCGCAGCGAATAAATAATCTAAATGAGCAGGATTTTTTAGAAATAGAGCCAATTTACATCCTCAGAAGAGGAGCATCGGGAAGAAGCTATCGAATCTTAATTGATAGTGGTGCTACCTGTAGTTATTGTACCCCTGGTGTATTAGGGAATAGCAAAGATTTAGTTATATGGAAAAGAGTGCGAACCGTGAATGGTTTCACCATAATTAAAAATTATTGTGAAGCAAGACTATTTGGAATTAAAGAGAGATTCTATGAAATTGAAAATCTCGAACCTGACATTTTAATAGCTTTCAATTGAATGAGAAAAGCGAAAATAATTTTAGATTTTGATAAGGGATTCCTGAAATGCGAAGATCTTTGCATTTCAGGAATCAATAAATTTTGGAAATGAAGAAAAGGAAGAAACAGATCAGGACAAAAATCCTGAAAACAATAACAATAATAATATAAAATTTATTTATAGCTTAAGAGATAATGAGGATATTGAATCTTTACAAAATAAGATTGTAAGAGATATAAAGCAGCTACATTCTAATATAAATATGAAGCTTCCATTCACGACAAATGTAAGAGTAGAAATTCGTTCTACTGATGAAACTCCTATATGGAGTAAGCAATACGTATACCCAATGTCTGTTAACACATTTGTTAATGAAGAAGTTCAAAGATTATTGGATGACAAAGTCATCCGTCCAAGCAGAAGTCCCTACAACGCACCAATTTGGGTTGTACCGAAAAAGGGAACTAATGAAGATGGGCGCCAAAGCTCAGAATGGTACACGATTATAAAAAACTAAACGAGCAAACAGTAGCATTAAATTACCCTATACCTGACTGTAATGTCATATTGTCAAATTTGGGTACAGCGAAATACTTCTCCACAGAGATTTAGAGTCGGGAATTCATCAAATTTTGATGAAGGAGTCAGATATTGAAAAAACCGCATTTTCTGTAAATAACGGAAAGTATGAGTTTATAAGAATGCCTTTTGGGTTAAAAAATGGTCCTGGAATATTTCAGGGAACTATGGATAATATCCTTAGGAATTTTGTGGGAAAATTTTGTCACGTCTATATAGACGATATAATTGTGTTTTCGTCCTCAAGAGAAGAACACACCTCTCATCTCGCAGAAATTATAAACACCTTAAGGGAAGCTAACATGAAAATATCATTAGAAAAATCCCGATTTTACCAGAATTTTTCGGCTGTATAGTAGGATATAATGTTATTAAAACAGACCCAAAAAAATTGAAACAATTCAGACATACCCATTGCCGACAACCTTAAGGAAACTAAGAAGTTTTCTAGGAATTGCGGGTTACTACCGCAAATGTATAAAAGATTATGCTCTGGTTACAATGCCTTTAATGTTTAACTTATCAGGAGAAAATGGGAGAGTATCACAAAACATGTCAAAAAAACTGAAATCACTTTAAACAAAGAAGCAATTGAGCCATTAAAAAAAGTTAAGGCATTATTAATAGACCGGGTAGAGCTGCCAGCCAGACTTCGATTCCAAATTCATTTTAACAACTGACGCTTCAGATGTAGCAGTAGGTGGTGTATTAGGCCAAAAAGGCAAGCCCATTACCTTCATTTCAAAAACTCTTAATTCAACAGAAAGAAATTACGCTACTAATCAGAAGGACTTTACGCTTTTGTGTGGGCCCTAAAAACGTTACGGAATTATCACTTCAGTTTAAAGCATTACTGCAGCGATTGAACATAAAATAGGAGCATCTTTCCCAACAGATTGAGGACGAGAAAGAGCAATAATAGCTTCCGTAAGTTTCTTTTCCTTATCTTCTTCTTTTAAATGATTATAAAAATACTCTACTCCTTCGCTCCAATTAAGTTTTACAGCACTGTCAAAACCTTCTGACGAGTTACTTGGTTGCTTAAATCCCCCAGATTCTTTATCGATCCAGAAATCAAACACAGGACCACTTCTCTTTATAGTAGCTAGCAGGGAGTTTCGTACGTATTTGTTAATTTCAGTTTCAGTTTTACCATCAAATGCACCAGGAGGAAAACTGTCCTTGCAAAACAGCTTTACTGCTGTACTCCTCGTCATAGCACTACAAATGGACAGGTTGAGAGAGTTCATTCAACACTCATTGAAATAGCCAGGTGTATGAAGGAAGAATTTCACTTAATTGATGACACAGAGGCTTTCTTTAGAGCAGCTCAACAGTACAATCACACAATTCACTCTGTTACACAACATAAACCATATGACATTTTCTTCAATAAAGTTTCGCATGATTTGGGTAGCATTTTGAAAAAAGCTCAAGAAAAAATGCTAGAAAGAAACGTGCCTAATAAAACTAAAACGTACCAGCCTGGAGATATAGTATTTGAGAAAATAATAGGTCAGCGCAATAAACTATTACCTAGATACAAGAAGCAAATAGTTCAGGAAGACTTGGGAAATAAAGCAAAGATTAAATACCGCAACAGAATTATCCTTAAAAATAATATTAAAACCTAATCAATTACAAACCTAATTTCTCTACAGAAATGAAGTTCATCCTGGTGGCACTAATTACAATTTTTATGACTTGCCGATCGGAAATACAAATCTTAGATTACTCTAACTCGCAAATGGTTTCCATTCATTTGGGAGAAGCCAGGGTGCAAAATGGAAATTTCAAGATAATTCACGTACTGGAGCTGATTGATTACGACCGCGCAATCGATTATCTTTACGTGTAAATTCAGCAGGGGGTTTCAAAAAATAGCTCAATACTGCCTTTCCTCCTTCACGACATTAATCAGCTAAAAGTTCAACTTAGGAGACTGAAGCCATCATTAAGCGTTAAGCGATCAATTGATATTCTAGGAACAGCATGGAAGTGGATCGCAGGTTCTCCAGACCACGAGGACCACAAGATAGTAGTTGACAAGATTAATGGTTTACTGTCAAATAATGAAAGACAAAGAATAATCAATAGGGACTCAATCAACAGAATTAATTTATTGACTAAATCTACTAACGAAATTTTAAAACCCTTCACTCTCTAGAAGAAATAAAAAAAGCAGTAGAGGAAACAGTCCATAGTAAAATTAATGTCTTAAAGGAAGAGGTAATTAACATAGAGTACGCCATACAGTGGGCCAAGGTAGGGGTCATAAATTCTTTTATACTTTCAGAAAAGGAAATTTTTGAGGCAAAGACATTTTTAGACTCTGAAAAGTTTCCTTACAACAGCCTAGAAGAAGCTATGGGATTTTCTTCCATTAGAATAGCGACGAATGAATCCACAATACTGTATGTAATAAGCTTGCCAGCAATAGATAATAAAATTTGTAATAAAATACTACTAAAACCTGTTAAGAAAAAAGAAATCATTGTAAAAATTCATTCGGAAAAAATTATTAAATGCAAAAATGAAACTTACCATATTAAGGAAAATTATAATAAATTCAATCAATTACTAACAGTTAATTATTTGTAATGACGAAAATTTAATTAACATAAGCAACACGGGTTGTATACCATTACTTCTTAGCAGCAAAAAACAAAATGTAATTAACAATCAGCACGTACCTTCGGTTCAAGAGATAACTGAAGGAGTTATATATTTAAATCAATTTAACGGATCTTTAACGATTCTACAAAATACAACATATCAGTTAGAAGGAACATATTTAATACAATTTCACAATGATACTATCACAATAGGAAATAGGACTTTAGTGTCTAAAGAAATGTCATTTTTCAGCCCGCTACCGGCGGTACTGCACCTTGCTGCCAATAAATCTCAATTTGAGGAAGTGTTATCTTTGGAAATGATGAAAGAATTGCAGACAAATAATGTCGATGAAATAAATTCAATATCAACTACAGGAAAGGTCATATTTTCTTTTAATTTAGTCTTGTCCGTAATATTAACTTTCAGTCTGTTATTAGCATTTAAAAAATTCAGAACCAAGCCTAATTCCGAAGTAAATATTACAACCATTTTGAATGAAGAGCCTGTTACACAGGTTACAAATCTTGAGAAATCATCTACTAGTAAAACAAAATTAGAATATTGAAGCACCAACGACTTACCAGCATACTGAATATGACAATCGGGGCGACTGATCCTACAAAGGGAGGAGTTAAGGTATCTAGTATAAAGAATTATATTTTCTTCTTTTTAACGTTTTATTATCTTCATATCCGCCACGAGCGAGAACATTTTGCAAAGCAAGCACTTCCCACGCTCGCTGTGTGATTGACTGTCTGGAATGTGTAACCCGACTACTTGGTCGCAACGTGACTGTTGGGCAAATATGCTTATTGCTGACTTAGCTTAGTTGGTAAGGCGAAATTGTACTTTTATTTCATATGTTTAAAAAGTTGAGTTTGGTTTAAGCTACAGGAGGAAACGGTCAAGAACCAAATGCTCCTTGACATTAATTAGATAAAATAAAATAAATTAAAACATGAATTATGTTGCGTTTTTCTTAATAAAGGTTAGCAAAAACCCTAATTTGCATACCCCCTGGGGGGGGTGGAAAGTGCAAAATTGATAATAAAATTATTTACTTTTAAAAAACTTGTTATTTATTCCAAATATTTTTCGCTTTTCTGAATATATCTCATACTTTTCTCCCACGTCATCTTGCATAACTGCCATCCAATTAGCAAACAGTTTGAAAAGATTAAGAGTTCAAGTATTTATTAAATACACTTCTTTAATTACTGGATTGTACATTTTTTGTATATTTTCACAGTCCAGAATCCGCAATACTTCGAAACGATATAATTGAGTGCGTTTCATGTGCGCGAGTATTTGCCTTGAAACATCCACTATTTGTAACACTACTAATAATATTTTCTACAACACCAAATAATATTTTCAATAAAATATTTTCTTGATGTTAGACCAGCAAGAAATTGTAAACAAAAACAGCTGTTTTTTATTCAGCACTTTACACAAACATGGCAATCCACATAAATTCACATGCACTACACGTGTGACCAAAAAAAATGGTCGAAACGGTGTAAGGAGAAGAAATTGAGAGCAATTCCCCCCTCACAAATTGACGGTTAAGCTTTAATAAAACACACACGTTTCATTTATATGACTGTCATTTCACATGTATTTATCAACTAACTTCTATCAAGGTTCTCATTTTACATTTTAAGTGCAACACATCTAGAGTTGCCAGACTTATAACATGCTTTTAATTTTTTTTTATTATTTTTTTATTTTTTTTAATTTATTCAAATCCATACATCTTAGGAGGTCGAACTGTTCGACCACTCCGGGTTTTATATGGAGACTTAAAATTGGAACCACTTGGTGATGATCTTAAAGTTGGCATATTTGTTTGAGTGTTACAATCTTCAGGGTCACTCAGAGATTCATAACTATCACAATCAGCTACATAATAAACGGACGAATCCGACAATTCTCCTGCTGATTGATCGGTTACATTATGTTCAACCATTGAGGATGGTTGTGATGGTGGATTGTTAATTGGTAAATTCACTCTGGACTTAACAATATTATCTCTATAGTTTCTAAGTTCATAACCATATAGCAAGTCACTTGAATTAAAATCATTGTTATTAGTTTTACGTATTAATCGTCTATTTCGACGGAAATAATTATTAAAACTATCAACAACAATATAAGAACGATTATCAAAATTTTTTACAACTGTTCCATAATGCCATTCTTTACCATTTTTTTTAGCACCACGATCAAAATATTTCTTTTGTGTGTTTCGTTTATTTTCAAATTTCTCTTTTACTATCCTTTCATTGATAGTGTTACGTACTAAAAATTTACTTGCAATGGGTAAACGTGTCTTGACCTGTGGACCAAAGAACAATTGATCAGGGGAGAGACCCAAGCTAGCTACCGGAGTCGTATTATACTCTAAGAGACGATACTGAAATTTGTCAACATCTCCTGCCTCAAAACAACATTTTAAATGTTTTTGGCCATCGCTACTCCTTTCTCTGCTAATCCATTATTTTGAGGATATCGTGGACTAGGAAATACTAGTTCTATATTATATTGATTTGCATAATAGTCAAAGTCTCTTGAGTTAAATGGATTATTGTCACTTTTTATTTGGGTTGGATATCCGTATTTACAAAATATTTCATCAAGCGTATTGATACATTGACGAGAAGACTTTTCAACTAGCTCCTTCGAGCAAATATACCCAGAATACGCATCAATTAAGACTATGTATGAGTGACCAGCATATTCATAAATGTCAACACTTACTCGATGAAATGGATATTCGGGCACAGTATCTTGCACCAAAGTCTCCTTTTGATTGTTCCTTTCAAATTTGTCGCACACACTACAATCTTTAACTATTCCCAGATGTGAGTCGTGAATCATTTTACAGATAAAGGGTTTTTCAAAAGAAACGCTACAAAAGTAAATCGATAGTGACAGCAAACGACGCCATATTTTTTCCCGCTCTTTTGACATTTCTCTTCAGTAAGGTTTGCCATTTCATCATGCAAAGATATACGAGCCAACAACCAGTCGAAATTATTAAAATTTATTACCGAAAATCGGAGTCAATCGCCTCAACTTTAAGAGCGCTACGTCCAATTTATGATGAGGCTCATTTCTGGCTGAATGGCTTCATCAATAAGCAAATTATGCATTATTGGTTAGACAGCAATCCACACGTACTCCATGAGTCATCATTGCATCCCGAAAAAATTACGGTTTGGTGCGGTTTATGGGCCGGCGGCGTCATTGGGCCGTACTTCTTCCGTGATGATCAAGACCGGCACATTACTGTGAATGCGAATCGCTACCGTTCAATGATAACCGAATATTTTTGGCCCCAATTGGATAATATGGACTTGGAGGACATGTGGTTCCAACAGGACGGCGAAACAAGCCACACAGCGAATGCCACAATCAATTTACTGCAAACCAAGTTTGGTGAACGTGTTATCTTACGAAATGGCCCAGTCGATTGGCCGCCTCGGTCGTGCGATTTGATGCCGTTAGATTATTTCCTGTGGGGCTACGTCAAGTCTATGGTCTATGCCAACAAGCCAGCGACGATTGATGAACTTCGTACGAATATCGAACGTGAAATTGCAGCAGTATCGGCCGATTTATGCTTGAAAACCGTTGAAAATTGGGTTCAGCGTCTGGACTTCTGCAAGCGTGCCCGTGGTGGCCATGCAAAAGAAATCGAGTTCCATACATAATGGCATCGAACGTACTTTCACAGGAATAAAGAATTTCATTGATATCTAAAACCGGTTTTGTTTAATTTAAAAAGCGCTCTTATTCAAAAACCCTATATATTGTTGCATTCTCGTTGGTATCACGAGACGATGGTCTTTGAGTAACAGTCCATTTTCATAGTGTAACTCATCCTTGTATTTATGAAATAACTGGCTGTGATCATCAAGTTGATGATACAATGGCCAACCACATACCACATATTTGACAATACGACTGTATCGCTCATCCTCATTCAAATTATCTTTGTAATTTTCCTTATTGTCAGGCGATATACAGATTTTACTTGATAGCGAATGAATCATGCCCAAAAACTCTTCACTCATATTCGCAACTTCTGGAAGAGGAGCGCGAGACAAGCAATCTGCAACTAGCATTTGTTTCCCTGGCTTATAGATGATGGACATCCCCGGATACTTAAGCAGGTACATAAACATACTTCGAAGTCGAGGAGTAACATCATCAATGTCACGCTTCAGCAACGGCTCAAGTGGCTTATAACATGCTTTTAATTTTTTTTTATTATTTTTTTATTTTTTTTAATTTATTCAAATCCATACATCTTAGGAGGTCGAACTGTTCGACCACTCCGGGTTTTATATGGAGACTTAAAATTGGAACCACTTGGTGATGATCTTAAAGTTGGCATATTTGTTTGAGTGTTACAATCTTCAGGGTCACTCAGAGATTCATAACTATCACAATCAGCTACATAATAAACGGACGAATCCGACAATTCTCCTGCTGATTGATCGGTTACATTATGTTCAACCATTGAGGATGGTTGTGATGGTGGATTGTTAATTGGTAAATTCACTCTGGACTTAACAATATTATCTCTATAGTTTCTAAGTTCATAACCATATAGCAAGTCACTTGAATTAAAATCATTGTTATTAGTTTTACGTATTAATCGTCTATTTCGACGGAAATAATTATTAAAACTATCAACAACAATATAAGAACGATTATCAAAATTTTTTACAACTGTTCCATAATGCCATTCTTTACCATTTTTTTTAGCACCACGATCAAAATATTTCTTTTGTGTGTTTCGTTTATTTTCAAATTTCTCTTTTACTATCCTTTCATTGATAGTGTTACGTACTAAAAATTTACTTGCAATGGGTAAACGTGTCTTGACCTGTGGACCAAAGAACAATTGATCAGGGGAGAGACCCAAGCTAGCTACCGGAGTCGTATTATACTCTAAGAGACGATACTGAAATTTGTCAACATCTCCTGCCTCAAAACAACATTTTAAATGTTTTTGGCCATCGCTACTCCTTTCTCTGCTAATCCATTATTTTGAGGATATCGTGGACTAGGAAATACTAGTTCTATATTATATTGATTTGCATAATAGTCAAAGTCTCTTGAGTTAAATGGATTATTGTCACTTTTTATTTGGGTTGGATATCCGTATTTACAAAATATTTCATCAAGCGTATTGATACATTGACGAGAAGACTTTTCAACTAGCTCCTTCGAGCAAATATACCCAGAATACGCATCAATTAAGACTATGTATGAGTGACCAGCATATTCATAAATGTCAACACTTACTCGATGAAATGGATATTCGGGCACAGTATCTTGCACCAAAGTCTCCTTTTGATTGTTCCTTTCAAATTTGTCGCACACACTACAATCTTTAACTATTCCCAGATGTGAGTCGTGAATCATTTTACAGATAAAGGGTTTTTCAAAAGAAACGCTACAAAAGTAAATCGATAGTGACAGCAAACGACGCCATATTTTTTCCCGCTCTTTTGACATTTCTCTTCAGTAAGGTTTGCCATTTCATCATGCAAAGATATACGAGCCAACAACCAGTCGAAATTATTAAAATTTATTACCGAAATTCGGAGTCAATCGCCTCAACTTTAAGAGCGCTACGTCCAATTTATGATGAGGCTCATTTCTGGCTGAATGGCTTCATCAATAAGCAAATTATGCATTATTGGTTAGACAGCAATCCACACGTACTCCATGAGTCATCATTGCATCCCGAAAAAATTACGGTTTGGTGCGGTTTATGGGCCGGCGGCGTCATTGGGCCGTACTTCTTCCGTGATGATCAAGACCGGCACATTACTGTGAATGCGAATCGCTACCGTTCAATGATAACCGAATATTTTTGGCCCCAATTGGATAATATGGACTTGGAGGACATGTGGTTCCAACAGGACGGCGAAACAAGCCACACAGCGAATGCCACAATCAATTTACTGCAAACCAAGTTTGGTGAACGTGTTATCTTACGAAATGGCCCAGTCGATTGGCCGCCTCGGTCGTGCGATTTGATGCCGTTAGATTATTTCCTGTGGGGCTACGTCAAGTCTATGGTCTATGCCAACAAGCCAGCGACGATTGATGAACTTCGTACGAATATCGAACGTGAAATTGCAGCAGTATCGGCCGATTTATGCTTGAAAACCGTTGAAAATTGGGTTCAGCGTCTGGACTTCTGCAAGCGTGCCCGTGGTGGCCATGCAAAAGAAATCGAGTTCCATACATAATGGCATCGAACGTACTTTCACAGGAATAAAGAATTTCATTGATATCTAAAACCGGTTTTGTTTAATTTAAAAAGCGCTCTTATTCAAAAACCCTATATATTGTTGCATTCTCGTTGGTATCACGAGACGATGGTCTTTGAGTAACAGTCCATTTTCATAGTGTAACTCATCCTTGTATTTATGAAATAACTGGCTGTGATCATCAAGTTGATGATACAATGGCCAACCACATACCACATATTTGACAATACGACTGTATCGCTCATCCTCATTCAAATTATCTTTGTAATTTTCCTTATTGTCAGGCGATATACAGATTTTACTTGATAGCGAATGAATCATGCCCAAAAACTCTTCACTCATATTCGCAACTTCTGGAAGAGGAGCGCGAGACAAGCAATCTGCAACTAGCATTTGTTTCCCTGGCTTATAGATGATGGACATCCCCGGATACTTAAGCAGGTACATAAACATACTTCGAAGTCGAGGAGTAACATCATCAATGTCACGCTTCAGCAACGGCTCAAGTGGCTTGTGGTCGGAATGTACAATAAATTGTCGCCCATACAAGAAATAATGAAACCGTTCACATGCAAATACAATGGCCAGTAACTCTATTTCTATTTGAGCCCATTTTTGCTAATTTTTTGACAAAGTGCGTGAAGCATATGCTGCAGGCATATCGTTTTGCAGTAAAACACTACCACCAAGGGGTGTAAAGTAGATCGCCTCCACGCGGTGCACCCTGGGTAACGCTAAATGTTCTACACTCCCCCAGGTGTTTCTGTTTCCTTGCACGGAAGTTCAGTAGCACCAATTGGCACGACCCCCATCCTTCGTCCCCGAACTTCTCTCTGGACCAATGTCCCTATTATGAATGCCCTGGGCTGGTAGCTGTAATTTTTTGGACCTAGCTGTCTTTTGTCACGGTAGCACCAAGGTGAAACTTGAGTGTGAACGGCTCCAGTCTAAGGTTGCAGCTGCCCCCGTCCCGTTAAAACCTTGGCAGGCCTCAAAGTACGTTCGACGTCTGTTACCTTTAGGTCGGTAGTGTGGGTTCGGTTGAGTGGAACTCCCGATTAGCACTGGTCTGGCTCTGAGCACTTGACCCCATAAGGGCTTGTGCCAACCCTCGCATGGCCTCCCTGCTTGCACAGATAACCATGGGACCATATTTAGTGACCACACGTTCGGACTGAGATAGCGGCTTTGAGTGGGGACCCTTATTGCATGGACACAACAAAAAACAAAAATTCTGCGCATATCCCCTCAGGGACGCGCAAAACCCTGGCTAGGCAAATGCCCACCAGCAACACCCCCGCCTTCGGTTCGAAGACAAGCAGCATAAGCACTGCCCCTTCAACAAGCACCACAGCTTCGGCTAATAAGCCACCCAAGAGCTCTTCGCTGTCCCCAGGCTCTTCAGCGGCTGCTAGGGTATTCCACAATTTCTCACAAACCAGCAGCAGTCGCTCCGCCTAAGCCCTCTTCAGCAAACGCCTGGATATTGCCTCACAAGTCGATGGTACCTGCTCCCCGTACCGCTCCTCCTTCAGGTGCACCTACCAACGTGAACCCGAGTACAAGGGCGTACAGGACGCGTAGAGCGGCTTACCGTATTTTGACGAGGCTCAACGCTTCAGAACCATCTCAACTGTCAGAATACGACAAGGGCAAGCTTGAGTGGGCAAAAGCACACGCTGATGTGCGTGTCCACTCCTCCACTGCACAAGCAGCCGGTAACCCCAAGAGGCAGAGATCAGCCGATCGCCCGGGCCAATCCACCCAAAGCATCCCTAAGCGCGTAAGGCTGGCTACTCCCTAGCCTAAGATCTCCAAACCGCTTAGCGAGATTGTGAAAGAGAGCCTCACATGGGCTGTGGTCGACTCTGCCAATGCCGATGGGACCATTACTCCTGCCAATTGGAGACAGGTCGAAATGGCACTGTTACCAATATTCGTTGAGGTTATGTCCCTCAACCCTGGGCCTTCACCCAGCTGCCGTGACGCAGGGTGGTATCAAGGACATATTAAGATCGTATCTTGCTCGGACCAACGCTCGGCGGATCTATACAAGGTAGCGATCAATAGGGTAGGTGAGATATGGCCGGGTGCACAGCTCAACGCTGTACCTTTGGACCAGGTTCCCCAACGCCCTCGCTCCAAAACATGGCTTCCTGCCGAGCCCTCTGAGCCCGAGGCAATCTTAAAGATCCTCAAGCTCAGCAACACCGATCTTCCCACCGATGGCTGGAAGGTCGCGAAAGTTGGTGACCCCAAAGGCACTTTGCGTGAGGTCACCATCATTTTGAACGAGCAATCCCTTGTTCCCATCAACTCCCGCGAGGGGGTGATTAATTATGGCTTTGGAGCCATCACTCTCCGCATCTACAAGTGCGATGCCCAAGCCCCCCAACAGCTGGTGCTGTTCCACAAGCCACTGCCAAAGAGCCTAGCTGCTCGGGCCCGGCTCTCACCCCTTTGTCGGGTAGTGACAATGAGAGTATGTGCTCCGTTACAACCAGAAGCAGCCGCTTCTCAACTTCCGAACTGGTCGGAGAATTCTTCGACCACATGGACACGGATGCGGCTGGTGGATACATCTCTCCAATGTCCGAAGAGGAGGAGTTGAATTCCACTATAATCACTCTTCCAGACGATGCTGAAGGTACTACAGATTAACCTTCAGCATTCGAAAACTGCCTCGGCAGCCCTGCTTCTCCGCCTCTCGGATATAGGGGAGGAGCTCATTCTCGTCCAAGAACCTTGGGTCATAAATGACCGGGTTTCTGGACTCAATGCATACGGATATCGTATGGTATATATCGAGGATCAAGGTAAACCAAGATCCTGCATTCTGGTAAAAAACAGCGTTAACGCTCTTTTACTCCCTAGATTCAGTGACAAAGACAATGTTGCCATGGTCATTGAAATGGGTCCACGGACTTTCTGGATCTCCTCGAACTACATGGCTCATGACTATGGCGACCCCCCGCCACCAGACATACTGAAGCAAATGGTTGCTGTAGCCCACCAGAAACAGATTCCGGTAATTATCGGCGCCGATGCCAATGCCCATCACGAAATATGGGGCAGCTCGGCACAAATGATCGAGGTGAGTGTCTTTTCGACTTTATCATTTCAAATAACTTAGGCATTGCTAACCGGGGAAATGAGCCGACCTTCCTTACATCCGTAAGGAAGAAAGTGCTTGACATCACCGTCGTCAGCGATAACTACTCCAACATGATAAGCAATTGGTTCGTCTCACAGGAATGCTCCTTTTCGGACCACTGCTATGTTACCTTTGACATTGACTTGAGGGAGACTACAGGCAATACAAAATCTCTTAAACCAGTCAATAGAAAAAACACGAACTGGCCTCTTTTCCGGCTCAAACTGGGGTCATGCTTAGCAACGATTCCCCCTATTATCCACAACTGTCCCGACATTGATCGGGCGGTCGACGATCTGACCACAGCTTTTAAAAAAGCCACTCATATTTCTTGCATCACTCCCGAACCACGGGTCAAACCTAAACCTCCGTGGTGGAACTCGGAAATTGCAAGTCTTCGCAAAACTGATTGGGCCCCTTTCAAAAATAAACAAAAAGAGTTTAAATACGCCATTAGGCGAGGTTAACGAGCGTCATGGAGGGAATTTTGCGAAAGCATTGAATCGACGTACGAGGCTAGCCGTCTTCGTAAAATTCTCCACTCCTCTAACAAAGCCCTTGACTGTATTAAAAAAACCAGATGGCAGCTGGACTCACTCAAGCGCCGAAACCCTTGATATCCTACTAGACACCCACTTCCCAGGGAGTTTAGCCTCAGCGGATCAAGCACTCTGCCAGGTGGAGCAGGTTTCCCATGATAGCCTCCCCAAGTGACAAAAAGTCACCTTGAGTGGTCCATTCAAACCTTTAAGCCATACAAGTCCCCCGGACCGGACGGCATCATTCCTGCCGATATCCAAAATGGGGAAGAGATTATCCTTCCATGGCTGCTACAGATATATAATGCAAGCCTTAGATTGCAATATATTCCCATACGCTGGCGCACGGCTCGGGTCGTCTTCATACCAAAAATTGGGAAGGCCTCACACACCAAACTTAAGGATTACAGACCCATAAGTCTAACATCCTTTCTTCTTCAGGTTCTAGAAAGAGCTCTTGACCTTCATATCAGGACATCGATCAACCCTTCTCTTCTCTCTGTATCTCAACACGCTTACTCTAAAGGCAGATCGGTTGAAACTGCACTTCATTCTCTCATTTCTCAAGTTGACAAATCCTTGGCGTACAAGAAATTCACACTTGCCATATTTCTGGACATCGAGGGAGCATTCAACAATGTATGCCCCAACGCTGTCATCTCCGCACTCTATAATCTTAACCTGAATTCAGGTCTTCTTAAATTTATAGAGCTTCTACTAAAATCTAGGATCATCACTTCCACGATCGGCAGTGCCCAATCCAGGAGGCTGGTTAACAGGGGCACGCCACAAGGGGGTGTTTTATCATCCCTCCTCTGGAACCTGGCAGTTAACACACTACTGGTGAGATTGGAATCTACTGGATGCAAAGTGATAGCCTATGCGGAGGACATAGCAATCGCGGCATCCAGCAAATTCCCCCAAACACTTTCCGAAAAACTGAACTATTCACTCTCTATTGTGTCGAACTGGTGTCGCGAATTCGAACTTGGGGTTAACCCATCCAAAACCGAGACTATGCTTTTCACTAGGAAGTACAAAATTCCTAAGTTTACAATGCCTAGTCTAAACGGCACTCCGCTCTCCTTGAGCACACACGTTAAGTACTTAGGCCTGATTCTCGACCCAAAGCTTAATTGGAAAGCCAATCTAGCTGAGAGGGCACGTAAGGCAACATGCGCTATATACTGCTGTAAAAGAGCAGTTGGTGCACGATGGGGACTTCGTCCTCGAGTCGTGCTCTGGCTCTACACGGCCATCGTTGAACCAAACCTGTTATACGGGTCGGACTTCTGGTGGCAAGCTCTCGAAAAAGCCTGTAATATCAAACCCCTTGATAAAATCAGAAGATCCATTGCTCTACTGATCACTGGCGCTCTTCGTAGCACACCTACGAAAGCCCTTTTTGCCATGCTGCACTGGCTCCCCTCGGGGATCCTGGTTAAGCAACAAGCCAAGCTGACAGCGATTAGACTTAATGCTCTTTCGCACTGGCGCATAACCCTGACAGGCCATGCTTCAATTCTGAATCAGGACCCACCTGTCCACAACTTTATCAATTATATGTTGGTCTATCCCGATTTGAACAGGGAATTCGACCTCACTATTGCAAGTCGAAGCGACTGGACCTCAGAAAACCGAATCGTCGGTGAAACAGTCGAAATCTACACCGACGGTTCCAAGCTTGGAGGTAGAGTCGGCAGCGGTATTTATTCCGACAAGCTGGACTTAAACATCTCCCTACGTCTCCCAGACCATTGCAGCGTTTTTCAAGCTGAGGTCATGGCCATTTACCACGCAGCCAAATGGATGCTGAGTAGTGATATCGGCGCAGTTGACGTATCTATCTTCTCAGACAGCCAGGCCGCCATTAAATCTCTTTTTGACTCCACGGCCACATCAAGACTAGTTCATGAATGTCGAACATCTTTAAATGAGCTCGCAAGTTACTCTCGGGTGCACCTAATCTGGGTTCCCGGACACAGCGAAATCCCGGGAAACTGCGAGGCGGACGAGCTTTCCAAGGCAGGCACGCTAATGCACGACATTCACCCCTCTGTAAACATCGGCATTCCACTGGCAACAGCCAAGCTCGAAGTCAAACGGAAATATCTGGCTGACGCCTACAAATCCTGGGCTAACGAGGAATCCTGCCACACGGCTAGACTAACTTGGGCAAGCATGGACAAAAATAGAACCAATCAACTTCTTCGACTTGATCGCGTATCACTGTCGACAACTGTGTCGGTTTTGACCGGCCACTGCATAATGGGACAGCACGCAGAAAGACTGGGCCTACCCTCAAATGACTTTTGCCGAGGCTGTGACTTCGAGGAGGAGGACGAGACGGTTTTCCACCTCTTATGCCACTGCCCATCCTTGAGCAGAAGAAGAATTCGCACCTTTGGTGCCCCATTTCTTACAAGCCTGACAGAGCTGTCATCCATTAATATTAGGGACATAGCCAGGTTCATCAAAGTATCAGGATGGTTTCCTGAAACATGACGGGGGAGTCGTGCCTTTCCAGGCGCTGTCCTTGCGCTGACTATCACCATGCCAAGTATGGGAACCTTTTTAGTCAGTGCTTGAACGGCGCCACACCGTGGTATCACAATGGGCCATTATGTGTGCTCAAGTGTGCTTTTGCCAAACTGGGCGGCCACTCCTACCTACCTACCTACCTACTACCAAGACCATCTTTTGACGCATCAGTTTGAATGACAATTGGCCGTTCCGGATTATATAATGTTAAAATTGGGGAATTTGATATAGACTCAGAAACTTCTTTTACCTCTTTCTCTTGTTTATCGGACCAACTCCATGCAATATCCTTTCTAAGAAGTTCACGTAAAGCAGCTGTACGCTTCGACAAATTTGAAATAAACTTTCCCAAAAATTTATAC
The DNA here is from genome assembly GCA_920105625.2 of Clusia tigrina. Lineage (NCBI taxonomy): Eukaryota > Metazoa > Arthropoda > Insecta > Diptera > Clusiidae > Clusia > Clusia tigrina. The sequence continues at coordinate 49,268,308 of OV050032.1, read as the reverse complement.
AACCCTAGAAGTTTCGAAACGTCTGCTTTATTCTGAGGTGTTCGCATATTAATAATTGCTTCAATATAGCATCTATCCGGCCTAATGCAATTATTTGAAATAATGAATCCCATTAACTTAACTTCCTCTGTTCTATATTGTATTTTATTTGGATTAAATTTAATATTATTTTTCCGAGATCGTTCTAACATTATCGCAAGCGTTTTATCATGTTCCTCATGATCTTTACCAGTTATTACCATGTCATGAAAATAAATTTCAACACCTGGAATGTCTCCAAATACTTGAACCATCCGACGTTGAAACATTTCCGGGGCACTAATTATGCCAAACAGCAACCTCTTCCATCTATAGCGACCAAATGGAGTCATAAAGGTCGTTAAATCTGAACTTTGTCGGTCAAGTTCAACCTGCCAAAATCCATTTCTTAAATCAAGTACAGTGAATATACGTTTTCCCTACAAGCGACTTAAAATATCTTCAAATTTTGGAATTGAAAAATGTTCCCTTTTAATGCAGTTATTAAGGGGTCTAGGGTCAAGACAAATACGCAACGACCCGTTTGGTTTTTCCACAATTTGAATGTTATTAACCCAGTCCGTAGGATAATCAACATAACTTATGATTCCCCCCTTGTCTAATTTTATTAGCTCTGTCTTCAATCGCTCATGTAAACTCATGGGAATTCGTTTTTTATAATGCAACACCGGAATGGACCCTTCTTTCATTACTAAGCTACAAGTACCAGGAAATTTTCCTATTCCATCAAAAACTTCCTTTTCCTTCTTTAAAAATTCACTAATTTCAGACGGAAATTTGTCGAACTCTTTAACTGCTTGTATACGTTTTACTAAATTAAACGATACACACGTTTCTAATCCCAGCAGTGGCTCAAAATATTCATCGACTACCAGGAATTTTGTGACATGACTTATATTCTTCTCTGTATCATAACACACCAGTTCAACTTCACCATGAATATTGATCTTATTGGAACTATAGTCAGTAACCTTACACCTATTGAGACGAGAAAAAGGAACATTAATTCTTTTTATGAAATATATTGGAATGCAATTAACATCTGCTCTCGTATCCAAATTCAATTGGCAGATTTTGAATCAGGTATCGCTTTGTCCATCTACTTCGATTTATATCGACATTGTTCCTATTTACTCTACATCTTATTATAATTTTTTGTGAAATATTAACATTAAAGTCATTAGAATTACCTAAATCAGCATAGCTTACATTATAAACAGCGTTTGCGCGACTGTTATTGTTTCCCGAACGACTTTCTTCAGCTGTCTTTGATTTAATATCATCTTTCTTCGAAGTTGATTTGAAATATTTCGAAAAGTGTCCACGGCATCCACATGTATGACATGTCACATTCTTTGCTGGACAGTAACGGCGATGACTTCCATTGAAAGGTTGTCCACAATTGAAGCACATTGGCATTTTAACAGTTGCAATCTCCTCACCTTCAGAAGCTATGGCATTTACCTCACTTTTGATGATTTTTATGTCCAACAGTTGTTTGTTTTCTTCAGCGGTTTCAAACGTTTTGCATATTTGTATAATTTTCGACAGCGGCTCATCTCTTCCGTCCAAAAGTTTCAATTGCAGCTTCTTGTCCTGCACACCAACAATAATGTGATCACGTAAGATGCGATCTGCATACGATGAGTGGCATGATGCACAATTAAATTCGCAATATTGTAGTTGCGTGCGAAGTTCTGTCTCAAACTCACCAAACGATTGCTTTTCCTTCTGAGTAATCATATTGAATTTAAAAGCCTTGGAAGACAATATGCGTCAAATGCTTCAATTACTTGTGCTAGTGTACATGAATTCATTCGATTCACATTTTGTTGATCAGCGGCACCATTGTTTTCAATGGCAGCGTTGTTTGCACTGACATTTGCGGCGGTGGCTACGTTGGGTGCTGCATTGATGTTAGCAGCAACGTCAAACATATTTTGCAAATATCCATTGAAAGGAAACAAGGAATTGTAAATTTCCACTCCACGCTTACCAATAAGCCACAAAAATGTAGCAATTTTGTGAGGCTCCGGCTCATTGATTTTGTTGTTTTCAAGCATATAAATGAAAAACTGCTGCTTCCAACCTGCCCACTCCCTTGCTAAGTTTGAGCAGTCCAGTGGCTGTGGCAGACGAGCATCCATGTTTGATAACAGACGTGTTCGTGTTTTTATTTAATTTTGCTTTTTCAACATTGAAACACGTTTTTACTTCTTACACCATGTAATAAAACACACACGTTTCATTTATATGACTGTGTCACTTTACATGTATTTATCAACTAACTTCTATCAAGGTTCTCATTTTACATTTTAAGTGCAACACATCTAGAGTTGCCAGACTTATAACATACGCCTCTGTACGCTGCTCATATATATATAAATATGTACATATTTTTTAAAGCACATACACTATTGTATATATGTATAAGCATTAATAGGTCTGTAGTCGTTGTCCTGGACACAAATTTAACGCATACGTTATACTGATATAAGAAAATGAAACACGATGCTTTAATTACTACAACTCAGTATTGGTATTGGTTTTATTTGATATTGTTTCCCCGGCTGCTGACCAACGACTCGTAAGGCTCGCCTAAACAGAAAAACACGCAGCAACCGCATAACGGCGAACTTCTACATAGGAACAAGTACATAAACGAACAAGCCACAAAGCAAATATAATGATAAAGAAAGGCACAAATAAAAAAATCAGGTGTAATAATTATAGGGTAAGTGGGCGTTCTGTAACATCCCCACCCCCGTAAATCAACCCGATTCATTAACATCTAAATCCAGAACGGCCAGCTTGGACGCAGCACGACGCTTGATTCCAGAAGTCGTTCGCAAGTCAACCTGTCGAATCTCACCATCTCGACCGGGGTACAACTCGACTACTTCTCCGCGGCTCCACTCCTTTCGAGGCATGTTAGGGTCGCAGACAAATACCAATCGCCTTTCCGGAATGGTTTCGTTCGTTGGCACCATTTTACGCGACGCGTCAATGTCGGCAGGTACTCCACTATCCAGCGTTTCCAGAAATAGTCCCTGAGCTGGCAAGCTATGCGCCACTGTTGCCGTACGGAACATGTGGTGGCTATGTATTCATCTATACCGGACGTATTCGCGGTATTGGCTGACCCCAACAAAAAGTCGTTTGGCGTTAACGGCTGCTCCTGGTTTGCTCTGATCGGCAAGTGAGTAAGCGGACGGGAATTTACCACGTTCTCCGCCTCGATTAAAAAACAGTTCAGTGTATGCTCCTTTGGAGCGACCTCTTTGAGAGTTTGGCGCAGGACTCGCTTGACGCATTGGAGCATGCGCTCCCAGGCTCCTCCTTCGGCTGGGTTAAATAGTGAGTTGAAGACCCAGTCAACGCCCTTTTTTGGCAGTTCGTCTTGGATTCGCACACAGTCGAAAACCTCGTCGAACCGCTTCGCTTCGTTGTTGACGCCTAGAAAGTTTTTTCCGTTGTCAGACCTCTGTCGGGTAGGCAAACCTCGACGATTTACAAAGTTTCGAATAGCAATTATGCAGGCATCGGTGCTGAGGTCGCGCGCTATCTCTAGGTGGATTGCTCGTATAGTGAGGCACGTAAAAAGGGCCACCCACCTTTTCTCGGTACTTCTTCGCACTGTCACATTCAAGGGGCCGAAATAGTCTAAGCCCGTATATGTGAACGGCCTAACGTATGGCGTGAGTTTGTCGACTGGAATTGGCCCCATCATTGGAGGTATCGGAACTGTCTTGCGAAGGCGACATACCAAACAGTTGGCGATTACGATGCGTAGAAGACTTCTCAGGCGCGGCACCCAATAACGATGTAGTATGGAGCATATTGTTGCTTCTATATTTTGATGATCCACACGATGTGATGGTCCGCAGTTACCAGCTTCGAAAGACGTGAGCTGACGGCAGTATTATGGGGTGCCTCACTTCCATCGGGAGCCACCTGGCAGCGTCAATGCGTCCGCGTACACGTAGAACACCTTCATCATCGAGATACGGCGAAAGTTGCCGCAATGGAATATGGCGGGATACTTCTTGGCGAAAGCGGATTCGCTGAATGTCCATACCGAATACTTCGTATTGCACGATTCGGCACAGAAGATGTTCCGACATTTCAAGGTCACTGGCCATCAGTCCATAAGGCTTTAGAACCTGAATTCGGCGGCGGCATATATTGGTGAATAAAATAACCCAGGCTGTGGTTCGTACCAACCTGTTAAATTCGGAGAAGCGATTAAATCGTATAAAATCACAACTTACGATGTTTAAAGAATATTTTGAGCGAAGTTCATCATCGGGCTCATCCCGTTCGACAACCGTGTCGTCTTCGGATAGCCAGGCATGTTCTCTCTCTCGTAAAAACAACGGGCCATATGTCCAGCGGGCGGTTGGACCATATGTCCAGCGGGCGGTTGGACCATATGTCCAACGGGCGGTTGGACCATATGTCCAACGGGCGGTTGGACCATATGTCCAACGGGCGGTTGGACCATATGTCCAACGGGCGGTTGGACCATATGTCCAATGGGCGGTTGGACCAAACTTGATTTTGTTATTAAACCGTGTGGCTTCATCCGCGACGTTTTCCGTTGTGGGTATCCAACTCCAATTGGACACATTCGTGGCGGCCAATATTTCCGCAACCCTATGCTGCACAAACGGCTTTGTACCTCCTATGTTCGCTTCGGATCCACTTTATGACAGTCTTTGAATCGCTCCAGAGGAAACATTCATTAATTTTGGCGCCGTGCCCTTCACGTATGGTCTGCAGCAGACGTGATGCCAACACAGCTGCTTGCAACTCCAATCGTGGCACAGTAAGGGGTTTCAATGGTGCGCACTTGGACTTCGCGCAGATGAGTGTGACTCCCAATTCTCCGTGGCGGTTCTTGACTCTCCAATACGCGACGGTGGCAAAGGCGTTCTCGCTGGCATCCGCTGTAACTCTTCCGGCTTACCATTGCGGAAGTAAAATCTGGGAGTGGCAAATTCAGTTAAGTTCGGCAATTGTTTTCGCCATTTTCCCCATAGCTCGGCGATGTTGTCATACAGTAGTTCGTCCCAAATTGCCTCATGTCGCCAGACCTCACGCATCAGCATTTTAGCACCTATGATGAAATGAGCCAGAAATCCTAGTGGGTCGAATATCGACATGACAACACTAAGCAGCTCTCTCTTGGTGGGGCACCTGTCTCCTCTCAACACTGCTTCGCTGACGTTGTTGAACCTAAGTTGAAAGTTGAAGCAATCTGTGGCGGGATGCCAAAATAGACCCAGCACCCTTTCCGCCGACACGCCTTCCCCCTTACCAAGAATCTTTTTGACATCGATTCCACCCAATGCTGCAATCACCTCTGATGAATTCGATGTAAAATTGCGAATCTCGAATCCCGCATCCTAATGAATTGCCCTTACTTGTGATGCTATGGCGATAGCTTCCTTCGGTGTGTCGAAACTATCCACAAAATCGTCGACGTAATGGTAGTCCACAATAGTTTTTATAGCACGGGCAGTGCTGCGATCCTCTCCGCTATTTTGCAAAGCGTTCTGTTTTTTGACATAATGCGCTGCGCAAGGCGAACAAGCAGCTCCAAACGTCATGACACACATTTCGTATATGTCCGACTGTCTCTTCGCATCTCCGTCTCGCCACAGAAATCGCTGGGCGCATCTATCCTCCGGGTGAATAAGTACCTGGTGAAACATCTCCTTGATTTCAGCGCACACACCAACTGCTCCTTCGCGGAAGTGGAGAAGAATGGACGGCAATGGTCAGTATTCTTGGGGGCCCTTCAGTAGGTGGCGATTAAGGGACAGGCCATGAACCTCGGCGGTAGCATCGAACACGATTCGCAACTTGGGCGGTTTGTTCGGGTTGTTCGGCGAAATGTGGAAGATACCAAGTACGTGGCGTTGTCGTAACGGCCTCTGACTGTGATAGCTTACGCGCATAACCCTTCTCAACGTAAGAGTCTAACATGCGCTTATAGCTGGAGGCAAAGCTTACGTCGCGACTCATACGTCTCTCCACGTTCATTAGCCTCTTGAGCGTCATACCGTAGCTGTCGGGTAATTGAACGTCGTCTCGGTCCCATAAAAGACCGGTCTGGAACCTTGCACCAACACGAAAAGTCGTAGACTTCAGGACTGCTCTTGCGCGCACGTCATCATTGCTTTCGGCTGATGGTGCGGGTCTCACACCAAAGCTTTCGGCCTCGAAGAAGTCGGCGACCATATTGTGAAGTGTCCCATCGGGATTTCCATGTACGAGGTGGCTTGTTGGTGGCTTGGCCTCTACTACTTGTTCCAAAAACCACCCATCCCAACTCTGTATTAGCAGCGTATGGTCCGTTCTTCCTCATCGGTATAGTTGTGGATGCGATACACAGATGGCAATTATCGATACCGATGAGCAGTCTCGGTACCGAGCCAGATTGTGGTTGCACTGGCAATTGACGAACTCGTGTGTCATCGCAAAGTAGGTCTGCCTGGTTAAGGCTTTGTGATGGTAACTCAAGATTCCTTACAGCGTATAAATTTTACATATTGTGTTTCCTTTTCATACCCACACCGCGGTTGACTGGCTCTTGTACGGCATGTCCACCGAGCCACTGGACTTTGAGGTGGTGTCGTTTTCCGCGCAAGTACAGCTCTTCGGCGAGCGCGTTGTCGAGCATGGTAATGGACGAGCCCTCGTCCAGTAGAGCGTACGTGTCCACGTGGCGTTGTCGTCCATATACCGTGACTGGAAGGATGCGGAATAGAAGTTTACTCTCTTTCAAGTTGGCGGCGCAGCTTAATACTGCAGCTCCTGCCTGGCTAGACTGGTGACTGTCTACTTGTGGCGGCGATGATGGCTGGGTTGAGATAGCTTGAGTGTTGTTCTTCGACGACGATGATGATGGTACTGATTGGGCTTCAAGCAGTAGTTTGTTATGGATTCGATTGCATCCACCGATAGCACAAACCATTCGTTGCCTGCAGTCACGTGTAATATGACCAGCTTTCAGGCACGCAAAACATAGGCGGCGAGATTTTACTTCAGCCCATCTTTCGGCCACTGAAGCTTCAAAAAGGCGTTTGCACTCATGTGGTTTATGCTGACCGTGACATATCGTGCACTTCCGCGGCCACTCTCTTTCATCTAAATGGAGTAGTACTCGGAGTTTTGGCGCTCGGGTGGCAACCTGACTTTCATCGTGAATCGTGCATACAACGTTGGCGAGTAAAGTAATCCACTCACAAAAATGCGCCACTGTGGCACGCGGTTGCACAGTGGCGGCGTACCGACCCCACTCGATGCGTCTACTCATAGGCAGTTTCGATACAAACTCGTCTAGCAACATCGAGTTCGAAAGATGATGCCCCGCGTCGGCCGACTGCATAAACGCACAAATATTTTTAACTTTGATGGCGAAGGATATCAACTTGCTTAATGCACTTTCCGGTATCGGAGTGATTTTTTCACTTGTAGGAGCTGGCTACGTATGAGCTGTACCGGTCGACCATATCTGAACTTGAGTTGTTCAATAATGCAGGGAACGTTATCAGGGTGAATCAGCAATGACTTAATAGTCTCACGAGCATCACCCCTCAGACACCTTTGCAGACTTTGGTTATTATCAATATGGCTATAACCATAGACTGCAGTCGATTCATTAAATGCCGTATAAAATACAGGCCAGTCTTCTGGTAGGCCACCAAACTCTGGCAAATCCAACAGTTTCCTCGGCATGTAAGAATTTTGTTGCGAATACTGCACGCCATGGCCATAACCACTGTTTGCGCCAGAAGCTTTCCAACAGCAGCCAACATGCCACGTGGTTAGCATTAATACCGGTTTCTTGAGTGAAATCACGCCACTTTGCGGGCTTAGGTACACACTTACCAACAGCAACCAACCTGCCACGTGTTTAGCATGGAAACCGGTTTCTTCAGCAAATATCACGCCACTTTACGGACTCAGGTACACGGTTATCAACATCAGCCAGCATGCCACGTGGATACAGCGAAAACCGATTTATTGCTTGGGATCACGCCACTTTGCCGGTTTAGACACACACACGGAAAGTTGTGCTGGGATGCGTGCGCATGGGAACCTATAAAAGCGGCAACAAGGATCAAATCGACCTCTTTGGGACAACAGCTCTCGTTGGATAAGCATCTCTTTGACAGACATCTCTCGTTGGACAAACATCAGCGCTACGGAAAATAACTCTCGTCGCAGAAGACATCGCGGAGATCCACGTACAAAGGATATTAGAGTAATGCTCAGGAACTCTCACTCAGAGGTAAGTGCGCAGGCAGACAACCCTCGTTGGATAAACAGCTCTCTTTGGACACACATCAGCTCTACGGAAAAGAACTCTCGTCGATCTTGGAACTGTATCTAGAAGACATCGCGGAGATCCAGTTACAACGGAAATTAGAGAAATGCTCAGGGATTCTGACTCAGAGGTAAGTGCTCAGACAACTCTGGACAATAACGACAAAGCGAATCACTCATTCGCGCCGAACGCACCTGAGCGGGCCAACACCCCGCGCCGGACTTTTACTGACGACTTGAGCAAGTCAATCATTCGCACCGGACGCACCTGAGCGGGCCAACACCCCGCGTTGACTGTCATTACAGGATTCGCGACATCGAGCACGCCTTGATTTAGAAAATGTGTACAATTTACTATTTTTAATACTTTGTAGTAAATATAATAAATAAATGAAAAAAAATAAATTAAATAACATAGAAATCTTAATAACGAACCCTGGCAAGCCGCTGAGTATACCTCAGCCTTAGAATTGAAAAGACCCCGTGTTGTTACAACGGTAAATAAAAATGGAGGGGATAAAATGTATTTTCTTATTCTTCTTTGTCTATGGTCTCTGGCGATATGTAGTGCACAGAAGGAATCAATGTGAAAAATTGTGAGAGCAGTAAAGGCCAACCTTCGTACCATTCTTTTGGACGTCATCTTATGCACAAACAAGAAAGAGCCGACTCATTCTGAAATGGCAAATTGGGAAATGGGCGAGATTATTTTGTTAAATATTTCTGGACTCATTTTGACATTTGCTGATATGAAATTTTCTGATTTCATATTTGGTAGTGTAATATTTGTATCAACACGCAAAAATAAAATTTATTTTTAAATAATGAATTGTAACAGAACAAAAAAATGGAACTCATCGATTTATGAGCAAAATCCATTGCTTTATAATACGAAGTCCGAATAATACTCTTTTTGAGGAAGTCTCCCTATCTTTTAATAGCTGCAAAGCAGCTGCGTTAGCAATATTTAATAACGTTAAAACACAAATAATTTCTTCCTCACTATCACTAATTTTGAAATGAATTAATTACTATAGATTTAAGTTGCTAAAAGGAAACTTGTAAACGTCAAAATGATGCGGGGGTGTTCATTCTGGTTCATACAACATTTTAGAATGATCATGAGAGTGCGGACATACTATGTATATCAAAATGAGTCGGCTCTCTGAGGCTTAAGTGAACATGGTCAAATGCATGTATTCAATTTTTCGCACTTTGTCTTCGGAAAGCGTAGTATAGAGTTTGTCCTTAAGCAAAGATCTCATTTTCGTTATATATTTTGTCAGTATGCCTGTTTTTCTTTATATTTAACATACTTATTTGAGTTGAGCTAATTAATAATAATTTTAAATATTTGAGACATTTTTTTATTTATACAATTTATATTGTTGTATAATGTTTGACATAGCTTTTAAGAATTTCTCAGGTAATGTCAAAAAGAATTTATTTATTTTATTATGGAAAATGTTTTCTCTCGTACAAGTTTTGACAGCGCGAGATTTGTTCGCCACCTTACATCAGCACGAAATTAATAAATATGTTGCATCTCTTTCATTTGTGTACATGAAAATATTTTATGAGGAAGAGTATTGATCAATAAGAGACTTAAATAATATTTTGCCTGAATTTCCCCATTTATTTATTTACAATTGATGCATTTGCACTTATTTGCATTTCGATATTCTAAATTTATTAGATTGTGAATTTAAATATACAAAATGAATTTTCTAAAGTACGTTTTCGGACCGAAATTGTACATGGAGTATGGAATTGGCTCCTCACAGGTTTGTGAGAAGCATCATAGTTTTGTAATCCATCCAATTAATAACTTTTTTTATAGAAAATGTACGAATCTGGCGGACTGGAAAAATTTGGAGAACAAATTATATCTACTGTAAGAGGGACCTTTCATTTGTAGATATTATAATTATCATTATTGTTTTAGCTTTCTCTATTGTGGAGCGTTGGTTACTATTCATCACCACTTATAATCACGTTTTTATATCGACGAGGGTATTTGGCAACGGATTCAATATCCACAATAGCCAAATTTACTACAAGTATTGGATTAATCGTTGTAATTTCGCTTTGCATGCGAGGATTTGGACGTTCCCAGTCACGTTCTTACTCAAAACTGATGAAGGCTCTTGAGTTAGCTAGATCTCCAAAAACTGCTAAAGAAGGTAAACAAGCACTACGCAAGTTTGACTTTGACTTCCGTTCATGGCAAGTAGATTTTGATGCTAGTAGTGTCCTCTGGTAAGTTAAGATATGTATATATATTTTTCATGTATGTATTTTTAACTAAAAATTTGCAATTTGAAGTGATGAGAAGAAAAAGCCACTGTTTATACCAAACAGTCGGGAATCACGCCCATTCAGGTTGGCAGCCTTGCCTTGTGAAATTGCAGCTTATGTAGCCATACATACTTTTGGAATTAGCATGATTTATCCTGGATCTGTTAAAATATTGCAGTCCTATATGCGTAAGGAAACACTTTATATTGAATTTCTTGATTCACTTTTTTCTTTGGAACATCTACATATTAATACATTTTATTTGCTTTTGCACATGACATTTTTGTATACAATGTATGTATATGCTAGGGTTTGAAAAATGGAACATCATCGGATGTTATTTGTGGTCTTACGCATTAGAGTATCTACGAATTAAATATTTTTTCCTTTTCTGTCAAAGAATTTTCAATGACGCTCTTTTGATGTTTGGTGGCTGTTATTTTTTTTAAAAATGGATAAAGGGTTTTTTTTACCTTTTCTGCAATATATAGATAAATATCTAACCAATTACAAACGAAATACTATAATATAATAAAATTGCCAATTACATTAATTTCTTTTTAAGTCTGACTTATGAAAGTATCATAAATATTTTTTAGGACCCATGCTGGTTGCTGGCCGAGCCAAACTAATAGAAGAAGATAACGCTATGCGATACAAAATTAAAACCGTGGACCGTAATGAGATTGACACCATTTTCGTGGATAATCGTGCAAACGGCATCAATGGCAAAACCCTTGTGATTTGCTCTGAAGGTACTCAACAAATCGATTGCTACGAGCTAATATATTTCTTTTGAATATTCTGAAAATAATAGGAAATGCAGGTTTTTATGAAATTGGAATAATGAGTACGCCTTTAGTACTCAATTATTCGGTGCTTGGGTGGAATCATCCTGGGTTTGAAGGTAGTACTGGAAAACCATTTCCGGAGCAAGACAGGAATGCTATTGATGCTGTGGTTCAATTCGCTATTAATTACCTCGGTTTTGCAGTTGAGGATATTGTTTTGTATGGATGGAGTATTGGTGGTTTTAGCGCATTATGGGCAGCAGCATGCTATCCTGACATTAAAGGAATTGTATGTTTTCTTATAATAATAAATATCAAAACCATTAATATGTGATTTTTTTTCTTTTTAGGTTTTAGATGCTACTTTCGATGATGTTCTATATTTGGCTCAACCACGCATGCCGGCCAGTTTAGCGGGAGTTGTTAAAATTGCAATACGCGATTATTGTAATTTGAACAACGCCGAAATTATTCAAAAATACAGTGGTCCAGTGCTCCTAATACGCCGGACTGAAGATGAAATAATTGCGGAGTAAGTGTTTTTTTTTTTTAAATGGGTGTTTCCGGGTACAATTTGGTTTACATTTAATTTTTACGTCGGTTCAAATTCAGGGACAACCGTATTGACACTAACCGTGGTAACTATTTGATTCTTGGTTTGCTCAAGTATCGTTATCCAAATATATTTACACCGCCGGAAATTACTCGCACTAAACACATTTTATCCAAACCAATCGAGAAGACAAATTTTTTAAGTAAATAACATAAATTGGAATTTGCAATTGAAAAGAACAAATCTATATGAAACAATTGGTTTACAGCTATGGATGATGAACTTTGCATGTCGCGTCTTATTACTTACGCATCCGACCAGGGCAAGTCATTTCCTATGCAGATAGGTGATGATTACTCCGATGAAGTGCGGATTCAGTTGGCGGAATTTTTAGTAATATAAAAAAAATTGATTTTAAAAGTTGTTAAATTTTGAATATATGATAGTTTTTTTATTTTTACAGCTTCGAAAACATTTCAATGATTATAAATCTACACATTGCACTCCATTACCTGGAGATTATTTCAACATTCCTTGGGATATACCCATCGAACATGGCTTTGTGTTTACCTAAATTGGTAAGCCAAAAACCAGTAGCAATTTGTAATTTGCAAGCAGTTAAGCTTTTGATGTATGTATTTGATTATACATGGAGCACTGTGTTGGGAGATGAAATAAAAATAATTCTTAAAATGTCAGAAAATTCAAGTTATTCAAATAAATTAAAAAGGAACAACACATTAATAGAAATACATTATTCGTCTTTTCAGTTTCAGTACGTTTATTTGTATAATGATTTTAAATACTTTGCTTTTGTGGCTTATAATATGCTCTAGTTTGTCGGAAACATATGGACTATGGGGTGCTGCATCCATACAAAACATGATAAATCGCTTTAAGAAAGAATCAAAATCGTGTGATGTAAAGGTAGGTGTAAATAATAATATTAAAGATGTTAGTATCGCACGCCCTTTCAGGATTGTGAAAATCCTGAAATTCGGAGATACCATTGCGACGAAAACCAGGTCCTTTTGCAGTTAGCTCGACTCTACATCATTAGCCCAGAGCGCATCATACTGTTGCTCAGTACGAATTCAATTAAAGATACTTGTCAAGATATAGCAGATGTACTCATGCATATTAATTCGACTTTGTCTACTTGCATTCCATTGCCCCCTGAGAACCTCTATATAAAGCTGTATCATGGTTTAGATTACTTCCATACGTATGTTTGTCAAGATAATGAGAATTCAAACACGAAACGTTGGTAAACCAATAATAGCATATCATTATTGCAAGTGGAATAACTATTTTTATTGCAGATTTTGAGAAATATCATGATTGCCTAAAAGAGTTACGCGACGATCTTATTGAATGCGAAGGGCCCCCAGATTGGTTTGAGAAGTCGAACAAATCCATTGTCTGCCAGTAAGTTGACTTAATTGGGACTCGGCAAATTGAAGCATTAAATCTCTTCCTAGATTTTTTAATGAAATCATCAATTGCAATTATATTAAAACTGCAATGCTCTGCGGACTTACCCCAGCCCTTATATTGCGCACTTTTTCTAGTGAAGTTATGAAAAGAGTAATTGCGGTGAGTTTTGTGGTCTATTTATTCCAAGGAATATTAAATTTGTGGTATTCCTCTTAGTTCAATTGTCAAGTTTCACGTTCATTGCCGCATGTAGATGATCCGATGCCTTCTTCTGGTAGTCAAATTTGTGCAACAAGGCACGCCAGTAATTGTTGTATATTTATACTGATTACTTGTTTCATTTTAATTAGTAAATATTAATTTTAAAAATAAACAAGGAAAGCAAATGAGGGAGACTGATAATTTTACGAGTTTTTTTTTGAGCCACCAAACCCTGAAAATCCCATAATGGCAGCCATATCGTCTGACAAATCACCACTTAATGCATCATCCGCTTTTCGTTTTCGATCTTTTCGTTTCTCTTTGCGGTGTTCTTTATATCTCTCCTCTTCTTCTTTGGCTTCGCGCAGGCGTCTCTCTAGTTCATAATCCCGCTGTTTTTCTTCTAACTTCCTTTTGTTAACCTGAAAGCGCTCTTTCACCTGATCCACCGTGCTCCGTTCAACTTTCATTGACATCCCAAGATTTCGCTGATGTTTCTTGCCGTTAATATGATCGAGAAAGTTTATAGAATCCTTAACGACGCAGTCACAAACATTGCAGTAATAACCACCAGACTGTGAGGTAGGAGTGTTTTTGTTTATTACTACGCTTTTGCCCAGTTTACTGTCCAGGTCCACTTTATAGTCGCGGCGTTTAAGGTTTTCTCTTTGAATAGGTTCTATAAAAAATCATTAAATATATTAATAGCAATCAATTGAGGTTTCTAAAAATTGCAAAATAACACCTTCATCCTTTTCGGCTCCCTTTGCTTGGTTTTGTAAGCGCTCCAGCGCCAGTCTCTGATACTCCGCTTTGTCCCATTTACGTCGGTGGTCATCTGGACGCAAAGACATAATGTTGGAGTTAATATTTAATTTCTTACACTATTAAACACTTATAAATATAAAAAATGATTTATTTAAACACGAGTAAATAATGCCTTTCAAGTATGTTTTCTATTTACTACCCTTTTCCTAATCAACAGTATTTTAATAAAAGTATTTTAACGCAGGGTTGGAAAACCAAATAAAAATTTCAAATATTGACATCCACCTAAAATAAATGGCGCACTTTTTAAACTCCGTTTGTGTTCACTGAGGAGAAACCATGTACACACGTATTTCAAAGGTTTACTCCACGTCTCCACGGGCAATTTTTAATTGTTTGCAATTGGCAATTTCAAGCAAATTGCCAATGGAGACACCAAATTGCTAACATGGTTTGTTGCAATCGGTTGTCATATGGATTGTTTGACAGCCTTTTTTCGTGACGTTCGTTATTTCTGCTTCTCCTTCACGATTCATAAAATAACTGTATGGGCTCCTCATAAAATATTCTGCTGGAGTCCTCTGCTTGGATTCACTGAGGAAACATTTTCAAATAACACTAAACTGTGAGTTTTATCCAAATATATATAAATATATATATATATTATATATTATATATATATATATATATATATATATATATATATATATATATATATATATATATATATATAAATATAAATATATATATATATATATATATATATATATATATATATATATATATATATAATTCACTTAATTTTATTTTTTTAATATATTTAATATTGATATACATTAGGCGAATTCGATTCGTAACATGTATCGAGCTCGTATCGAGTTGTGCGAATAAAACAGCACACGAGTAAGTGGTAAACTTGGAACCACTGTTTCAACTGTAATTTGAAATATTTACTTTTTTATATTTTTTATACAAACTCATCATTTCAATATGATTTAAATCAACACAATAATAGTTTTTAAAATCAAAAAACAAAATCCAGATTAATTTTTGTTTTCTTTAAATTTAATCAGCTAAAATATAAAAAAATCCCAGGGAAATTTTCATGGGTAATTTTTAATCTCGCTGGTTTTCAAGCAGTTTTCAATTTGGAAGCACATTCTAGAAGGATAGAAAAGTTCGCTCGTTTCTTCCGAGTATAATTTACTCGATATCTTTTCCATACAAATGTCTGTTCTATCGTCGATAGAGTGGCGAATCGAATGCGCCTCATACAAAAGTCTGTCCACCAAAACACTCCACACCACATCGCGATGCCAGGCGAGCGCTTTCGACATTGACATCGTCGTCATGCAACACTGCAATGGTAACAGGTACGTACTCACCATCATTGACCATTTTTCACGCTGGCCAGAAGCAGTGCCCCTCAAGGACATTTCCGCTAGTACCATAGTAGACATCTTTTACGCTTGCTGGGTGGCACGTTTTGGAGGGCCGACCACAATAACATATGACAGAGATTCTCAATTTGAATCTCAGCTCTTCGACACGCTTGCAAAATTAATCGGCAGCAACAGAATACGCATAACGGCATATCATCCGTCTGTAAATGGGATGGTTGAACTATGGAACCGTTCACTTAAAGCAGCCATCAGGTGTCATAATTCGCCAAGCTGGGTGGAAATTTCGCCTTCGGTTCTTTTTGGGCTACGAGTGAGTCATAAGGAAGACATTAACGCCTCCGGAGCAGACGTTGTCTATTGAACCACACTCCGTATACCAGGTGAGTTTTTTATAGAGGAACTGCTTTCACTAGAGCCTAGATACTTCTTGGAAAAATTTCGAGAGCAGATGCGACAAGTTCGATCGGCAGCTTCGGCGCACCACACAAACACAAGGATTTTGATCATAAATCGCTTCACAGCGGCTCTCATGTTTTTGTTCGAGTAGATGCTGTTAAAAAGCCATGCGAACGGCCTTATGATGGACCATATGAGGTCATCGAGCGCATCTTAGACTATATCCTCAAAGTCAATGTTGACGGGACACCAACAACAATTTCAACGGAACGATTAAAACCTGCATTTTTCGAGTGTAGTGACTTGATTCCATCTGCAAGAGATTCGAACTTATCGTTATGACAAACATCAACTTCGTCATCTACGGATCGCTTAAGGACAGCAACACGAAGGGTACATTTCACAACTCACCCATAGCTTCGTCGCTCGGAGGGGAGTACTCTGGGCACTTGGGGTTGCTTGCTACGCCATCTGTTTGTGAAAACCACCTTTTTTATATTCCTTCTTACAGATAAAATTTTGGTGGCATGTGGTGAGTGGGTATTTTGGACTGGCGCAGCGTCTCTTGGCCATTTTCGTTTTTGTTTTATTTTAATATTAATAAATAAACAAATTGATACGGCACTTTTATTTTAGCAGCTCATACTAGTCGCTAAATAGTCTACACTTGAAAATAGGTGGATTGACCGGCTTGACCGCTGAAACGGTCAATTGCGGAATAGCGGAGGAGACCGAGAAAAATAGAAAAAAAGTGAAAAAAGGATTTAAGGCGATGGTGAAGGAAAAACGGTTTGAATTTTTGAATTTGTCGGATTTGCCGTCGTAGCGGACGTTAATTTTTTTGAGAAAAGAAGTAAAACTTTCAGTTCGTGTGAAGATAAGAATTCTACGTAAAATGTTGGTTTACTTTTGCCAAATAGTTCAAAATGAGATAAATTATTCGAAAATTACAATTATAAGATTCCTATAATCAATGAGTATTAATGAGAATTGGGAAGATGTTATATTTATATATATTTATAAGATTACGTATAAGGTGGTGTATATAGAATTGAATGTGCGTGTTGGCAAAAGTTGTTGTGGCGTGTAGTCTATCGGCAAAAATGTCAGGCTAAGGCAGAAGTGATGGGGCTGGCTAGCTTGACGTAGAGGAGTAGGATGCTAGGCTCAAAAATGGTGAGTTGGATACCTTTGTGTTCTCACTTCTGTTAATTGTTGCTTCTCCCCGATGTATTGTGGCGGGTTGAGAACCCCGACCATCGCTGCGAGCTAGCCCTGGCAGCCACACTGCATTAGGCGAAGGGGTGCTCGCAATATTTTGGCGCCCAATTTAAAACAATATCAAATAAGTTTTCCGTAGCGTATAGTGTTGTTGAGTGGATAAAATCTGTCTCGTGAATTAATATGCTCCACTCTTGCCGGTGGCTTGGCGTGCAAAACTGTAGTAGTGTGGCTGATTTTCTTCAGAATTCTGGTTAACCAATGATAAACAAACCTATCCAAATAAGCAACTAATGATAAACTAAGACATTTGTTATGAAAATTTGACGTTTAAGTGTCACGTCTCTATGGCCTCTGCTTGCAAATTCCTTGAACGATTTTTTCACATATTGAACACACTGCACGCGTCCTTTTTTCCGTAATTTGAATCATAGAGTATTAATACAGAGATAACTCTTCTTCTTCGAATGTCAGCTGATGAAATTATCCCATTTTTTCCTTATCCGTATGAAACAAAAACAATGCAATGCAAATCCGCCATGCTGTGGTAAGGAAATTTATTTGGGACTAAATTTAGGGTACAATTGCGACTTGAGTTGTGGAGAAATAAAATAGTATCTTCAATGTAGAAACAGTATAAATACTTTATAATTTTGATTAATTTAAAAGCAAATTTTTAAGTAAAACTTTGTTTTTAATTACGTAAATATTAGTTACATTCGAATATTTATGTATTATTTTTATTTATTTATACCAATTATTGTAATAAAGTTAATCTTGAATACATTTCAAAGCAGCATAAACAAATTAGCTTTGGATAAACTTAATCTCCATATATTTTTTCTTTCTTATTTATAACAATTTTTTTAAATTTATTTTTAACTGTACGGTGGTGTAACTAAACGGACGTGTAATCACACGAGCTCCGCCTTTGTGACATTTATCGTTGTTTAAAACCAAATAACTAATTTTACAAAACCCGCGAAAGAGAAGAGCTTAAACGAAAGTGCAAGTTTTCAAATAAGTTCTGTTTAGATAACCTAAATACTTATAATAACTAATTTATAATTTAATTAAAGTGATAAATAAACAATCAAACAAACAAAGGAACAGTTATATACATATATGAGTTCAAAGTTGAAAGAGACAACAAATAAAATAATCCCGGTTGTGTGTGGTGTTGCCACAGTGGACTCTGGCCATAATAAGTGATTAGAGTTACCACACCAAACAATTTTGTTTTCGTGATATTTTACATACATACATAAATAAGATTAAAATATAGCAAAAATAATAATAAATAAAATTTTTAAAAAACTAAAAACAAAGTATAGTCGGTAATCGCCATGAGTGTGCAGCGCTCTCCCCCGTGGGAGAGAACGAGATCTATGAGCGAGTCACTCCACTCTTCGTGGAGTGCACATGGCAAACCCCCAATAATGTCCTGCTCCAGTATAGCAGTGGATTGTGCGACAACTACAACAAATTCGTCAGCAACAACAACATCTGCCTTCTCTACATACGGTACAACAACTACATTCTCGACTACAACTGCGACATCAACATGTTCTTCTGCCTGTGTGCAAATTCCACCAAAAGGCGTGCAGCTAAGTCAACTGCAATCGCTACCAAAGAGAGCACGAACCTCACCCACGACAGATAAAGCGAAAAAAACGCCCAACACTAACAAAAAGCAAAAAATAGCAAAAAACCCAAGCCAAAGTAAGTTATCAAACTACTGGTTGAGCGATACTACTTCAGAAAGAAAAAACAGATTTGCTGCTTTGACCGTTAATGATGACGAACTTGCTGAACCCTCGCACAGTGGACAAGTTGATCAAAATGAGTCCGAAAAAGAAAAAACAACTAGTCCGAAAAAAAAAGTCTAAACAAACCACCCCCTATATACGTCCAAGGCGTAGAATGCATAAGGACGTTAAAAAATGCGCTTACCGCTGTTGCAGACAGTAACTTCATATAAAATATTAACAAACAATGAAGTACGAGTTCATTCGAATGACTCGGAAACATACACAAAAATATTCCAAATGCTAAAGCAAAAAGGTACGAAGCTGTACACATTTAAACCCAAAAATGAAAGAGGTTTCAAAGTCATTCTTCACAATATGCACCCCTCCGCAGACCAAGAAGAAATTTAAAATGAGCTTGGTGAAAACGGTCACAAAGTTTTAAATATAACTAACATAACTCAACGGACAACAAAAAAACCGCTACCAGTGTTTAGCATAGAACTGGAAACAAATACTAATAATAAAGATATTTATAGCATTAACAAATTAATGCATTGCATAGTAGTTTTTGAGGCACCTCATCAAAAAAGAGAAGTCGCGCAATGCACTAAATGCCAAAAATACGGACATACAAAAAACTACTGTACAAGGGATCCAGTGAGTGTGAAATGCACTGGAAAGCAACTAACAAGTGAATGTCAAAAAAAAATAACCAACGCAGCTGAAATTAAATGTGCCCTATGTGGCGGAAATCATACTGCAAACTACAAAGGCTATGAAATATACAAAGCCATAAAAATTCAAAGGTTTCCATCTTTACACAGAAAGGATCCATTATTACTACAGACCAAAAATATGGATGGATCAGTAGCTAAACCAGCCGTAAGCTATGCCGAAATTGCAGGGTCATCAAATCCAAATAAAACTGAAGAAAATACAAAAAAATCAAACGATAGTGATATTAATGAACTTAAAGACATGGTGAAATCCCTTATCACTCAAATGACTAATATGATGAATATCATTACAATGTTACTAACAAGCTTAAATGCCCGAAAGTAATAGTTTAAAAATGGTAGCTTGGAATGCAAATGGCCTAACAAAACATTATCTTGAGTTGAAGCAATTTTTGTCTGACAAGAAAATTGATATAGCACTAGTTTCAGAAACACTTTTACGAACAAAAACTATTTAGTATTTCCTGGATATAAAATTTATGTGACAGATCATCCTGACGGTAAAGCTCGTGGTGGGACAGCTATCATAATAAATTCACTATTAAAACATACTGAACGGCAACCATATGCAACACCTCATATTCAATCCACTACTGTGCAAATTGAGGATACAAGTGGGACAATACTCATTTCCTCAGTTTACTGTCCCCCCCAGACACCTAATAACGACGGATCAATATAATGAATACATAAAGACGCTTGGCGTAAGATTCATTGCAGTTGGAGATCCGAATGCAAAACACACTGAGTGGGGATCTAGGCTAACCAATAAAAAAGGACGAATACTGATTAATGCTATAAACAAAAATAACTGCAGATTTTTAAGCTCAGGTGAACCCACATACTGGCCAACAGATAGGAAGAAGATACCAGATCTAATCGACTTCAGTATAACAGAAAACATAAAGTGTAACCAATTAAAAATTAAAGCTTGTTTTGAACTTTCTTCAGACCACTCTCCGATAATACTTGACTACACAACTGACATCAAACCCATAGAACCAATAGCTAAGATTTTTAACCACAAAACAAACTGGAATGATTATAGACAGCATATTGAAAATCAACTGAATATGTCTATCACACTGAAAACACAATTAGACATTGAACGTGCAATTATTCACTTCAACGATGTCGCAGGAATCAAATCAAGCCAACAGCATAAATTTAGAAGAAATAAACCTACAACGGATATTTTCATAAGAAAGCAAATTATTGAGAAGAGAATGCTGAGAAAGAGATGGCAGCTAACTAGATCGCCTGAGGATAAACACAATTTAAATACAGCCTGCAAAAAACTCAAGAAAATTTTACCTAAAAGACAAAATATAGAAGTTTAAAATTACCTAAAAAACTTTACGCCTACCCAGGATACGAACTACTCATTATGGAAATGCACAAAGAAATTAAGAACTCAGATAAGGTATCAGCTACCACTACGGAAAGATGACAACTCATGGGCTACTACCAATGAAGAAAAAGCAACTGCATTGGCTAAATACTTTGAAAAATTCCTATCAAATGACGAAGATAAATATATTGAAACACGCAATGACTTAAATATAGATATTACAACCAAAATTAAGAAAACAAACACAACAGAAATAATTAATTGCATTAAAAACCACAAAAAAGCACCAGGATACGATATGTTGACAGGAAAAGTTCTCGCTGAGCTACCTACTATAGGTTATAACTACTTAAGGAATGTTATCAACTCAATGTTCCGACCACAATTTTTTCCCAAAGTATGGAAAGTTGCTGAAATTATTGCACTACCGAAGCAGGGAAAAGATGCTACAACTGCTTCGTCGTATAGACCAATTAGCCTACTTCCCATAATCTCTAAAGTTGCTGAAAAACTATTACATGATAGACTTAGCCAGATCCTTGACAATAAAAACATTATACCAAATCATCAATTCGGCTTCAGAAAACGACATTCAACAATTCAACAGATACACCGTATAACAAACAAAATTGAAACAGACATAGCATATAAGCGGTACTGCGCTGCTGTATTCTTGGACGTTGCAAAAGCATTTGACAAAGTATGGCATAAAGGACTGCTGCATAAACTGAGGACGATGCTGCCACTTGACTACTATTTGATTGTTGAAAGTTATCTTAGTGATCGTTACTTTTACGTCAACTTTAATGAAGAGTGTTCGTCTATTTATCTTACAGCAGCTGGAGTTCCTCAAGGGAGAGTTTTAGGACCACTGCTATATGTCATATTTACCTCAGAAATTCCACTTCCAAAAGAACTGAATACCACAATTGCTACCTTTGCTGGCGACACAATCCCCTTAGCATCTGACAAAAATCTAAATACTGCGACTGAAAGTCTGCAGATATACACAGAGGATGTTAAGGAATGGTTTGATAAATGGTGCTTGAAAATTAATGAAGATAAGACTGTACAAATAATTTTTACAACTAAAACAAAATTTAACCCAATACCTATTAAAATAAACAATAAAGATATAAAAATAGGGTCTACTACTAAATACCTTGGTATACACATGGACTCAAAGCTAAATTGGCACTACCACATCAAACAAAAAACGAAACAAATAAAAGAAAAATTTTGGCAACTATATTGGTTAATGGGTAAGCAATATAAACTCACAATTAACAACAAGTTGCTGCTATACAAGTGTACTATAAAGCCAATTTGGACGTACGGACTCCAAGTATGGGGAACGGCAAAGCGGTCACACATACAAAAAATTCAAAGACAGCAATCTAGAATATTAAGAGTTATCATAAAGTCTGGTTGGTACACAACAAATGAAGACATACTCAGCAAACTAAATATGACAAGAATTGATGAAGAAATAAAAAAGATATCCACAAAATACTACGATACACTGCATGGGCATAATAACGAAGAAATAAACGAGTTGCTACATCTAGAAGAAACCACCATGCGCCGTTTAAAGAGAACTCGACCAAACGACCTAATGAACTAGGAAATCCAGACTACACATATTAGTAATAGTATTATAAATGTAAATGTAAATAATTATCAAAAACATAATTTTGATCATAAATTGTTATAATATAATTATAGTGAACTATTATAATGAATGTAAATAATTTTTGTTGTATCACTTCTGGGCACTGGCCAAAATGTGTTTTTAATATTAATTTCCAAACAAATTGTCAAATCATGTACTAGGTGTCAATATAATGGTGACAGATGTATGAAATAAAGAGAAATTTAAAAAAAAACTAAATTTATAACAACCAATTATTTGTAGATTTTTTTTTTACCTCTCTACAGGTAATAAGGTGAGCCACTCTTTAATTTTATTATTGAAAGTAGTCTAGGGATTGCTAATCTGGGTGGGAAGCCAACAATTATGGGACCACGACAAACGTCTTGGACATCACGCTCCACACAAATGGTAATATCCTAGTTAGGTATTGGAGAATTCTGATCGTAAACATATTCGTTTTGATGTAACTTTCCCTCAGGGTAAAACTCTAAGAACTCCAAAAATCACAAATTGTGATCTTTATAGCAGAGTGCTAGAACGGAATTTGGTCAGGCCAACCACGATCGCATCCCCTCACCTCAATAAATAGATCAATCTATTGACCGATACTTTAAATCACCCACAGGATCTCTTGCACAAAAATGCGTACAAAGTGTAGACTAAACCTTCGTGGTGGAGCAAAGAACTGGGTTCTCAGAGGCGTGAGATATTCATAATAGCCAGGTTAACTTTTTATTGTTTTTTAAATATTTTTTTCTCTTAAATATTTATTTTATTGAATCTTCTAAAAATATTAGAACTCAGAATAAGTTTTCATAATGTATATTAACAAATTCACTTTTTATAGATTCATTCACTCATTACCATATGAGAAGAAGTAAGCGCAATACTTAAATAGTGATGGTACAAAAACCTTAAAATATAATTAGATAATAAGCGCTGCACGTCTTTCCTCTTCAGTCTGATGTGACCTTGATTTAGCAGCAGTTGTCTCGCTAAAGCATTAGGATGCTTTTCTAACCTAGCTCAGTATATTTTAGCACATTTTGGGATCTCTTCAAATACACTCGGGATGTGTGTATCTGTGAAAGTTTGAGTTTTTTATACACCAAGGGGCGGTAGTAATCATCTGCAGTACCTTTAACTGTGCTCTTTGAAGTTTCTCCACATTTGACGGTGATGCGGTACCCCAGAGTTGCAGAAAATATATAACCATAAAGCTTCAATTACTGCCTTATAGAGCAGTACCTGTTAGTCCAGTTTGAGCTTGGACTGCCGATTTAAGAACCTTCCCAGTTAATTTACTTTGAGTGTGATTTGGGTGACTTTGGCATTTATGTACTTCGTCCAGGTAAGTCTGCGATCGAGATACATTCCAAGGTATTTTGTTTCAGAAGCCTGTGAAGTTAATTTTCATAGAGAGCAAGCATTCCTGCATAGAGTGAATATGATGTGTATACTCGTACATAAATTCTTATAGACTTTTATTCTCCCGGAGTCAAGCCATTCTTGTTAGGTATTTAGTGGTTCTTGGAGGAGCTTTGATGCCATTTTATATAAGGTCTGAATGGGGTCATAGTGTGGCTGTAATATCGGTAAAACTTGAGATGACATTGTTGTCATTAGTTGACATATATGGACTGTATAGTCTGGAGAGCAAAGGGCCCTGTACACTGACTTGGAGTACACCAGCCTTGATTGGATATTCAGTGGAAATGAAACTGTTTGCTTCACCATAAATTGTCGATCTGAGAGATAGTTTTACAGAAGCGTATATATATTGAGAGGATGGATGATTTTGAGTTTCGGCAGAATCTCTACATGGCACAATTTGTCAAACGCTTGCGTGGTATCGATAAATACTGCCTATTTTTATCGTATGTATTTTGAATGGTGCTCTCAATACAGTGATCTTGTTCGACAGTACTGTGGACTGTGCAAATAAAAGTAGACGAGAAGATGATGCCCCTATGTGCAAAGATTTTGTACATAAATAAAATGGAAAACAACAAGGATAAAAGGGGGTTTCAAGTAGATAATGAGGATGAACCTGTGATTATTGGTAGAAATTTGAAGAGCCCCATTCCAATTTCAAAAGATGTATCCGTAATATGTTAGAGAAAGCAGAAAAGTTTCCGATGAGAACTTTGAAGTTTGGAGAATATGCAACAAAACCAGTTCTAAACCCTGGAAAAGCCGCTCATAAATATGTATTTCAAAATGTAGAGTTGAGAAGTAATTTTGTTTCTAGCTGTAGTTAAAGACCCATGCCACAAAGTATCGTTATTTTTTTACACACTGCTGCAGAATCAGTTGAAAATCATCGATCGTAAGCTTGCATTGTGAATCCGTTGATTTTTGTGAAAATTTCCACAGCTAATAAATTAGGTTTTTATTTTTTTTTTATTATGTACAAAATTCTTTGTTATGTAGGAATCAGCTACAAGTATGTATTTTATTGTAAAGCTATTTTTATGATTATTATAGCTTTCATTGAATAGATATTGGATTTATTTCAAATGTATGCAAATGGCCATTTGATTTCTCTTTTTTTGTTTTTAATGGACCTTTTGTTATATAATACAGTGTTATTTGGTATCAGCTTATAGAGACAGATGCCAAAAGGCAGTAGCAAAAACCTCTTAGTCCCTAATTACAAATATTTAAACTCGAATGGGCTCTTTTTTGTGAACGCCATCAGGTTGTGGAATTCGTTGCCTTTGGCAATTAGGAGTATCTCAAGTAAGCACAACTTTAAGCAAGCAATTTTTCACTACTTCTCTTAATGCTATTTATTTTTCTCTTTTCTTCTTTTCTAATTTTTGTTTCCTTTTTGTTTATTCATTGTCTTTCCTTTTTGTTTATTCATTGTCTTTCTGACTTTTCCTTAGTTCATAAAAATTATTTATTTTTAAGTTAATTCTTTATTTATTCAATTATTTATATAATTAATTATTTATTTATCTGATCTTAACTTATTTATTTGTCTGATCTAATAATTTAGTTTCATTTAATTTACATTCTTAGTCTTAGTTTTAAGTAATTTTTGTTGTATATAATTCATTGTTATTCTGATACTTCTTGCCGCATTTAAAAGACCCTGTCTTATATATGAACGCTTTTAAAATAAAAAAAATAAAAAAATAGCCCCCTATATATGCCCCTATATGCCCCTCTAGATTTTATCGTCCCTGATGTGTATCTAGTTTAATGAAAATTCTTCTGGCTTCTCCCTAAAAGAAAATTTTATGATGTTATGAATGAGTATGAAGAAAATTATTTTGGTGCTAAACTGGATCACCGTCAGAACTATTTGCTCAATAAAGTGTCTTTCCAAGTAGGAAAAACTTTTAAAGTATTAAACTAAGCGTAATCCCAAAAGAGTTTCGAAAGCATTTTAAAAAGAACGATTAGCGAAGTATCGTCGGCATATGATTCGGCTTGGACAAGCAGCCTTACCCCATCTGCTGCGGTACACAAAGAAATGTATGGATTACTCACTAATAAATTAAAATTTCTATATGAAAGTAAAATTTCGAACATTTATTTATGTATTTAATTTTTATTTTTTTTTTTGTTGGGTAGAGAGGGTAAAAATGCCTGCCGCATCATCAAAACTGTCGTAAAAGATTTGGTATATGAGAATTGCACCCACTAAAACATCCCCCTCCCTCGCTGAGAACATCTCCCCACCCTGGAACCATTTTTATACTTCCTTCAAGGTGGAGATTCTCACTTCGTCCCTATTGGACTCTCAACATTATTCCTGCGTCCAGGTCCTGCTTTTTCTGTCGGAGCACATTTTCCACATATTTATCTACGTGGTCCCAGTTTTCTTTGCTGCTTAGCATAACCTCCACAATGTTCTCGGTGGCTAAGGTTTCCCCGATTTCCATTTCAAGCGTGGTGCGCTCTGTTTGCCACCTTGTGTATTTGAAAAAGGTGTGTTGGGGTCCTCGTGTCTGCTTGTCGGCGAGAGCGACGTCCTGTCGCCGTTTTCAGGCGAGTGGCTGAAAAATCAAGAGCCCTAACGTAGAATTTAAACACTACCACTTTCCAGTTTCAAAATACAAGAGAGCTTTATTCTTAAAAATACTAGTTCTTATATACTATTTACCAATAAACATTTCAGTCTACGTCTTGACTTTTCTGGTGTTCCAGTTACGCAGTTGTTTGGTGTCAGTGGCTCAAGCCCACTGACCTACTGCAAGTAAAAGTGTCGTCGGTGCATTCTAAATGCCCCTCGTCAACTTGACTGCGGAACTGTGACACCCTAAAAGCTTACATCAAAATTATTGAATAATTACTGTTCATTTACAATATTTGCACCCTAAAAATATGTGCGTTCTTAATGAATTTAATAAGAGCCGGTGCTGTGAGTCAACTACGCGTAGGTAGCTTGATTCTAACTCACAACATCCCTCCCCTCTTTCTAAAAGAAGTTAGTGCAACTAACTTCCATAAAATCTCTACAATATTTTTCTTGCACTGTAAACAGTTATGTGCATCTATTTAACTCTATAGTACATACATATATAATTTGTTTTATTTTTTCCATGAAATCGCCTTCTTTGGGTTCTATCTCGGTTGTTTTTTTTTCTTCTTTTTTTATTCTTTTCTTTTCCATATATTTTTTTTTTCTCTAGCTTTTATTTTCTTTTGTAGTTTTCTTTCTTTTATCTTTATTTTTTCTTTACTTTGTTTTTGTTTTTTTTTTTGTCTTTTTTTTTCTTATTTTTATCCATCATTATTTTTTTTTTTATATTCCCCTTTTTATAATTTGGTCTTTCATTGACTCTTTTCTCATTGGCGTATATACAAATATCTAAACAATAATACAATACTATTCTATACATAAAACCTTATATTATACTGCGCCCTCTGCTATCTGCTGGTCCAGTTGACGACTGCCGTTGTCGGGGTGGTTATTGTGCTGCGCCGTTGGTGTGGTTGATTCGAGTCTTTGAAGGGCCGCTACTATCCTGCACCATTTCCTTGAAATGAGCGTCGTCACCATCACTACCACCAGGACGAGGCCAGCTATACTGACTACCCCTCCCATCATCCAGGTGTGCACTATCTCACAGGAGTTGGTGAGGTGTGACACCCTTTCCACATCTTCCGCCTCCTTTACCAACTCGTTAATTGTTCTGCTGTTTGTTGTAAGAGTTTTCCGTAGATCGTTGAAATGCATGAGTGAGACTGTGTTCGGTGTTGCGAGCATATGGCCGGAGTCATTTCGTTTGCGATTTTCCAGCAGCTCCTGTAGTTTCGTCCTTAAACGGTTTGTTCCCATGACTGACGTTGAGAATTTATACCGTGACTCTTCCTGATTTTTATGGACCAATATTATTCCTTTGCCAACCACTCTGCAACCAGATTCAATGGTCATAAAACCGGTGTTTATTAATTCCAACCGTGTGGTTTCGTCTGAACACACCGCCGTGAAAATCGCCTGGTCGTCAAAATGGTAGAGCCATCTGTTTATGGTTCGGGTGGCTACCAGAATTCCTCCCTTGGCTGGAATGGCTACGTGATCGCATTGGTCTTGCTCATGCTTCAATACTTCTATCTCGCAGTAATCGCTTGCTCGCGTAATTAATTTTCCGGGATGGTAGCATAAACGTTTTGTAGTGCCCACCTCTCGACATTTCCCCTCGTCCTCTATCGATAGGCCATTGTAGTGTTCTTGAGCCTGGCTTGCCGCTATGTAGTCATATCTTGTCTTCGGCAGCACGCACCAATCTGGATTCAGTCTCTTGGGTATTGCGTACACCTTGTGCATTGTAAATACCTCCAATAGCGGCACAGGGATCTTTATGACGACTTTTAACCCGTTCTCCGCCTCTTCTGTGCGGACCTCCTTCGGCTAGTTCATAGAACCGCTCCGGTGCCTCTCCGTACCATGAAATTCCTTTCATTGACATTGGTGCTGCCTTGAGCAATTCATCAGACGTCAGGAACAACGGGTACAGCTTGCCATGTAATAAATCATCGAGCACCACTATCTCCGTTTGCTGTTGATCCTGGAACCTTATAATTTCTTCAGAAACAACTTTTCCCAAAATGAAAGATTCCGCCAAGTTCACCTCTGCTTCCTCTTGTCTCTTTCCAATGCCTTCCAACGCCAAGTTCATCTCTTCCAGCTCCTGGAAAGTCTTATTCACTGCTTCGTGAAGGCCCTGGTAACCTGCTCTCATCACAGTCACCTCTTTTCACAGCAATTACAACGTTTTTGACTGCTTCCTCTCAAGGTTTTGTAAGTGACCATAAATCCGATCTGAATCTTGGTGGTCCATCGTACCGATTGCCCATTTGAGCACTTCACCGCCGACATCTATCAGGGACCGGCGTTTCCTTCCTTTCAGAGACAATGTCTTCTCCTTTTCCAAGAATCTTTTTGCTATAGCTTCTATCTCCAAAATGGAAGAGTCGCATCTTCGTTTCAGCTCGGTCCCGCTGGCCACCACATGTCTCTCACACAACCTTCTGGTTGTCTCCTGTATTCTTTTGAACTGCTCAACAATAATTTTCAACTCCGTTCGTGGAAACTCCGTTACAACCACCCAAAAATCCTTGGCGAACCATACATCCCCTGTTTTCTCCATTAATACATCTGTCTCCGGTAGTTTATCCAACCGCACCCCCGCATGTATCCTGTCGCTAACCGCCATCAACAGCACTAACATAATCTATAAAATGATAAAATTTTACACTAACTAACATATCTCAGCCTAAAAATACAATATTCTCTTCATAAATTGCTTAACCTACAATTGAATGCTACATCATTCAATTCTCCGTCCACTCGTCTTCTCCCCTTACATTATCGGATTCGCTACCGTATCCTGGAGGAAAAAAGGACTGGACTATGCGTTTTCATAGCCATATAGAGCATCAGTTTTGCTCTGATTAATTTTTCGTGCTCTTTTTCAACACGTGAGTTATCACCCATTTCAACTTTGAACCAATTCATTGGCCCTCCGACAAAAACCAGATTATACAAAATAATCCCGTTTGTGTCAAAACTTTGTCCATTGCATGACTATACCTTTCATCGCATACAATTACGTTTTATTTAAATTTACTTCTAGCCTGATATATATATATATATATATATATATATATATATATATATATATATATATATATATATATATATATATATATATATATATATATATATATATATATATATATATATATATATATATATATATATATATATCCATTAACGTTTCTATTCTCCATCCTGTAATTAGCTCGTATATGAATACATACATACATTCAAGGCGCTTTAAATTACCTAGAATTAACTGCTTATTTTCCCAATCAACCTATACATTTTTTTTTATATCCCAACATATACATTTATTCAAATTTCCATATGCTAATTTCCTAATCAATAAACAGTTAAAACCTATGTATATTTACATATAGCCTGCTGCAGTATCTGCAAATTCCCAATTCCTAATCATATGTCCCTACATACTTACTTATATGGCCATACCCATTCCTATAACTAGAATACTTACTTCTTTAAATATTCCCTCGTACATTCATTCTGTACATTATACAGTTACATACATATATATTTACTTCACCAACGATGCCGGCGCTACTGCTTTCATTTCATTAACCGCCGTATGTATGTATGTACATATTTGAAGTTAAGTTTTATATTACTTACCCACGACTGTCTTATTATTTTATTTTATTTTTTAAATTACGTGCAATATTTATTATTGAATATTAAAAAACAATATATTTTTCCCTACTATGCTTCGTTCGGCCATAGTGCATAATAAGCACATTTTTATTACGTCAACTTTACTTGCTCGAGTTTAATTGGCACACTTCTGCTGGTCTTGACTTTGAAAATCGGAGCTGTGTGTGTCATTTGATACACACACGTACATGTTTACGTTGTTATTTTTGTGTTTACACTTGTAAAACACTGCTAACTCATGTCTTTAGTTGTGTGGTCTACTGTGGAATAATTTCAATAAATTATTATGTAGCTTTTTATTTTTTCCCTTAATCGTTACGACTGTTGTAACTGGGCTTCGGATCTCTGCTACTACATACGGACCTATCCACACAGGTGAGAATTTGTTTCTCCTAGCCTGATTCTTCATTAGTACTTGATCACCCACATGAAAAACTACTGGGTTTAGTACCTTGTTATAAGCTTCCCTGGCCACTCGTTTAGCACATTCCTGGTTTTCCCTAACCAATTCGTGCGCTCGCTGCAACTGATATTTTTGTACTTTATTGGGGTCATCGGCATTGTATACAGGCGCACATTTGCGCTTCAAATTCGCTGGCATGTTGAAATCAAACCCGTAGAGTGTTCTAAACGGAGTTTGCTTCTTTGATACATGCACAGTATTGTTGTGTACATGCATTGCAGTGGTTAACCATTGATCCCAATTCGAGCCGTCTTCTTTGGCAAAACTGCGCAAGTACTCGGCCAGAGGTCGATGACTACGTTCCAATGAGCCCTTCGCCTGTGGATGATATGGTGTTATGTGCAACTTCTTGATTCCCAGCTTTTTACAAGTTTCCGAGAACAGCTTCGATACAAAATTAGAACCATTATCGGTTATCAAAACCTTAGGTATGTTGTATCGTGCTATAATTTCATCAAAGAATGCTTTGGCCACCGTACTTGCTTCAGCATCGGGTATAGCCACGCACGCCATATACTTTGAGAAATCGTCTTGGAATGTCAATATGTATTTATTCCCCGAAACAGTCTCAGGTAAAATACCTACAATATCCATATGAACTTTATCAAATGGCTGTTTAGGTGTGTCAGTTAACACCATTGGCATCTTTGTCAGCCTTGAACTTTTGTTGGCCTGACATTTTGGACAACTCCTTATATATTTCTTAATGTCCTTGAGCATACCCTTCCATCCGTATACTCGCCTAATTCTGTCATGGGTTTTCCAGAATCCCTGGTGTCCACCTAGAGGTGAATCATGGAAACCCTTTAACACAGCCTGGATATCCTTTATATCCTTCAGCCATTCCACACTACTGGCTCTTTGTTCATTAGCAGCGTCACCTGCATTGCTAACATTTCTTGTTGCATCAATTTTATCCCCTTGAATTCTCTCGGTCTTCTCCTTATCTGACCGTGCCTTGGCCCTTGTTTGCACTACTGATACCTTCTGTGCCTGCGGTACTCTGCTGAGTGCATCCGCATTTAGATTCTTTTTCCCAGGTTTGTATATGATTTCAAAATCATACTCAGACAATTTGTGTCTGAACCTGGCTAGCCTAGACGTTTGATCTTTCAAGTTGGCTATGCCTCTCAACGGCTGGTGATCAGTGTATATCTTGAATGGGCGTCCTAGCAGATATGCCCTAAAATTCTTTGTAGCCCACACTATGGCTAGAAATTCCTTCTCTATTGTGGAGTATCTTTTCTCCGTATCGCTAAGCGCTCTGCTTGCGAATGCTATTGGTCAGTCATTACCGACTTCCCCTTGTGACAATACTGCCCCTAATGCTTCATTGCTGGCATCAGTGGTCAACAAAAAAGTTTGCTCAAAGTCGGGGTATGCCAAAATTGGTGGCGAGCTAATTATTTCTTTTAGCCTCTCGAATGCTTGCTGACAGCTCTCTGTCCATTCGAACTTTGCTTCTTTTCGTAGCAACTTATTCACTGGCAACGCAATTCCGGCTAGTCCTTCCACGAACTTTCTATAATAGTTCACCAGTCCTAGGAATGCTTGCACTTCTTTTCTGTTTCTCGGAATCGCTAAATTTTTAACGCATTCCACCTTGTGCGGGTCAGGCAGTGCTCCTGCTTCTGAGCAACGATGGCCTAAATAAACCACCTCTCTCCGCAAAAATTGACACTTCTCCGTGTTCAATTTCAAGTTGTGTTCTCGCAATTTCTGGAGCACCTTGCGCAAGCGTTGCGAATGCTGCTGCAAGTTCTTTCCATAAATTACAATATCATCGAGATACACAAAACAATCTAACCCTTGTAAGCCTGTTAGCACATGGTTCATTAGCCGTTGGAAGGTAGCCGGTGCTCCTGTTAATCCAAACGGCATTCTATTGAACTCATAATGGCCTAAACCGGTACTGAACGCGGTTTTCTGCTTATCTTGGGTATCCACCAGAGCCTGGTGGTAGCCACTCGCTAAATCAAGTGTAGAAAAATACCTACTGTGTCCCAATTGATCCAGAATTTCTTCTATCCTTGGTATCGGGAACACCTGCTTGATAGTGGCGTCGTTCAATTTCCTAAAATCAACGACCATTCTCCACTTCTTCTGACCGTGAGCACCTCCCTTCTTTGGCACCAAAATTATTGGTGAATTCCAAGGCGAGATACTCGGCGAAATAATGTTATCCTTTAACATTCCTTCCACTTGCCTATTTACCTCATCCTTGTGAGCCTGTGGCAACCTGTATTGCTTCTGGTTAATCGGTGCTTGATCCACCCTAGTAGGTATTTCATGCTCTACCTCTGGTGTATACGTTAACTGGTCTCCTTCCAGCAAAAATATGTCATGGAATGACATACAAATGGCTTCTATTGATGCCTTCTCTTCCGAATTTACGCTTGGGTCTAACTTTAGTGATTCTAGCACTCTCTCCATTCTTTTCCTTATATCTACCTGCTTAATCTGATTAACCGTTCCATAATTCGGTTCCTTAAAATTATCGTAACTAGTGAACTTAGGTCTAAAATCCTCATCCATCAGGTAGTCCTTTTCTGATGCGTTGAGTACGCAAGCGTAAACCTTACCCTTGTCAACGTGCGTTATGGTCTCTCCCATATATACACCCTCCGCTAGCTGCTGCTTGTGCAAAACAACAGTCCTGAGTTTCGTGTTTACACGCATAGTAACTACTCTGGTTGACCTTGCGTTCACTACCTCTATACAATTCTTAACCCTATTCACGGTTCCTTCCTGCCATGACTTTAATGGGAGAGTAAGGATTCTATTCTTATTATCATCATAAAATGATAACTGTTTTTCTAGCGCATCCAGTATGGTGCGGCCCCAGAGATTATCGCGGCCAATTATCCCATCGGCCGGGATACCTTCCCTATCCAATTCAACTGCGTGCACTCTAAAACTCATACCCTTAACTTTACTGTGCCCTATTTTAAGTGACCCCAGTGTTCTGATGCAACCTCCGAACGCTCCATTAAGCGTTCTTACATCTTTTGGGTTAATAACTAGTCCTTTCCGTAAAACACTAGATTTTACGAGGCTAGTATCCGCCCCTGAATCTACCAAAAGCACTAGCTTTCCACTAACTGCCTCCTTGCAGGGTATCTCGATGAAAGCATCTCCTACCCTGCTCACAACGAAACAACGCCCTCTTGACTCCAAAATGGACGCGTATCTACTTCCTAATTCTTCCAATTTTCTCCTCCAAGCACCACAGTTATCCCTTATAATCCTATACTCTCTCAAAATTACCGCTAATATCTTAACTATACATCCTCGTACCACGTACGCGGCGATTGGCCTATACTCTCTAATCTTATTGAAACTTAATCTAAGCACTAGAATCATCACAGTTACCCAAATCAATACGCAATCAAAAATTTTCTCCCGGAGAGACCCTTGCTCCTCCGTAATTTGAACCATTGTGCTTACGTTACTTGGTACGTGGTATTGGAGAGCCTCTTGCTCCTCCTTTTCCTGGACTGCACTTCCTACATTACCAGTCAGACGTACCTTCGGCCTACCTGTTGCTTCCTTTCTTTTGGCTTTCCAGTCTATTGGCCTCGACTGGGCCGCTGGAAGTTTCCCTGGTTCCTCTGTTGGAACTGTCTATCCCTGCATTCCGCAGCACGATGCCCCATCCGTCCACATGAGAAGCATTTCAACCCCTGTTGGGTGTTGCCTAACCTTTGTTCTCCTCTAGTATCCCAGTTTGGCCCCTGTTGACCATTCCCAGTGCTGAAAGGATTTCTTCCTTGGTTAATCCCTTCCGTTGAGTTGACTCGAGGACCACTACCCCTGCTGTCCCTTAAGGGTGGATCTGGGCGCCTCGTAGCTGGCTGCCTTCTACTTTGATCCCATTTATTGTCTAATTGGCACTGTCTACTTGCCTCATGACCATATGTTTGGCACACCATACAATAGGGCGTATTCTGGCGTGTAATGCATTCATCTCTTGTATGGCCTGGCCTATGGCAGAACGAACATGTGGGAGCCCTCTGTACACCCTCCCTGTGCGGTTTTCTCTGATACGTGGCTCTGCTGTTGGAGACACCGGGATTATACGCTCCTCTGTACACGTTTGGGACGGAATTAATTCCTTCTCTATCCATGACAGCGGCAGTTAAACTGTCCTGTCTATTTTCAAACATATGTATCTCCCCCAAACCGGTCGTACTCCGTTCCACAAGGACTTGTGCTCTAATTGCTTCTTCTACCAACTCTCCCAGATTTCCTGTTTTGCTATTCAGCATATGAATCTTTAGAGCGGAGTTGCGGAGCCCCACTACGAAAGTCGTTAACACCGACTTGTCAACTTGTCAACTTCGTATAATAACGCGGTATCACCAACGCCATCGTACTTATTCTTGATTACTTCTTGGGCCATCATCCGAAGTGACTCCAAACGCCTGGCAAAGGCGCGTATGTCTTCCCCTGCCAGTTGTTTCCCGATTCTAATTTCTTGGGATATGTCTTCCAGAGTTCTCTCCTTTAGATAAGTTCTCTTCAGAAGGCCTTAAAGTTCATTCACACTGGCGAATTGTTTTGGCAGCACAAGGTTGTACGCATCTCCAAATAACCTTTGCTTAACACAGTCAAAGAAGTCCTGCAACTCATCAGGGCCTATGCTTCGCTTTGCAAGTTCACAACCTTGAATAAACCTACTGAGTTCGGACCTTAAATCTTCTGAAGCAGCACCAGTAAACACAGGTACTAGCCTGGACACGGTCTTTGAAATCTCCTCTATACCCATTTTACGTATTTTTGTTTTACTTATGACCGGTAAAACTTGAGCGCTATCTTTGTGGGTCGTTCCTAGATTCACTTCTCCCGGATCTGAGAGGTAATTGACCAATGACGGACTCAAACTAATTAGTCTTCGATCGTTTGTTCGTACAGGCGAAATACTGTCCACAGTATTGGGCCTGTCCTGTACCGTTACTGCTTCTGGCTCTTTTGGCTTAAATCCCTTATTTTTATTAGTTACCGGACGTTCTGGAGAAAAAGGCTCGACCCCGATTTCAGATGCTCCAAACAAAAATCCCGCTTCACTTTCTCCAGTCAATATTAATCTAGGCTTTACCACACGACCTATCCCTTCCGGAGTTAAATACTCCGGCCAGCGAACTTCAGGAGGCAATGTCAACACTGTCTGTGTAAATCCAGCCGATGCTGATTTTGATCTCTCCTTTCTATGTGGGTTGCTATTGGTCGCCCGTCCTCTTTTCAATCCTGCACACTCCTTCTCCAACAGCGCTGCTGCTTCCTCTATTTCCGACAATCTCTGAGAAAGTTCCTTTACCTTATTCTCAAGATACTCTTTTTGTGCCCTCAAATCTTCTGTTTTCTCATGAAATTTCAACAACTTTTCTTCTGTCCTTTTTTGGATTGCCGTCTAGGCTTGATCCGCTACTTCTAATGGTGACACAGCGCCTCCGGCGTTCGCCTGCTTCCACAATTCCTGAGATTCTTCCCTGCTTGTACTCGCTTCGAACTGGTCAACTATTTTCCCAGTAAACAGTTTCACCTCTGACTGTATTGATTTTAATCTGTTCCTTACTTCCTCGTCTGGCGAAACCAAACTCACTGTTTGTTGCCCTAGTCCTTCTAATTCAGAACTAAATGTATCTGCCCATTCGTTGACCAGACTATTTATGTAGTCTGCGTATTTTTCCGCAAAATATTTTCCCTTGCGTACTCAACTGCGTGAGGTAACAACAGTCCGTGATTATTGTTGAAGTCTCTCCCCAGATCTTGCAACTGTGTTATTCGCTTGCGGTAATACACGTTGTCTTTACGTAACCTGCCGTCTTTCTTAAAGTTACGGACCAGCTTTTCAATCGTTTCGCCAATTTGTTCTTGTCTCAGCAGTAATCCTTGCGCTTCCTTCGTCATATCCCAAATGCCAGAACAGATGTCGTATCCCAATTACAAATAAAAATCCAATAATTGATAAAACTTGTTATTAACTAAAAATCCAATAATTGATAAAACTTGTTATTAACTTATCCCAATATTTTATTCCATCTTACTTATTGATAAATACCAATTTAAAAAAAAACATTCCACCGTAAATTCTATATTTATATACATATTCTGCTATACTTGTTTTCCATCACAAAGTTCCGCTACCTACCGGCGTCCATTAAGTCCTTCCATCAATGCAAAGTGGTCCTTGACTTCCTCACAAATACTCCTTGTTTTCCTCTCACCATCCTTAATACTCCCAAAAATCCATAAAAAAGGCCATATGTTTGTAAAAACCGAAATTTGCTTTACCGGCAAAAGTGTCTTGATTCATTCCCGGAAATTTGAATCCATGTTTAAAAATAAACCCGTAACGTATGCGCCACATAATAACAGCATTTAACTGTTATCTTCAACATTGCTACGCAAATTGTAGTTTCCGAACTACAAAAAACTTTAATGCAACAACACATGTTGTCTGCACCTCTTCACCTAATACCCTAGACTCAAAATGCCAAATATTTAAATCAATCTTTATTTTGATTTCAAAACAATATAAATTGAATCGTATAAATGTCCCTACCGACAAACAAACACAAATCCCCTATCACAACCGTACGAACCCTATACCGTGGCACGTTCTTTCCGAACCAAACCAACCGGTATACACAAGTTCGCAATTCAATAACGCAAAATCCGTGAATAAACAGCCACGTCCCACATTCCCCGAGAATGCTGAAACAAAATGTATTAAAAAGTATGAGCCTAATCTCAGTGGAACAACCCTATACAACCTGACCGTAAGTAAAAATTTTTCTTTTGGATCGACCTATTGTCACCTAACCGCAGCGGCTAATCAGCCCCAATGCTGCTTCTTCTGCACACGGCCACCGAAGAATCGTCGACAAAATTCACTTAGATACTAGAATGTCCATACCATAGACATACTCACCATTTTCGTTCCCTCCATTGCCCTCCTTTGGGATGGTTATCCTGATGGTTTCCTATTGGTGGATTCCCGCGTAGGAGTGCTCTTTTCCTGGCACTCGACGTTGAACGACAAAATGTTGGGGTCCTCGTGTCTGCTTGTCGGCGAGAGCGACGTCCTGTCGCCGTTTTCAGGCGAGTGGCTGAAAAATCAAGAGCCCTAACGTAGAATTTAAACACTACCACTTTCCAGTTTCAAAATACAAGAGAGCTTTATTCTTAAAAATACTAGTTCTTATATACTATTTACCAATAAACATTTCAGTCTACGTCTTGACTTTTCTGGTGTTCCAGTTACGCAGTTGTTATTTGGTGTCAGTGGCTCAAGCCCACTGACCTACTGCAAGTAAAAGTGTCGTCGGTGCATTCTAAATGCCCCTCGTCACCTTGACTGCGGAACTGTGACACCCTAAAAGTTTACATCATAATTAATGAATAATTACTGTTCATTTACAATATTTGCACCCTAAAAATATGTGCGTTCTTAATGAATTTAATAAGAGCCGGTGCTGTGAGTCAACTACGCGTAGGTAGCTTGATTCTAACTCACAACAGGTGTGCTCTGCATCATCCACATTGCTGTCGCCGTATATGCACTCAGGCCCTTCAATTTTTCCCATTCGGTGTAGATACTTGCAGAAGTATCCGTGACCAGACAGTAACTGCGTGAGGTAGAAATTGACGGTTCCGGCTGTTATTCCTATCCATATGGGTATGAGTCTCGCTGTCCATCTTCCGCGACTCTCGGCGGCCCATCGTTCTTGCCAATGGTGCATGGTTTTTTGCTTTATATCCTGCGTGGTTCCTCTGGTATTTTTACCCATCTTGGCTTCTCGTAGGTGTTTGCGTTCGAGGGCCAAGAGGTCGATGGGGATTAAGCAGCTAATTACCAGAATTGCCGGCTCCGATACAGTACGGTACGCTGAAGCTACTCGCAGAGCTGCGGTTCGTTGCACGGAGGATAAAACTTTTCTTCGTGCGTGCACCTTCAGCTTGTCAGCCCACAATTCGCTACCACACAGCAGAATGGAGTGCGTTGTCATCATAAGAAGTTTCCTCTTGCTGGATGTCGGTCCTCCAATGTTTGCAATTAGCCATTATTTGTAGATTACTACGAAGATTAACCAATTACATAATCAGAAAACTTTAAGACTATTTATGATATATTGTAATGAACCTGGTGTCTTACCCCTGAACAAGACTGTGAGCGACCCGATGCAGTTGCTATACCAAATTATTTTACAGCGGGGTAGCACCGCTTATCAGTTAGGCGAATGGCCTAATTGAATTTTGGCTACTCAATATCAAACCAGCAGAATAAAATCTGAAAACTTTATTGAATAATCAGGGGTATTTATACGGTTCAAATCCATTGGATTATCATTCGATTCCCAATGCATTTCCAATGTTCAAATGCAAATTCACAAAATTTCTGCTGATCTACTCAATATAGTATCCAGCCAAATACCGTATATTTCCCGGCAACAAAATGTGGTCAGCGCACTCAGAGAAATTAGATCTGGGTGCGCTGGACTTTCAAGAACGCTAAGCTAATGCCAGATACCATAGAGAAAGGATACTTAAACGTCAAATTTACTGACATTTAAAAAAAACACCTACATTTTACGTGAGTTCACCGCGTTATGAACGGTAAAAAAGAGTTCCGTACTATTAAACATTTTAAAACGTAAAGCGTAGTAGAAAATTTAAAAATGGAATAATTTTGATAAATAAGGTTTAAATTATACAGATTTACTTATTAATATAATTAAATAACTTTTTTACATAATTTCCGCCTAAATGTATATAATATGCTACCAACAACCCTAACTATGATGCAGTGTGGTGGCCGCGGCTAGCTCGCAGCAACGGTCGTCGTCCTCAACCCGCCAAACTGCATAGGGTGGGGCAACACTACAAAAAAAAGCATCCAACTCACCATTTTTTCTTTTCAGCCGGACATCCTCCTCCTCGACGTCAAGCGAGCCCGCCCCATCATTTCCGCCTTAGCCTAACATACTACACATATCTAAATATTATACTTGTATATGCCTAAATTATCTTATATTATATAACTACTTTATACTTAAATACTTAAATAAATAACGCATACTTACAACTATTGATTTATTTGTATTTATACTTTTCCTGATGAGGCGGGCGGCAGCTTCCTTTTCCCTTTCCATTATTTGCACCCAATAACGCATGTTGTTGTACCACTCACAAAATTCCGCCTCTTTAGTCTTGTTTTAAATCGTCTCCTTGATATTTTTTTCCTGACTTTTTGATCAATTCCACATTTTATTGTAAAAACATAATTTCATTTATAGGAAATATTTCACTTTTGTTGCATGTCATCTTTTACGAGGCGCACCATATATATATTTTTAAATTTAGGTTTCAATTTAACTTTCGTTCTCATTACACAACTATTCCTTCATTTACAACGTTTCTTCTCACAATTTAACTCCCGCTCGGATCCGACCACCAACAAATTTTAAACTTAAAAGAGACCGTTCTCCTGCCAACACCGCCTTAAATCACTTCAAACTTTTCCAAAACCCCGTTCTCTTTTTTCCATTCCTTGGACTCCTCCGCTATTCCACCATTGACCATTTCAGCGGTCAAGCCGGTCAGTCAACTCACTTTTGAATTTTGACTAGTCTGAGGCAGCGTCATCTCTACTTCAGAATTGTCACTATGTTTTTGACTGGCCGCATTCACCAGAAAAGCGGACAAGGGGAAACAAGAAAAAGAAGGGGAGAAGTACAATAAACACAACAAAAGTCAACTTGTTTAAATGTTTTTTGTTACTTTGTCAGATCCGCCATGAATATGTACATATGTATGTATATATAACATATATTAATATAAGGTGCGTCTTTTCGCCTATTTCATTTGACATATACATACATAAAAAAATGTCTACATGATATGTGCAGGGCTTACCCAAGTCGACTTGCTTGCATCTTCTTTCACAAGCGCCATGCGAAATACTACAACCGGCACCTCAATGGAGACATGGGTTATGGAAACTAATAAAAACGTGCAAAAACAACAAAATGTTAGATTGGATTTTATAGTTATTGTAATAGAAGCAAGAATTTTGCAGATGTATTTAAATTTTTGATATTTATTTTCCATAAATTATCCATCGTTTTATTATTGACACTATAATAAAATATTTCATGACTGCTATAGAAAAACATGATGAAATTCACAATTTAACAATATATTCTAGTAATAAAACTAATAGAAATTTAAAAAGTTTTTGAAATCTTTTCCACACCACCTTTGAGGTAGAAAGTGGTGTCCCTTGTAGGAATTGAACTTAAACTTCAAAGCCTTTACATCAAATGTAAATTTCATTTTTGGCAGCATCAATTAAATGTGGTTCAGTAAGTTTAATTATAAGATTATAAGTAAGATTATAAACATAATTATTAATATACTCTAAAAAAAGATGAACAATTAAAAATTATATTCCTCTGCGGGTTTGAACCAGGCACCGTAAAGGATGACAGACCACCAACTATTTTCCACTGACGCTACTGATGTTTGCAAATATTTGACCAATTTTGAGACATTTTTGGGCTTCAAACTGTTTTGAATTTATCCAACAGCACAATGTTTATGGAATTCTGTGCCTTTGCCCAAAATTGACCACGATGCATTTTCATATATAGGAATATTCAAAATGAAATTAACGTAATAATAGTAATTTATTTATTAAAATATATATTGTATACAGCAATAAATATTTGTACAAAAAAAAACATTTGAATAATTTAGAAATTTTATAAGTTTTTGGTTTGAAATTAAATTTTTTCAAATTTCTTATTTAATTCACTGTTAACATGCCGCTGTTACAATTAATTTTAGTAGAAAAATGTTACATTTTGACAGCTGTTCCACGGCGATTCCATGCGTGGCATTTCCCCTGTTTGCTAAAGAGCGATTTGCAAAGTCTTGTTGCAAGAATGATAGAATAGAAGACGATGCCATACGCAGGTCCGCTATTCCTCTCCCGACAAAAACTCAGCACAGCTGATTGGATGTGACGTCATAAGGCGCTGTAAAATATTTTTTTTTATGAAAAATGCATGTGCAAGGAAAATAATTTATGAATTAAAAAGATTTTAATTATTTTTAATAATATATAACTTAACAAATGCACTTGCGAATAAACGAGTACAAATTATTGAAAAACTCGTTCGATAAAAAGTACTTAAGTAGCGGATTAGCCGGATTTTTATGTACCAAGAAAAAAAAAGTGAATTTGTGTAGTGATTTAATAAATATGAATCAAAGACAATATACTATAAAGACATTACATCGTTCTCTTCACTCAGCGAAATGAGTTAAAAAACCGTGGCTGCCTATTGGGCCAAAACCCGAAGTGTGCTCGGCAATGCAAAGGCAAAACATGTAGATACACATTCTGGTGTTTGCCTTCTATATGAGCGTGTGTGATTACTACATGTGCGGATGTTTGTATGCTTGCTTTCATGTTTACGGTATGGATATGAATGCAAGAATGTTATTTATTTATTTGTTGGAATTGGAATGAAAACGAATTTCAATCATAGCAATCGGAGACGAGGCATTATAACAACTTATGGGAATATTTTTAAAATTTATATTGTAAATTAGTAAAAAAAAGAAAAAATTGGTGTATAAAATTAATAAAGAATAAAATGTATTTATTTAATTTATTGTTTTATCCCCAAAATCCACCATCGAATTGCACAGCAAAACTTCATGGCTGCACCAGCAGAAGACTAAAAGTTATTTTTTGCGTAATGTTATGTACAGAATTATAGAAATTTTAGTTAATTCAGAATTGCACCAGCAAATACTTTGACTCTCTAATGTACTCCAAAATCAACAAATATAGTATGGGTGTCTTTAGCACAATGATTCACGTGTTGGTCTAAAGTTTTTGTGGCTTAGGGTTCGAGCCCCAGCAAAATGCTGTGTTTTATCGGATTTTTTTTATATTAATAATCATTTTTATAAATAGTAGTAAAAGTATTTTACTATCTTCCATAAATTAACCAGT
Source organism: Clusia tigrina (assembly GCA_920105625.2). Classification (NCBI taxonomy): domain Eukaryota; kingdom Metazoa; phylum Arthropoda; class Insecta; order Diptera; family Clusiidae; genus Clusia; species Clusia tigrina. Next base: position 49,225,148 of record OV050032.1, on the reverse strand, counting down.
ATTATATCATTTTACTGGACCAAAACTAGAGCAGAATTATTTCATGCCTGTTATAGAAGACTGGAAATGGTGGAGTATTATGAAATTCAACCTTGACAAATCATATACATCCATACATACATATGAATGTACATATGTATGCACATATTTGTCTTTTGATCATTTGTCAGGTAGCGAATTGTGCCATAAAAAGAATTAAATGAAATGAAAATAAAATAAAAGCGTCATTTCTCGCTTAGGAGTTTTTGTTGTATGATGTGCGGTGTGGCTTCTTTAAATATAAAGTGAAGCAGAATTAGAATTCAATTTGTCATGAAATTTTGGATATGTGAATATTTTCAGTATGGACAAATATCAGCACAATTTACTCTTTCGATCTTATATTTCATATTTAACACTCATACATATACAATATAGATATATATATATATATATATATATATATATATATATATATATATATACATATATATATATATATATATATATATATATATATATATATATATACATATATATATATATATATATATATATATATATATATATATATATATATATATATATATATATATATATATATATATACGAGGTGTGATCAAAAAATAAAGTATTTATTTATTCATCAACAACTATCTTGTCCCCTTTAAAGTAATTCCCCTCAGATATAATACACTTATGCCAGCGTTTTTTTCAATCCTCGAAACACGCTCTTTTCCCTGAAACGCTTTTTTTGGTATCGCCAACAGCTCCTGTTTCGATTTTTCTTTTATCTCCTCAATCGTAGTAACACGCTTTCCTTTCATCGGTGCCTTCAGTTTTGGAAAGAGGAAAAAGTCAGCGGGGGCCAAGTCCGGTGAATACGGTGGTTGAGGCATGATAACGGTTTTGTTTTTGGCCAAAAACAGCTCCTGAGCGATGTCCATGAGACAATGCAATTTTGGAACAATCTTCGCTGCCGCACGTTTCATGCCTAAAACATCCGTAAAAATTGCTTGGCATGAGCCGAACGATATGCCAACATCATCAGCAACCTCTCTAATAGTGATTCGACGATTATCCGGTTGTTGACGTGCTCGGGCGACCAGGACGAGCATCGTCATTGACATCTTCTCGGCCTTCCTTAAACCAGTTATACCACAATTGAACTTGTGTTCTGCTCATAGTAGACTCGCCAAAGGCCACAGTCAACATTTCAAATGTCCTTGCGCATTTAATTTCATTTTTTACACAAAACTGAATACAGTTTCTTTGATCCATTTTTTCGAATAGTACAAAATCGAAGAGCACACCAAAACACGACTAACCTTTTTATCTGTCAAAAACAAACTGACAATCGAAAATGGTTGGTATTGCCAACATATATAACAGACATGTGTACCAACATAAAAAAAAAATAAATGCGAACATCGAACATACGAAATTCATTCTTCTGTATTTTACCCCCAGCCACACAGAACAGAAAATAAAAATTTGATTTCAAATCAGTCGCTTCTGCTGTGAGCACACACACAAAACACACTAAATTATTCATACGAATGTGCAAACAACTATAGCCATGTGTGTGGCTGCCGATGGATACATATTGACGACTGCTTCCTGAAATTGCCGATCTGAATTCCAATGTGGTTACCATCAATTTCAATATGTTGATTCTCACTCAAGAGAGCAATGAAAGGTCTTTCTGTATATTGTCTTTGTATGAATATAGTAATATTATATAAATAAACATATATTTAATAAATACACACATATTATAATTTCATTTCCCATAATTATTTCATTTTATATTCCCATTATCCCACCAAAACAGTAAATAACAACTTCCACGGCACAAATTTAACCAAAAAATTATTGAATAGAACAAAAATTTTAATGTAAAATCAAATATTATTTCACATTTATTTATATAAATATTATTATAAAATGGCATAAATGTTAAAATATTTAATCTTGAACACAAATTATCACATTTCTCACACAAAAATGTATGCATTTTGGCTGTTCTCTCATTTCGTGTGCGCCTTTTGACCAAAGACAATATACTATTAAGACATTACATCGTTCTCTTCACTCAGCGAAATGAGTTAAAATTACGTGGCTGCCTATGGAGAAATTATTAACTCAACACCCGAAGTGTCCTCGGCAATGCAAAGGCAAAACATGTAGATACACATTCTGGTTTTTCGTTCTATATGTGCGTGTGTGTTTACTACATGTGCGAATGTTTCTATGCTTGCTTGAAGGTTTACGGCATGCATATGTGTGTATGTATATGAATGTAAGAATGTTATTTTTATTTATTTGTTGGAATTGGAAAGAAAACGAATTTCAATCATAGCAATCGAAGACGAGGCATTAGCTTTATGTCAACAGCGGGTCGGTTAGAGTGTATACTGGTGTGTACATGCATTTTGAGTGGCTGTAGAAAAAGAAACAATCAACCAAGTCGACTTTGTTAACGCCTGCACTAAGGTGGTTTGAAAAAATCGATGTCGGATTTTTCTAAAATGTTTCAATTTGTTAGATTTTAAGATTGCCAAAGTTTGAGCACAATTGGAAGATGTTAACCCGTGCCACTGGGGCCTAAAAGTTTTGAAAATCTCGATTTTTTGGCAGTTTGGCGACTTCGGCGACCCATATATCTGGAACGGCTAAAGCTATTTGCCCGTGTCATACACCAAATTAAAGACCATACTGTTTTTAACATTTTATATTCTACACAATAAATACGCAACTAGTACTGAAACCGAAAAAATAGAGCCAATGTCCTTAAAAACGTGACTAGGTACCCCTGAGAGCGAAGATGCGTTATTTGTATTATTATTGCTTATTATGGACAAATACTTGTACTTTGGAAACACAATTCATTTAAATATGTTTGCTATGGTATACTGTTAATTTTAGACCCACAACAATGTTTTTTTATTTTATGTCAGGTATGTATCTATTTTTTCCTCATACTGTATCACTGGCGACCCCAAGCAGGTAAAACCAAACTAGTTTAAAAATGTATTGGGTTACCCTACTACCTATTGTTATATTTTAAGTAGAAGTCCAGGGGTTCAGAGTCTGTTATTAAAAAATGAAAAGGATAGCTAGGTGGTTCTTGCTTTCATTATTTTGTTTCTTGGTCAGTTGAAAAGTATTCGCTGAACAGTGAAAGTCGTATTTTGTTCTACGTTCGTGTGATCGAGTTTAAAAAAACCCACTAAATATTAACTACAAAAGAGATTTTTTTTTTTTAATTAGGTCGGTACCTACTAACACGTACTCTTTGTTTTAGTTATTGTCATTCTGTGTCATTTATTCTTTCTTCTAGTGAACATTTTTATTTCTCGTAAAAGTGATGGCTTCTACATCTGGCGTGAGAAGTAGAGGTAGAGACAAAATTTTTCTAATTGACTATCCAGCTCATCAGATAACTGGATGTAAGCTGCCCTCCAATCGACAAGTTCTAGCTACTATGTTCTACAATTTGCGTATTGTGAAGTTGAATGTGAGAGACTCTGCCACAACTGCTGTTGACGAGGTTTTCGTTTTTTGGACAAAACCTCAAATTCCTACAAAACAAAAGAAAAATGTCATAGTAAAGCTGGAAAAACTGTATGATGATTGGAGAAAAATGCAAAAGTACAAGGATAGAAAAACGGAAAGTGCAAGAAATGCTGTAAAAGAGTTTACCCTAAAGTTGGATGATCTCTTTTCATATTGCCCACCAAGATGCCCTGACGATGATGACTTCAGAAGAAGACAAGGAGTTTCAGTTGAAACAAAAGCAGAAAGGAAGACCAGGCTCCATGCTCGGAGTTGACCTGAAGTTGGCTCAAGCTGAAGAAAGACTACTACAGAAACAACGGAAGGTCTTGGACAAACCAATTGAAGCGGGAAATTTGGGTAAGCATTTAAAAAAAAAAAATATATATATATATATTTTCCTTGTAGCGAAACTTTATAAGATCTGGATCACTAGCTGAAATTTCCATCAATATTAACTTTATACTTATTGTCTCATCTCATTGTTCACAGAGACGGTGGAGCTCACGGACGACGAGACAACAGAAGAGTCAGAAGGACGTGAAACGCCGTATGAAGAGCTCAAGATGAACGTAGAATCTGAAGGACCATCTATCCCCAAGAGAATCAAGCGTGGCTTCAAAGAGGTTCTAACCATGAAATTGTCATTGTTGCTGGACCGCTGTAAGGTGTCCGATAGGAACGCTACTCGTATCATTTTGGCTACAGTAGAAGCTCTCGGAGAGGATCCTAAAGAATATAAGATCTCCAGAAGCGTTATCCGTGAACAGCGGAGAATAAACCTTGGAAAATACACGGAACAAATTCAAGACAGACTTAAGATACCCCAAAACGAGGCTGTTTGTGTGCACTGGGATGGAAAACTACTACCGGGTATCCTCAAAACAGAGCAGAAAGAATGGGTTGCTGTTCTGGTGTCACATGGGACTAAAGAATCACTCCTGGGCGTTCCTGAAACTGACAGTAACTCAGGGGAGGAACAACCCCTAGCAGCGCACGAATGTCTAGAGGAATGGGGTCTCGCCAGCTCGGTCGTGGCTATGTGCTTCGGTACAACAGCATCAAATACTGGGAGACTCAATGGAGCGTACAATCTCCTGGAGCAGATGTTAGGTCGAGAGCTCCTGTAGCTAGCGTGCCGACACCACGTTTTAGAAGTCTTGTTGAGAGGGGTTTTTGACTGCAAGTTTGGAAGCACGTCGGGACCTCAACCAGACATATTCAAGAGATTTCAAAAAGAATGGTCGGCGATTGATAAATCCAAGTTCGATGTAGGCGAGAATGTTTTGAAACTACTGCTCAAAGAAGAAGTAGAGAATATCAAAGAAGAACTGCAAAGAAAACTAATGGAATGCCAGCCAAGAGACGACTACAAAGAGCTGCTACAGTTGGCATTGATATATCTTGGCCATCTTGACGGAAAAGATGTGCGCTTCAAGTCTCCAGGTCCAGTACACCATGACCGGTGGATGGCTGAAAATACAACTCTTCCGTGACCAGTTTAAGCTGACTTCCCAAGAACAAGAGGCCCTAGAAGCACTTTGTGTTTTCATCGTTCGAGTCTACTGTAAAGCCTGGTTTAACGCCCCCAGAGCGTGTTTAGCACCAAAACAAGACCTAGACCTCATTGGAAATCTATTGAAATACGAAAGCATTGACAAAAAATATCAGAAAATGGAATACACAAAATGATAAATCACCTGTGGTATCTTAGTCCTGCACTTGTTGCCCTGGCATTGTTTGACCCGACAGTGCAAAACACAGTAAAGAGCCAAATGGCGGCAAAAATCTTAACAAATCAAGCAGAAGAAAATGCGAAGTGCTCCAGAAATATGCGACACAAACTAAAAAAAGAACAACTGCCGAAATTCCTAGAAAAAGGTCTCCCAGCCCTAATTACAAGTAAGACTTACCTGTTGTTCAAGAGATTAAATATTAACACCGAATTTCTGGAAAAAGATCCTGCAACTTGGCCGCAGAACATCAACTACCAGGAGCGGCAAAGGATGGTAAACAACTTGAAAGTTGTGAACGACATGGCAGAGCGAGGAGTCAAGCTCATCACAGATTACAACCAATTACTTACAAAGGACGAGCAACAAAAATAATACGTTCTCCAAGTAGTCAGCAGATGCCGTCAGCTGTATCCAGATAACTCCAAAACCACATTATGTAAGTCCCTTGAATGAATTTAAATAAGAATAAAATGAAAAGACATTTATTATACTTGATTTTTTAAATACATAATTGTTTTCATTCCAAAAATTGATAATATAGGAAGGAAAAGGGGTTTTTTCACAATAGGTTCCATCTTCGCTCTAAGGGGTGCCTAATCACGTTTTTAGGGACATTGGCTCTATTTTTTTTCGTTTTCAGTACTAGTTGCGTATTTATTGTGTAGAATATAAAACGTTAAAAACAGTATCGCCTTCAATTTGATGTATGACACGGGCAAATATATTAAACCGTTCTAGAGATATGGGTCGGCAAAGTCGCCAAACTGCCAAAAAAAATCGAGATTTTCAAAATTTTGAGGCCCCAGTGGCACGTGTTAACATCTTTCAATCGGGCTCAAACTTTGGCAATCCTAAAATCTGACAGAAAGAAACATTTTAGGGGGGTGCCCCTAAAAAATTCTGACATTTTTTTTTACCCTATGAGATAAAACCACCCTAGCCTGCACACATGCTAATCAGATATATAATTATACAAATGTTCTTATTCGGCAGTGTATAATATTAAATGTATTCAGGAACAGAATTCATTTCATTTCAAACAAAAATTTGTAAAAATTCCTAAAAATTTTAAACTAATATTGAAATTTATGCACTTTACAATATATATTTTTTTAAAAAAATTACTTTGTAAATATTAGTACTACTATATGTAAGTTAATTGCATTTGAATAATTTCCTTTACGTAGGTAGGCATATATATTTCTATAACTAATTATGGGAATATTTTTAAAATTTACATTGTAAATTTGTAAAAAAAAAAAAGAAAAAATTGGTGTATAAAATTAATAAATAATAATATGTATTTATTTCATTTATTGCTTTATCCCCAAAATCCACGATCGAATTGCACAGCAAATCTTCATGGCTGCACCAGCAGACGACTAAAAGTTATTTTTTGCGGAATGTTATGTACAGAATTATATAAATTTTAGCTAATTCAGAATTGCAGCAGCAAATACTCTCTAATGTATTTCAAAATCAACAAAAATAGTATGAGTGTCTTTAGCTCAGTGGTTCACGCGTTGGTCCATAGTTTTTGTGGCTTAGGGTTCGAGCCCAGCAAGTGCTGTTCTTGTGTTTTATCAAATTTTTTTTTTAATTAACAATCATTTTTATAAAAAATAATAAAAGTATTGTACTATTTTCCATAAATTAACCAGTATTATATCATTTTACTAGACCAAATCTAGAGCAGAATTATTTCATGTCTGATGTAGAAGAAGACTGGAAACGGTTGACTATTATGAAATTCAATCTTGACAAATCATATACATACATGCATACATATGTATGTACATATTTGTGTTTTCATCATTTTGGCAGGTAGCGAATTTTGCCTAAGAAGCATGAAATTAAAATAAAGCGCCTTCATGTCTCGATTGGAGTTTTTGTTTTATGATGTGCTGTGTGGCTTCATTAAATATAAAGTGAAGCAGAATTCAATTTGTCATGAAATTTTGGATATTTCAATATTTTCAGAATAGACAAATTTAAGCACAGTTTATTCTTCTGATTTTATATTTTATATTTTCGCTTTAGCAGCATGTGATCAAATATATTTTGAGTCTATCCAAAGAAAGAATATTTATGCACAAAAAATCAATTTTGCTAAAATTAGTGTTAATATTTTAATATTCATATGTTTGTCTGTTGCCTATTACATCAGAAAATGTATCTAAATAATTTTTAGATTAAGGGTACAGTCAACAAAATCAAGGCTTTAAACGTTTTTTTTTTACTTTGTCAGATCACCTTGAAATACTACTACCACATTCTATTACAAATTAAACCACTCGTACGTACATGAATATGTGCATATGTACATATCTATGAACACTGATTCTCCGCATTTACATAGTATATGATATGTTCATGTTTGAAGTAAATTTTATGAGCTTCAATATCTAGTATTAAGTGCATATGTTCTTGTTATACATTGATTTACAAAGTTTTGTAAATAAAACCTTATATAATGCAATAACCTATATACAAACATTTATTTCCTATGGAAAAATGTAGTTCAACCAAGATTGTGTTCCAACATATAATAAACCACTTCATAATCGAATATTATTATAATCAAAAATCTATAAAAACCGAGTAAAGAATTCTGAAGTCGGGTTAAACCGACTACGAAATACCCTTTACCTTTTCTTGTGCGTGCGAGTTCAATAATGGGGATGCTTGCTTCATAAATCATCATTAGGACCACATCTACGGTAATTACGGGGTACCTTGAATTGATTATGTATATCGACCCCAATTCTTGTATATGACTTTATAGGGGCCATATACGTACTAATGTACAATTTCGTCCAAAATATTGTATAGGTCGTAAGTTATAACAATATGTCAATAGTGGGCGTGGCTGTAGAAATAACTCGCCCATTTTTTGTGTGGTGTTTAATGTTAGTACCTGCAACCTTCCTGTGAAATTTCGTTGATAAATCTTTAATACAGTAATGATTTTTGGCTAATTGTGGGCGTGGCAGTTCTATTATGATCTCCATATTCTGCACACACACTATTATGGAATTGTCATTGTTGCTGGACCGCTGTAAGGTGTCCGATAGGAACGCTACTCGTATCATTTTGGCTACAGTAGAAGCTCTCGGAGAGGATCCTAAAGAATATAAGATCTCCAGAAGCGTTATCCGTGAACAGCGGAGAATAAACCTTGGAAAATACACGGAACAAATTCAAGACAGACTTAAGATACCCCAAAACGAGGCTGTTTGTGTGCACTGGGATGGAAAACTACTACCGGGTATCCTCAAAACAGAGCAGAAAGAATGGGTTGCTGTTCTGGTGTCACATGGGACTAAAGAATCACTCCTGGGCGTTCCTGAAACTGACAGTAACTCAGGGGAGGAACAACCCCTAGCAGTGCACGAATGTCTAGAGGAATGGGGTCTCGCCAGCTCGGTCGTGGCTATGTGCTTCGGTACAACAGCATCAAATACTGGGAGACTCAATGGAGCGTACAATCTCCTGGAGCAGATGTTAGGTCGAGAGCTCCTGTAGCTAGCGTGCCGACACCACGTTTTAGAAGTCTTGTTGAGAGGGGTTTTTGACTGCAAGTTTGGAAGCACGTCGGGACCTCAACCAGACATATTCAAGAGATTTCAAAAAGAATGGTCGGCGATTGATAATTCCAAGTTCGATGTAGGCGAGAATGTTTTGAAACTACTGCTCAAAGAAGAAGTAGAGAATATCAAAGAAGAACTGCAAAGAAAACTAATGGAATGCCAGCCAAGAGACGACTACAAAGAGCTGCTACAGTTGGCATTGATATATCTTGGCCATCTTGACGGAAAAGATGTGCGCTTCAAGTCTCCAGGTCCAGTACACCATGACCGGTGGATGGCTGAAAATACAACTCTTCCGTGACCAGTTTAAGCTGACTTCCCAAGAACAAGAGGCCCTAGAAGCACTTTGTGTTTTCATCGTTCGAGTCTACTGTAAAGCCTGGTTTAACGCCCCCAGAGCGTGTTTAGCACCAAAACAAGACCTAGACCTCATTGGAAATCTATTGAAATACGAAAGCATTGACAAAAAATATCAGAAAATGGAATACACAAAATGATAAATCACCTGTGGTATCTTAGTCCTGCACTTGTTGCCCTGGCATTGTTTGACCCGACAGTGCAAAACACAGTAAAGAGCCAAATGGCGGCAAAAATCTTAACAAATCAAGCAGAAGAAAATGCGAAGTGCTCCAGAAATATGCGACACAAACTAAAAAAAGAACAACTGCCGAAATTCCTAGAAAAAGGTCTCCCAGCCCTAATTACAAGTAAGACTTACCTGTTGTTCAAGAGATTAAATATTAACACCGAATTTCTGGAAAAAGATCCTGCAACTTGGCCGCAGAACATCAACTACCAGGAGCGGCAAAGGATGGTAAACAACTTGAAAGTTGTGAACGACATGGCAGAGCGAGGAGTCAAGCTCATCACAGATTACAACCAATTACTTACAAAGGACGAGCAACAAAAATAATACGTTCTCCAAGTAGTCAGCAGATGCCGTCAGCTGTATCCAGATAACTCCAAAACCACATTATGTAAGTCCCTTGAATGAATTTAAATAAGAATAAAATGAAAAGACATTTATTATACTGGATTTTTTAAATACATAATTGTTTTCATTCCAAAAATTGATAATATAGGAAGGAAAAGGGGTTTTTTCACAATAGGTTCCATCTTCGCTCTAAGGGGTGCCTAGTCACGTTTTTAGGGACATTGGCTCTATTTTTTTTCGTTTTCAGTACTAGTTGCGTATTTATTGTGTAGAATATAAAACGTTAAAAACAGTATCGCCTTCAATTTGATGTATGACACGGGCAAATATATTAAACCGTTCTAGAGATATGGGTCGGCAAAGTCGCCAAACTGCCAAAAAAAATCGAGATTTTCAAAATTTTGAGGCCCCAGTGGCACGTGTTAACATCTTTCAATCGGGCTCAAACTTTGGCAATCCTAAAATCTGACAGAAAGAAACATTTTAGGGGGGTGCCCCTAAAAAATTCTGACATTTTTTTTTACCCTATGAGATAAAACCACCCTAGCCTGCACACATGCTAATCAGATATATAATTATACAAATGTTCTTATTCGGCAGTGTATAATATTAAATGTATTCAGGAACAGAATTCATTTCATTTCAAACAAAAATTTGTAAAAATTCCTAAAAATTTTAAACTAATATTGAAATTTATGCACTTTACAATATATATTTTTTTAAAAAAATTACTTTGTAAATATTAGTACTACTATATGTAAGTTAATTGCATTTGAATAATTTCCTTTACGTAGGTAGGCATATATATTTCTATAACTAATTATGGGAATATTTTTAAAATTTACATTGTAAATTTGTAAAAAAAAAAAGAAAAAATTGGTGTATAAAATTAATAAATAATAATATGTATTTATTTCATTTATTGCTTTATCCCCAAAATCCACGATCGAATTGCACAGCAAATCTTCATGGCTGCACCAGCAGACGACTAAAAGTTATTTTTTGCGGAATGTTATGTACAGAATTATATAAATTTTAGCTAATTCAGAATTGCAGCAGCAAATACTCTCTAATGTATTTCAAAATCAACAAAAATAGTATGAGTGTCTTTAGCTCAGTGGTTCACGCGTTGGTCCATAGTTTTTGTGGCTTAGGGTTCGAGCCCAGCAAGTGCTGTTCTTGTGTTTTATCAAATTTTTTTTTAAATTAACAATCATTTTTATAAAAAATAATAAAAGTATTGTACTATTTTCCATAAATTAACCAGTATTATATCATTTTACTAGACCAAATCTAGAGCAGAATTATTTCATGTCTGATGTAGAAGAAGACTGGAAACGGTTGACTATTATGAAATTCAATCTTGACAAATCATATACATACATGCATACATATGTATGTACATATTTGTGTTTTCATCATTTTGGCAGGTAGCGAATTGTGCCTAAGAAGCATGAAATTAAAATAAAGCGCCTTCATGTCTCGATTGGAGTTTTTGTTTTATGATGTGCTGTGTGGCTTCATTAAATATAAAGTGAAGCAGAATTCAATTTGTCATGAAATTTTGGATATTTCAATATTTTCAGAATAGACAAATTTAAGCACAGTTTATTCTTCTGATTTTATATTTTATATTTTCGCTTTAGCAGCATGTGATCAAATATATTTTGAGTCTATCCAAAGAAAGAATAATTATGCACAAAAAATCAATTTTGCTAAAATTAGTGTGAATATTTTAATATTCATATGTTTGTCTGTTGCCTATTACATCAGAAAATGTATCTAAATAATTTTTAGATTAAGGGTACAGTCAACAAAATCAAGGCTTTAAACGTTTTTTTTTTACTTTGTCAGATCACCTTGAAATACTACTACCACATTCTATTACAAATTAAACCACTCGTACGTACATGAATATGTGCATATGTACATATCTATGAACACTGATTCTCCGCATTTACATAGTATATGATATGTTCATGTTTGAAGTAAATTTTATGAGCTTCAATATCTAGTATTAAGTGCATATGTTCTTGTTATACATTGATTTACAAAGTTTTGTAAATAAAACCTTATATAATGCAATAACCTATATACAAACATTTATTTCCTATGGAAAAATGTAGTTCAACCAAGATTGTGTTCCAACATATAATAAACCACTTCATAATCGAAAATTATTATAATCAAAAATCTATAAAAACCGAGTAAAGAATTCTGAAGTCGGGTTAAACCGACTACGAAATACCCTTTACCTTTTCTTGTGAGTGCGAGTTCAATAATGGGGATGCTTGCTTCATAAATCATCATTAGGACCACATCTACGGTAATTACGGGGTACCTTGAATTGATTATGTATATCGACCCCAATTCTTGTATATGACTTTATAGGGGCCATATACGTACTAATGTACAATTTCGTCCAAAAATATTGTATAGGTCGTAAGTTATAACAATATGTCAATAGTGGGCGTGGCTGTAGAAATAACTCGCCCATTTTTTGTGTGGTGTTTAATGTTAGTACCTGCAACCTTCCTGTGAAATTTCGTTGATAAATCTTTAATACAGTAATGATTTTTGGCTAATTGTGGGCGTGGCAGTTCTATTATGATCTCCATATTCTGCACACACACTATTATGGAATTGTCATTGTTGCTGGACCGCTGTAAGGTGTCCGATAGGAACGCTACTCGTATCATTTTGGCTACAGTAGAAGCTCTCGGAGAGGATCCTAAAGAATATAAGATCTCCAGAAGCGTTATCCGTGAACAGCGGAGAATAAACATTGGAAAATACACGGAACAAATTCAAGACAGACTTAAGATACCCCAAAACGAGGCTGTTTGTGTGCACTGGGATGGAAAACTACTACCGGGTATCCTCAAAACAGAGCAGAAAGAATGGGTTGCTGTTCTGGTGTCACATGGGACTAAAGAATCACTCCTGGGCGTTCCTGAAACTGACAGTAACTCAGGGGAGGAACAACCCCTAGCAGTGCACGAATGTCTAGAGGAATGGGGTCTCGCCAGCTCGGTCGTGGCTATGTGCTTCGGTACAACAGCATCAAATACTGGGAGACTCAATGGAGCGTACAATCTCCTGGAGCAGATGTTAGGTCGAGAGCTCCTGTAGCTAGCGTGCCGACACCACGTTTTAGAAGTCTTGTTGAGAGGGGTTTTTGACTGCAAGTTTGGAAGCACGTCGGGACCTCAACCAGACATATTCAAGAGATTTCAAAAAGAATGGTCGGCGATTGATAAATCCAAGTTCGATGTAGGCGAGAATGTTTTGAAACTACTGCTCAAAGAAGAAGTAGAGAATATCAAAGAAGAACTGCAAAGAAAACTAATGGAATGCCAGCCAAGAGACGACTACAAAGAGCTGCTACAGTTGGCATTGATATATCTTGGCCATCTTGACGGAAAAGATGTGCGCTTCAAGTCTCCAGGTCCAGTACACCATGACCGGTGGATGGCTGAAAATACAACTCTTCCGTGACCAGTTTAAGCTGACTTCCCAAGAACAAGAGGCCCTAGAAGCACTTTGTGTTTTCATCGTTCGAGTCTACTGTAAAGCCTGGTTTAACGCCCCCAGAGCGTGTTTAGCACCAAAACAAGACCTAGACCTCATTGGAAATCTATTGAAATACGAAAGCATTGACAAAAAATATCAGAAAATGGAATACACAAAATGATAAATCACCTGTGGTATCTTAGTCCTGCACTTGTTGCCCTGGCATTGTTTGACCCGACAGTGCAAAACACAGTAAAGAGCCAAATGGCGGCAAAAATCTTAACAAATCAAGCAGAAGAAAATGCGAAGTGCTCCAGAAATATGCGACACAAACTAAAAAAAGAACAACTGCCGAAATTCCTAGAAAAAGGTCTCCCAGCCCTAATTACAAGTAAGACTTACCTGTTGTTCAAGAGATTAAATATTAACACCGAATTTCTGGAAAAAGATCCTGCAACTTGGCCGCAGAACATCAACTACCAGGAGCGGCAAAGGATGGTAAACAACTTGAAAGTTGTGAACGACATGGCAGAGCGAGGAGTCAAGCTCATCACAGATTACAACCAATTACTTACAAAGGACGAGCAACAAAAATAATACGTTCTCCAAGTAGTCAGCAGATGCCGTCAGCTGTATCCAGATAACTCCAAAACCACATTATGTAAGTCCCTTGAATGAATTTAAATAAGAATAAAATGAAAAGACATTTATTATACTGGATTTTTTAAATACATAATTGTTTTCATTCCAAAAATTGATAATATAGGAAGGAAAAGGGGTTTTTTCACAATAGGTTCCATCTTCGCTCTAAGGGGTGCCTAGTCACGTTTTTAGGGACATTGGCTCTATTTTTTTTCGTTTTCAGTACTAGTTGCGTATTTATTGTGTAGAATATAAAACGTTAAAAACAGTATCGCCTTCAATTTGATGTATGACACGGGCAAATATATTAAACCGTTCTAGAGATATGGGTCGGCAAAGTCGCCAAACTGCCAAAAAAAATCGAGATTTTCAAAATTTTGAGGCCCCAGTGGCACGTGTTAACATCTTTCAATCGGGCTCAAACTTTGGCAATCCTAAAATCTGACAGAAAGAAACATTTTAGGGGGGTGCCCCTAAAAAATTCTGACATTTTTTTTTACCCTATGAGATAAAACCACCCTAGCCTGCACACATGCTAATCAGATATATAATTATACAAATGTTCTTATTCGGCAGTGTATAATATTAAATGTATTCAGGAACAGAATTCATTTCATTTCAAACAAAAATTTGTAAAAATTCCTAAAAATTTTAAACTAATATTGAAATTTATGCACTTTACAATATATATTTTTTTAAAAAAATTACTTTGTAAATATTAGTACTACTATATGTAAGTTAATTGCATTTGAATAATTTCCTTTACGTAGGTAGGCATATATATTTCTATAACTAATTATGGGAATATTTTTAAAATTTACATTGTAAATTTGTAAAAAAAAAAAGAAAAAATTGGTGTATAAAATTAATAAATAATAATATGTATTTATTTCATTTATTGCTTTATCCCCAAAATCCACGATCGAATTGCACAGCAAATCTTCATGGCTGCACCAGCAGACGACTAAAAGTTATTTTTTGCGGAATGTTATGTACAGAATTATATAAATTTTAGCTAATTCAGAATTGCAGCAGCAAATACTCTCTAATGTATTTCAAAATCAACAAAAATAGTATGAGTGTCTTTAGCTCAGTGGTTCACGCGTTGGTCCATAGTTTTTGTGGCTTAGGGTTCGAGCCCAGCAAGTGCTGTTCTTGTGTTTTATCAAATTTTTTTTTAAATTAACAATCATTTTTATAAAAAATAATAAAAGTATTGTACTATTTTCCATAAATTAACCAGTATTATATCATTTTACTAGACCAAATCTAGAGCAGAATTATTTCATGTCTGATGTAGAAGAAGACTGGAAACGGTTGACTATTATGAAATTCAATCTTGACAAATCATATACATACATGCATACATATGTATGTACATATTTGTGTTTTCATCATTTTGGCAGGTAGCGAATTGTGCCTAAGAAGCATGAAATTAAAATAAAGCGCCTTCATGTCTCGATTGGAGTTTTTGTTTTATGATGTGCTGTGTGGCTTCATTAAATATAAAGTGAAGCAGAATTCAATTTGTCATGAAATTTTGGATATTTCAATATTTTCAGAATAGACAAATTTAAGCACAGTTTATTCTTCTGATTTTATATTTTATATTTTCGCTTTAGCAGCATGTGATCAAATATATTTTGAGTCTATCCAAAGAAAGAATAATTATGCACAAAAAATCAATTTTGCTAAAATTAGTGTGAATATTTTAATATTCATATGTTTGTCTGTTGCCTATTACATCAGAAAATGTATCTAAATAATTTTTAGATTAAGGGTACAGTCAACAAAATCAAGGCTTTAAACGTTTTTTTTTTACTTTGTCAGATCACCTTGAAATACTACTACCACATTCTATTACAAATTAAACCACTCGTACGTACATGAATATGTGCATATGTACATATCTATGAACACTGATTCTCCGCATTTACATAGTATATGATATGTTCATGTTTGAAGTAAATTTTATGAGCTTCAATATCTAGTATTAAGTGCATATGTTCTTGTTATACATTGATTTACAAAGTTTTGTAAATAAAACCTTATATAATGCAATAACCTATATACAAACATTTATTTCCTATGGAAAAATGTAGTTCAACCAAGATTGTGTTCCAACATATAATAAACCACTTCATAATCGAAAATTATTATAATCAAAAATCTATAAAAACCGAGTAAAGAATTCTGAAGTCGGGTTAAACCGACTACGAAATACCCTTTACCTTTTCTTGTGAGTGCGAGTTCAATAATGGGGATGCTTGCTTCATAAATCATCATTAGGACCACATCTACGGTAATTACGGGGTACCTTGAATTGATTATGTATATCGACCCCAATTCTTGTATATGACTTTATAGGGGCCATATACGTACTAATGTACAATTTCGTCCAAAAATATTGTATAGGTCGTAAGTTATAACAATATGTCAATAGTGGGCGTGGCTGTAGAAATAACTCGCCCATTTTTTGTGTGGTGTTTAATGTTAGTACCTGCAACCTTCCTGTGAAATTTCGTTGATAAATCTTTAATACAGTAATGATTTTTGGCTAATTGTGGGCGTGGCAGTTCTATTATGATCTCCA
This sequence comes from Clusia tigrina, assembly GCA_920105625.2. Classification (NCBI taxonomy): domain Eukaryota; kingdom Metazoa; phylum Arthropoda; class Insecta; order Diptera; family Clusiidae; genus Clusia; species Clusia tigrina. Next base: position 49,208,603 of record OV050032.1, on the reverse strand, counting down.
TATTCTGCACACACACTATTATGGAATTGTCATTGTTGCTGGACCGCTGTAAGGTGTCCGATAGGAACGCTACTCGTATCATTTTGGCTACAGTAGAAGCTCTCGGAGAGGATCCTAAAGAATATAAGATCTCCAGAAGCGTTATCCGTGAACAGCGGAGAATAAACCTTGGAAAATACACGGAACAAATTCAAGACAGACTTAAGATACCCCAAAACGAGGCTGTTTGTGTGCACTGGGATGGAAAACTACTACCGGGTATCCTCAAAACAGAGCAGAAAGAATGGGTTGCTGTTCTGGTGTCACATGGGACTAAAGAATCACTCCTGGGCGTTCCTGAAACTGACAGTAACTCAGGGGAGGAACAACCCCTAGCAGCGCACGAATGTCTAGAGGAATGGGGTCTCGCCAGCTCGGTCGTGGCTATGTGCTTCGGTACAACAGCATCAAATACTGGGAGACTCAATGGAGCGTACAATCTCCTGGAGCAGATGTTAGGTCGAGAGCTCCTGTAGCTAGCGTGCCGACACCACGTTTTAGAAGTCTTGTTGAGAGGGGTTTTTGACTGCAAGTTTGGAAGCACGTCGGGACCTCAACCAGACATATTCAAGAGATTTCAAAAAGAATGGTCGGCGATTGATAAATCCAAGTTCGATGTAGGCGAGAATGTTTTGAAACTACTGCTCAAAGAAGAAGTAGAGAATATCAAAGAAGAACTGCAAAGAAAACTAATGGAATGCCAGCCAAGAGACGACTACAAAGAGCTGCTACAGTTGGCATTGATATATCTTGGCCATCTTGACGGAAAAGATGTGCGCTTCAAGTCTCCAGGTCCAGTACACCATGACCGGTGGATGGCTGAAAATACAACTCTTCCGTGACCAGTTTAAGCTGACTTCCCAAGAACAAGAGGCCCTAGAAGCACTTTGTGTTTTCATCGTTCGAGTCTACTGTAAAGCCTGGTTTAACGCCCCCAGAGCGTGTTTAGCACCAAAACAAGACCTAGACCTCATTGGAAATCTATTGAAATACGAAAGCATTGACAAAAAATATCAGAAAATGGAATACACAAAATGATAAATCACCTGTGGTATCTTAGTCCTGCACTTGTTGCCCTGGCATTGTTTGACCCGACAGTGCAAAACACAGTAAAGAGCCAAATGGCGACAAAAATCTTAACAAATCAAGCAGAAGAAAATGCGAAGTGCTCCAGAAATATGCGACACAAACTAAAAAAAGAACAACTGCCGAAATTCCTAGAAAAAGGTCTCCCAGCCCTAATTACAAGTAAGACTTACCTGTTGTTCAAGAGATTAAATATTAACACCGAATTTCTGGAAAAAGATCCTGCAACTTGGCCGCAGAACATCAACTACCAGGAGCGGCAAAGGATGGTAAACAACTTGAAAGTTGTGAACGACATGGCAGAGCGAGGAGTCAAGCTCATCACAGATTACAACCAATTACTTACAAAGGACGAGCAACAAAAATAATACGTTCTCCAAGTAGTCAGCAGATGCCGTCAGCTGTATCCAGATAACTCCAAAACCACATTATGTAAGTCCCTTGAATGAATTTAAATAAGAATAAAATGAAAAGACATTTATTATACTTGATTTTTTAAATACATAATTGTTTTCATTCCAAAAATTGATAATATAGGAAGGAAAAGGGGTTTTTTCACAATAGGTTCCATCTTCGCTCTAAGGGGTGCCTAGTCACGTTTTTAGGGACATTGGCTCTATTTTTTTTCGTTTTCAGTACTAGTTGCGTATTTATTGTGTAGAATATAAAACGTTAAAAACAGTATCGCCTTCAATTTGATGTATGACACGGGCAAATATATTAAACCGTTCTAGAGATATGGGTCGGCAAAGTCGCCAAACTGCCAAAAAAAATCGAGATTTTCAAAATTTTGAGGCCCCAGTGGCACGTGTTAACATCTTTCAATCGGGCTCAAACTTTGGCAATCCTAAAATCTGACAGAAAGAAACATTTTAGGGGGGTGCCCCTAAAAAATTCTGACATTTTTTTTTACCCTATGAGATAAAACCACCCTAGCCTGCACACATGCTAATCAGATATATAATTATACAAATGTTCTTATTCGGCAGTGTATAATATTAAATGTATTCAGGAACAGAATTCATTTCATTTCAAACAAAAATTAGTAAAAATTCCTAAAAATTTTAAACTAATATTGAAATTTATGCACTTTACAATATATATTTTTTTAAAAAAATTACTTTGTAAATATTAGTACTACTATATGTAAGTTAATTGCATTTGAATAATTTCCTTTACGTAGGTAGGCATATATATTTCTATAACTAATTATGGGAATATTTTTAAAATTTACATTGTAAATTTGTAAAAAAAAAAAGAAAAAATTGGTGTATAAAATTAATAAATAATAATATGTATTTATTTCATTTATTGCTTTATCCCCAAAATCCACGATCGAATTGCACAGCAAATCTTCATGGCTGCACCAGCAGACGACTAAAAGTTATTTTTTGCGGAATGTTATGTACAGAATTATATAAATTTTAGCTAATTCAGAATTGCAGCAGCAAATACTCTCTAATGTATTTCAAAATCAACAAAAATAGTATGAGTGTCTTTAGCTCAGTGGTTCACGCGTTGGTCCATAGTTTTTGTGGCTTAGGGTTCGAGCCCAGCAAGTGCTGTTCTTGTGTTTTATCAAATTTTTTTTTAAATTAACAATCATTTTTATAAAAAATAATAAAAGTATTGTACTATTTTCCATAAATTAACCAGTATTATATCATTTTACTAGACCAAATCTAGAGCAGAATTATTTCATGTCTGATGTAGAAGAAGACTGGAAACGGTTGACTATTATGAAATTCAATCTTGACAAATCATATACATACATGCATACATATGTATGTACATATTTGTGTTTTCATCATTTTGGCAGGTAGCGAATTGTGCCTAAGAAGCATGAAATTAAAATAAAGCGCCTTCATGTCTCGATTGGAGTTTTTGTTTTATGATGTGCTGTGTGGCTTCATTAAATATAAAGTGAAGCAGAATTCAATTTGTCATGAAATTTTGGATATTTCAATATTTTCAGAATAGACAAATTTAAGCACAGTTTATTCTTCTGATTTTATATTTTATATTTTCGCTTTAGCAGCATGTGATCAAATATATTTTGAGTCTATCCAAAGAAAGAATAATTATGCACAAAAAATCAATTTTGCTAAAATTAGTGTTAATATTTTAATATTCATATGTTTGTCTGTTGCCTATTACATCAGAAAATGTATCTAAATAATTTTTAGATTAAGGGTACAGTCAACAAAATCAAGGCTTTAAACTTTTTTTTTTTACTTTGTCAGATCACCTTGAAATACTACTACCACATTCTATTACAAATTAAACCACTCGTACGTACATGAATATGTGCATATGTACATATCTATGAACACTGATTCTCCGCATTTACATAGTATATGATATGTTCATGTTTGAAGTAAATTTTATGAGCTTCAATATCTAGTATTAAGTGCATATGTTCTTGTTATACATTGATTTACAAAGTTTTGTAAATAAAACCTTATATAATGCAATAACCTATATACAAACATTTATTTCCTATGGAAAAATGTAGTTCAACCAAGATTGTGTTCCAACATATAATAAACCACTTCATAATCGAAAATTATTATAATCAAAAATCTATAAAAACCGAGTAAAGAATTCTGAAGTCGGGTTAAACCGACTACGAAATACCCTTTACCTTTTCTTGTGAGTGCGAGTTCAATAATGGGGATGCTTGCTTCATAAATCATCATTAGGACCACATCTACGGTAATTACGGGGTACCTTGAATTGATTATGTATATCGACCCCAATTCTTGTATATGACTTTATAGGGGCCATATACGTACTAATGTACAATTTCGTCCAAAAATATTGTATAGGTCGTAAGTTATAACAATATGTCAATAGTGGGCGTGGCTGTAGAAATAACTCGCCCATTTTTTGTGTGGTGTTTAATGTTAGTACCTGCAACCTTCCTGTGAAATTTCGTTGATAAATCTTTAATACAGTAATGATTTTTGGCTAATTGTGGGCGTGGCAGTTCTATTATGATCTCCATATTCTGCACACACACTATTATGGAATTGTCATTGTTGCTGGACCGCTGTAAGGTGTCCGATAGGAACGCTACTCGTATCATTTTGGCTACAGTAGAAGCTCTCGGAGAGGATCCTAAAGAATATAAGATCTCCAGAAGCGTTATCCGTGAACAGCGGAGAATAAACATTGGAAAATACACGGAACAAATTCAAGACAGACTTAAGATACCCCAAAACGAGGCTGTTTGTGTGCACTGGGATGGAAAACTACTACCGGGTATCCTCAAAACAGAGCAGAAAGAATGGGTTGCTGTTCTGGTGTCACATGGGACTAAAGAATCACTCCTGGGCGTTCCTGAAACTGACAGTAACTCAGGGGAGGAACAACCCCTAGCAGTGCACGAATGTCTAGAGGAATGGGGTCTCGCCAGCTCGGTCGTGGCTATGTGCTTCGGTACAACAGCATCAAATACTGGGAGACTCAATGGAGCGTACAATCTCCTGGAGCAGATGTTAGGTCGAGAGCTCCTGTAGCTAGCGTGCCGACACCACGTTTTAGAAGTCTTGTTGAGAGGGGTTTTTGACTGCAAGTTTGGAAGCACGTCGGGACCTCAACCAGACATATTCAAGAGATTTCAAAAAGAATGGTCGGCGATTGATAAATCCAAGTTCGATGTAGGCGAGAATGTTTTGAAACTACTGCTCAAAGAAGAAGTAGAGAATATCAAAGAAGAACTGCAAAGAAAACTAATGGAATGCCAGCCAAGAGACGACTACAAAGAGCTGCTACAGTTGGCATTGATATATCTTGGCCATCTTGACGGAAAAGATGTGCGCTTCAAGTCTCCAGGTCCAGTACACCATGACCGGTGGATGGCTGAAAATACAACTCTTCCGTGACCAGTTTAAGCTGACTTCCCAAGACAAGAGGCCCTAGAAGCACTTTGTGTTTTCATCGTTCGAGTCTACTGTAAAGCCTGGTTTAACGCCCCCAGAGCGTGTTTAGCACCAGAACAAGACCTAGACCTCATTGGAAATCTATTGAAATACGAAGCATTGACAAAAAATATCAGAAAATGGAATACACAAAATGATAAATCACCTGTGGTATCTTAGTCCTGCACTTGTTGCCCTGGCATTGTTTGACCCGACAGTGCAAAACACAGTAAAGAGCCAAATGGCGACAAAAATCTTAACAAATCAAGCAGAAGAAAATGCGAAGTGCTCCAGAAATATGCGACACAAACTAAAAAAAGAACAACTGCCGAAATTCCTAGAAAAAGGTCTCCCAGCCCTAATTACAAGTAAGACTTACCTGTTGTTCAAGAGATTAAATATTAACACCGAATTTCTGGAAAAAGATCCTGCAACTTGGCCGCAGAACATCAACTACCAGGAGCGGCAAAGGATGGTAAACAACTTGAAAGTTGTGAACGACATGGCAGAGCGAGGAGTCAAGCTCATCACAGATTACAACCAATTACTTACAAAGGACGAGCAACAAAAATAATACGTTCTCCAAGTAGTCAGCAGATGCCGTCAGCTGTATCCAGATAACTCCAAAACCACATTATGTAAGTCCCTTGAATGAATTTAAATAAGAATAAAATGAAAAGACATTTATTATACTTGATTTTTTAAATACATAATTGTTTTCATTCCAAAAATTGATAATATAGGAAGGAAAAGGGGTTTTTTCACAATAGGTTTCCATCTTCGCTCTAAGGGGTGCCTAGTCACGTTTTTAGGGACATTGGCTCTATTTTTTTTCGTTTTCAGTACTAGTTGCGTATTTATTGTGTAGAATATAAAACGTTAAAAACAGTATCGCCTTCAATTTGATGTATGACACGGGCAAATATATTAAACCGTTCTAGAGATATGGGTCGGCAAAGTCGCCAAACTGCCAAAAAAAATCGAGATTTTCAAATTTTGAGGCCCCAGTGGCACGTGTTAACATCTTTCAATCGGGCTCAAACTTTGGCAATCCTAAAATCTGACAGAAAGAAACATTTTAGGGGGGTGCCCCTAAAAAATTCTGACATTTTTTTTTACCCTATGAGATAAAACCACCCTAGCCTGCACACATGCTAATCAGATATATAATTATACAAATGTTCTTATTCGGCAGTGTATAATATTAAATGTATTCAGGAACAGAATTCATTTCATTTCAAACAAAAATTTGTAAAAATTCCTAAAAATTTTAAACTAATATTGAAATTTATGCACTTTACAATATATATTTTTTTAAAAAAATTACTTTGTAAATATTAGTACTACTATATGTAAGTTAATTGCATTTGAATAATTTCCTTTACGTAGGTAGGCATATATATTTCTATAACTAATTATGGAATATTTTTAAAATTTACATTGTAAATTTGTAAAAAAAAAAAGAAAAAATTGGTGTATAAATTAATAATAATAATAATATGTATTTATTTCATTTATTGCTTTATCCCCAAAATCCACGATCGAATTGCACAGCAAATCTTCATGGCTGCACCAGCAGACGACTAAAAGTTATTTTTTGCGGAATGTTATGTACAGAATTATATAAATTTTAGCTAATTCAGAATTGCAGCAGCAAATACTCTCTAATGTATTTCA